>OV277348.1:17797360-18999968 GCA_922984085.1 Sicus ferrugineus
CACACACACACACACACACACACACACACACACACACACACACACACACACACACACACACACACACACACACACACACACACACACACACACACACACACACACACACACACACACACACACACACACACACACACACACACACACACACACACACACACACACACACACACACACACACACACACACACACACACACACACACACACACACACACACACACACACACACACACACACACACACACACACACACACACACACACACACACACACACACACACACACACACACACACGCACACACACGCACACACACACACACACACACACACACACACACACACACACACACACACACACACACACACACACACACACACACACACACACACACACACACACACACACACACACTTTAGTCGGCTTTAGAGGTACTGAAGCAAGCGAACAGCACTAAAACCGCTTCTGGAAAGAGTTGCAAAGGGGTGGAGGAGCAAAAGATGGTGTTGGATAAAAAAACGCAAACCTCGCCGCTCATAAAACGCATAAAAGAAGGCACACCAAAGCGAGTCAGAGACCCGGCACAGGAATCGAAGCAGTCTCCCGCGAAGAAGACGAAAGTAGTGGAAAATCCTAACGTAGGTGGAAATGGTGGGAATGAACCCACTGAAAACACGGAGAAGTCCAGTAATGAGGGATGGAGAGTGGTGGAAGGGAAAAAGGCAAAAAACCGACCGCTCGCGCCCATCAAATTAATGAAGTCAGAGGTTTTAATCATCGAAAAGGCAGGAAGCCTCTCGTATAGTGACATTTTAAAAAAAATGAAGGAAGACAAGAGCCTCACTGCACTAGGAGAAAATGTCACTAAGATCAGGAAAACACAGAAAGGGGAATTAGCATTACAGCTCAAACGGAATCCTACCGAAAATGTGCAAAGTTTTAAGGTGGGAGTAGAAAAAATCCTGGGAGAAGAGGCAAAGGTGAAGTCCTACGGAAATGAAGTTCAAATTCTAATCCGCGATTTGGACGAAATAACATCGAAAGAGGAGGTATTAAATGCTATAGTCAGCCAGGATTTACAGGGAGAAAATGTAGAAGTCAAGTCAATTCGTAAAGCTTATGGTGATACGCAAACTGCCATCGTGAGTGTACCTATAGGAGCTGCAAAAAAGCTACTAGAAATAGGCAAAATTAAAATAGGCTGGGCAGTGTGCAGAATAAGAAGGGCAGAAAATAATCCGCGGTGCTACAAATGCCTGGAATTCGGGCATATCGCTAAAATGTGCAAAAGCGAGTTTGACTTAAGTAAGTGCTGCTACAACTGTGGACAAAGAGGTCACCTGGCAAAGGGCTGTAAGAACGCAGCCTCATGCCTTATGTGCGCGGAAAAGAAATTAGAAAGCGACCATCCCATGGGCAAGTGTAAATGTCGGCTTGAAACCGCTATACGCAGATGAGGCTATTACAAGTTAACCTAAATCATTGTGAAGCGGCCCAGGAGCTTCTCAGGCAAACAGTTGTCGAGCGAAAAGTAGACGTCGCCATCATTGCTGAACAATATAGAAACCAGCCTGGATGGTTTATCGATGAATCAGGGAAAGCTGCAATCTGGTTATGTGGCCCGTATCCAATGCAGGAAATAAATGAAAATTCGAGGATGTATTATGTCGCCCTAAAGACAGGAGGGGTTACTATTTACAGTTGCTACTGCCCGCCGAGTCTGACGTTTGCGGAGTATACAGGAGTGATTGACAACCTGGTCAGTGATGTACGCAGTTCGCACCCAGCGATAATAGCAGGCGATTTTAATGCGTGGGCAGTTGAATGGGGAAGCCTTTACACTAATGAAAGGGGCCGAATCCTGCTGGATGCTTTTGCGAACCTGGATGTCGTGTTACTAAATGATGGTCATAGTTGCACATTTGAACGAAATGGTAGAACCTCCATTATAGACCTTACTTTTGCGAGTAGTTCGTTAGTGAGAAATATCGATTGGGAGGTTAGTGATATTTATACAAATAGCGACCACCGTCCTATTGTGACGGATCTCCGTGCTGAAATGAGAACCAATTGCATACAAAAGGCAAGTCAAAAAGGGTGGAGAATCCAGACATTGGATAAGGAAGTCTTCGAGGAAATGCTGCAGTCGGCTATTCCGCCATCATTAACGGCTGATGAAGGAGCAAAATGTGTTGTCTCGTGGTTAAGCAATGCCTGCGATGCGGCCATGTGCAGAAAAGGAAGTAGACTAGTGCGCCGTCCTGTTTATTGGTGGAATGAAGAGATCGCTGAATTAAGAAGAAGATGCATATTCGCCCGGAGAAAGCTGCAGCGAGGAATTGGTCCGGCCGTTCTCACAACATATAGAATGATCTATACCAAGGCGCGCAAAGATCTGAAGAAGGCGATCAGAAATAGCAAGCAGAATTGTTTTAAAGAGATGTGCAATGATTTAGAGGTCGACCCTTGGGGAGGGGCTTATAGGAAAATCATGGCGAAAGTTAAGAGTATAAATCGGCAAACGCCCACTTCAGCCGAATATATACTGAATATAATATCCACGCTCTTCCCGAGACACGAATTATGCACGCTGCCGTCGTCAGAACTATACGAGGGACTCCCTCCAGAACTTTCTAGAGAGGAGGTCAGTTCGGCAATAACATCCTTTAAGAATAAAAAGGCGCCCGGACCGGATGGCATTACAAATGAAGTCCTGAAGATAGCGTTTAACATGCAGTCTCAGCCGTTTCTACAATTATATAGCAGATGCTTACGGGAAGGCGTTTTCCCAAAAATCTGGAAAGTGCAGCGTTTGGTCCTGCTTCCTAAACCAGGCAGGCCAGCGAACGAACCAGCCTCTTACCGGCCGCTTTGCATGATCGATGCCCTTGGCAAGGTGTTGGAGTACATTATTAGAAATCGCTTGCAACAATACGTAGATGATATCCGAGCATTATCAGATCATCAGTATGGATTTCGAAGAGGCCGCTCAACCCTTGATGCCCTTAATCAGGTAGTCGAAATAGCCGAAAACGCTATTGAAGGTACTCGGTGGTTACATGGCACTAAGAAATACTGTCTAGTCGTCACGTTAGATGTAAAGAATGCCTTTAACTCCGCCAGTTGGAAGCGAATTTGCGAAGTGATAGAACGATTGCAAACACCGCAGTATATAGTAAATATAATAAAGAGTTTTTTGGCGGAAAGAACTCTGCTCTACACGACAAATGCGGGAGTAAAACAGTATGAAGTGACAGCCGGAGTTCCACAGGGTTCAGTATTGGGACCTCTTCTCTGGAACTTAATGTATGATGCAGTCCTTCGTATATCAGTGCCAAGTGGCGTTAAAATAATTGGTTATGCCGATGATGTAGCAGTAATAATCGTAGCCAAGGAACTTTACCGGCTCCAGGAGATAGCTACCAGCGTAGTAAGCAGCATCAAAACATGGCTTGAAGCAAACTGCTTGCAGCTGGCTAGCCAGAAAACGGAGGCCCTGTTAATAACTAGCAGGAAAAGGATGGAATCCCTGACGCTCAATATTGATGGGCACATGATTTGCACAAAACCTGCTGTCAAATATCTGGGAGTCACTCTGGATGCTAGATTGTCCTTTGCAGCGCATGTAGAGACGGTGTGTGGTAAGGCGATGCGGACATATACTGCACTTGCCCGTATAATGGCAAATACATATGGACCAGGCCAAAAAAATAGGCTGTTGCTGTCAAAAGTCGTCCAATCCGTGGTAATGTACGCGGCACCTGTTTGGGCAAAGGCGGCCAAGAAAAAAGGAAATATGCGGAAGCTGAACCAACTATTTCGTTTATGTGCACTAAGGGTGTGCTGTGGTTTCCGTACCATATCACAAGAGGCAGCAGGGATTTTGGCAGGAATACCTCCAGCGGATCTGATTATCGCTGAGTTAAACGAAATGCACCGTATGAGAGTGGCGGTTGGAAGAGGCCTCACGCAGCAGGAGACCATGACCATCAAGGATGTCACTTTGTCGAAATGGCAGCAGAGATGGGATCATTGCAATAAAGGCAGGTGGACGTATCATCTAATACCAGAGATCAGGACATGGATAGAGAGACGCCATGGGGAACTAGATTTTTACATGACGCAGATGCTCAGCGGTCATGGATGTTTCCGAAGTTATCTCTACAAGTACGGCCATGACTCTGAGGAATTTTGCGCGCGGTGCCCCAACCTCTGCGAAGATGCAAACCACATATTTTTCGAGTGTGATGGCGTTGCGACAACCAATAACAGCGCAGAATATCGTCGAGTGCATGTTAAAATCGGCAGAGGCGTGGGATGTGTTGAAGTCCATGTGCGCGAAAGTCATGAGAGAGCAGCGCAGTCTGGAGCGTGCACGTAACAGTCAGATGATGGCAAGGCAAGTGGACAGAACTGGACCGACTAACGTAGGGTGAACAGGGACGTTAGGGTGAGATAATGTCACACAATTGAACGATTACGAACGCTTGAGTGTTAAGCTCCTTCTGCCTCCCGACGTAATACTTAGCGGTAGTTCCGGGAGGACTGACAGACTAGGGGGAGGGGTTTTAGCGTGGTTAAAGTCCCGCACGCCGGCTTTCGATGCTTCCCCTCATACGAAAAAAACACACACACACACACACACACACACACACACACACACACACACACACACACACACACACACACACACACACACACACACACACACACACACACACACACACACACACACACACACACACACACACACACACACACACACACACACACACACACACACACACACACACACACACACACACACACACACACACACACACACACACACACACACACACACACACACACACACACACACACACACACACACACACACACACACACACACACACACACACACACACACACACACACACACACACACACACACACACACACACACACACACACACACACACACACACACACACACACACACACACACACACACACACACACACACACACACACACACACACACACACACACACACACACACACACACACACACACACACACACACACACACACACACACACACACACACACACACACACACACACACACACACACACACACACACACACACACACACACACACACACACACACACACACACACACACACACACACACACACACACACACACACACACACACACACGCGCGTCCTTATTAGTAGCCGCAAGAAAGTGGAATCAGTGCAACTGAGGGTGGGAGGTGCTACCATCCAATCGCAGAGAGCGATAAAGTACTTGGGCGTTTTTATTGATGATCGCCTTAGTTTCCGACAGCATGCAGAGTATGTCTGCAAAAAAGCTTCGAAGTGCTACGCGGCGCTGTCCAGGATGCTGCCGAACATAGGTGGACCGAAAAGCACCAAGCGAATGTTGCTATCTAATGTGGTAACATCAGTGCTTAATGTATGCCGCGCCAATTTGGGCAGACTCCTTAAAGGTGAAGTCGAATAGGAAGCAGCTTGAAAGAGTTCACCGACTAAATGCTTTGCGCGTGATCAGCGCTTATCGAACTGTCTCCGACGAAGCTGCGTTTGTGTTGGCAGGCATGATGCCGATAGAAATATTGGCTGATGAGGCACATCGACTGTATGCAGCGAAAAGTAATGGCGCTGAGATATACCCGCAGCGAGAGCGTTCACTCTCAGTAGAAAGGTGGCAAACCCGCTGGAATGCTTCAAACAAGGGCCGTTGGACATTCGCTCTGATCCCAAATATTGAAAGATGGATAAGTCGATCGCATGGTGAAATGAGCTTTCCTCTAACGCAGTTTCTGACTGGCCATGGAGTTTTTCGTAGCTGCCTATACCGCTTTGGGTATGATACCTCGCCCTTTTGTCCTGCGTGCATGAATGAAATAGAGAATTCGCATCACGTCTTTTTCATTTGCCCCCGATTCGTGGAAGAACAAAATATGCTGAAAGGCATCTATGGGTCGGAGGTCTCGCCAAGAAACATTGTGGAGGCGATGCTGACATCGCAAAGAATGTGGGAAGCAGTCTGCGAGGTATCTGCGCAAATATGCGGAAAACTTAGAAATGCTGAGCGAGCTAGGAGAGCTTGTGAATTGACTGGCTGATATGTCAATACAATGACGTTAGGGCAATAAACACGACAAACTGTTTTGCGACGAACTCTAATTGGTGACTTTTGAGCTGTCAAGCTCCATCTGCCTCCCGACGTAATACTTGACGGTAGTTCCGGGAGGACAGACAGATCTGGGGGAGGTGGTTTTAGCGTGTTAAAGTCACGCACCTTGGCTTTCAATGCTTTCCATCTCATTTAAAAAAAAAAAAAAAAAAAAAAAAAAAAAACACACACACACACACACACTCTCTTTGCGAAAAGAGTGAGTGAAAGTTTTTCAGCAGGCGGCGCTGTCAAATTTTGGCAAACATACGGTGGTCTCAGCATCGCAACTGCAATACCGGCGAAGTGCGCAGGGTTCTGGTCTCGGCTTAACTCATGTTCGGCATGAGCAAGAACGAGACACCCACGCAGGTTCGCATAAGGAGTACGCCAACAGGTAGGAATGCGGAAACGAAAGAACCAGGTGTACAGTGCAGTGCTGGTGAGCAGCGGGATGTGAGCCAATCAGGGGAGTCGTCGGCAGCAGATCCACCTGATCCGTTCAAGAGATGCTCGCGGTTGGCTAGATCACCCGTCAACCAAACTAGTGGACTATTGGTCGAGCAGAAGGCACAGCGAAAGGCCAGCTCTACTCCCCTTTTCCCTGATAAAACAGAAGATGGCGGCGGTAAGTGCGATTTTAAAGCTAATTTTTGTTTTGCAAAGTTGGGTAGGAAGATCGGCGAGTTAATTGAGATGATTGGTGGTGGTAGGCGCTCAATACACCAACCAATGCGTGATCTCATTGAGGGTATAGCTGCGTTGTATGAGTCTGTGGAGACGGAGACTTTGAGACGCGATTCAGGAGAGCAGCATGGGATGGCTGGTTGTGATACAATAGGTGGAGCTAAAAAGGCTCAGGAGAGCAGTACGCAGACTTCACCGCTGCTTCAAAGAAAAAAGATTGATTTTTCAAAAAGAGGCAGAGAAAATCAAGAAGAGGAGTCTTCTGCACCTAAAGGTAAAAGAAACAGGCTGCCGGAAAAGGCAAGTTATGCTAGTATAGCTAAAAAAGGAGTCACTGAGAAAAACGACGAGCAGAAGTCCAGTGGAGAGTGGACTAAAGTGGGAGGCAAAGCTGCCAAAGAGAAAAAAAAACCCATTAAAGAAAAGCCTGAAGCGCTTCTTATAGCGTCACGTGACGGGTCAAGCTATGCAGACATATTAAAAAAGATAAGAGCAGAGCCAAGCCTTAAGGAGTTGGGCGAGAACGTGTTTCGCATTCGCAGAACACAAAAGGGTGAAATGCTCGTTCAGCTGGCTGCTAATGCAACCGCCCCATCTAGTGAATTCAAGGACCGGCTGAAACCAATTTTGGAAAAGGAAGCAGAAGTCAAGGCCCTATCGCAGGAAGTCTTAATCGAATGCAAAGACCTCGACGAAATTACAACGAAAGAGGATATTATGCTGGCGTTCCAAAATAAATTTGGAGATATTGGCGACAGAGCTGTGAGATCAGTGCGCAATGCTTATAGAGGCACTAAGACAGCTATAGTTAGTCTTCCCGTAGCAATGGCCAATGTGGCCTTAAAAGAAGGGAAAATTAAGATCGGCTGGACTGTCTGTCGGTTGCGCAAATCAAGCCAACCGATTAAATGCTTTAGATGCTTGGAATTCGGTCATATGGCTTCGGCGTGCAAAGGCATCGACCGCTCGAAGCTGTGCCTAAGATGTGGAGAGGAAGGACATTTCGTCAGACACTGTAGTAAAGAGGCCAAATGTCTAATATGTGCGCAAAATGGTACAGACACAGTGAACCACGTAACAGGTAGTAGACGATGTGCCGCATACCAGAAGGCAGTCGAAATAGAGAAATAATGAGATTCATACAAATAAATCTTAACCACTGTGAAGCAGCTCAGGACCTGCTCGAGCAGATGGTACGAGAGAAGAGGGCGGATGTGGCCATTATATCGGAGCCGTACAGAATGTCGCAGAGCAACTCATGGATCACTGATTCCACCAAAAAAGCGGCAATATGGTCATGCGGAAAACACCCGGTGCAAAAAATCAGTCAGCAAATTAGTAATGGTTTTGCTTATGCCGTGGTGGCAGGAGTTCACATCTACAGCTATTATGCAGCGCCTAGTCTGACGGAAGCTGAATTTGAGGCAATTGTCATGAATAATTCGAACGACGCAAGAAATAATAGTCCTGTAGTTGTTGCCGGGGATTTCAATGCTTGGTCGACTGAATGGGGTAGCAGATACACCAACTCAAGGGGAAGGATCTTGTTGGAAATCTTCTCGACACTAAATATTGTGCTCACAAATGTTGGCTCGACAAGCACCTACCGTAGAAATGATAGGGAGTCAGTGATTGACGTCACGTTCGTCAGCAGCGCACTGGCGCGGAACACAAATTGGCAAGTTAGTGAGGAGTTCACATTCAGCGACCATCAGGCAATAGTGATAGATATCCAACGGCAGAATGAACTTAGAGCAAGCAGGGTTCGCCAAACACATTGTGGATGGAAGGAGAGCGCTCTGGACAAAGATCTTTTTAATATGATGTTCGCCGATGAGCATGAGTGGCCGGAGGAAGCGGAGGAGCTGGCCGCGCAGCTCGCAAAACAATTAGCGAAAGCATGTGATGCTGCTATGCCCAGACGGAAGGCAACAAATCGTTGCCGGCCTGCCTATTGGTGGAATGCCGAAATTGGGGCTCTTCGCGCTCGGTGTTTGCAGGCGAGACGACGTTATCAACGCTGCAAACAGGTGATGGAGAGAATTAATCTTCGAAGTGAGTTCTCAAGGGAACGAAAAAGGCTCCGAAATGCCATTCGAAGCTCCAAAACGCAATGTTTTAAAAGATTACGCGAAGAAGCCAACTCAAATCCCTGGGGCGGAGCATACAGGTTAGTCATGGGAAAAATAAGAGCCAGCAACCAGGAAAGGTGTCCATTACTTCCTTCAAAAATTGTGGCTACCTTATTCCCACAGCAACGGGAACGCAGAAATCTGTTCCCGGGAGTGCCAGCCAATAATAATGCTGTCGTGACATCCGAAGAAGTGCTTTCGGCGGCTAAAAGAATACAGCACAACAAAGCTCCAGGTCCGGATTCTGTCCCAAACGCAGCGTTGAAGACAGCTGTTTTGAGTTACCCACTACATTTTGCTGCTGTCATGCAATCCTGTCTGCGGCAAGGAGTTTTTCCGGCGATTTGGAAAATTCAAAAATTGGTATTGCTGCCCAAACCTGGAAGGCCGCCAGGCGAGCCGTCCTCTTATAGACCGATCTGTCTCTTGGATACTGTTGGAAAGGTCCTTGAAAGAATAATTTATGAGCGGCTTCTGCCTTTTACTGAAGGAGATCAAGGTCTTAGCGCCAACCAGTTCGGTTTTCGAAGAGCCCGTTCAACTATTGATGCTCTTAGTGCAGTGATATCTGTGGCGAAGGAGGCCATAAAAGGAACCAGGTGGAAAGGAGGAAGCAAAAAGTATTGCTTAGTAATCACGCTAGACGTTAAGAATGCGTTCAACACAGCTGACTGGGAGCATATCATTAATGCACTACTGGCGAAGAACGTACCAGATTACCTGCTGAGAATTATTAGGAGCTACCTTAGCAACAGAGTCTTAATATACGACACTGACGATGGCCCGAAAAAATACAGCATTACTGCTGGCGTTCCACAGGGCTCAGTATTGGGTCCATTACTCTGGAACTTCATGTACGACAGCGTTCTCAGGTTGCCAGTTTCTGAAGGAGCCAAAGTAATCGGTTTTGCGGACGATTTGGCTGTCGTAGTGGTAGAAAAACAAGTGTCAGACCTGGAGGAAAAAGCAAATCTCACTGTTTCGATGGTTAAACAGTGGCTAACTTCGGTTGGCTTGCAGCTCGCTGAGCAAAAAACCGAAGCCGTCCTTATTAGTAGTCGCAAGAAAGTGGAATCAGTGCAACTGAGGGTGGGAGGTGCTACCATCCAATCGCAGAGAGCGATAAAGTACTTGGGCGTTTTTATTGATGATCGCCTTAGTTTCCGACAGCATGCAGAGTATGTCTGCAAAAAAGCTTCGAAGTGCTACGCGGCCCTGTCCAGGATGCTGCCGAACATAGGTGGACCGAAAAGCACCAAGCGAATGTTGCTATCTAATGTGGTAACATCAGTGCTCTTGTATGCCGCGCCAATTTGGGCAGACTCCTTAAAGGTGAAGTCGAATAGGAAGCAGCTTGAAAGAGTTCACCGACTAAATGCCTTGCGCGTGATCAGCGCTTATCGAACTGTCTCCGACGAAGCTGCGTTTGTGTTGGCAGGCATGATGCCGATAGAAATAATGGCTGATGAGGCACATCGACTGTATGCAGCGAAAAGTAATGGCGCTGAGATATACCCGCAGCGAGAGCGTTTACTCTCAGTAGAAAGGTGGCAAACCCGCTGGAATGCTTCAAGCAAGGGCCGTTGGACATTCGCTCTGATCCCAAATATTGAAAGATGGATAAGTCGATCGCATGGTGAAATGAGTTTTCCTCTAACGCAGTTTCTGACTGGCCATGGAGTTTTTCGTAGCTGCCTATACCGCTTTGGGTATGATACCTCGCCCTTTTGTCCTGCGTGCATGAATGAAATAGAGAATTCGCATCACGTCTTTTTCATTTGCCCCCGATTCGTGGAAGAACAAAATATGCTGAAAGGCATCTATGGGTCGGAGGTCTCGCCAAGAAACATTGTGGAGGCGATGCTGACATCGCAAAGAATGTGGGAAGCAGTCTGCGAGGTATCTGCGCAAATATGCGGAAAGCTTAGAAATGCTGAGCGAGCTAGGAGAGCTACTGAATTAACTGGGTGATATGTCAATACAATGACGTTAGGGCAATAAACACGACAAACTGTTTTGCGGCGAACTCTAATTGGTGACTTTTGAGCTGTCAAGCTCCATCTGTCTCCCGACGTAATACTTGACGGTAGTTCCGGGAGGACAGACAGACCTGGGGGAGGTAGTTTTAGCGTGTTAAAGTCACGCACCTTGGCTTTCGATGCTTTCCACCTCATTTAAAAAAAAAAAAAAAAAAAAAAAAAAACACACACACACACACACACACTGGTTAAGCGCAAGGGTAAAAATCGAAGACGATCAGTCCACTGGTGGAGCGACGAGATAGCAATGCTCCGAGCGCAGTGCCTTCAGGCAAGACGACGTTTCCAGCACTGCAGGCAATCACTAGACAGAGAGCGGCGTAAGGTTGAGTTTTCGAACGCAAGGAGGAAACTTCGTGATGCGATTCGCAAATCAAAAATCAGAAGCTTCAAAGCACTGTGTGAAGAAGCGAATGCGAACCCATGGGGAGGAGCATATAGGGTTGTAATGGCAAAAACCCGTCGGCAAGCGCAAGTGAGGTGCCCGCATTTACTGGCTCGGATAGTTTCAACTCTATTCCCTCAGCATCCAGAAGGTGAATATTCCCGACTTCAGCCACAGGAGTTTACCGAAGTCCAGATATCGACCACTGAAATCAGCGAGGCCGCTAAACGAATTGTGCCGAACAAAGCACCAGGGCCCGACGGGATTCCAAATGCGACACTGAGAGCAGCAGTACTGAGACACCCGCACATGTTCGTAAGGGTATTCCAAATTTGCCTGCAACAAGGAATCTTCCCCAGTGCTTGGAAAGTTCAAAAGCTGGTTCTGATCCCGAAACCCGACAAGCCACCGGGAGAACCGTCGTCATACAGGCCAATATGCCTTCTTGATAGCGTCGGAAAAATGCTAGAGCGAATTATATATGAAAGGCTGCGTCCCTATGCAGAAGGCGCTGGGGGTCTCAGTAGAAGCCAATATGGATTTCGCAGAGGCTGCTCTACTATTGATGCTATCACTGCAGTAGTGTCTTTGGCTAGAGAGGCAATTCGTGGCACTAGATGGAGAGGTGGCTCCGAGCAGTACTGTGCTGTCATCACGCTCGACGTGAAAAACGCCTTCAATACGGCGCCGTGGCACTGCATCTTACGGGCGCTACGTGAAAAAGCAGTCCCGGGCTACCTCCTCCAAATAGTTAGCAGCTACCTCAGCAACAGGGTACTGCTCTACGACAGTGACACGGGAATAAAGCGCTATTCCATAACAGCTGGCGTTCCTCAGGGCTCAGTTCTCGGACCCCTGCTATGGAACTTAATGTATGACGGAGTTCTAAGACTTCCGGTCCCTGAAGGAGGACCGGACATCATCGGCTTTGCTGACGACTTGGCGGTAGTAGTGGTGGCGAAACATATAAGCCAAATCCAGGAAAAGGCGCACATGGAAGAAATCCAGGAAAAGTGGCACAGTTAAAAGTGGGAGAGGCAACAATAAATTCCCAGCGCGCAATTAAATACTTAGGAGTGTTGATCGATGATCGCCTCAAGTTTCGGCAACACACGGAGTATGCTTGCAAAAAAGCCGCTGCCTGTCACGCGTCACTAGCGCGGATGTTGCCAAACGTTGGCGGCCCGAAAGGCGGAAAGAGACAGCTCCTGACGGAAAGAGACAGCTCCTGTTGTTCCGATTCGGAAATGACGATTCGCCGCTTTGTCCAGCATGTCCGCAGGTGGTGGAAGACCTGCAGCATTTACTGTTTGAGTGCCCGCGCTTTGCTGCGGAAAGGAGATTGGTCAGCGACACGCACGGTTCAGAACTGAACACAACAAATCTTGTTGATGCGATGCTATCCTCGGTGGCAACATGGACAGCCGTATGCCGATTCGCTGCCTGCTTATATGCGAAGCTGAGGAGCACTGAGAGAGCGCGGATAACTGGCAGAAGGACTGGTTCAGTTGGGGCCTTGAACCAAGACGATAGGGACACTCAGTGACTTTGACCAACTGTCGGACAGGGACAGACGGACTATCACGTGATTGAGCTTGTTGCTCCCTCTGCCTCCCGACGTAATACTTGACGGTAGTTCCGGGAGGACAGTCAGACCTGGGGGAGGTGGTTTTAGCGTGTTAAAGTCTCGCACATTGGCTTTTGATGCTTTCTACCTCATTTATAAAAAAAAAAAACACACACACACACACACCCACATGGCACACACACACACAATACACCCCATGGCGGCAACCGGAAACCCAAAGAAAGTGAACAGAAAAGTGGTGGAAATAAATGAACACGGCAATAACACGCGTGAAGCTATTGCAAATTAATCTGAACCATTGCGAAGCAGTGCAGGATCTCCTAAGGCATACCATTTATGAAAGGTCTGTGGACCTGGCTATTCTGAGTGAGCCCTACTCCTGTGGGACAGATTTGAGATGGGCAGTTGACTCTGTGGGAAAGGCAGCTATCTGGAATTGCAATCCGAACCGAAGGCACATGACGCTTCGGAAAAGGGAGACAGGATTCGTCTGTGTGGAAATGGAAGGCAAGTTTATATATAGCTGCTATATCCCTCCTAGTGTGGATATCAACGAATTCAATGCCAGAGTGGATGCCCTAGTTAATGACGCGCGTTTAAGGAACCCGGTACTAATCGCTGGTGACTTCAATGCCTGGGCTTGCGAGTGGGGCTGCCCAAGATCTAATGCGCGTGGAAGAAGTCTGCTAGAAGCCCTCTCCTCCATGGACGTAATTCTATTAAATTCTGGAACAGAGCACACTTACAGTAAAAATGGTGCGGGGTCCATCATAGACATATCCTTCATAAGCAGCAGGCTCTACATGTCGACAAAATGGCGCCTAAGCGGATGTTATACCCATAGCGACCACCGGGCTATTGAGATAGACGTCATGAACTCACAAGAGGATAATTGGGCTCCCACTCGGTCAAGGCGTCCGCGCTGGAAGACGGAAACGTTCGACAGCGAAGTGTTTATGAAGGCTATTGGTAGCCACTCTATAGACGGTACGGCAGAGAAGGCTTCGTCGCAACTCATGGCCTTGCTGAGAACCGCATGCGACGCTGCAATGGTGCGCAAATCGAACTCAAAGCGCAGAAACCCCGCATACTGGTGGAGCAATTACATCGCTAAGCTGCGAAGTGAGTGCAAATATGCCAGACATGTATGTCAGAGAGCACGAAATACGACAAATTCTGAAACAAGCAGGCTTATATATAAAAACAAGCGCAAGCTGCTTAAAAGGGCCATCCAAGAGAGTAAACGTCGATGCTTCTTGGAGATATGCGAGGAGATTGAAAACAATCCCTGGGGCTTTGCTTATAAGCTGGTGCTCAAAAAGCTTCAACGAACAGCGCAACAATCGTTCCCTGATGCGCTGAAGGAGATAATAAAATGCCTTTTTCCTGAACAGGCACGATTTAACAGGATCATGTTAGCACGCAGTAACCGGAACATAAGCATGATAAGGGAAGAAGAAATAATCTTAGCTGCAAAGCAACTTAAGTTGAGTAAAGCACCTGGCCCAGATGGAGTGCCCAATATTGCTGTGAAGGCAGCCGCATTGAAAAGGCCGGACCTATTTCAGAGCGTCTTTAATAAATGCATCCTAGAGGCGGTATTTCCGAGAGCATGGAAGCGGCAGAAACTGGTGCTTATACCTAAAAAAGGGCAGCTGAACACAGCAGCGTCTTATCGGCCGCTCTGCCTGCTGGATTCAGTAGGCAAGATGCTGGAACACGTGCTGAAAGGCAGAATAGAGGCAGAGGTAGACGCTGGACTTTCTGCTCTCCAGTTTGGCTTCAGGAAAGGACGGACGACAACAGATGCGCTGCGTCTGGTTAAAAATACTGCTCAGGAAGCTATGGAAGGTACACGGTGGCGCGGTGGCTCCAAACAATACTGCCTCATCGTAACGCTCGACGTAAAGAACGCGTTCAATACTGCGAATTGGCAGAAGATACTGCTGTCGGCGAGGAAGCTTGGAATATCCGACTATCTGCTGAACATACTCGACAACTATCTGGACGATCGTGTTCTGATATATGACACCACAGAAGGCGAAAAATCATATATGATACGGGGAGGCGTACCACAGGGGTCTGTTCTTGGACCTCTCCTGTGGAATATTATGTACAACGACATCCTGGAATTAAGCGTACCTGCTGGAGTAAAAATTGTTAGCTTCGCCGACGATGTTGCAATAACAGTCGTAGCAAAAGAACTAACAAGCGTAAAGGAGGCAGCAGAAATTGATATAGCGAAAGTAAAGAACTGGTTGAGCTCAGTGGGTCTCACATTGGCCGAGCATAAGACGGAGGCAGTTCTGGTGAGCAGCAGGAAGAAGGTGGAATTCCTGGAAATTAGCGTTGGTAACAACGCGATTTTGTCGAGACCATACATCAAATACCTAGGAGTCATGATTGACCGCCGGCTGACTTTTAAAGCCCACCTGGAGTACGTGCAGAGTAAGGCATCTGAGGTTGTAACCGCACTATCCCGCATAATGCTTAATATAAGAGGGCCTAGTCAGAGGCGAAGACAACTCTTAGCTAGTGTAATTAAATCTACAATACTTTATGCTGCAGCTATCTGGGAGAGCGCACTACAAGTTATAAGCTTTGCGCGAGGCGTAAAGGCGCTGTACCGCTTGTGTGCGTTAAGAGTCTGCTGCGCATTCCGTACAGTTTCTGAAGATGCAGTGCTAGTGATATCTTCATCGATTCCGCTGGATTTTTTGGCTAAAGAAGCAGCCACTAAGGTATCGGGGGTCATGCATGATATGGCAAAAGCGAGGCAATCCTCCATCACAGAGTGGCAAGCAAGATGGCAGGGCGCGGAAAACGGAAGGTGGACAAATCGGCTGATCCCACACTTAGAGCCGTGGATACGAAGAACCCATGGCGATACGAATTTTTACCTTACCCAAGTACTCAGCGGGCACAGGTGCTTTAAGTACTATCTGCACAGGTTCGGTTATGAGCAGGACCCGTTCTGCGATCACTGCAAAGCTCCAATAGTTGAGGATGCCGAGCACATGTTTTTTAGCTGTCCACGGTACCAAACAGCGAGAGAGGCTTTACAAAGAATCGTAGGTACGCGCATTACACCTGGCAACATCGTTGGTCTGATGCTGACAGACGCAACGTACTGGGATGCAGTAAGCCGGATGGCGGCATTCGTAATGAATGAACAAAGAAGGCTCGAACAGCTGAAAAGAGTAGCTGAAAGAAATGGTTAGGTACAAGCACACGCGCTCACGCACACGCGCACGCACACGCATACAGCGCGCACTCATAGCATAAATTACGCTCACATACACATACACGTAGTAGTCTGATGTCAGCGGGACAAGGAGACAGTACTTGACCGACTAACGTGGTGTAAACTGAGACGTTAGGGCTAGATGACTGTCTACAATTGGACAGACACGAACGTTTGAGTTTTAAACTCCTTCTGCCTCCCGACGTAATACTTAGCGGTAGTTCGGGAGGACTGACAGACAGGGGGGAGGGGTTTTAGCGTGGTTAAAGTCCCGCACGCAGGCTTTCGATGCTTTCCCTCATGGAAAAAAAAACACACACCCACACACACACACACACACAGCAAACAATAAGTACTTTATGCGCTTACAGTGTAGTATGTATACATAATAATTATAATTAATATAATATTTAGCGTTATATTCAGAAATTAACGATATCAAAAAGTTAGGATTTTAAAACCACATCAACAAAAGCAGCAACAACAACAATAACAACAACATAAAAAGGTGTCTCCCCAATGTCTTCATTAAAGTGCTATTAAAACATTAAATATGATTCAATTCCACCAAAATTCGAAACAAGCTACAATTCGATCTCAAGCAATTAAATAAAACAAGAACAACGCCACTACCTCTGCTTACACAGCCCACGCTCCAGATCATGCATGTCCACCAAACCGCAGTTCGATCCATTCACTTAATGTTTACATTAAATTTCTGAGGCAGCGTCTAAAAAGCAAAGCAATTAAATAAACAACAAGTCTACGTCTGCTTAGGCAACCTATGCATAGGCAGCCACTGCTTGCGCACCCACAAAATTTCCTAAAAATAACTCCACTGACCCACCAACCAACTAACCCTATGCGACACAAGGCAGAGTTCTCCTTCTCTCATAAACAAAACGAGCAAAACAAAAGTCACACCTTGACATTCACTCTACATCCTACCCTCATTCAATCACAGTATAACACTAAAAACCTTATATAGTATGTAAAAACCTTATAGTATGTAATAAATTTTGAAAAATGTTTATACTAATTTGTTAGACCGCCTGTTTCGGTATTAAAAAAAAAAGATAATCTTTTATAAGTCATAAAATAAAATCATCGACCTCCCTGCAGTATTTAAAATACTTCGCAGCTAAAACAGAGGTGTCAAATTTTCCTCAAACATCTTTCTGCATCAACCGCATGCGTGCCAAGATACGGAGCACGCAGCTACTTAACATTTTATTACACTTCCCACTAACAACACAACCTCTGCTCGTTCCCACAGCTCTGTATCCTACATATAAATATTAAATTTCTTAAAATAACAACTCCGCGCTTCAGACCGTGGACGCGAGCCACATCTTGAACCGCTCCCTTAATGTTTACATTAAGTTTTACTATACTTCTGGGGCAGCGTCTCAAAAACGAAACAATTAAATAAACAACAACTACAACACTACTTCTGCTGACACAGCTTCTGCTTAAGCAGAGGCTGCTTAGCAAGCTGTCACCCGCGAGCATACACATTTCCTCAGCTCTGTATCCTACATACAAACATACAAACATTAAAACTACAACAACAACTACAACAACATACTTCCTAAATTTCCAAAAATAACTCCACTCACCAATCTTATGTGAGACACAAGCCACAGTTCGCCTTCTCCAATAAACAAACAAACAAAACAAAAGTCACACGCTGACACTCACTCTTGCTACTATGATCTCCCAGTACTCATATATCATAACACACGTCTCTCCCCTCCCTCTCCCTGCTACCACACCATCTCGCCTACCAACCGTTGCCCGATCGACCGACTGATCGTCTGTCCGTCCGTCCGTCTGTCCGTTCGTCAGCCGCTGGCCGCCAGCCGCTAGCCGCCAACTTCCAACCTTCAATCCTCTTTCTCACTCTTACATACACTACGCCCATCGTCTCACTCCTACACACACACATCCACCTTTGGAGGTGGCACCTGCGAAATACACAGGAGGAGCTATGGATTAGAACATACATATCCCTACTACTGCCCGCGATGTGGACGATTTTCGTAGTATATTGGCCCATTTCTTCTAGTTGACGTGTAACACGGTCACTTCTGTGATTGGCTTTGTTTGCAAAGGCGTAGATCAATGGCTTATGATCGGTGATGATTATTAGTTGACGGCCATCGACAAGATATTTGAAAAGTCGAATTGCCCGGTGAATTGCAAGAAGTTCTCTGTTGTACACCTTGTACTTTTTTTCACACTCGCAGAGTTTCTTTAAAAAAAACCTAATGGTTGCAGTCCTGTTTTCGAGCGTTGGTCGAGCGCTGCTCCTATCGCTATGTCGGACGCGTCACAACGTAATACCAGTCGTAGCTCGGCTTCGGGGTGCGCAAGGACTACAGACTTTTCAATATCAACTTTACAATTTTCAAAAGCTTCGTCGGCCTCTTTGTTCCATGCCAAGGGTCTTTTGTCTCTTTTCTTCGCTCCTAACGTTAACTAGATAAGTGGAGCTTGAATTTTGGCTGCATCTGCAATGCCGGATCGATAAAAATTCCAAAAGCTTAGGAAACTTCGCAGCTTGCCCATACTTGGTGGTTACGGGTACTTGGACTCGTTCCGATGGGGGTTTGTGAGGTATCTAGGATATACAGTCTTTATTGACGTTATCAGTCTTTATTGACTGTATATCCTAGATACCTCACTTCCTGTTGGCCGAAAATGCATTTGGGAATGTTAAGCACCAAGCCGAATTTGCTTAGACTAGAACGGCTAACGGTTTGGACACTACGGTAGAGCCGACGGCTGCCTCAATGCTCGCCGGCGCTTCTAGTTTAAAGAAGTCTGCATGTTGCAGGGTGCACGACACTTTCGTGCATTTGCACCAAACCTCTTATAGTAGTAACATACGTGCTCATCGTCCACGTTATCTTTTGCTGGTGTGGTTGGTCGAGCTCCCCGAGAGCGACTGTTACTCCGACTTCTTTGCTGTTGTTTATTCAAGAGATCTCTTAACTGTACAGTCAATTTCTCGATAGCCTTCACTAACTGCCTTGACTCGTTTGTCGTTTCGCTGTGTGCACTTTTCTCAACGATTGCGTTTACGTTTTTAAACTCCAGCGTTAAGCTGGCCATTTGTGTATGAATGGCTTCCACCACCCTATCTGCTTGCTCGGCCAATTTACTGAGGTCTTCGAGTGCACTGATTGCGAGGACACCTCGGACGTTTTCCGGAAGTTGCTCTAGAAACAGGCTGCGTAGTACGTTC
Organism: Sicus ferrugineus; assembly: GCA_922984085.1. Classification (NCBI taxonomy): domain Eukaryota; kingdom Metazoa; phylum Arthropoda; class Insecta; order Diptera; family Conopidae; genus Sicus; species Sicus ferrugineus. The sequence goes on from OV277348.1 coordinate 17,816,874, forward strand.
TCGTTGCATTGGCCTGCTGACAATACTCGTAAGCGCTGAAGAAGCAAGAAAGGCTTCTCGTCACCCAGTGGTTGTCCTCGTAGCAAACGTCGTAACTTGGTTTCCTGCGACTCAGAAAGAGCGCCTATAATTCCTCGTTTCAAAGCTTCGTATTTGCCTTGTGTCGGTGGATTATCCACGATGTCACCAACTATGTCTAGAAGATCTGGATCGAGATGCGTTGCAACATGTCTGTATTTCGAACTATCGGAGGTTATGTTATGAAGTTCGAACTTAATTTCTGCCACCATGAAGTATCTGGAGGGATTTTCTCGCCAGAAAGGAATAGGTGATTTCACTGTCGATACAGCATTCACACTCCGGGTCTGTTGCTCGGTGTCTGTACTCGTGGTTGACGGAGCGCCTTCCACTAGGTTAGAACGGAATGTAAAGGCACGTCGTTTCAAAAAATGCTATAATCTGAATATTTCATAAACCGTGCAGGATATTAAGGTATAATTTTATTCCGGAACATATAGCGTCATTACTAAAACTTTCGACAAAAATTAGCGTGCCACGCCAACTGATAAAAAAGTTGGCAATATCTTATATAAGATATAAGATATTGATATGTAATTTTATTAGGATAAATAGGGAAGCATTGCACATAAGCTTGCCAAAAATAGGTGTGCCACGCCCACTCATACAAAAGTTGTCAATATCTTGTAAACTGTATAAGATATTAACACGAAATTTTGTCACGAGGTATCTACACGTATTACCAATTTGTATATAAAAAATGGGCGTGGTCCGCCCATTTATACAAAAGTTAGTAATATCCCACAAACGGTTCAAAATATTAATACGTTCGTAATTCTATCTAGCAGTACCTAGAGACATTACAAAAACCTTTGCCCGAAATGGGCGTGGTCCGCCTATTTATACAAAAGTTGCTAAATGGCGAAATTATAATTTTTTCAGTTACTCGGATATAGGGTATATAGATTTCGGCCAGGCTGAAGACAACACCTCTACTTGTTTGTTTTTGCTTTAACCAACTTTAATAGAACTAATGTCTTAAAACATAAAAATATTTTGGTTATAAAATGTAACTAAATGTTGCCTTGTTGACAAAAATTCATCGACTTTAAAATTTTTCTATTATTTTTTCTAAACCAGACAATTTTTCGAGAACGAATTTATCCAAACGATTGAAAGCCATTCAGACTTATAAGAAATAAGAATGATTGTCTTGAATTTCAAAATGACCTTAATGTAGTTTTAAGTTGGCGTCGTACGAATGAACTTCATTAAATTTTGATAAATGTAAGGTATCGATCCATAGTCGTAAAAATTTGGAAATATTTCATAATTACAACTTAAGCTGGTAATTTATTTCAAAGGGTTGACGTTGCCAAGTAGTAGTGAATAATATTTGAATTTTTTTTTCTATCTCTGTCTTTTGAGCATTTTTGAACCTAAATTCAAACATGGAAATTTTTCGTTGAATTTCAAATAGAGAGAGGTGAAGAATGCCACCTGCTTAGGGTAAAATAGCGGATGCACGCACTGGCGGGTTAGATATCGTCGGTATAGGGGAGAGTTTTTTGCTATCCAACTAAGCTTCAAAAAAAAAGCTTGCGTGCTAATGAAAGTTAAAAAAAATGAAAATGAAAGTTAACGGAACGTTTGAAAAATTTACTTTATGCATCTACTTTCTGCAGATGTTATGCACCTGCTGGGTCCTGCATGTCAGAGCCTATATTTGCGCCTTTACTGTATCTTAATTTTAGTGCCCATTCGTTTGAAAGTTAAAAGTTAGCAATAAAGTTAAAAGTTAACAATAAAAAAATAGATCTGATTTCACAAATAAGAAAAGGAGTTAAATTTATTTCGAGCAAACATTTTGCGTCAATTGCTCCAAAATAATTACAAACAAAAATTGCAATTAATGGAATAGACACAACACCAAACATAAAAACTTTTGGATTAATTTGGAAACTGATTGAAGTTAAAAAATTGTGTTCTTTTATAATATAACGTGATAAACTGTAATTAACTTATCTTAACCCTCAGTGTCGCTTCTTCTCCTTCCACCATCACAAAGCTGGTATTCCACCATCACAAAGCTGGTATCTGTTGAAAATCTGTTGGTTTCGAACATTATATTTCTCATCGGATACACGCAGTCCCATAAGGTAGATATTAATTTTGGCATTTACGGCCGTAAACAGTCGTATTCGCTAATCAGCCCATTATTTTGAATTTTTCGAATTACAATATTGCAAAAAAGTGGGCCGATTTCGAATTGTGTGCACCTGAGCCTAACATTTTCTTGAGCAATAAGTCGGTAAAGTCGATAATACTATACTACGTTTACATCGACCTCGAATGAGAATATTGAAACAGTCATTCGCAAACTGTTTACATCGCCTTTCTCATTCGTTTTGGCAAAACTATCAGTTGTTCTGAAAAATCGATTGAAAATAATTTACAACATAGTCAAATAATTTATTGATTGCGAAAAATGGAAGAATTAACAAAAACAGCATTATTAATTTCAAGTATGCAAACAGAAAGTCTTGCAACAATTTGTAACGCCGATTTTATACATTTGTATACATTTAAATTGGAATTCACTATTCATTATAGATAACGTTTCCTTTATGTTAATGTGGGTTGTCCCCACACTTGTAAAACGTGTAAAACAGCTGATTGCAATTATTTGCGTTCAATTTCCACTGTTTTTGTTTTGGGATTTTTTTGATCCCAGCTATAGGTTGTTTCAAAATCTTTATTTTGTTCTCATTCGATTCTCATTCAAAACGAATGAGATGGATTCTCATTTGTCAAATCGTATGGAAATTATTCTCATTCGGCTTCTCATTCGCGAAATCTGACGCGAATGAGTTATTCGAGGTCGATGTAAACGTAGTATTAGCTTTACCGAAGATTTTTTATTGTCTTTTACTAATACCCACCCGGGTGACCTTTGAGATTTTTCATATATAACAACGCGTCAATGTCAAGCTCTTTGCAATTAGGCATAATTAGTACTTTTGGAATTGGTTTTGTATAGTTTCAATACTGTTCTATCCAGATACTGATTTTCACAATAAAAATTAGTCAAGCTGTTCTTTATTATAGTAAACCTGTAACAAGAAGAGCAAAAATAACATAATTTCACTTAAACACAAGTAGATAAATACTTCAGCATTTGTGTTGTATCTAACTTACGCTTACACTCGAAATGCGACCGTTACTGCAATAACACGTGTTCGCAATCAGTTTCGATCATTGCTTCGTGTTGTTCACAGACTATTTAAAAATTTTGAATAGAAAGTGAGTCGTTAAATTGGTTATTTGGTTGTTATAATGAAAATAAAATATAACATATTATAGATAGCGGAAATCAGTTAAAAATTCATTCTGTGAGAGCAGTTTCCAGGTACATAAGTGCTTTTGTTCATTCTTCTCTAATCTATCATATAGTATATTCAATATCAAATCAGGCTGCCATATGAAGAAAGAGAGCACTATTATTCTAATCTAATTCATGAAGCTACAGATCATAATGAGACTGTCTTTGGGAATGAGGATAATGATAAGGACGAGGATTATTTGCCTGAACTCGAAAATTTGCAGTCGGATGGAGAAATAGAACAATCTGAGCTTGAAATTATTGATGACAGTGATAAAGATACTGAAGACTACACTGAAGAAAATCTAGTTCTTGCTGATAGTTCTTAATTTTTTGCTGCCATCTTTTAAAGATGGTATGAAAGGATTCAAAGAGCCGCCACCAATTAACCGACAAGGAGCGCGTAACATCATTCGCGAAAAATACCTGATACCTCAGTAGTGTCGTGACCGCGGACGAGGGTGGATGCTGCTACCTACCGCAGTGCAGTGTTTAGTGTGCTCGCGGGAAAAAAACACAACCAGATATAAACAAATATCTACCAAAAACATAAAAAGTCACAAGTGCAATAGAACTGGATTGAATACAGTGCATTAAATATATAACAATAAACATTAATAAATTCACAAGAACAATAATACGAAATAACATAACCAAATAACACAAATAGATAATCAAACGGAATGCAGGGAACCAAGCGAAGGGCTTTTTTATGCTCTCCGCAGTAAAGCTCAACATTTCGTTTCTTTCTTCTCCTCCTCCTTCTTCCTGGTCCCGTTAGGTGTGCAGGCGGCTGTGAGTGCACCGTGGGCTGAAGCGTGGCAAGATAAAGGCATAACACTTGTCTTGTCGCATTTTGCTTTGCCTGCGGTGCTTGACCGCTTGTGCAGCTGACTTTATACCTCTTTACAGTGGTGGCGATGACAAAATTTCGTATAGACTCCACAAATGTGCGTGGCTTGAAGGCGAATTTCTTCGCGGTCTATGCGTATGTTTCTACTCACCAACCGCATTTAATGGCACTAGGTGAGACCCAGGTGTCTGAGGTTGCAGATCCACTGGATTTTCACCTGCCTGGTTACCACTTACTACCGTTATTTTCATCACACAGAGGCCTCGCCTTATATATTCGCAGTGATGTTGCGTACCAGTGTCAGCAATACCTTTGCACGACGGATGCCGAATTGAGCTCCATGTGGGTTAAGTTCAAAATCCAGTCGCACATCCTGCACTTCTGCTTCATTTATAGAAGCCCGGGTCTAGAGAGGCTGCCAACTTTTGATAAACTTGACAGTCTCTCCGATTCGATTTCTAAAATCCTGGAATCGTATCCGAACAGTGAAATTGTTGTTGCTGGTGATTTCAATGTTCATAATTCCAATTGGCTACGTCATTCGAGTCACACAACACCTGAGGGTTTGTATGTTGAGTTATTTGCTGAGTCTAATAATTTGACTCAATTAGTGAAGGAACCAACGCACTTTCCCTGCGTTGAGGGGCAAAACCAAAATATTCTTGACCTTTTTCTAACTTCACATCATAGAAAGTATGATGTGAATGTTCTTGTACCTCTTGGTAATTCGGAACACGCTACAATTTCTGCTAACTTCTCATATTCTAGCCTTCAATCCGCTCATCAGCCAGCACCGAAGCGGACAGTGTGGCTTTATGTGAAGGCTAATTGGCATGCGCTTAACTCCTTTTTCAACCGTTTCAATTGGCAATTGTGTTTCAGAGATAGAAACATAAATGCTGCAGCAAAATTGGTAGAAAATATAATTTTATTTGGTATGAGGTCTTTCATACCCAATAAAAGAATTTCCATTAAACCAAAAGACAATTCCTGGTTTAATGCGACTTGCAGACAAGCATTCAGGTCTAAAGAGGAAGCATTCAGTAATTGGCGTTTAAACAAAACTGCTGATACTAAATTGCTGCGCAATCAGGCCAGAAATAGGTGCAATGCCACTCTAAAGCGCGAAAAAGTTCTCTACGAACAGCGCCTTAGACGCAGAGTTCTTGAATACCTTAAGGGTAGCAAGAACTTTTGGTCGTTCGTGGGGAGAGTGAAGAATCAGACGCGATCGTCTATTCCAACTCTCCTCAAGGATGATCAGATCTTCACTCACTCGGTTGATAAGGCAAACTTATTAGCCAAAATGTTTGCTGAAAACTGCTCTCTTCCTGAGAGTAGCCAACCACTGCCCGCGGTCGATGGTGTATCTCATGCTATGCCTGAGATACATTTTCGAACGCGAGCTGTTAAAAGAGTGCTAAAAGTAAGTGTTAAAAGTAAGCCGCAACGTATATAAATTCTCGGGACCAGATGGCATTTCAGCCCACGTGTTGAGAAAGTGCGCCTCAACAATGGCTCGCCCATTACGCAATCTGTTTAATTTATCGTTCACTTCAGGAGTTCTTCCTACTTCCTGGAAGATTGCCAATGTGCAGCCAGTTCCTAAAAAAGGTGAGGCTACGAATCCTGGAAATTACCGGCCCATAGCAATCTGTTCAATGCTCTCCAAAGTTATGGAGAGCGTTATAAATTTTAACCTGATGAGGTATCTGGAGAGCAACCAATTGGTCAGCGATCGCCAGTACGGTTTCCGTGCTCACCGCTCCACAGGCGATTTGATGGCGTTCCTCACTGAGCGGTCGAACAGTTGTGTTCACCAATTCGGTGAGAGTAAGGTTGTTGCTTTGGATATCTCCAAGGCATTTGACCGAGTGTGGCATAAAGCACTTGTGTCTAAACTGGCTGCTTATGGTGTCGGTAATACATTCACTCGATGGATATCGAGATTCCTCAGCGGCCGTTCTATTCGGGTTGTGATAGACGGCTTTGCTTCCGAAGAGCACTCCATTAATGCTGAAGTTCCGCAGGGTTCGGTCCTATCTCCTACACTTTTTCTCATTTTTATCAATGACCTTCTGTCATTGACTTCAAACCCCGTCTACTCGTTTGCTGATGACAGCAGCATTTGTCATTCATATTCATTCTCCAGGCGTCCCTCTATTCTGGAGATTAATAGAAAACGCAGTATTATGAATGACACACTCCAATCTGACCTCAACAAAATCCAGGAGTGGGGTCAAGCGAATCGGGTCGATTTTAATGCGCGGAAGACCCAATGCTGTTTGTTAACCCACAAGCGTCTGGCGGGCGACAACTTTCCACCTTTAAATATGGGTGGTGTGGATATTAATGAGTCGGAGGATCTTGATGTTCTGGGCATGTCAATACAATGCGATCTTCGTTGGAACGATCACATTTTTGATGTGTCGAAAGAAGCAGCCAAGTGCTTAGGCTTTTTAAAGCGGTGCAAGGAATACTTCACTTCAACCGACCTTCGTTGTATCTACACCACTTATATCCGGCCGAAAATGGAGTACAACTCGCATATTTGGTCTGGAGCTTCGAAAGCATATCTTCAGCTTCTGGACCGTATACAAGGTCGTGCGATAAAACTTATAGGGGACAGTAGGGTATCCAGCTCCATTGAAACCTTGGGATGTCGTCGGGATGTGGGGTGTGTAACCTTATTTTACCGCGAGTTTTTCGGTCGCGCAGTTAAGTTGTGGAATAGTCTCCCTGCGCATGTTTTCCCACCCACTTATAACGTCATTGCTTTTAAAAAAGGTGTAAATCGACACTACTCCCACTTTTCCACTTCCCACTAACCTTTTCCCTTCTAACCAACAAATGCTTTGCATGGAACCCTGAGTTTGGTTCTATCTGCCATAAAAAAAAAAATATGCATATATTCAAATAAAAAAGCGGAATGAAAATTTAAAGAATCCCGATAAAGAGGCTCGTAATGGAAACCAATAACAGTTGACGAACTTTCAGCGTTCTTAGGAATTTTACTTGTAACTGGCTGCCATAATTCCAGTAAGGAATCAGTGACTGATCTCTGGAATAAACGTTCCTACGCTCTGTAACGGGTAACCATGCCGCGCAATGGATTTTTTAACATACTATGATTTATACGATTTGATTGGCACGCTACGAGAGCTGATAGTCAAAAAGAAAATAAGGCTGCAGCTATTAGGGATGTGTTCTATATAGTGAACTACAATTTGATAAGTCATTACCGGCCACATGAATCGGTTACTGTGGATGAGCAATTGTTCGGTTATAGAGGTCGAACAAGGTTCACGCAGTACATGCCATCGAAACCACCCAAGTACGGCATTAAAATCTTGGTGGGCTTGTGAATACTCTACTTACTATCTATCCACTGCAGGGCCAAATATATACGGGGAAATTGAGTACAAGAAGGGATACAAACCAAGACAAGCGAGTTGTGAATTGCTCCATACAACGGATCTGGAAGAAATGTTACGATGGACAACTTCTTTACAAATCTACCATTGGCCCAAGAGTTAGCCAACTGAAACATGACTGTGGTGGGTACATTAAAAAAAAAATAAAAGATATGTGCCCAATGAATTCAAGCCATCTAAAGCTCGAGAAATTAACACAAGTTTATTTGGATTTGCTGAAAAGACCATAGCGTCCCAGCCAAAAATAGAGCAGTTGTCTACTTTACTGTGGATGGTGTAAAGAATAAACACATTACTTTAAAGTTTTGTGTGTTAAAAAAAACTGATACAAAATTGATTAAGCGTGAAAATTTAATCTTCGTATGTAAAAAAGTCAAGGAAATGTGGAAAAGGTGGAACTAATACTAAAAAGATATTCTGAATAAAAGTAATTAGCAATACCTTAATAATTGGCTGTAGATATACCATCCATCTATAAACGCAAAAGTCGTAGACTTATTTATTCATGTTTTCTGTAAAACAAATTAAAATTGCATAAAAAGTACTTATGATATACATAAATTGATAATAGATTATGGTATCTACTTATGTTTCAAGATTAGTAGAAAACAGGAAATCGTTATAGTCATTCAACTTTTCAACACATTTAAAAATAATAATAATTCAACACATTTAAAAATAATTTCTATTTTCAATGCAATTAAGAAATTGATTTCCATGCAAGCCATGTATCAAAACAATTATTATTTCCATCAAAAATGCGTGAATGTACAATATATGAACACGTCTACAACGTTTCACTCAAACGTTATTGTTTTACTCAAAAAATTACGTTATTGTCTCACTCAATACATAACGTATTACTCAATATTTTATAAAAGCTTTACTTACAGCCGTATTTTATAACTTTGAACGGTACCGCTTCTCAACGTTACTCTTTGTTATATTCTTAACACAGCTGATCAAAATGCGTGCACAGAATACACACCACTTACGCTACTGTTCCTCTTCTGTCGAGAAACGGTACCGCTGGGTTTACAACATCAATTGCATACTGCTTACGTTAGAAAATGGTATTTTGTAACAACAGAAGCGCAAACGGTGGCCCCGTTGAGAAGCGGGAGCTGAAAAGCTGACGTTCGCACAGTTTGTGCGTGGAGCTCGACGAGTGCGGGAGTGTTATTCGGTGATTTTTTATTTATTTTTATTTTTTCATTTTTCTTTTTCATTTCATTTTTAATTCACGTATTTTTTAACGTAAATTATAATAATTTAAATAATTATTATAAAATAATATAATGTAAATTTCGAAGAAGCGGTAAGTGCAATTTGCTTTGAAATGATATCTAAAATGCTTGCACTGTTTCTCAATGCTGTGTTGCGTACCCTGGCTGAAATGTTTGTGCACTCATTTTCCTCGTCTGAGCTAACTCGAAGAACATTTTTATTTTCACTTTATAAAAATACAGTACAAAATAAAAATTTTGTATTATTATTAAAAGAATGCTCTAAGCACCGATTTGCGATTTGTTCCCCGTTTTTAAACACACTGCCTGCCGGCTGGCTTTGGTAAACAAAAGTTGGTCAAGGCAAAAGAAGAAAACAGGTATAAGAACAAATTCATTGCATGCATATAATCATAAGAAAGAAAGAGACGTGTGAATGTCGACTTTTAGTACACCAAATACACAACTTTTCCTCAACGCTCAACGGGGCTCATCGTAAGAGTTACAAAATACTGTTTTAACAGCAACGTGATAAGAAGCGGAAGCGTAGCTAACGATTCCTTTCCACAGATACAATATAAGGCTGTTAAGGTTTTACTAAAATTTGTCTGCATGTACGCGGCAACATTTGAACTCAGGACTTAACAGCTAACAGTCACATACGTAAGCAATGCGTCATTTCTACATTTTCATGTTAGGACAGTACCTGACTTTGAACTGTTAGCACTGATTTAACTGATCTGCTCTGATAACTGACTTTTTGAAATACATGGACACCGATTCTTTTATACATAGCATACAAATCGACGACTATTAAAAAAATATTCATGATGATATCGATTTAAAATTAGACAAATCAGAATATTCACCAATCGATCCGATTGATGGAGTACGTCAATCCCTTTAGTAATTACACGTCTTCGTTTAAAATTTTTTGAGCCTGAGTGTGAAGCTCCTCTACCAAACCCCGCTTTTTACTCATTTTGGCATTTCTTGTAAAATTTTTTATTAGAAGAAAGACTTCGTTACTGCGTTATAACCATCAATAATTGTGCCAACATTCTTTAAACGCTTCCACAGGACATTTAAGTTGTTATCATTATCTAGACTGAAACCCAACATTTTTGAAATATTTCTCTTTATTTTAATATTTGATGTTTTATGTGCGGAATAATGACCGAACTTATCGACACGTATTTTCAATTATGCTTACAACTACACCAACATCATAAAGGGATTATTCAGTGATAAGTCTTTATTGACGTCTACACCACTTCACCATAACAAAGGAACGGGATGTGATGAGTTTACACCCTCAAACACATAATTATATTTATCAAAATGATACTAAGGCTATGCATATTGTAAAAGCACTAACCAATGATAAGGAATCATCAACAACATATAAAGGTTTAATGCAAGTAAATTCACAGAAACCCAAATTTATTTATTGGAATGATCCCAATATGCTGGTAGATAGATTACGCCTTTTGTTATTATCTGCTTCGGATGAAGGTAACTTCTATATCAACGAAATAATTTCCATTATCGAAAAATTACGAGAAGTCAACATAATTGAGTAACTTTCACATACATATTTTGCATTCCAAGAGAACATCTTATCAACAGATAATCATACATAACCACATCATTTTTATGAACATGTAAATCGTAATTAGGTTTACAATTGTATTATGATTTTTTGGAATATTTATTATTGGAACTACTATATTTTATTAAAATAAATGCATACATGTGTATGTGAACCACATATATAGTTTGAGTTGTTTTATTTTTCCAGCAATAAAATCCATATAAATACGGTCGCTTACATGATATATATGACGTTTCTTCCCTGATATGATAACACTTATGTGTTTGCTGTTTGAACCAATGACTTATCTGATATCAGTTGTAACTGATATGATCTGATCTGATAGTCGATAACCTGGTCTGATCAAATCTGATCTGATAGCAGTTGCACCTGGTCAGATCGAATAGCTAATATACATGACCTGATCTAATCTGGCAGCTGATATACAGGATCAGATCTAATCTGATCTGATCTGATAGCTCTTATGGTATACCAGATAGCCGCTATGATGAAAAACATTATATCGTTATGATAAATCATCAACCACTTACAAAGGAAATGGTTTAATGCAAGATATCTGTTTGTCTCATCTGATAGGTGATATAATTGATGCGAAAGTTCCTATAAAGACCACGAACAAAACGATATCAGAGTTTTTACTTGTATTGTGTTATTATTTATAACTCAAAGTAGTTCGTACAATTCATAGAAAATCTGTGACTACACAAGAGATGTTATGTGTTAAAAGGATATCAAACATTAAATTAAGATAAGTTGACTTGCTATTCTAGAAATATTCAAATATTCAAAATAAAACTAAATTAAATAAACTGATGAAAATAAATATAGAAGACAAAAATAAAATAAAATATTAAAAAAATAAATAATAAAATAAAATTAAAAAATATAAAATAAAATATATTAAACTGAAATAATAAATAATGTAAAAATAAAAAAATATGAAATATAATGAAATAAAAAATAAAACCACATATATCAAAAAAAGAATAGAATAAATTACATGAGATAAGATAAAATAAAATTATTGTAAAACAATAAAATGAAAATTAATAATAAAATTAAATAAAATAAAATCCCCCATACGGTAAATATTGCGTCATTGCCCAACCGTTTAAGTTATTGTCATACAAATACATTAAGTATTCTGACGGCTTACTTGGATCGTAATCCGCCATATACTTATTATTTGCCTTTGAATGCCTCTTGCTACATTGAACAATGCCGCCCCGTATGCCTTTCTCAACGAAAAGATACATGTCAACGTCAGTAAGCAGCTCCAGTTTTATGTTGGTTGTTTTCAGCATTGCATCCCAAGACAAACCTGGAACCTTGTAGTACTGAAAGGGATCCAGATTGTAAATATTTTTGCACTTCTGCAGGCAGCTGTTACTGTAGTACGGTCCCATGATGGTGTGGCTTACGTTCCTCAAATCGGGAGTCTTGGGTGATGACCAACGGAAAAACAAGCCCATCAAAATTTAATGTGATACCATTCTCCAATATCACTATGTGTGCTGAGGGACACATAGCCGATATTATGGCCCATTTAAAACAATATATGTTGTTATTTTTAACATTAACGTAGGCATGCTTCTCCTGCAGATTTCTGGAAATTTTTTATTGTTTCGAATGTTTTCCAGGTTTTTTACTTTTTGAATTTAATTACTTTTCTTTTTTAACTGTTTTGGTCACTATTTAATTTTTAAAAATTTTTCACTTTTTAAAATCTTTTTACTCTTACTCTTTCTTTCACTTTTTTAATTCTATTATTTCACACTTTAATTTCTTTTTTAAAATCATATATTTTATATTACCGCAAGGCACAAGTAAAAACGCTTGCGACTTGAATACTTCAATATCCAGATACTGAATTAAGTCTGATTATAAATTTCAGTCCTTCATACTCCAACTAAACCCTTGTAAAACTGAGATTAACCAAGTATAGGTGTTGTCTTCGGCCTGGACGAAATCTAAATACCCTACACCCGAGTAACTGAAAAAATTATAATTTCGCCACTTAACAACTTTTGTATAAGTAGGCCGACCACGCCCATTTCGGGAAAATGTTTTTGTAATGTCTCTAGGTACTGCTAGATAGAATTACGAACGTATTAATATTTTGAACCGTTTATGGGATAATACCAACTTTTGTATAAGTGGGCGGACCTCGCCCATTTTTTGTATACAACTTGGTAATACGTGTGATAAAATACCTAGTGATAAAATTTCGTGTTAATATCTTATACCGTTTACAAGATATTGACAACTTTTTTATGAGTGGACATGGCACGCCCATTTCGAACGTTTTAGTAATGACGCCATATGTTCCGGAATAAAATTATACCTTAATATCTCACACGGTTTATGAAATATTCAGATTATAACTTATATTATATTATAAATATAAGGAATCGTCACTCCCAAAGAAGCTGCAGGACAAGCGGGCGTCAATGTAAGAAATGATGATGCATTCTGCTTCAAGTGAGCCATAATAACGGCTATGTGTCCCTCAGCACATCACACAGAAAGACCACAAATTAATAATATAAATAATATTGAAGAGCCTTTAATAGTATTGGAGAATAGTGGTATATTGAACTTCAGCGCATTAACGTTCCCGCTGCCGCTGAATCAAGTCTCCTGATTCGAGGAACGTAACCCACACATTAGTGTAAATGTGTTTGGATATGATGAGGAGATCGGGAGCATCGTGGGACCTTATTACTCCACCAAGCAGGGGAAGTCGTCTCACATCAACTTTCTGATGATTCAGGAGGTGGAGCGGTCCTACTATGTGTGGATAAAGAACATGTCAAGGTAATTTAAATTAAAACCAAAGATTAGTGATTTTCATAACACTCATTTCATATTTTCTCTCTTTTTCTTTTCAGATTATTGATGAGTCAGCAGACAAGGAAGGAACACAGAGCGTATTTCTGTAACAGCTGCCTGCAGTATTCGCACAATGCTACTACTTCAGAGCAGCACAAAGATGTATGGTGACGGTGATACCTAAACAGGAGGAGGCATCACTTAGTTTTAAGAATTTAGAACGTAAGTTAGATGTACCTTTTGTAGTTTATCGTGATTTCGAGTGTATTTTAAGAAATGTAGATAGTATTATAGATGTAAGTTTAAATAATAGTAAAAATGTTCATAAACATATACCAATAGCTTTTAGTTACTACATAGTTTGTAAGTATAATTCTAATTTTAATAAGTTTGTTGTATATTCGGGTGAGGATGCCCCCACTAAATTTATTCAAAGTTTGGTATTTGAAATACCAAATTGCACACTTTATCCCTATATTTTTCCAGAATTTTTCTGGCTATCACTGCCACTTATTTATTAAGGAACTCAATTTATTTGAGGGGGATATAAATGTTATCCCCCTAAATAAAGAGTTGTACATATCCCTGTCGAAGAGGATACGCGTAAGCGAAAAGAAGACCATTGAACTCAGGTTCTTGGATTCTTTTCGCTTTATGGCTTCCAGTTTGGATACATTGGCGCAAAATTTTCACCTAATGATTTTCATGCAGTGCGTCTAATGTATCCAAACGATGAAGAATTTAATCTTCTTAGGAGGAAAGGCGTATTCCCATATGAATACATCAATTCAATTGATCGCCTGCAAGAAGCCAGCCTTCCTACTCGGGCTGATTTCTTCAGTCGATTGACTGGTACAGAATGTGCAGTGGAGGATTATGAGCATGTTCAAAGAGTTTGGCAAGTTTTCAATTGTCAACCTCTGAATGATTACATGATCCTCTATCTGAAAACAGATGTACTTATTTTGGCAGACGTTTTTGAAAATTTCAGAAACGTGTGTAAAAATATTTACTATCTGGATCCAGGTTTGTCTTGGGATGCAATGTTGAAAACAACCAACATAGAACTGGAGCTGCTTACTGACGTTGACATGTATCTTTTCGTACAGAAAGGCATACGGGGCGGCATGGTTCAATGTAGCAAGAGGCATTCAAATGCAAATAATAAGTATATGACGGATTACGATCTAAGTAAGCCGTCAGAATACTTAATGTATTTGGATGCCAATAACTTATACGGTTGGGCAATGTCGCAATATTTACTGTATGGGGGATTTGAATGGGTTGCTGACGTTAATAATTTTAGCGTCAGCAGCATTCTTTCAATGCCAGAGCATTCATCCACTGGGTTTATTTTTGAAGTAGACTTGGACTACCCTCAGAGTTTACATGACGCACATAATGATTTACCATTTTGCGCGGAAAATAAAACTGTGGGTAGCTCCAAGTGTAAAAAGTTGATAGTTGATTTAACCAACAAGACTAATTATATAATTCATTATAAAAATTTACAACAATGCCTTCAAAATGGTTTATTTTTAAAGAAAGTCCACAAGGCATTGAAGTTTAAGCAGTTTTGTTGGTTAAAACAATATATCGACTTAAATACCCATCACCGCAGTTTAGCCAGAAATACTTTTGAAAAGAACTTCTTTAAACTGCTAAACAATGCGGTGTATGGGAAAACAATGGAAAATGTTGATAAAAGGAAAGATGTCAAGCTTGTGAATAGCTGGGAAAGTCGAGGAAAACGATTGGGAGCTCGCGCACTAATTGCTAAACCCAATTTTCACAGCTCTTCGCAATTCACAGAAGACATTATTGCGATTCAAATGAGTAGGATTCTCACCGTTTATAACAAGCCCATTTACTTGGGATTTTCGGTGCTTGAATTGCCAAAGTGGAAGATGTATAACTTCCACTACGAATTCATGGTACCGAAATTCCAACAAAATCTTCATTGAACTATATGGATACAGATTAATTCATATATCCAATCAAGACTCTAGATTTTTATAGGGATATTCGAGATGATATCGAATCAAAATTCGATACATCCCCATATCCGGAGAGAATGTATATAATTTTCCCCTTAGGAATGCTAAAGTCCTCGGCATGATGAAGGATGAGAGTAAGGGGAAAATAATGAGGGAGTTCATAGGCCTCCGCTCAAAAATGTACTCCATGGCCGTAGTACACAGTAAAGATAAAAAAGGCTAAAGGAGTCAAAAAATTAGTATTGGAAAGATGGAGATGTAGATGAAGATATTTTTAATAACCTAAACTTTTAATAATTAAATTTAATTTTTAATCATTTTTAATAATAAGTATAAAAAAATTTGGAATAAAAGAAAAAACAATTTAATTTTATAAATACATTTTTTATTAATGTATATATTGAAAAATAAATTTTATAAACTAAAATGTAAAATTGTAAATATATAGTAGACAAAAAGTTTACAATTTTTAGGTTTAAGAAATTTTATAAATAAAAAATGCAAATATGAAATTATAAACATCTTCTTTTTATTTACTGATGGAATTTAGGAATTTTCTTAACAGCAGAGCATTTTGAAGCGCACAACAGCCATTATGGGAATAGCACATCCTTTGTAGTAAGTATGTATCTCGAAGAGTTTTAAAGTTGCTACAGCCGAAATTCTTCAACGTTAAATATGGGCGCGTCTAAAATTTCTTCAACCCATTTGGATTTTTCAGCTCCCTTAAGGTATAAGGGTATATTTCTAAGATTTTTCTTCACGAAATATTTTACACTACAATAGTCGATGAAGCCATCATTCCATGTGAAAACATTGTGATTACGATGCCAGTGTACTTATTTTTGGGACTGACGTGTTAGTTTCTGAAATCCATATGGTGGTTTTATAATAAAATTCTGATACTCATTAAAGCTGAAGGTAACTGCCAACTCTTTGACTAAAAATTCATTACAATTGCCTTTGTGCAGGGCGCACATCCAGAGTAATAAATTTATCATTCTCCATTTGTACTTACACGACTTTTTTAATTTCACCAGTCGTTGGTGTATATTCAATTATTTTGTCTTGTATGAGTACGCAGTAGGCTGATGTGTTGACTGGAATATTCTTTGATGTCTTAAATTCAATTCTAATATCAATTGGCCCACTTTTAATCGCTTCGTTTTGATAACTAACATCCACTACAATTATCGGTGTAGTATCTGTGAAACCTCCAGGCAGCAACAGAGGTTGAGATTCACGATTAAAATAGCTTTGTTGAGTTTAAGTGCACTTTTACATCAGTTAAATGGCAATGTTGAAACTTGTTGTCCCTTCGAAAAGCAATCAGTATAAAGCGTGGTCTTTCATTCTACGCAGATAATTTAACGTTCCACAGTGATTGCTTCCTTGAGCAACTGATGGATTGAAATGACAATCCCAACTGCGGAATGCTATTGATAAAGGTCGTCCGCTTTGAATTATTTGAAAGAGTTGTAGTCTGGCAAAATCAGCCAACTACACATGAGGAATTTTCCATGTAATATTTGTTATAATCAGCTTTAATTTTTCGGTTGCAACACTTGAAGAAATAGCATTTTCGTCTGATTTCGAACACAGTAGTACAAGTTCATGTTTAGCATTTAAGATAATTTTATTAAAGTCTTCAGCAAAGCCCAGTTTTCAATGCATTTTCAATGGTGTGCAAGAATTAAAATATCCCTTCTTTCTTTCAACTTCATTGTCTGAAATTTTCGGCGGCATTGTCTGAAACTGCAATAATAATTTTATTGTCTATACTCCAATTTTGCACAACACTTTTTAAGTCATCCGCTAAGTTGTCGAAAGTGTGCGCATATTTCGTTGCGCAGCACTCAACTAAGATTGAAAAAAATTTAAAATCGGCCGTTAAAAAGTGTGCAGTAAGCGCAAGGAAATTTGTTGCATTTAGAGATGTCCAGCAATCCGTGGTAACACAAAATTTTGAGCCACTTGAAACGAGCTCTTTGGATTTTGTCACACACTCTTCAAACAGCGCTGGAATGCTGGTTTTTGAAATAGTGTGTCTGCTTGGCAACTCGTAAACTTGCTTGGCTGCGAAACTATTACATGCTGCTGATCCAAATTAAAAATTAAACACATACATTTTTGGCATTTTAGTTGTTTCAAATTAACTTACATGCTGACTGCCTATACCTAGTGCAAAAGAGGATGTAGATGTAGGAATTTGGTCCAACTTGTCGCCTGGGGCGAGGTTCTGAAGCTGAACCTAAGCAAAGAAATCTTAGTTTCTATTACTTATGAAATTTTTAGGGTCTCACGGGCTTGGTTTTATGGCACCAGTCAAAGCTACCGTTGGATGTTTCCGATTCATATGCTTAATTAAATTGGAAATTGTTGTCTTGTAAGACAATTTAATTTTGCATATTTTACACTTCGCATATGTACTATTTTCTGGCTCAAAATACTGCCAAATTACACTTTTTTCGTTAATTTCGTATCACTCATTTTGATTTTTTTTCAATTTACACTTTTTTCTTTAATTTCGTATCTCATTTTGTTATCTTTACGAACGTTGAAAAATTTTTTTAAACAATTTCGCCTTAAAAAGTTCCGTTATCTCAGTTCACAGCAGACGTGTTTAGTACTAAAAAATTTAAATACAGTCCTGTAATATGTTTGAAAATATACCCAAGTAACCATAAGCTGCAAACATTCCAATCTAATGCTTACTTGTGAAATTAAACATTTTGGAAATTTAAATATTTTCATTAAGTTATTCAGATAATTTCATTATATTATTTGAAAAGAATAAGTTTCGATAGTTTTTAATAGGCAAATTGAAAAATAAATATTAGCAAAAATTAGATAACAGACATGGATTAATAATATTTTTCAAGCAAGATGTATAAAGCTCTAGATAGAATTTTATATTTCAACTAGTTTCCACCTGGAAATTTACCCCTTTAAAATTTTATATTAATAACAATTAATATAAAATTCTTGCTTCCATGGATTAGAACCTTGCCAACAACAAGTAATATTGTATTTTTTCGCAGAAAATTAAAATGAAATAGAATAAGGAGCTGTAAAATTATATGCATATAAAAAATTAATTTGGACAATATATATTATCAAATAATATAATTATTTTAAATGTTATTTTAATTATTAGTAATTCCCATTTGCAATTCAGATTAATATTTTCATATTTTATTTTTTAAATAATGCAAGAACAATATCAGCGTAATAATAATTAATACGTGCAGTAAAATATCAAAAATCTCATTATTTTATAAACTTAAATAATATAAAATATGTCGGTGTTTTCATAGCAGGTTTATTAACTGTAAAGGACATTAAATGTTAAAATCGCAACCCTGGAATATTTTTTTTTTTTTTTATGACAGATGAAACCAAGCTCAGGGGATGCCCCCTATCCATGCACAGCATTTGTTGGTTCCGAAGGGATGACAGGTTAGTGGGAAGGGGGAAAGAGGGAGTAGTGACGGTTTACACTTCGCTTGAATGTTTCGACGCTGTAATATATACTTCGAATATATGTTTCGAATATTCTGTATACTAGAGTAAAATACGTGAAAAATATCGTAAAGCGAATTAACGGCGACAAGAACAAACCACTGACAACAACAAATAAATATCGTAGAACTAAGGTGCCAGTCACGGTCACTGTCACCGGTGAAAATATTTTTCAGTCGCTCCAGAGACCAGTGATTTCAAAATACCAGTGACAAAGTCACCGGTACAAAAATATCGCTCATCTCTAACCAGAACCCGCATATCCCTACTACTGTGGTCGAATGCGTAAAACATTTTTACAAATACCTGTATGGACAGCATTTCCATCTAAGGACAGATCATGCAGCACTCAGATGGTTAATCCAGTTAAAAAAACCGGAAGGACAGATTACGCGGTGGATAGAAAGATTGTAGAATTATGACTGTGAAATACAGCATCGGAAAGGTGGGCAACATGGAAACACTGATGCACTATCTCGACGCCCATATGCATTGGAGTGTAAGGATTGCTCTATGGCAGAAAAAATAGTCGACATCCGATTAACAAATCTGCAACCTCATGATGAATTGGAATCCAGCGCTGTAAGGTAAAGTCAACTGAAGGATGCGGGCTTGGTTAAGGTGATGAAAGCGAAAGAAACGGATAAAAGACTAACCAAGGAAGAAATGGCATCAGAAAGTTCGTTGGCTAAGGCGTATTGGGCGCAATGGCTTGAAGTTGATAAACGGAATTCTGCATCGTTCATGCGAAAGTGAAGATAGTAAACACACTCGCGATTTGGTTGTCCTACCAAAGTCTAGAATAGCAGTTGTATTAGAAGAATCGAAACCTTTAAGCGAAGTGTAAACCGTCACTACTCCCTCTTTCCCCTTGCCCCTAACCTGTTATCCCTTCGGAACCAACAACATTTCTACTTGGTGAATTGTCAAGAATCAGTTGCTGAATGGATTAAAAACTGCGCGAAATGCATGACAGCTAAGGGTCCGAAAGTTAGAAGCAGAGGAGGGTTGCAGCAGTACAATGCGGGAGCACCATTTGAATGCGTTGCAATGGATATAGCTGGTCCATTTCCTACTAGCGACTCTAGGAACAAATATGTGTTGGTGATTATGGATTATTTCAGTACGTGGCCAGAAGTATACGCTATACCATATCAGGAGGCTAAAACTGTGGCCGAAGGTTTTGTGCAGAATTGGGTCACGCGGTTTAGAATACCAATTGAGTTGTATTCAGATCAAGGGAGGAACTTAGAGTCCGCTATATTTCAAGAAATGTGCTCATTGTTGGGTATCAAGAAAACTCGAACGACAGCTCTACATCCACAATCAGATGGCATGGTGGAAAGGTAGAAGGAACATTAGAAGAACATTTGCGGAAAGTAGTGGACAAATGTCAGCGCAATTGGGACAAACACATTCAAATGTTTGTATTGGCTTACCGATTAACAGTCCATGACACTACATTTGCGAGGATTATTTTTCGCACAGAAACTCCCGTCAGATCTAAAATTTGGAAAAAGCAATGAACTTACTTAAACTGTAGGCAGCTATTGGGATTTGCTTCAGTTCGAAATTGATGAAATACACCAACATGTGAGGCAGCGAACACAGCTGATGAGCAATAAAATGAAGGATCGTTATAACCGAGCTATCAATTCCGAAGGATTTCAAGAAAGCGACTTCGTGTTGCTGTACAATCCGCAACGGAAAAAGGGTATGTCTCCAAAGCTGCAAACATCGTGGGAAGGGCCATGTAAAGTCATTGAGCGACTGAAGGGTATCAGCTGGTATATAAATAGCCCGCAGGGCGTCTCAGATAATTAATTCGAGTTTGGTTCTTGAACGAAATACATCAACCATCTTGTGAGTAAACTGTCAAGTAATAAATATTAAAAAGTGCAATCAGAAAATAGTAGATTTGTGAAATTAAAAACAAGCAGATTTAGTAGAAATGGGAAGCTATACCACGGATAACAACGGATTTCGCTTCCCTCTCACCGTAATAGACACATTTTCCAAATTTGCCTAGGCTGTGCCTTCGAAAACATCTGTTGATGTCACCAAAGCCATGGAAACCGTATTCAATTTGGATCGGATACCCAGAAATTTACAAGCCGATGACGGCAAACAATTCTTCAATCGACAATTTCAAAATTTAATGAGGAAATTCCATGTCAACCATTACTCTTCGTACAGTGTTTTCAACGCATCAATTGTTGAGCGTTACAATAGAACACTAAAACAAATGATGTGAAGGGAATTTAGTTACCATGGATCGTATCGATCGTATTAAAGACAACCTATAACAATCTGAAAATATTTAGAAAGCCAAAGTTCCGGATAGGAGACTATGTTCGCATAAGTAAACATAAACACGTTTTTGAAAAATGCTACACACCGAATTGGACTGCAGAAATTTTTAAAACAAGTAGAAGTGTTATCTTCGGCCTGGCCGAAATCTAAATACCCTACACCCGAGTAACAGTTTTGCCACACATGTTTATGAGATACGTGGGAAAACTACAACGCGCTTTCAAAATTATTAAAGTTAAGTATTTAAGTATTGAATAATTTTTCATTTTTTGAGGAATTTGCAAAAACTCGAGGAAAATTTTCGAAGAAAATGTTAAATAATTTTTCAATAAATGTATGTCTTGTATAGTAAGAAAAATATGATATTAAAAAAATTACTATTAATACGAAAATAAAAATCTAAAATGGTAAAGTAACTGTTGAATTATTGTATGGCCCTGTATAATACTGTACAATCCAAATTCTCATAACTGTACATACTTATTTCTCCTTATTCTTATTTTTCTCATTATTACTCGTCACTTGAATAAAGTCACCAAGTTGAACAGACGTGCATTTTACTTTCGCTGCAGAAATCTAACAAGGGTTATGAGCCCAGTTACCATATAAAAGGTTAACGGAAAGTTTTTTTATTCGATATATTACAATAAAGTTCATCCATAAATACGGCAAATTCACTAATGCAAATCAAAAAACTAAATGGAGAAAACTTCGCTAGCTGGTCTGTTCAAATGAAAAGCCTGCTAATCACTCTGGACTACTGGATGGTTATTGAGCAGTCATGTGATCCTAATGCTGAAGCTAAGGAAAAGGAAGCTTGGAAGATAATCGATTAAAAGACTTTGGCAGCCATACTGTTGAGCGTGAAGTCGTCAAAGTTAATAAATCTGAAAAATAGTACATTGGCCAAGGAAGCGTGGGCCAAATTGCATGAGATGTACCAAGACAAGGGTCCTGCTAGGAAGGTAGAGTTGTTTAAGCAGCTGGTTTTTTCCAGCAGCTTAAAATTCCAGTTTAAGTACGATGAAAAATTTGGAGTGCAAATTAATAATTTTTCAAGTATAGTTGATAGTCTTAAAGAAATCGATGTTGTTATGCAAGACGATCTTCTTTGTATATTGTTATTATGCAGCTTGCCTGGAGAAATGGAAAATTTCGTGGTAGCGATTGAAAGCCGAGATAAATTACCTCCACTAACACAACTGAAGATCAAAATTTTGGAGGAAGAGCAGAGACGGGGTGAAAAATTTGGATCGGTTGGAGAGCATGTTCTTGTTGCTAAATCGTTTAACGAAGAAAGTGCATATAGTGAGAGACGCAAAGGAAAACGCGGAAATTATGCGAAAAGATATAAAAATATCAAGTGTTATACTTATGGCTTAGGTGGGCATATTAACTCGCAGTGCAGAAATAGTCAAAACAGGGAATTAGAAGTTGTGCTGAGCGCTTATGGAGTACTCAATTCAAAAAACAATGAGAATTGGATTTTGGACAGCGGAGCGTCCTCACGTATGTGCCATGAAAAACCCGATTTTCATTGTTAGAAAAATGCGAGCAAAGAATCTTATTAGCAACTAGTGAGAGCGTATTAGCTCAAGGTAAGGGAAAAGTTCTTGTAAAATCTGATTATATTAACATTGCACTGTAACGAGTTTTTGTTTCCAGCTGGGGTAGCGTAAGTCGCCCCAGGGTCCATTTTGGGGGATCTCGTAACCCTCAAAGTTCCAACCACCGAGACAGTCAGGAATTGCACACGATTTGCTGTGAAGCAAATCTATCACTGAAATTTCAGCTCGGACGTATGCGGGTTGGTGTTCGTTTTTTTCTTTATTTAATTCACAAACGTTTTACAAACTTAATATCTACGCCACTGGTTACAAGTGGTCTGTCAGGCCGAGTGCCTGGCGACAGAGGGTCGCATACAATAGTTTCTATGTACAGAGGACGGGGGAGCCGAGTGCTCCGCGGCAGAGGGCCGCTTACAAAGGTTGCAGGTGTATAGGTGACGGAGGGGCCGAATGCCCCGCGGCAGAGGGCCGCTTACAATGCTGGTGAATACAATGTCGGAGGAGCTGAGTGCTCCGCGGTAGAGGACCGCTCACAATGCGGGTGAAAGCTCCGAAGAACTGATTCCGGCAGAAGCCTTGAAATTCCCGAAGGAATGATTCCGGCCGAAGCCTTGAAATTCCCGAAGGAATGATTCCGGCCGAAGCCTTGAAATTCCCA
Source organism: Sicus ferrugineus (assembly GCA_922984085.1). Classification (NCBI taxonomy): domain Eukaryota; kingdom Metazoa; phylum Arthropoda; class Insecta; order Diptera; family Conopidae; genus Sicus; species Sicus ferrugineus. Next base: position 17,840,292 of record OV277348.1, read on the forward strand.
AAGGAATGATTCCGCCGGAGCCTTGAAATTCCCGGAGGAATGATTCCGGCCGAAGCCTTGAAATTCCCGAAGGAATAATTCCAGCCGAAGCCTTGAAATTCCCGAACGAATGATTCCGGCCGAAGCCTTAAAATTCCCGAAGGAATGGTTCCGGATAGTCCTAAATACGCACAAAGATATTCCTAAAATACGCTTAGAATACGCCAACAACTACTTCTACTCCTACTAAATATATTCGAGTTGATCAACTCGTTTCAAATATGAGCAACTCGTTATGCGATAGTTGGGGCTGTCGAACAAGGGGGTCAACTGCTCCACGCAAAAGGACTTTCTGTTTTGGCAGGCAAGAATCAAGCCTTTGCTCACCGGCAGAAGGCTGACTGGGCTTGCACCAACTATTCGTTAAATGCACATGATGCTGAAAACACAGTAGGAATCATATGCAGCGTGTGCGCGACGAAAGTAAATAGTGATGAGCTAAACGCTTGATTCTATTTTTAGATCAGTGGCAGCGAAAGTGCAAAGAAAAAGCGAAAATAAACTGGTCCCATAATTATGGGCCTTATTTTGTATCTGCGGAACGGTAGCGACGGCTGAGCTTCTGCTTCTGTTCCCGTTGCTGTTAAAACCGTATTTTGTAACTCTTACGTTGAGCCCCGTTGAGCGCACTGGGCTTTACGTCTTTTGCGTTCCAGTCAGCTGGTATGGAAATGTTGTGTATTTGTTGTACACAAAGACGACATTCACACGTCTCTTTCTTTCTTATGATTATATGCATGCAATGAATTTGTTCTTATACCTGTTTTCTTTTGCCTCGATCAACTTTTGTTTATCAAAGCCAGCTGGCAGGCAGTGTGTTTGAAAACGGGGAACAAATCTCAAATCGATGCTTAGAGCATTTTTTGAATAATAATGCAAAGTTTTTATTTTGTGCTGTACTTTTATAAAGTAAAAATAAAAATGTTATTCGATTTGTTATGAAGTGGCTCAGACCAGGAAAATGACGAGGAAACAAACATTCCAGCCAGGGTACGCAACCCAGCTTTGAAAAGCAATGCATGGATTTTAGAGATCACTTCAAAGAAAATTGCAGTTACACTTTCTTCGAAATTTCCATTATATTATTTTATAATAATTATTTAAATTATTTTATTTAATTTTTTTTATTAAAAAAAATACGTTAAATAAAAATGAAATTAAAAAATAAAAACAAATAAAAAATAACTGAACAAAAGACTCCCTCACTCGTCGAGATCTACACACAAACTGTGCGAACGGCAGCATTTTAGCTTCCGCTTCTCTACAATGGCCACCACGAGCGCTTCTGTTGTTACAAAATACCATTTTCCAGCGTAAGCACGTAAGAAGTATGCAATTGTTGTTGTAAACCCAGCTGTACAGTAGCGCCAACAGTAGCGTCACCGGTGTGTATTTTGTGCACACATTTTGATCAGCTGTTTTACGAATATAACAAAGAGGAACGTAGAAGAGCCATACCGTTCGCAGATACAAAATAAGGCCCTATATTTTTAGAATTGCCGCTGCTCTACTTGTGCGTATGTCTTATTCTCTGAGCGTATGATTATATACTATCGTGCGTTTTCGGGGGCTTAATTTGTTTTTATAATTTCCTGGTTCAATTCTTGTTTGTTGTTATTGTTAGTTAATTCTTTCTTGTGTATTTCTTATTGAGAATTTATTTTTATGTTATTAATTCGAATGCTTATTATTATTATTATTATTATTTTCGATATTAACTTATTTCTAATTTAAATGCTAATAATATTCTTAATCCAAGGACTTTATGCTATATTTTAGTTTTAAACAACATAATATATATATATAAAATTTTTAACAACCAGTTTGTTCGCTACAGCACTAAACGAAGTTCTGTTTGTGCCCGACGATAAAATTTTTTTTCCGTGAGCAAAATCATTGCGAATTAGAAAAGCATAAAATTAATTGACAAAAACTATAAAGTACTTTTTGTAGCCAATTTGCATAATGGTATTTTTCGAACTACTTTTCAAACTAATCAAATCCATGTAATGTTGGAATCTAAAGATTTGGATCATGAATTATGGCATAAGCGTTTTGGTCATCTTAATATTCGCGATTTATGTTGCTGCTCGTTTTGCAAAATATCTTCCAAGCCTTATAAAATTCCATAAAATTCAGTAATTCACACTGATATATGTGGGCCAATGAGACTTACATCGCAAAGTGGGACAATGTATTTTATGTGTTTCATAGGTGACTATTCACGTTATATTGCAACATATTTCTTAAAGAAAAAGTCCGAAGCTCTAGAAGCATTTAAAAATTTTAAAATAAAGTGTGAAAAACAAACGGGTTTTACATTAAAGACGTTGCGCAGTGACAATGGCAGGGAATATATAATATCAATACTGAATTTGATAAGTTTCTGGAAAGTAATGGTATTAGGCGGCAAAGGACTGTAGGTTACAGTCCTCAACAAAATGGCATTGTCGAAAGAGTAAACAGAACTTTAGTCGAGATGGCTCGATGCATGCTTGCTGGATCGACACTCCCACAAAGTATGTGGTCAGAAGCCATAAACACGGCAACTTATTTAAGAAATCGTTCCCCTACAAAGGTGCTGGGAGGCAAGACACCTTACGAATGTTCGACGGAAACCTGCAGTGTTTCATTTGAGGGTTTTTGTTTGCAATGTTGTTCTTCTGGATAAAGCAAAAAAACTTACCATATTTCAGCCAAAGGGCGATATGTTAACATTTGTTGGTTACTCCGACCAATCGAAAGCCTTCAGACTGTATGATAAAGTGAAAGGAACAATCAATATAGGAAGCGACGTTTTTTTTGAAAATACGTTCAAAGGTGTCGAAAATGCTACTACTGGCAATGATTCATGCCAGTATCAAACTGCAGATGTTTTCTATTTCGAATGCGATCAAAATAGAGAGTTTAAGAACCAAACGATTGTAGTTGTTACAAAAGGGGATAATGCTCCCGATAAGGAGGATAGTGATGTCTATCACTCTAGAAGATGATAATATATATTTTAGCGGTAAACCCAATCCTGGAAACATCACTGATAACTCGAGTGAGGAATCTCCTTATAACATAGCTGATGCAAAGCAGAGAAAAAAAGGCAGACCAAGGATTGTGAGGAATGGAAAGCCCGGAAGACTGAGAAAACAGTAAGCGGAAAATATAATACGACACCGGAAGTGTTGTATGAGTTGACAGTTTCAAAATGCGATCCAAAATCCGTGTCAGATACTTTAAACTCGGATAACTCTAAGGAATGGAAGGTAGCTATGCAGGCAGAATACGATTTCTTAATTAGAAACATATACGTGAGAAATACGAAGCAAATGAAATTGTAATCAAATATGTGCCATCATCAGAAAATGTTGCGGATTTGTTTACTAAAAGTTTCAGTACAAAAGTTTCTATATATATTTTTTTCTATTATATATATATATAGTATATATATACTTTTTTTTATGGCAGATGAAACCAAGCTCAGGGGTTTCCCCCTATCCATGCACATCATTTGTTGGTTCCGTAGGGATGACAGGTTAGTGGGTAGGAGGAAAGAGGGAGGAGTGACGGTTTACACTTCGCTTAAAGGTTTCGACGCTGTATACTATCATAGAGGTTATAAGATATAGAGTTCGCATCCAGTACATGTTTTTGGCCCCCTTTTATTTTGAATTCTTATAAACATGTATATCAAAAAAGGATGCAGCATGTTGCAGAGAACAGAAAAGAAGCTTGACATGAAATCACGCAACATTACGCATCATGTGACCAAGGCGAGTATGAGCAAAGAATACACAATCAGATATGCGATACATACAGAATATGTATATTTTCTGCTATGAGAATTTGCTTTGTTTTGTTTTTGTTTTTCGTATTTCTTAATTTGCATGAGGGCAGCTCTTCAAAAACCGGTTTTCTAAGTCGTTGTTAGTGTACATTTTGATGCTCACACGTTTTTGTTGTTGGTTGTTTTCCAAGTCAGCTTAAAATTTATTTTGGCTTCTTTTTAGCTTAAATAAAATCGTCCCTCTTGTATAGTGAGATCTGAATCGATTCCGCTAAATAGTAATTGTAGGGTAAAATATACAGAATGCAAAAACAAAAACTGAGTTCAAAGCCGAACTGTAAATGCCCTACAGCAAAAAAGTTTGCAAAAATAGATTGGGATAAAATATAATAAAAGCCCAAAAAAATAAATAGAAGTAAAAATAAATAACACTAAAAATCAAAAAAATTCTAAAAGGAAATAACAGTCAAAATTGCCGTAATTTTTTATTAAGAGAAGTCGGACAAATATCTGAAGTTTTTATATTTGCAAAAAATTTTTCACAAAAAGGAGATTTTGGAAAAATCTACGCAACAAGCGATTATTTTTATAATTTATGCAAAATACATTTCTATTAACTTCCATAATTTTTTCCCCAAAATTGAAAGAGATAAGAAACTTTAAAACGACTATAAAGTTGAAATATATTCGCGAAACCAATGCATCTGCATTATATTAAATGTTTTGCTCACAAAATCAAAAATTTAGAATTTATGTTGCTAATTCTGCATTGTTCCTGGCAAACAAAAAAAGCTCAAATAGTACAAATCCAAAGACTCAAATATTATATTAACTTGACCTGGTAAATGAATAAAAATTCAAACATTTATATTATTTATCATTTATTGCTGTAGGGCACTTTCTTGCCGGCTTTGAAATTAATTTTTGTTTTTGCATATCATTTATTTTACCCTACAACTCCCATTCATCAATATCGATTCAGATCTCAATATATTGTACAAGAGAGACGATGTTGCTTAAGCTAAAAAGGAGCCAAAATAAATTCTAGCTGCCTTGCAAAACATCCAACAACAAAAACGTGCGAACATCAGTTTGTGACCAACTGCACACACTCATATTCACATATGCTCCTCACTGCTATCGAAACATGTTGGAAACAAATATTTCATGTTTTGAAGCTTTTTTATTCTTAGCAAGCCATGTTGATAAACAATGTTTAGATACTAGGACGTATTAGTACGTCCTAAGCAGACAAAAAATTGACACAAAATTTTACACTGGATGCGAACTCTATATCTTATAAGCTCTATGATACTATATATGTATATATATATATATATAAATATATATATGTTATTATTAGTTATTAGTCGGAATTCTGTACTCGATTCTCGGAATTCTGTACTTTTCTTTTGCGCATGGTAGCAGTCAATTTCGGATTTAGGAGGGTTGTTAATTCAAAACGTCAAACATATACATCACACATTATTGTAATGATAATTACACATCATACATTATTGTAATGATAATTAAAAGAAATTAAAAACAAGTAAGAGTCTTGATTTCGGCCTGGCCGAAATCTAAATTCCCTACACCCGAGTAACTGGAAAAATTATAATTTCGCCACTTAACAACTTTTTTATAAGTAGGCGGACCACGCCCATTTCGGGTAAATGTTTTTGTAATGTCTCTAGGTACTGCTAGATAGAATTACGAAGGTATTAATATTTTGAACCGTTTATGGGATATTGACAACTTTTGTATAAGTGGGCGGACCACGCCCATTTTCTGTACACAAATTGGTAATACGTGTAGATGCCTCGTGATAAAATTATTATTTTATTAATATCTTATACTGTTTACAAGATATTGACAACTTTTGTATGAGTGGGCGTGGCAGGCCCATTTTTGGCGAGCTTATTTTTAATGCTTCCCTATATATACTGATAAATACTGATAAAATACTGATAAAAAATCAATATCTTATACCGTTCATTAGATATTGCCAAATTTATTATCAGTGGGCGTGTCACGCCCATTTTATTCGAACATTCTAGTAATAACGCTATATGTTCCGGAATAAAATTATACCTTAATATCTCACGCGGTTTATTAAATATTCAGATTTTAACATTTTTTGAAACGAGGCTTTTCGTTCTCCCGTAATCGTCATTTCAACAGACAGACAGACAGACAGACGGTCGGACGAACGGACAGGGCTAAATCGATTTATGAGATGACGCTGAGCAAGAATATATATACTTTTCTATATCTATATCGTTTCCTTCTCTGCGTTGCAAACGCAAGTACAAAGTGAATATACCCTACTCTCTTCGGGTGTAGGGTATAACTAAGACCGGAAATAGACACTGAAGATGGCACAACGCCGAAATTGGTAGACAAACAAATTTGAACCAAATTTGTAGACAAACAAATTTCGGACAAATTTGTAGACGAACAATTACAAGAAATTATTTATTAAATTTCCAAAATAAGGAATTTATAAATTAAGTACTTAAAGATTTGTCGTTCGAATTTATACCGCCGAAATGCGAAGGTAGATTTAAAAATTTTTTCTAAAATTATTTGAAAATAAGGTTTTTAGGTACACCGGGGGAATAAATTCTCTTGTTTTAGACCAGAAAAGTTTTCACTACCTCTGTTTACATGTGGTGAAATTTAAAAATTCATAATGTGATCGCGATTTTTGTTACTTAGTTTGGTTCTTGAACAATTTATTAATAAAATTATATTTACAGATAGCAAAATAGTATATGGGTGCAATAGGTCTTTTGGGGAACCGAACATCTGAAAAATTCGGTACCGCGCTGAAATGCATACTTCTTGGGTGGCGTGGAAATGCAAAATAATACAATTATTTGTTAACAATGTTAATAATACAATTATTTATCTATCATCTTAAGTTTTTGTTTTAATTGGTTTAGAAACCAGAAATTATTTATTTTATGTGCGTAGAGAATGCTCTTCAATATTCACTAATTTTTAAATAAATCTGCTGAAATGTTAATTAATATTTGTATTTATTTGCTCTGGGAGTGGTTTCACCTCAGGATATGAAACTGAGGTGAAATATTCACTGAAATTTAGGGCAAGCTCACATGACGGTCATTTGACCAACAAAAATCAAACATTTTACTCTTTTTTCGATAATCGTGAAAATTACTGAAATATTGTTACGGTAAATTGTGTTCATTTTGCCCCTCGCAAAATGTTTATTTTTTTTTTTAAATGTCAAAGTAAAAATTTTATTCTTGATGGTCAAATGACCGTCATGTGAGCTTGCTCTTACTTTTTCAACATGCTTTTTTACGTACAGTGTACGTGAATTCAACAGTGCATAAAAAATAGACGTCAGAGCGATTTTTATCAGCTGTGAAAACAGAGTTTCGCATCTCGTTATCTCTGACTTGAATAAAGTTACCAAATTCAACAGACGTACATTTTATTTTCGCTGCAAAAATCTAACAGTAACCTTAAATTTCTTAGAAAAGAAACCCTCAACACATCAGTTTAGATTTTAATACCTTTAATGATCGCCTTTTTCTTTAATATAATATGGACGCTACACGATAATTAATTGATCGTGAAGTACGATCAATTTAATGCTTTTGAAGAGCCTGAGTGCTTTAAAGTAGACATTTTAGTAACTTCTAGCTCTATTATAATTGCGTCTTACTTTTAAAAAGTGAGAGAGTAAAATGCTATTGTTCTTCTTTACGGCGCCAACCCAAAAATATAATTTGTGAACCATTGTAGCGGACACAAATTAAAAAAGCAAACGTATCAATATATCAAATCTATCATCATATCAATAATCAATTCCCAACTACTGCTTTATAATCAAATAATCAATTCCCAACTACTGCTATAAAACTAAGTTTTTTGTGCCTCCCTGTTTCGCTAAATCGCGAAGTTTTATATTTTTAAACAAATGTTTAAAGCCACACCAAAATTGACCCATCCAATCTTAAATAATAAACAAAGATATGCCAGCTTCTCCCTTCTGGCCGAATTTTCTTGCTAATTCAAGAAGGCTTGATACACCAAGAAATTCGGGATGCTTCTAAATGTAATTCGAACCCCACGTTGAAAATCAGACCAATCCAGCGAAATTTATAAATGAGCAAAAATCAGGCAATATAATTTTCCAAAAACCTGAACAGCAACAATTGCATGTGAAAATAAACACAAGTAGCAGAATCCTGTATTGTGACTAGCTTCCACTTATTGTGTCTCACAAAGTGTTACGATATTAAATTGCAACTAAGAGCCTTTAAATGATGTACCGGGTGTACCAATCAGTTAATCCCTAAGCGGGCATTACATTCAATTGGCTTTTATACATTCTCATTAATTTTTAATGCAATCTAAATTTATGGACCTACCACTGATCGCTGAATGCACCAAAAGCTCCTGGACCACTTACTCTTCGCTTATAGTTTTTCAGATGCATGTTTACGGTTCTTTTATTTTATAAAAGATATTGATAAAATCAAAAAGTTAGATTGTTGAAAACACTTTGAAAATGAAGATTTTCGGATTATAAAGTTTACTCGTCGTTATCCTTTTGTTTTGGCTTACTATTGAAACGGGCTATTATTTACACACATTTTTATGGCATTAATATGCACAAGCAGGTCCTAATATACGCACATGTACATAATTTTTATTTGTATACGAGTACATATGCAGAAAAAGAGTGAAACTATAGAAGCTATATATATCAGCTTGAAAATTTTCTATAATTCCTTTTTTTAAATGATTTCTTTAAATTTATTTCGAAATGCTAAATTCCCTTCAAAAATTATTCAAGCATAGTTATATTTTAAGCGCAGGTACTTGCGGGAACTATTCACTTTTAATTTTATTTCGTTTTACAATTATGTAATGTCTCAGTTTCATCGTAAAGTCTCAATAATATTTACACGGTAATTACATCCACTTTTGATTTTATTAAATATTTTTAAATCGATAAACCTTGCTATGTTTCAGTTATAAGTAAATAAAGTGTCTAAACTAATGCATTACTTCCCAAGGTGGTATGAGTCTTTTGTTCTTATTTTCGGTATGTACGAAACATATGTCTACCTTTTTGCAGTTGTGATGAGATATTTATCACAGTTTTATATTCTATTCTCCTTCTTAAATATCAAGCCTTCTTAAAATTTATTGAATTTTTAGTGTAATTATTGTAAACTCTCATTGAAAATATTTTTCACTTCATTAATCACTGAATAACGCTCTTCCTTTCATAAATAATTTCCAGATAATCATTTTATTACTTCTGGTCTTTAATTTTGTTGCAATATTATTTTTTAATATTTGTCAATCTTCACATAAACATAAAAAAAGTTATGTGTAAAACTGTAGTGTTCACTTCTTGAAATTGTTCTCGATATGAAAGCTCATGCCAGTTATCCAACTTTTCTGCTAAAAATCAATATCAGAATAGCCCTGCTAATCATATATTGAGAAAAGAATTTCAGAGAGCTCTGTTTTTGATGTTGTTGAATTTTCCCTAAAAATTTCCCATTAACGATGGTAAAATGTTCACTTCTATTCATGAGAATTGCTTTACGCATGTATTTTCAGCATTAAAAAATGTAATAGAAAAATTTTATTTTAAATCCAAATTTCTCACTAAAGTATTTAACAAATTTCCACAATGGAATTGTTAAATTACATTAATGAACAGAGAGTTATTTTAACGTTAAACCAGTCTTATGTAATAGATTCATTAATTATACTCGAATTAAATATAACTTTTGAAATAACACTCGCTAAATTAATTCTTCATAGCTAAAAATCTCTTAAAAAGAAAGCTAGCAATAATTGCGATTCTAATTTTTTATTATCTGTTATTTTGCTTTGCTATGTCTAAGAATTTTGGAGAATGAGTGAAGATGTAGTAAAACCATTTGACATAGTTGACTATTATATAATAGCTTTTCTGAATGAATAAAATTCAGAATAGCTATATTCTGACAAAAGTTAACTATTATATAATACAGCTATTCTGAATGATTTAACTGGCTATTTTTTAAATGACTATATGTCACCTCTAAAAATTCTGCTGTTCAATGCACTTTTAATATTACTGAAGAGAAAAATTCCGGGAACAATTTAAACAAATAAGCTAGTGCCATTTTCGCCTCTTTTTTCGTTAGAATATATCCTCCTGACTGTAAATACTTAAAAAAGAATACTTAACATGTGTTGTTAGCTTGTTTTAGAACAGTGCTGTTCAAAACATAATAAAGGGCCAATTATGCTAACTTGACCTCGTAAAGCGAATTGACTTGACTTTGCGGGTTGCGGGGAGATCAAATGCAAAATCCTCTCCGAAAACGAAGGAAAGAGAAAATGTTTGCCTTTTAATGTTGCCACTTTTACTGAAACTAATTTCAGTTGGGTATTTTTAAGTCGTGTGGGAGTTTTTAATTAATGCCTTTAATTTTGTAATTTGACGACAAGTTGTACATATATTTTGCAGATTTGCAGAACAAGGTTTGCGTTTCTTTAATTTATAAATTCTTTAATTTATAAATTTTTTAATTTAATAATTTCTGTTGATTTATATCAGTGATGTCCAAGAGCAGCCATTTGGGCATACAATTTTTGAGTGGCATCAATGGATACATATATTGATTGTATTTGCCGAAATTACGTCAGTACCAGAGATAACGAGATCCGAAACTCTCAACTACTACATGCACATTTTTTCAGATTTCTTTGATGATGTTAGTGAAATCAGGCAAAATTAGTCGGAATTGTGTACTCAATTTTCGGAATTCTGTACTTTTCTTTTGCGCATGGTAGCAGTCAATTTCGGATTTAGGAGGGTTTTTAATTCTAAATGTCAAACGTATACATCCTACATTATACTATGATAATTAAAAAAAACTAAAAAACTAAGAACGGAAATAGACACTGAAGATGGCACAACGCCGAAATTGGATTGTCTGCAAACCAAATTTGAAGACAAACCAATTTCGGACAAATTTGTAGACGAACAATTACAAGAAATCATTTATTAAATTTTCAAAACAAGGAATTTATAAATTAACTACTTAAAGAATTGTCGTTCAAGTTTATACCGCCGAAATGCGAAGGTAGATTTATAAATTTTTTCTAAAATCATTGAAAATAATGTGTTTAGATACACCGGGGGAATACATTCTCTTCTGGACCTCTTGTTTTAGACCAGAAAAGTTTTCACCACCTTTGTTTATATGTGGTGAAATTTAAAAATTCATGTTGTGATGGCGCTTTTTGTTACTCAGATTGGTTCTTGAATAATTTATTAATAAAATTATATTTGCAGATAGCAAAATGAGGAGAAAATATGTAAGGAAATGCGTTGGAATTTTTAAATAAATCGGCTGATATGTTAATTAATATTTGTATTCATTTGCTATGGGATTGGTTTCACCTCAGAACATGATACTGAGGTGAAATATTCACTGAAGTTTAGGGCAAGGTCACCTGACGGTCAATTGACCAACGAAAATCAGAAATTTTACTCCTTTTTTTCGACCATCGTAAAAATGACTGAAAATAAATTGCGATAAATTGAGTTCATTTTGCCTCTCGCAAATCTTTAATTTTATTTTTACATGTCAAAGTAACAAATTTGATGGTCAAATGAACATGATGTGAGCTTGCCCTTACTTTTTCACCATGATTTTTCACGTACAGTGTACGTGAATTCAACAGTGTATAAAAAATAGACGTCAGAGCGATTTTTATCAGCTGTGAAAGCAGAGTTTCGCATCTCGTTATCTCTGGTCAGTACCCATCAAACCATCAATGAGTTGGGACTGCATGCTGCCATAGAGGTTATAAGATATAGAGTTCGCATCCAGTGTAAAATTTTGTGTCCATTTTTTGTCTGCTTAGGACGTACTAATACGTCCTAGTATCTAAACATTGTTTATCAACATGGCTTGCTAAGAATAAAAAAGCATCAAAACATGAAATATTTGTTTCCAACATGTTTCGATGGCAGTGAGGAGCATATGTGAATATGAATGTGTGCAGTTGGTCACAAACTGATGTTCGCACGTTTTTGTTGTTGGATGTTTTGCAAGGCAGCTAGAATTTATTTTGGCTCCTTTTTAGCTTAAGCAACGTCGTCACTCTTGTACAATATATTGAGATCTGAATCGATATTGATGAATGGGAGTTGTAGGGTAAAATAAACGATATGCAAAAACAAAAATTAATTTCAAAGCCGGCAAGAAAGTGCCCTACAGCAATAAATGATAAATAATATAAATGTTTGAATTTTATTTCATTTACCAGGTCAAGTTAATATAATATTCGAATCTTTGGATTTTTACTATTTGAGCTTTTTTTGTTTGCCAGGAACAATGCAGAATTAGCAACATAAATTCTAAATTTTTGATTCTGTGAGCAAAACATTTAATATAATGCAGATGCATTGATTTCGCGAATATATTTCAACTTTATGGTCGTTTTAAAGTTTCTTATCTCTTTGAATTTTGGGGGGAAAATTATGGAAGTTAATAGAAATGTATTTTGCATAAATTATAAAAATAATCGCTTGCTGCATAGAGTTTTCCAAAACCTCCTTTTTGTGAAAAATTTTTTGCAAATATAAAAACTTCGGATATTTGTCCGACTTCTCTTAATAAAAAATTACGGCAATTTTGACTGTTAATTCCTTTTGGAATTTTTTTGATTTTTAGTGTTATTTATTTTTACTTCTATTTATTTTTTCTGGCTTTTATTATATTTTATCCCAATCTATTTTTGCAAACTTTTTTGCTGTAGGGCATTTACAGTTCGGCTTTGAACTCAGTTTTTGTTTTTGCATTCTGTATATTTTACCCTACAATTACTATTTAGCGGAATCGATTCAGATCTCACTATACAAGAGGGACGATTTTGTTTAAGCTAAAAAGAAGCCAAAATAAATTTTAAGCTGACTTGGAAACAACCAACAACAAAAACGTGTGAGCATCAAAATGTACACTAACAACGACTTAGAAAACCGGTTTTTGAAGAGCTGCCCTCATGCAAATTAAGAAATACGAAAAACAAAAATAAAACAAAGCAAATTCTCATAGCAGAAAATATACATATTCTGTATGTATCGCATATCTGATTGTGTATTCTTTGCTCATACTCGCCTTGGTCACATGATGCGTAATGTTGCGTGATTTCATGTTAAGCTTCTTTTCTGTTCTCTGCAACATGCTGCATCCTTTTTTGATATACATGTTTATAAGAATTCAAAATAAAAGTGGCGCAAAAATATGTACTGGATGCGAACTGTATATCTTATAACCTCTATGATGCTGGGCTCATTTTGCTCATTTTGGATCCGCTCCCGACGCGAGAGACGCTGGAGTGTTCGTCCAGTGAATAGGAACCGGATAACGCATGGATATTTTAGGAAGGTCTTCCTGAAATTGAAAACCATGGATGAATCGCAGTTCTTTGTCCACACCAGGATGACACGCCCGGTATACGATTTACTCCTTTCATTGGTAAGCAATTATCTGTATAAGCCTTATCAGCTCATAGGTCCTGAGGAACGTATTTCAATTACACTTCTGTAAGTTTAAAAAACTTTACTTTGAAGCTCACTACTAAGAACTTATATATGCTATCTTTAGGTATCTAGCCCATGGAGTGTCTATTCAGTCAATTGCTTGGAGTTATAAATTAGGAAAGACTACAGTTCGCAATATTATTTTAGAAACATGCGAAGTACTGTGGACTGCACTTTCGCCAGCCTATTTAAGCGAGCCGACGGAGTCACAATACAAAGATATTGCGGATGACTTTAAAACAATGTGGAACATGCCGAATTGTGTTGGTGGAATCGACGGAAAGAATATTGCCATTGTTTGCCCAAGCAACTCGGGCTCGATGAATTTTAACTATAAAAAGTTTTACAGCATCGTGCTTATGGCGACCTGTGATGCTAAATACACTTTTACGTCAGTCAGCATTGGCAGCTATGGGAGTCAAAGTGATGGAGGTAATTTTTCAGATATAATAGTCATTTAAAATTTTCTAATATTGTTTCAATTCAGGAATTCTTCGAAGATCGCCGTTTGGAAAAAATTTAATGAATAACAGGCTCCCATTGCCTCCTAATGGTCCGATATGGAATGGTTCCAGAGAACGTTTTCCATTTTTCTTCGTTGGAGATGCAGCTTTCCCATTGAGAACTAATTTAATGCGGCCTTACCCCGGTACACAACTGTCTGAAACGAAAGATGTCTTTAATTACAGACTATCTAGAGCACGTAGAACAATCGAAAATAGTTTCGGTATTCTAACGGCACGTTGGCGTGTTCCTCGATCGGTTATAGAATGTAGTCCTTAAAATTGTGAGAAAATTGTACTGGGATGTCTTGTACAACACAATTTTATTATGTTAAATGATACCAAACGTTGGTATTGCCCCGAGAAATATGTTGATTGGGAGAATTCGGAAAATATTTTTCAGAGAGGAGGGTGGCATTCCGAACTATCTGATGTTGGCGGTTCTCTTATCCCGATAACATCTTCTTATCGAAATGCTTCACTAGAGGCATTTAGATTTAGAGACAAATTAGCAGAGTACTTCATGAATGAGGGATCTGTACCGTTTCAATAAATGATGTTCATAAGTAAATTAAAATAAAAAAGGAAACTTTTAAATTAAAAGAAAATATCTATTTCAAATAAAACTTAATTTTTGCATTTGTTAAAATTTAGTTTTAATTATTTTTTCCAGCACTCATTTTATAATCTTCCATTTGTATAGTCATTGCTATATCCGTCATCATCTTCATGGCTTTCGCTTGGTTTTCAGGGATCTTTAAATTTAGGATCGTACTAACGATCATTTCCCCAACCCGGATTGCTGCATGCGAATCACTATTTTTTGTACTTTTCTCTGCGCTTTTTCCTTATATGTACGCAGAGCTTCCTGTATTTCGTCCTCCAGATCCAGCTGCCTTTTCTTTCCCCTTCTTCCGAAGGAAGTTGACGAAAGCGGTGACCGTGACGGTGACGTCTGCAGAGGCGAATTTGGATTAGAAAACAGCTATGTCGCAATTTTTTGTGACGTTGCTGGTTGCATTATCTGCAAGGGTGGCGTACATCTGGGTGATGGAGACTGATACACCTGCAAAGGTGGTGTATATCGAGGTAGCGGTGACAATGGTGGCGACGGAGATGTCCACGTGAATCCACCAAAACGTGGCATCGGAAAAACCATTGGAATTGTGGATGTGAGCTGTTGTTCCTCCTGCGTATTAGACTCGAAATTTGTAATGTTTCCTGAGCAGCGTGTCCTAAATATTTTAATAATACAAATAATTACGGATATAAGAATATTTTTACTAAATAATACTTACGGCCGAACTGCAACGTGAGGCTCTAGGAATTGCATTGAGTCAAATAACACCCAACGTTCATGCTTGATTCCAGCGCTGCCTGAAGGAGCTTCTAGTCTCCGCTTTTCTTTATTAAATCTTTCTCGGAGGATCGTCCACCGCTTTTTACACTGTTCACCTGTATATGAAAGCATAAACATTTGCATCGTTATGTGAAGATATCCTGACCCAACTGAGGTTCCAAGCCTTCTGCCAATGTCTGCCCAAATTTTAATTTTTTCGTTTGGATACCTATACCCACCGCAAAATTTATTATATAATATAGGCTTTTGCTGAACCAAATTCAAGAGCTCCTCGTCGTCCATGTCGCAAAATTTCACAAACTGATCTAAACAAACGTAAACAGTTTGCACATGTTGTTCCCAGAGAACTTATTGTAATTGTTACTTTAATTTTGTTACTGACTCTGAGAAATATTCATTGTTTTTGTGTTGTTCCTAATTAAATTAATAAACGTGATGTTTTTTGTTTAATGAAAATTAATTCTTGCATTGCTCAAAAATTCCATGCAATTTCCCGCATACATTTTATACACAAAATAATTGAGTGGAAAAATAATTGAGTGGAAAATTGAAGTGGCAACGTTTGCTCTCTCTCACTCAAATATTAAAATGGATTTGATATTTTTGCCAAGTCTATTCGCCGTCTCGCCAGTATGATCGCATACACACGATTCCATAAGGTGAAAGTCGAATTTCTCACTCAAGTCAATTCGCTTTACGAAGTCAAGTTAGCATAATTTGCCCTTAAGAATCAAATGTTGAAATGTATGGAACCCTAAGAGATCTCTTTACGTTACAGAATTTTCTCCATTTAGTACACTGTAAAAACTGTTTACGAGTAACTATTTAATTTTGCATTATTTCCTCAATATTGATATCATATTCGTATTGGTTTATTCGCATAAGACCTTGTAAATATTTATCGGAAAGACATTTTCGATATTTGCTCTTTATTATTTTTAACGTTGAAGAGGCAACTTCACAATTATATGTAGCGCCAAACATCTAGTAGAGTTCGTGAGTTTACATTTTTTTTTAAATGTCTCCGCGTCCAACATTCCCATGGCAAACCAAGTATTGCGGTTCCCCAATTTTTTGTTCAATAAATAAAATCTGTTCCCAGTTTTTCTTAATTTTAAGTGTATTCATAAAACAGCGTGGTGCAAACCACCTTGCTTGAAGCGGACGTTCCGTCTAGCGAGCGCTGGTGTTCGCCCACAAATAAAATAAATCGCAAAAGCTGGAATGTTCGTTTCTTTCTAGCGCACGAAACAAACATGCATACACAAAATATACAACAACAGAGGAACAAGTTCACACACGAAAACTTTATGAATTAAATTCAAGTATACCTAGAATTAAAAATGTAGATAAACTCTGACAGACGTCACTGAGCCGTCGCACACACAAAGAGAGAGAGAGAGAGAGAGAGAGAGAGAGAGAGGGAGAGAGAGAGAGAAAGAGGGAATCGCAGTCGTCGATAACTGCATTCTGGGCATGCATTAACACCATCTTCGCTTTAGAGTTGTGTTAGATGCCGTTGTTGTACGTGCGCTGAGTTTATAGCACAAGGAAGGCAACTGCATACGAGAACTACATTCTGATTTGAGTAGCTGTCGATCTAACTCATTTTTGTTTTACCATTGGAGAATTATTATGAACTACGATTACTCTGGCCTGTAATTGTTTAATCGAAAAATTATTACAAAAACAGTTGACAACTCTTTTATAAGTAGACGGACCATGGATAAAATAACGTATAAATATCTTGCAGCGTTTATGATATGTTTTTTTATGAGTGGGCGTGCCACGCCAATTTTGGCAAAGAGATAAAGTAATAAGTGAAAAAAGTGAAATGTGAAAAAAGTGAAAAGTTAAAAGTGAAAAAAATGAAAAGTGGGAAAAAGTGAAAAAAAATGAAAAGTGAAAAAAGTGAAAAGTGAAAAATTAAAAAGTGAAAAAGTGATAAAGTGAAAACAGAAAAAAGTGAAAAGTTAAAAAGGTAAAAAGTGAAAAAAATTAAAAGTGAAATAGTGAAATGTGAAAAAAGTTAAAAATGAAAGTCAGAAGTGAAAAAGTGAAAGTTAAAGAAAGTGAAATGTGAAAAAAGCGAAATGTGAAAAAAGGGAAAAGTAAAAAAGCGAAAAGTGGAAGAAGTGAAAAGTGAAAAAAAAATTAAAAGTGGAAAAATGTAAAAAATTTAAAAGTGAAAAAGGTGAAAACGTGAAAAGTAAAAAGTAAAAAGTGAAATGTAAAAAAGTTAAGAACGAAAAGATCAAAAGTGAAAAGTGAAAAAAGGGAAAAGTGAAGAGAGAAAAAAGTAAAATGTGAAAAAAGAGAAATGTGAAAAAAGTGAAAAGTGAAAAAAAAGTAAAGTGAGGTAAGTGACAAGTGGAAAAAGAGAAAAGTGAACACTGAAAAGTGAGGAATGAAAACTGAAAAATGAAAAGTGAAAAATGAAAAGAGAAAAATTGAAAAAAGTGAAATGCGAAAAAAGTTAAAAATGAAAAGGTCAAAAGTGAAAAAGTCAAAAGTGAACAAAGAAAAATGTGAAAAAAGTGAAAAGTGGAAAGTGAAGTACTATAAGTGACAAGTGGAAAAAGAGAAAAGTGAAAAATTAAAAGTGTTAAAAATGAAAAGTGAAAAATTAAAACTTATTAGAATTTACTAATTCAGTGTATTGTAAGCAGCACCAAATGTAAATAATTCAATGCATTGTAACCAGCACCATTGCTCAAAAACCTCTGGTGAAAATATTGATCAAATATTAGTAAATTCTATAATTTTTTACCGTGTGGTCATAAGCACACGCACGTTTTTGTTTTTTCTTCCTTTTGGTCTAATTGCTCTCGCGATTGTAACTTCGATCCATTATTTATTTCCAACAAAAAATGTGTTATGAAATCTGACCATTTCGTTCATCGTCCATCCTCCGATACGAATGAAATAGAATGCTTAACAACTAGCTGCGAATTCGATATTGCTCTGTCTGCTACCAAAGGTAAATCACGGGGATTTGACAGAATTTCTTACCCAATGTTGAAACACTTGTCTCCAAACCTGAAATATAGACTTATCAACCTATATAACAACAACTTCAATAGCGGGATCCCCAATGTCCTAATACCGAAACCAAACAAACCTTCTACCGATATTTCAAGCTATAGACCTATATCACTATTACCGTGTGTAGGAAAAATTTTCGAAAAAATTATAGGACAGAGAATATTGTGGCTCATAACAAAAAATAATCTCATTAACCCCCGTCAAGTTACATTTAAACATGTTACATGGTATAATGCTCTTCTCTATTTTGATCATTACATTGCTCAGGCGTTCTCTTGTAAAAATGCGCTATCGGTTCTTAGTATTGATACTGAAAAAGCCTTTGATCGCATAGGATTTAATGTTTTTTACACCAACTTTTCTCGTGGAAGATTGGTTCTAAAATCTTTAATTTCGTTAAGGGTTTTTTAATCAATGGGCGAGCGAGAGAGTAAATTCTTTCATATTTGTAAAAAAAGCCAGCTGCGTTGGTTTTAACATTATATACAACAATGTAAACATTGACTCTGTAAATACATGTTGTGGGTCAATCTGCACACCCTAAAACCAGCGCAAGCATTTTGATTAATTCGGTACTTTGCCCGTTTACGCTGCATACTTCCAACGTGGAGGCTTGCAGTTATTTTTTGGAAGGCATACTTTTAGGCCACTGTGGTCGGTTCTCGATCACAGTTCAATAAATTTAAAGTAGAATTTAAATTGCGCAAGAGTATTTTTTCTCCAAAAAACAAAGTCCGCTTGCGGAATCCAAGTTCCGCAAGCGAGACATTAAAGTTTGAGTTGCGAAACTCCAACTTTTCCAACAGCCAATAATTTCTAGCAGAATTCCAATTCTGCAAGAAAGGCATATTGCACAATGGGACAAAGTGCATCGATTGACCCACTTAGCTGGCTCAACCGAGCTGGCTAGTAATTTGTTTTAACTTTAAGCTGAGAGTCTGATTTGGAATTGAATAAAGAGCGGACGTGGTATCCGCATTAGAATTTGAAAAGGTAGTGTTTGCTTTGCTTTGAAAAGTGAAATAAAAGTGAAAAGGTAAAAAGGAAAGTGATTTTAAATGGAAAGAGAATAGAATTGTGAAAATTTTACTAAAGCTCAAAAGCTGGAGAAGTAAAAATCCGGAAGATAAGGAAGTTTTAAAAGAAAATTAAATTAAAGTGAAAAAATTATTTTTAAATTTTAAGGAGAAAAAAAAACTTGAAAAGTGAAGGTACAAAATAATAAAGAGTTTTAAAATTAAATGAAATTAAAATAAAAGTCAAATGGAGAGAAATGAAAGTGAAAAATAAATAGTAAAGTTAAAGGAAAAGTACGTAAAATTTGAAGAAAAGAACACAAAAAGAAAAAAACTTTCAACTGGAAACAATAGAGAGACGGAAGAACTCCGGAACAGAAGGTTGAATTAAGATTTCTACCCAAAAAAGCTGTAATTTCAAGGTGAGTTACGAAATGTATATGAGGTTTTGGAGGAATCTAAAGATTTTAGGAAGGCTATCAAAATTGTGACATATGTAAATATTTTCATTAATAATGAATGCAAAGATAGACTCACCCCGTTCATATGTTCTGGCATATGGGAAGATTCGAACTTTGAAAGGTGGGAATTTATTTCGGAAATTTAAATTAATTAAAAAGGATGGAGAAGGAAGTTCCGTGAATGTCGGAGTATCGGGAAATTATAATTGGGGGCTTAATATACGTATTTAATTAAATATTTATTATTATATAGTTAATAAAATTTAATATATTTTGATAAATGTTTACATTTTAATAGATAATTATTGTTTATCTGAATAATATAATATATGAATAAAATATTATTGAAATTAATGAAGTACTAACAAAACTCAATCCTGGGCAAGACTCCTTTACCTTTTAACCTGAGGCTGAGTCTGGCTTTGGGGGGATTGATACACCAACACAAGCTCAAATGGAATTGGTCCTGGTTGAAGCCAATACCAATTGCAGGAGAGTCCGACCCAGTGGCATATTATGCCGGGTTGATTTTTTTTGTACACCTCAAACTAACCAGAGGGAAAAATAATTCCTCTCAACGTTTTACAGAATTATTTTAGGATTTTGGGGAATTATTTTAAGAAAAGGGACATTGGGTTCAGGGGAAATTGGTTCCCAAATGTTTCACCCACATACCGCGCGTGTTTTAACAAAGTTTAACGCAATGAACTTTGTTTTGTATCAGGTTACGTTTTTTACAAACCTGAAGTGTCAGTAGTTTTCTTTTCGTTGGCCCGCGGACCGATATTGAAGTGAACAAAAAGGGAAGAAAAACCACAGAAGTAATGTATAAATTTAATATGTGCAGTGAAGTGTACATCTAAACCTAATATAAGTTAAATAAAAATGTAATTTTATTTAAAGAGGAAAAAATAAATGTATTTAGCTTGTAGATAAAAATAAATCACCTGTTTATAAAAGTTCGAACACGAGTTCGAGTGTTTTATTTGGTTAAACCTTGAAACGCGATCATTGCTTCAAGGTTAACGTTTTGTTTCCGCGTAGTGAGCGAACGGTGAACGACCGTAAGAATAAAGAAATTCGACGCTCGATTTTAATGCAGCCATTGTCGCTGGCCTTGATTTAGTTATTTTAAAAGGGAAATTAGGTCAGTAGTAGCAATTAAGAGGATTTATTGCTGCAGTTTTGCTAACTAGTCAGGTTAAATGCTACTTAATTGAAAATATTAAATGAATGAGAGGAAAAAAAAATTAAAAGAGAACGAAAAGCAATGTAATTAATGGCCGAGTCGTTGCAAGAGCAAGCATATATAGAAGTAGAGAGAACCATAAGGATCTGAAACGTCAGTTGGGGAAGTTTATATCTAAAATTTGGCAATTTTAAAAGAGACAGTAGGCGACAAAGAAAACTTAGAATTGATAGAGTAAGGGACCTAAGAGACCTTTCAAGTGTAGAAAGAGCAGACGCGATAGTAGAGGAATTGCTTAAATTCCTACACCAGATAATAGAGAATAAGACAGAAAATTCAAAGGCATGGGAATCAGAATTTAACGCACTGAAGAATAGGTACGATAATTATTTAGTAGATAAAGTGTTTCAGGAGGATATATTAAGGAACTTAGAGGACGAGAACGTAAAACTAAGGGAATTATTAAAGGAAAAGGGGCTAATCGAAGAAACGTTAAATAAAACACTAGAACAGGGATTTGCACAGAAATCAAGAGAAGACTGTAGTTCTTTAGAAGAAGCGAACGGTAGTAGTTCTTTAGAAGAGCTAAAATAAGAAATAGAATTAGCTAACGATCAGACTCTATACCATAAAGAAGCTACCGCTGGTATAGTCAGTCCGAAGGAATATAACTCAAGTTCATTTCCTACATTTAAGCAATCAGGGGCAGATCAAACCAAGATGGGTATAGCAGAAATCGCGAAAATAACAAGCAGTCTTGTACCTCTGTTTTCATGGACGAGATCACATGACTTGAGAGGGAAGGTCTCATAGTCATCAAGTTCATAGAGGGGAGCGAATAGGGGCATCAGCAATGCAGAAATGCAAGATTTCATTGCTTGCGTGAAACAGAGGCTTCACGGTAGCACGGAAGCAAGTCCCCACGATAGAAGCTCTATACGCTGCAATAAAACAAGCGTACCTGCCATTGAAATCACTGGACACTGTGATGGCGGAGATACAGATGACTGTTTAATCTCCGAGAGAAGGTATCAGGGAATTCGCCGAAAGACTAATTGATTTACGGACGCAGGCCGAGGACTATATATTGGACCATTATAAGAGTTCAGGGGATCAGGCTCTGCGGGAAGAGGTAGCTGCCTCGATAACAAGGACGTTTACATTAGGATTACAGGACCCTAACCTGAGGATGAGACTGGTAGGTTCCTCGGAAGCAAATTTGGAGGAGCTGGTAGATCTGGCGTTAAATTTGTATGAAGTTGTTAGCAGATCACACTTCAGCCAAGAGGGTTGGCCAAGTACACGGGGGAAGCGAATAGCGACTATGAATTCGTATGGAAGCTGGAAGATTCCACTTATGTACAGCCCAGAAATACCTCCCAAATACAACCACACGCGAGAAATGAATACCGTTCGAGTAATCGAATGGAAGTGAATTCATCTGAGAAAGGGGGTAGGTAGTCCCATGCGGGCAGAGAGAAACAACAGCCCCAAACTTAAAATTGTGTGTAGTTTCTGCAATAAAAAAGGTCATACCAGAGATGAATGCCTGACAAGAAAAAATATGCCTTATTGCGAGAAATGCTTGGTATACGGGCATGAGACAAACTGGAGGTGCGGCAAGAAACGGACACAGGACCACGGATCAAATAACACCACGAGAGAGCCATTTAATGGTTACCGAGATCAGTTGAACCGGAGAGTGGAAGTGCCACAAAGGAACCAACCACAGCGGAATTGGCATCCGATGCAACAGCAGAGTCAGAGAAGGTTCGAAAACCCGAATTCGAATGCTTCAAACAGTATGCAAAGGAATCAGGGTGCGGGGAACACATCAGACAGAGCTAACCGAAGAGTGTGTCATTGGTGTAACAGGCCAGGACATATGGTGGCAGATTGCGAGGCTAAAAGAAATTGGGAAAAATTCCAAGGCAATCGCCAGGGAAACTGGCAAGAGCCCAGAACAGGCCAGTAATCTGGGAAGCCTACACAAATAATAACAGTAATTTAAGGCCAAATGAGGTGATAACAGTAAGTCAGACATCGGAAACGATTGTGGATACATTACCAGCTTCACCAAGCGAAACAGTAACTGTAAGTCCGACGTCGGAAACGATTGTGGATACGTTACCAGCCTCAATAACTGAAGTAGCAACAGTACTACATCTGAAGAGATTGTGGATACGTTGCCAACTTCAGCAAATTTAACGAAAGCTAGAGAGATGGGAAATATAACAAACACGGTGGCCAAAGAGAAAATTTCTTTTCCTGAGCTGCCAAATCAAGGTGTGAATGCGAGTGTTCACGTTCATAACTTAAATAATGAAAATAAAAAGATTGAGGTAGAAGTGTCTAATTTGAATGACGTGTTTATTGAGTTGCCTTGCGAAGAGGCCAGAAATAAAAAACTCAATATAACTCAACAATAGCTTACTTAAAGATAATATTGTGAATGAAGTTCTCAACGTAAACACAAGTGACATGCAAACAGAAGTGCACAAGAAGAGAATTCCACCAGTAATATACCAGGGAAAACTGGTTAATCTGAAAAATGATAAAATTTTTGTACCCGCATTAGAATCAAGCGGACATGATTTCGCCTTTAACCAAAATTTCGCATCGGGTTTCACAAATATTAATAACTTGCAGTTAAGAAAACAAGCTAATATGAATTACATGACGATACATGTGAAAAATCGAAGAAGAAAAAATTAGTAGAAGACTAGAATTTAAATCAAAAAAAAAAAAAAACGGGAAGCTTAATTAATAAAAATGGTAAATATTATATATCAAACTTATTAAAGTTTGAGTTGCGAAACTCCCACTTGCCCAACAGCCAATAATTTCTAGCAGAATTCCAATTCTGCAAGAAAAGCATATTGCACAATGGGACAAAGTGCAGCGATTGACCCACTTAACTGGCTCAACCAAGCTGGCTAGTAATTTGTTTTAACTTTAAACTCAGAGTCTGATTTGGAATTGAATAAAGAGCGGACGTGGTGTCCGCATTAGAATTTGAAAAGGTAGTGTTTGCTTTGCCGCGGGTAGGAAGGATACCACAACATTCTTTAAGTGTAATTTCATATGTCGTGGGTGTCCTTCAGCGGAAGGATACCACAACATACACTAAATATACTTGGCGTAGCATTCGAGAAGAGAGTTACTTTTAAGCAACACTGTCTATATCTTAAGAAAAGCTTAGCTACTAGGCTTAATATTATTAAATACCTCTCTTCAAAGCATTCTTTAGTTCATATTAATACTTTGGTAAGTGTATAAAGGGCAGTAGTGGTCTCAAAGATTGATTACGGGTCTCCCATATAGGGAAATTGTGGAAAAAGTATTTTGAAACTCATCGAACCTAGTTATCACCTTGCTTTTCGCAGAAGTATCCGAGCCTTCCCAACTTCACCCACAAAATTCGTCCTAGCTGAAGCTGGCATGCCTACGTTGAAAAACAGAATTCTGGAAAAAACAATGCACCTTACTCCTAAACTCTTCCGCTGTCGTAACAAAGTTTTATTCGCAACCCTCAAAAAAGGCGGCGCGGCGGCTCAGATGGGCACCGCCCCGGGTGGTGCCAGCAGACGCCCTCTTCGGGTCCGCGCTTTTTTCAGCGGATTAAATACATGTGGGCTCTGTAATGAGAAAATGTGTTAATAATGGGCTGTCATGTACAGGGTTCGTTGTTTGTTCCGATGTAGGATGCAAGGCTTGCAAGTATGGGTCGTCGTTTTGATGAGGTTTTTCACCTTGGGGATCCAGAATTGGGTACGGACCAGACGAAGAACTAATTGGTTGCCCCCGTGTAGAGATATTTCGTGTATAAAACGAATGAGCAGTCGCGAGAGTTAACAACCGTATGGCAGAATAATCGGGTGCCGTTCGTCGAAAGGCAAATTGAAACACGAGGACAACCGCCCGCCAACGCGCATCGTGTTGTCCGTGTGGAGGAACGGGTCAACGAGAGTAGGCTGCTTTTACAGTAGATCGCAGCATCGCGTGGTTTTCTAGCGCGACGTACTCGTCCGCGAAATGATTCTTCTGGCAGGATATCGCGAGGCAGCGTTTCGTTTCCTTTATTTCTCCCGGTGGGAGGTGCAGGTTGGGGTGCGAGTGCAAGTGACGCTTAGCTGGATGAGCTGGATGATTTCTTCAGCCAGGCCAAAACAATGGTGGAGTCGCTCCAACACCGATCGTGTAATGGGGCAGCTGCAGCGTAGGCACGAGAGTGTTGATCATCTCACTACTAAAGTGGCTCCGCACGATTCTAACCTGGTGAGAGACAAAGTTTTAATTAGGGCTACACGAGTTTTGGAGTACAAAAGGAAAACTTGGACTTCCTGAGCGACCTTGATGCGGGCATAGATGACTCCTGCGTAGGCTTTCTGTGAGACATCATAAAAGGCATGGAATTCGACTTCGCTGTCGGGGGTGGAACTCACCCATCGCGGGATGCGAATGGAGCGGATGTGCTGGTAATTCTGTAGAAAACTTAACCAGTTAGCGTGAGTGACCTGAGGCAGAGTGGCATCCCAGTCGATTTTGTCCAACCAGACTTGCTGAATCAGAATCTTCGCTGCAACGATGATCGGAGCCAGCCAACCGGCTGGATCGAACAGCTTGGCGACCAGAGACACCATTTCCCGTTTTGTGTACGCAGCTTTGATGACGATAGCTTGGACATCGAAGTAGAAGTCATCATGGGT
The DNA here is from genome assembly GCA_922984085.1 of Sicus ferrugineus. NCBI lineage: Eukaryota > Metazoa > Arthropoda > Insecta > Diptera > Conopidae > Sicus > Sicus ferrugineus. The sequence goes on from OV277348.1 coordinate 17,865,993, forward strand.
CGCGTTCCAGCGAATTCCCAGCATTTTAGCGATGCTGGAGTCTTCTAGCGTCAGGAAATCGGTATGGAGCAGATGATATGCCGGCAAGTCTGCCAGAATGCCTTTAGGGTTGGCAGTCCACTTGCGAAGTTAAAAACCTGCTGAGTCGAGAGCCGCTATGAGTTGGTCACGGGTCTGGGTAGCTGTCACCAGGTCATGCGTGCCTGCGAGCACATCATCCATGTACATGGAATGCTGTAGAATGTGTGACGCAAGCGGAAACTTGTGCTTCACATAGTCTGCCAATTGACGTTACCGTTTGAAGCTCGAAGTCGGTACGTTCGGACTTGTACGGGTCTCGGACGAGAATACGCTGATACGGTGAGTGCTTTGGGTCGACCAATATTTGGCGATACATTTTGTATGTCTCGAGGCCCCTGAGCGGAGCGTGTCTGGAAAGCCGATTTTAAAGGCAACGACACGATGTAGCGGCCGTCATCGCGTCTTCGCGTATTTTTCTTCGCGAAACTTTTCGGAGTGGGATAGATATCTAGTTTTGGGAAGTTCCTTCACCTCCCAAAAACGTTCGAACTGTTGTTCGAAGGTGACTTCGTTGTGTAAGCCGCTTGGTGCAGTGGCAGATTGCATGGTGGGAACCTGGCCGGTTAGGATCCAACCGAACACGGTTTGCTGAGCCATGAGGGAGCCCAGCACTTGGCGGCGGATGCCGTCCAGCAAGATTGCTGGGTATAAATCGGCTCCGATGAGGACGTCGACCTGATCGCTTTTGGAGAAACTTACATCTGCGAGCTCGATGTCTTGAGGGAGGCCACTGAGAAGTGAACTGTCTAACGAGTGGGAGGGCAACCGCCCTGTGATTTTTGGGAGCACGAGCGCCGTCACGTTAACTCGAAAGTGGGGATCAAGTGCCGAATTCAGGAGAAACTCGCACGACCTTGATATTTTTGCGGACACGGTCTCGTTGAGACCGGAAACGACGGCTGCAGTTGGCCGCGCTGGGAGCTTTAAGAGCTTTTGTATGCGTTCAGAGATGAACGACTTCGGACCCAGGATCAATCAAGGCGCGCGCGATGTAACATGTACCGTGGTGGCGTATTGTTACCATAGCACCATAGCACTTAATATCTTGTACCGTTTTAAGGGTCTGGAAGGGATGAGTCAGAAACGCATCCAGATCTGTCCATTTTGGGATCTCTGTTTTGTTGGTGAGAGATTGCTCCCAGAGGGAAAGCGTTGCTTCCGGGAGCTCACTGGAGCACAAAAACACGTCACGTTACGAGCGTCAGAGGTTCTTGAGTAAGAAGCAAGAAGTGAGTGCCTGGGTCCAGCGACGATCGCTGGAAGCCGGTCAATTAGCGCCAGTTGCCGCGGAGAGAGCCCGCAGCCGAGCTTACTCTCACGAGAGAGGCGCATCTCATGACTGGCAGGCTGACAGGAGAGAGACTGGAGTGCTCACTCCTGACACCCTACCGATCGATGAGGGAGCACATCTGGCGAGCGGCAGTTGGCGTTAGCACTAAAGATATCGGTTACAATTTTCCACCCAGATTTTTATCAACATCTCGCCAACCAACCCGGAATATATCCATATTAAGGAATCTTTTAGAACAAAAAAAGAGCAACACAAGTCCAGACATTTACAGATCGCTTTTTCTAGAGATTATAACACCGTACAAATCAAAAGGATGGTATTGTATATATACTGATGGTTCAAAAACTGCAGACAATACAAGTTTTTCTGTGATTCATGACGACAAGACCACCATTTATGTGAGGCTTCTCGAAAACTTTTTCTCTGTCCATACATCGGAAACTGTTGCAGTCCTTTTGGCATCTAATTATGCTTCAAAAACAAAAGGAAATTTTATCATCTGTTCTGATTGTTACTCCGTTTTTACAGCTATACCAAAATGTTATTAATATTAAAAAAATTTTCTTATTTCTTTGCAAATACAATTTATGCAATCTGTTATGATTCTTTAATTAATAATGGGTACTCCCTAAGGTAAAATAATCCACATAAGCATTTTTTACCTTAAGTTATTATAAGGACTTTGTAAATATTTCATTATCTTTGAGCTGAAAGCCCCGGTAGCTAATGCTCTCTAAACTCATTATGTAATATAATAATTTTATTATTGTATTTCTTTGATTAAATGTTGTACAAAAGGAAAATTTCTTTGATTAAATGATTAATGACGCAACATTCCTTTTTGTAATGGTTGACGAAACCACAGATATTACAAAAATTTCTCAACTATCTGTTGTTTTCCGATATGTTTATGCTAAAGGATTCGCAAGGGAAAGAGTCTATAAATTTTGGGACACTAGTTCTAATCGTATGGTTAATGCTATTGCAAATCAACTAATAGATTTAATTAAAATAAAAAAAAACTGGGGTACTAAGTCACCAGGTCCAAACCTGTGCTGTTATGCCTGGCTATACAACGGAACGCAAGCCCGGATTGGAAATTGGTTTCGCTGTAACGAACGGGCTACAGTGTTATTCTAATTCCGCTTTTCATTCTATGTCATTCCGCTTTAGGTTTTACCTGTCTTCTGCTCTATTCAATTAAAGTCATTCTATGTCAAGGTTTGGCCAGCTGAATACTCGGCTCGGTGACCCTGAATCGCGTATACTCGGCTCAAGTCGTCGTCACCCACGTTTACTGTGTTAGTGGTCGTTCGTGAAGAGAGTGAGCAATCAGACGCGATCGTCTATTCCAACTCTCCTAAAGGATGATCAGATCTTCACTCACTCGGTGGATAAGGCAAACTTATTAGCCAAAATGTTTGTTGAAAAGTGCTTACTTCCTAAAAGTAGCCAACCACTGCCCTACCCGTGGTCGATGGTGTGTCTCATATTATGCCTGAGATGCACTTTTGAACGCGGCCTGTTAAAAGAGTGCTTGTAAACCTCAACGTCAATAAATCCTCGGGACCTGATGGCATTTCATCCCACGTGTTGAGAAAGGAAATGTAGTATAATGACATCCATATTTGGAGACAATCGCAAAGGCATCTTTGTATTTGGTTAGTTTTGTATAGCCTGTTAAAATGTAATCAAAATGCTCCTCCAGTATATTTTCTCTGTGAGTTACTAAAAACTCATGAACTCGAGTTAGAAATGTTGACATGTTTACGTGATTCATCTTGTTTAGTTAATAGTTGATTGTTGACTGAATTCTATTTGTTCTATTACATTATTTTATAAAGTGGGGAAAAACTCGCATGTTACTTACGGTTGCATACCGTATTTTCAATTAAGCTAATTCCAAGAATTAAGAAAACAATAAGATGTAAAATTAATTTATGAGTACACATTCATTTACATACTCCAGCTGAAACCCTTATAAGATAAAAAGAAAAAAAGAACATATCAGCAAAACTGAAATTGAGATAACGAAGAGATCCGTCTGTGTTCGATCATGTTCGGTTCAGTTCCGCATAATTTTCTCACATTCTTCGAAAATGTTTACATTAATCTAATTCCTGACAAATTCGAGTCCAGACACAATTCGAAACCAAGCAATTAAATAAAAACTACAACAACAACAGCAAGAGCAGTAAGGCGAGTTTCATATTTCTTAAAATAACAACTCCGCACTTCAGACCGTGGATGCGAGCCACAGCTCGAAATGCTCCCTTAATGTTTACATTAAGTTTTACTACACTTCTGGGGCAGCGTCTCAAAAACGAAGCAGAAATAAACAACAACTACTTCTGCTTACGCAGCTTCTGCTTAGGCAGCCTCTGCTTAGCGTGCTGCCACCGCGACCGTCAGCCACCAGACGCCAGTCCGTTGGACGTCTGTCTGTCTGCCAGACCACCAGGGTTGCCAGACCACGAGGGTTGCCACCCTTGAAAAATTCCCAAAATAAAGTTTAAAAAAGTTAAAAAAAATAATTTGAAAAAAAGTTTAAAAAAAAGTTAAAAAAAAGTTTAAAAAAAAATGTGAAAAAAAGTTTAAAAAAACTAAAAAAAATTAAAAAAAAAATTTTGAAAAAAATATTTTAAAAAAAAATTTTTAAACAAAAAATTAAAAAAAAAATTAAAAAAAAAATTTTTGAAAAAAAAATTTTAAAAAAATTTTGAAAAAAAAAATTTAAAAAAAAGTTTTAAAAAAAAATTTTGAAAAAGTATAAAAAAAGTTTAAAAAAAAAATTTTGAAAAAAAAAGTTTAAAAAAAATTAAACAAAAAAGGATTAGAACCAATATTCCGGAAATAGTAGTTCATAAACAGGAAATTGTGCCGGGAGTATACTATATAAGGGCGAAACTTTAGCGAAAGTAAAGGAGGGCGTAGTTTACGTTCCGATACTGAATTCAACGGAAGAAGATGTAGAAATATACAGTGACTTTAGGCCGGGGTTTTCTAGTTTCAATGAGTTTGAAACACCCCGTACTAGTATGATAAATAGAGTAGGAGAGGTAGATGTTAAGGGTAGAATAAGTACCCTGATGAATAAATTAAGTCCAGATTACAGTTTGAATAAGAAGGAAAGGGGTTCAGTAGAGAGAGTACGCGGAGCTTTTCATGACATTTTTCTGCTGGAAGGAGATGAATTGTCCTATACGCAAGCCGTCCTCGGTGGCGCAGTGTGTGATAACCTCGCTGCGAGCTCCGCGGATGCGGGTTCGAATCCCGCCTTGGACATGGATGTTAACCGTGTTGTTTTCAGCGTACTTAAGGCCTAGCCTAGCGCTATTAGTTCTACAAAAACTAAAAAAAAATAGTTCTACAATTAAAAAAAAAAATAAAAAAAAAAAGAAAAATAAAAAAAAATAAAAAAAAAACTTTCCACTCCCCTCCCGCTATCAACCCTCTTAACAGGAGCTCGTGCTATCAGCACAAAAAGCTTTGAAGCTTAGCAGCTCCTGAACTCTGATATAGAAAAAAAAAACAGCTCTGGGAGCAGTATTGTCCCAAGGGGAAGTAGGCAAGGACAGGCCAATAGCTTCCGCCAGTAAGGCGTTGAGTGGAGCCGAGAAACGGTTCTCCACAACTGAAAAGGAATTCTTGGCTATAGTTTGGGTAACGAACCATTTTAGGGCATATCTTTTGGGGAGGCCGTTCCAAATATTTACAGACCACCAACCCTTAACGGGTATAGCAAATTTAAGGGATCAGACTTCTCGTCTAGCCAGGTTTAGACATAAACTATCGGAGTACGAGTCCGAAATTATATATAAACCCGGGAAGAAAAATTTAAATGCAGACGTCTGAGTAGATTACCCCAAAATAACAAATGAGGAACAAAAACCTAAGAAAACGACAAGCCGCAGGAAATTTCCGCATCAGTGGAACCGGATAGTCCAAAGACAGAACAAGGTGGTAATACAATTCTTCTGGAAGACCCCAAAGAAATTGAGACGATAATAAAAGGTTTCCATGATAAACCATTAGGAGGCCATCAAGAGGCGCCAAAAACCTATTTACGCATTAGGCAAGAGTACAGGTGGGACGGCATGTAAAAGCAGATAAAAGAATACGTTAGAGCATGTCCCAAATATCAGGTGAACAAAAGTTCAAAATTAACGAAAATGCCCCTGGTTTTAACAGACACGCCAGTGCGGCCCTTCGATAAGGTTTATATGCACATTGTAGGTGTTTAGTTCTCAATTTGGTAATTTCTACAAGCATTTGAACTTGTAGGAATTTGTTAGAGAAGTTTAGTTTGATACAACAAGCACTTGAACTTGTTGTATCCCTTTAAATTTCAGCAGATGCGCGTTGAGCGTCAATGAATATTTCTCAAGTTGTTAATTCCTACAAGTACTTGAACTTGTAGAAAGCAAACCGCTGGATTTGAGGTTGTCAGGCTAACAGAACTTTTATTAAGTCCACTTCTTCCTTATATATTAATTTTACATGCATACATAGACTTGAAAATAACAAATATAGTACAATGAAAATTACTATAAAAATACAAAATTATGAAATGTGAAAATAATTCAGCGTGGTCAGCGGTTCTCACGGAGACGTTGCTTGCAAACAGACACCGGCGCAGCACGTCGGCGGGTTGGTGCTGTTCCCACGACGACATCTGATTCCAGCGGAATTTAGCGCGTTTGCTGCTGGCAGCGTAAGCAACTTTGCTTTGCATTTATTTGTGTATGTTCTGGAACATTCTCCCCCCCCCCCCCCCCCGTTGAATAATATAATTTTTATTCAACTATACATGTATACTGAATTGGTCAAGCTGTCTTGTTGCCGGTTGCGGAAGAGAATGATAATAATTAAACATGCGTATCCCAATGTGTAGTGGTGAATGTCGTGGGGGCGTACATATGTATGGAGATTGTGTTTGATGTTTGCCAGAATCTGCCGAATTGATTCTAAGTCCAGATCTTTGGAGACATACCTTTTGGTGTAGTGGAGGTGTATTGAGGTGATTGGATCGTCTGATTCCGGATTAAGGTCAGTTGTGTTGATTTCTGATATGTAGGAGACATGCTTTTCTGTTTTCAGTTGGCGGTGACCTTGAATGGTTAAATAAGGCAATCGAATGGTGCAGTCTTCGCTCAGACTGAGAATCCCAATATTTTGCAAATTCGGTATGGTTTTCTTTGCAGACTGCATTTCACACCAACTCTTGATCGAGGGCAAATATCCATTGATTCGGATCATGTATTTGTATCCAATGTGGTCCAGGTCCAGCATCGCGGACAGTGCATGATGTTGATTTTGTCTTGGAGGTGAGCAAACTTGTTTCGCAAGCGCCTATATTTGAACCTTTCTGGTACACTGGACGAATTTGATGACACCAGTACCTTTGTTGGTCATATTTGATGCAAGTGCGTTGTTCATCTGTTGTTATTGGAATGTATTGATCCCGATGCAAGTTGATTATTAAAAAATCAAATGCTACTGCCATGATGTTGAAAGTTGTAGCTGACCTCCACGGAATGGGGGTGAGTTTAAGCATCTCAAAAACTTCTGTCGAGATTAGAGGTAGATTAATTTTAAAAATAAAATATTTCTCCGTGATTCTTCCTTCTATGGTCATGAGAGCGTACAGTTTTAATAAATTATTAAGTGGCACTGGGAGCTTGAGGGTCGCAGGGAGATTAATTTTGATTTGCAGAAGTTCCATTCTAAGCCGCTCTGGTGAGATAAGTATTGGATTGACGGTTCCGTGATGGGTGTGGGTTAAAATATCGATTAGAGAATCTTGAATCCGTTTGACATTGGTCAATGCTAGAATCGATTGAAGGGTCAACTTTAGGAATGTTTGTCCTATTTTCTCGGAAATGAGCTGTTGATTGAGGTTTTTTAACTGACTGTTAGTTTCATTTATCGCGACTTCCACTCTTTCAAATTCACGTTCGATCTCTTGTTGATTTCTCTTCATGATGTTGAGGGTACTATCTAAGTATGATGTCTGATTTTCAATTCTTGATAGTAGTGATTCATCATTTTGTTCGAGTTTGTCAGTCGTCATTGCTGCTTGTTCGGCATATTCGTTATCGAGAACACCAAATAACGATCGAGCAATGTTTCCGATTACATTCATCGCACCTCGCTTAGCTCTTGCTGAAGGGTTGAATTTTAATAGTTCATTTGTAGAATGTATACCTCGCGATAGCTGTTCGAACTGTGCTAACAACACTGAACATGTTGGTGCATGATGAATCCACTGACACATTTTTGTTAATGCCGATTTATATGAGTCGATGATTTTTACTTCTTTCCAATATGTTTGCATGTTGAAATATGTGATTAAGTTCCATTCACTGGTGATAATTCCAGCAGGTCCAATGTTCTCGAAATATGCACTCGGAGTCGTATCAATAGGTTGAATGGTTATTGAAGAGGCATACGCGACGGGGAAAAACATACATAATAGGATTGTCAGGAGAGTTGCGCCTTTAGCCCGTTTGACCCTTTTAGATGTGGATCGTGGTTCGTCGATCTCTCGGTCATCCTGTGAAGATTGTGAATTCGTGTTCCTTTTGCTTGTGCTGGCGACTTCTCCGCGCGGTGAAGTGAGGTAATTTGTTCCATTTGTGCTTGCGGGTATGTTATCCTCCGCAAGGAGAGGTGCCAATCGATGAATAGCTCTTTTCAAGATGCCATTTTTTGTTTTCACATCCGCGACGCGAACAATATTATCGGGACCCGAATAGACCTTCACAATTCTTCCTAATGGCCATGTTAGAGGGGGCATCCCATCTTCCTTGATGATTACCATGGTTCCAGGTGCAACATTTTGACAGAGTTCCTTCCATTTGTTTCTGCTTTGAAGTTCGGTGAGATATTCCTGTGACCACCGTCGCCAAAATTCTTGTTTCATATGGGATACTAATTTCCATCTTGTCACTAGCGAAACCTTTGCGGATGAGGCAGTAGCATCTGGTTGCGCTGTTAACGCTTCTCCAATGAGAAAATGACCCGGTGTCAAACAACTTAAATCGTTCGGATCGTTTGAGACTGGAATCAGTGGTCGTGAATTGAGGATGGCTTCAATTCCGATCATAACGGTTTCTAACTCTTCATAGGTTAATGACGCATTTGAAGCTTCTCTTACAAACAACTGTTTGGCACTCTTTACCGCCGCTTCCCATAGTCCTCCGAAGTGAGTCGCCCTTGGAGGAATGAAATGAAATTGGATACTCTTGTTACTGCAGATACTCTTTATTGCCATTGTTGCCTTGTCTGAGTAAATAATATTGGAAAGTTCTCCAAGTTTGTTTTTTGCTCCAACGAAATTGGTTGCATTGTCACAATATAAATTGCTACAGTGACCTCGCCGCCCAATGAATCGTTTTAAGCATCATAGAAAGGCATTGGTAGTGGGATCACTTGCTAGTTCAATATGGACAGCCTTTGTGCTGAAGCAGCAAAATATAGCAACATAAGCCTTATGTGGCCTTTTCCCACGGAGTTTGAAGTGTATCCAGAAGGGTCCTGCAAAGTCCACTCCTGCATTGATAAATGGTCGTGCTGGTACAGTTCTTGCAGCTGGCAGGCCTCTCATTACTTATTTGAATAACTGTGGCCTTGCTCGAGTGCATCTAACACAATGCTGCTCAATTGATCGAGCCATTGTTTTTTGCTTTGATTGGCCAAAATCGTTGCCGAACTTGAGCTACCAGCGTCTGGGATCCGCAGTGGGAGTGTTCTTCGTGGAACCACTTCTTTAGAAGTTTTGTCAAGGGATCATTGTAAGGAAGAATCATTGGATGTCTGGCATCGTACGGAAGTGTTGATGACTCTGTGCGACCACCCACATGCAGAATACCCTCCTCATCTAAGAAGGGGTTGAGGCTGCTGAGTTGACTTCTTTTGCTTACTGGAGTGCGTTTATTTAGTGCTTGGAATTCCTCTTATAATTCTGAATGTTGCATGATGCGCACAATCGTTGACAGTGCCTGCCTTAACTCTTGAGGGTTCGCAATGAGGTCGCTGGCTCGTTGAATATTTGGGGTTCTGGTATGGCGAAGAAACCACTGAACATAAGTGATGATATGGATCAAGTTGTTAAACGAATTCCGATGGTTAATCCTGTACAGCATGTACTCTGCAGCGTTGGATTTGATATTTAGGACAGCAACCCTTTGTTTTCTTTCGTTGTCTGTCTCCGGCGTAATGGTGATGGGCTGTTCGGATAACCACGTGTTCGTTCTCTGATGGAGGAAGATCGGGCCAAAAAACCACATATTGCAGGATTTAAACTGCCTCGGTGCTATCCCTCGCGAGATCAAATCAGCCGGATTGTCTTCTGATTTGACGTGTCGCCATTGTTCAGCCAGTGTTAATCGTTGAATTGTGACGACTCGGTTTGTAACGAAAGTGTGGAATGATGATGACGCTGATTTGATCCATGACAAGAAGATTGCAGAGTCCGTCCGCAAGAAGATGGGTACGTCTCCCAACTTCAACTCGCTTACTATCCGATGCATCAATTGCGCACATAAGACGGCTGCGCAGAGTTCCAGCCTAGGTAGGGTTTGTTGTTTAACCGGAGCCACTAGCGATTTCGAGCATAGCAGTCGTACGGCAATTGTTTTATCTGCGTTGACGAATCGGACATATATTGCTGTGCCATATGCCTTTTCTGACGCGTCAGCAAAACCATGAAGTTGAAAAGACGTTGTGGTGTTATTGTTGAATACGTGCCTGCCGATTGTAGTGTCGTTGAGCATTGCCAGGCTGTCTCTAAATACGATCCACTTGCTAAGTAGTGCCGCAGGTAACTCGTCCCAGGAAAGTTTGATTTCCCATAACTCCTGAATTAATTTTTTGGCACTTATACGATAGGTGACAGGAAGCCCAATGGATCAAAAATTCGTGCCACATCGGACACTATAGTTCGCTTGGTTGTTCGAGGATGCTGACTGAGATGTACCTTGATGCAGAAATTGTCATCCTTCGGGAGCCATGTAAGTCCTACATGTAGGTCCTCCATACCAGTCTTTTTTATATTCATGCATGCGGAAACTTAAACACGGAAACAACAATAATACGCTGACTGTAGCGGAAAAGCGCCGCTTCAACACCTGAGCGCAAGAAAGTGGGTCACTAGTTCCATGGCCAACAATATTTAATGAATCCGAAACCGCGGCCTCAGCGACCTGCGATCATTCGACGAATTGCTCTAGAAACGGCAATGCGAAATTAAACCAACAAGCATAACGTGCAAAAAATGTTCAGTGCGAAGTCATAATTTTAAGTATCGCCCGAAAGTATGCCTAGCGGAACCAGTGACTCACAACATCCCTCCACCCCTAGGGAAAGGAAAAATTAATATCGTGAAGCGATGTTAATTTTTCCTTCTATTACAATGTTTCTACTGGGTGGTCAATTGTTTGATGTTAGCCTTAATGCTATTACAAATTTCTTAAGTAAATACGATAATCGGTTCTTGTCTGGCCTCCCTCGGACCTGCTGATTGGAGAAGATGATGATGGTTCTGCCGAATTATGCTTTTGCTGCTACGAACTGTCATCTCGTCTTTAGGTGATGTTTTCTTGTATGACGCGTTGCAGGGCACCCACATTTGAAGAAACGGTGTGTAACTATGTGACTGCACCGATTGGACATGCTCTTCGTAGTACTGATCTACCTTGAACGAAGTGATGTGGCCTTCGGTGTTTCTTTCTCGTTTTCTTGGACTGCTGGAGTTGTGTGCTACGTTGTTGACTGTCTGGTGGACCTCCCACCTTACTTGACGCTAATTGCTCGAAGAAGCTCTGACTGTGGCTTCACGATTTCCTTGTCTCACTTCGGGACGTTAGCTCTAATTTGCGACTATAGTAAGACGTTAATTTGCGGGGAGTGCCCAAAAGAAAAATGTTTTAGCACGTCCACCCTGTTGACTAGTGTAAGCGAGAAAACATCGCCATGGCCGTCTTTGTCGAACAATGCTGTCTCTCACTTCTGTGATGGTGCCGTACAACGTGATGATTCGGAGAAGCAACTCGGATGTACTGCTCGTATCTTGGTGATGGTTCGGAGAAACAACTTCGATGTACCGTTCGTATCTTGAAATCCACGATCAAACTGAAGCTTCCATAGGTGCTGGCTTATCCTACTTATTCTCTAATACTTATAATATAACTTATAATATTTTGACTACCCTAGGTTTGCTCCTTAATATTTACGCTCCATAAATGCAAGTATAGAGATACTTATGAATAAGATCAATGTGAATCATTGTTATGACTAAAATCAATCAATACATTTATCCAGTGAAACCATCAAATTTTAGGTGAAATTTCTGACACTTCTCGTATTGCAGAATATCATAATTATGTCCTTACACCTTTCTATCTGTGTTCCACTTTCATTTAGTCAAATCTTATATTCTATTTCGTTTGATTGTATTTAATATATTAAGTCTTAAAGTCCGTAAAGCATTTTATTCCTCACTGTTTGTGTTGCAGTAAGTGTGAACATACTTATTTACATGTATACCTAAGATGTGTGCTTATTTGCCTATTAACATCTTTTTATGAACTTTAATATTTATTAACCCATTCAGGGTATTACTTTTATTCCTTATGTAAAAATTATTTCCCCTTTTTTTTGTCAATATTTTTATTCTTATAATTTACCGAGTATTTTTCAATCTTTCGTATTTACAGTTTTCTATTTCAAGCAATATTTATTGCTCTTATTCATTCGGACTTCTTTGTAATTACTTAATTATTATAATTTAGTTTATTTTAATTTAATACTTAGTCAAGTTGAAGCAAATTTTAAATACTCTTCTAGTTGCTTCCTCCTTACTAGACGCTTCCGTGCGCATACAACATATCCATATACAAGTAACGGTAAACCAATTCACGATGCCACATAATGTCATGGCGCCCTGACACCATGTGACAAAATCGTCTACGAATTATCTACAAAATTATTTCAACTTGGACTTCTGATAAATAGAATTAGGTCCAAGCAAGAATTGAATTAAAAGTAAGTTTATATTGTTTCAACCATATACATGCACTTGGAAACAATGTAAACAACATAATAAAGCAATAAAACAACATAAAAAGCAAAATAAACAACATACATAATATATTGCTTTAACCAAACCTAGATATATGGTTTAAACAAATTCTATAATTAATTAATACATTTTGTTAGTAAGCAAAATTAGTAAGTGTCCGATTAGCTATAGAAAATTCCCCTTAAAAATATACTAGCCAAAACGGTTTTATATGGAAGTTGCTCGGGCGTACTTACTTATCAATTTGCGGCGTCGCAGTTAATGGGATCCAGCCCTCTCTTTTCCGTCGTCCTGGTAAACATGGAATTTCCCCTTGCACCGCCTACGACTGCCTTGAAATATACAAATATATATATATATTATTTACGTTCGTTATTTTTCCCTATTCACTAAATTTTTTGTTGAATCGTATGTGTTGAGCGTGGTTTTCCGGTTCCGATTTACTGCATCCGTAGCTGTTCCTATTTTTATTGAATTGTTGTAATGTTTAATCAAATTGTTATGGAATGGCCTATCCCTGTTCTTAATTTTTATTACCGTCTGACTGGGCTTCTAATGCCTATCACCTCATATGGGCCTAACCATATTGGTGAAAATTTATTTTTCCTTGTTTGATTTTTTAGCATTACCATATCTCCAGTTTTAAAAACTACTGGGTTCAGCCTGTCATCGTACTGCCTTTTGGCCGCTTCTTTTGCACGTTCCTGATTTTGCCTAACCATCTCATGGGCCCTTTGTATTTGGAATTTCTGGACCTTGATGGGATCGTTGGCGTTATACAGTGGGCCACATTTTTTCTTCAAATTTGTTGGCATCTGCGCGTCGAATCCATAGAGTGTGCGAAAAGGTGTTTGTTTGGTGGTTGTATGCGGAGTGTGATTATGCACGTGCATTGCCGCTGATAACCACTGGTCCCAATTGGATCCGTCCTCTTTCGCAAAACTACGCAAATATTCTGCCAACGGTCTATGGCTTCGTTCTAAGGAACCATTGGCCTGTGGGTGGTACGGTGTTGTGTGTAATTTTTTAATTCCTAACAACTTACATGTGTCACTGAATAATTTTGAAGTGAAGTTGGTACCGTTATCTGTTACTAGAATTCGTGGAATTCCGTATCGCGTTAACACTTTGTCGTAGAAGGCTCTGTCTACGGTACTCGCCTCTGCGTCGGGAATAGCTGTGCAAGCCATAAATTTTGAAAAATCGTCTTGGAATGTGAGGATGTATTTATTACCAGATACAATCTCCGGTAAAATACCTACAATGTCCATATAAACCTTATCGAAGGGCCGCACTGGCGTGTCTGTTAATACTAGGGTCATTTTCGTTAATTTTGAACTTTTGTTCACTTGACATTTGGGACATGCTCTAACGTATTCTTTTATCTGCTTTTGCATGCCTGGCCACCTGTATTCTTGCATAATGCGTAAATAGGTTTTTACCGCCCCTTGATGACCTCCTAATGGTTTATCATGGAAATCCTTTATTATTGTCTTAATTTCCTTTGGGTCTTCCAGAAGAATTGTGCTATCACCCTGTTCCGCCTTTGGACTATCCGGTTCCACTGATGCGGAGATTTCCTGCGGCCTGTCGTTTTCTTGGTTCCTTTGTTATTTTGCCTTAGAGCGCGTTTGGACTGCCGCCACCTCGCTGCTATTTTGGGGTATTCTACTCAGAGCGTCCGCATTTAAATTTTTCTTCCCAGGTTTATATAAAATTTCGAAATCGTACTCCGATAGTTTATGTCTAAACCTGGTTAGATGAGAGGTCTGATCCCTTAAATTTGCTATACCCTTTAAGGGCTGGTGGTCTGTAAATACTTTGAACGGCCTCCCCAAAAGATATGCTCTAAAATTCTTCGTTGCCCACACTATGGCCAAGAATTCCTTTTCTATTGTGGAGTACCGTTTCTCGGCTCCACTCAACGCCCTACTGGCGAAAGCTATTGGCCTGTCCTTGTCTACTTCCCCTTGGGACAATACTGCTCCCAGAGCTTCATTGCTAGCATCGGTGGTCAAGAGAAATTCTCTGCTAAAATCTGGATATGTCAATACCGGTGGTGAAATTATTGCTTGCTTCAACGTCTCGAAAGCCTTTTGGCAATCCTCGGACCATTTAAAAACTACATTCTTCCTCAACAGCTTATTAATAGGTAAAGCTATCTTTGCCATATTGTCTACGAATTTCCTATAATAATTTACTAAACCCAAAAATGCTTGCACCTCCTTCTTATTCCTAGGTGGCAAAATATTCTTGACACATTCTACGAACGTCTCCACTGACTCAACGACCGTCGGCTTTACTGTTTGTTTGTTATTAACTGCTTGCTTAACTCCAATTTCGCTTACCTCCTCACAACTGTAAACTTCTTCTGGGACTGATTTAACACTTTCAATGCTCCCGTCTGCACTATCGACCCGCCCTTGATCGACTTTCTCGCAACGATCAGATGAGGACGGTTCAACAATCGTTTTCGATGTATGACTCGTCACTCCCATGATGTGTGGCCTCGAGTTACTTTTCTTTTCGGGTTCCCAGCTTAGTGGCCTTGGCTGGGCCCTCGATAGTTTCCCTGCGCTGTTCCTTGATATCTCTTGGTGGGGCAATTTATTGCTATGTGTCCTGTTTTTTCACAACGGAAACACTTAATATCATCTCCCCTGCTTCTGTTTCCCCTATTACTCGTATTCCATCTACCCTCATTAGATTGTGGCTGATGTCCACCACTACTCATAGGGTCGTTACTATTTCCTCTCTGATTACCTACTGACGTTCGGCTAAATTTCCTCTCGTCGGCTGCCCCCGTGACTGACATCTCCAATTTAGTTCATGCCCATACATCATGCATTTCTCACAGAATGGACTATTTTTCCTTACGAGACACTCATCCCTAGTATGGCCTTTCCTTCCGCAGAAGCTACATACTATTCGCGCTTTGGCACTGGCTTCCCCACCTTGTGGACGTTCCATCCTTTTGCCGTCCCGCGTGATACTCTGGTTTTGCATGAAGTTATCGCCATGCTGTGTATTTAATTTCCCTAGGGCATCCATGGGTGTATGGCTTGCAGTCCTTTCGTTCATTTCTGCCGCCCAGACCGGATTTATGCTTGCTAAAAGGTTTGGTTGGGCTCCGAGAGATCTGCTGATGATCTCGTTTAGCTGTATTGCTTCTTCGATCAGTCTTTCCATGTCGATCACGTTGGTGCCCAACATCTTCATCCTTACTGTTGGGTCTCTTAACCCCAACACGAATGTCCTTGCTAAGGATTTGTTAATTTCAAGTCGCAGACCATGATTCTGGGCCTCAGTATATTGTGATTTCGTTATGTCTTCAGCCTGTGTCCTTAAATTTATTAACCTTTCTCCGAACTCCACTATTTCTTCACCTGGGAGTTGGGACACTGTCTGTATTTCCGATATTATTGTGTCTAAAGATCTACACTTCAGATAGGTAGATAGCTTTAAGCTACTGTATAGCTCTTCTACGCTTTGTTTTACGCACGCTATGAAATCACCTATTTCGGCATCCGAAATACCCCTTCTCGCAAGTTCACATCCCTCAATAAATTTATACACTTCATTTCTCAAATCTGGTGAACGGGTACCTGAGAAAAAGGTACTAATCTTTTTACATTCTTTGCAATTGCTTCTATACTCATTTTTAACCCTGTGTTACTCCTGATGCTTTTTAAACCTGTTGCAGGTAGTGAAGGACGGCCAGTCGGATCTTTGTGTTATTTTCTTCTTTTAACTCCTCTATTCTCCTATGAGCCTCTTCTAAAGATTCAAAACTTTCCCTGCTTTTTTGGTTTAAAACTATTGAGAGCAAATTTCCCCGAAACTCCTTTTTTCTCAACCAACTTTCTCAATCTGATATTTTCCTCTTCTACTTCCTTCACTAAAATTGCCTCTAATTCTCTGTCCGTCAAGTAGTTGTCGTATCTGTTCTCTAAGGCGTGAAATTCAGCTTTCCACCTTTCTAATTCCTTTAGCGCACTTTTATTTTTATTTGATACAAAATTGAGCAATTCTTCTAAAATTGCATCCGCCTTCTCTACCTTGGAGAGATTACCTAGATCTTTAATTTTTTCCTTTATTAAAACCAAATTCTCTTTATTGTTAACAGTGGACGAAAGATTATCCCAAATTTTTTCAATGAACCTATTTAACTGTCCAACCAAATCTTTATAATCCCTTCCTAAATCCCTTAATCGTGCCTCCAAATCGAATGAAACATCACGTAGGAAAACAAAAAGACAACGCTTGCAATTCTGCCAACACTTTGGGTCTGACGAGCAAGCGAGCAAACAATTAAAACCTCAGCAACGTTTTGCGCTGAAATCCAACCTCAAGCGTAAGCGCCACCGCCACTCTCAAGTTTCGTGTCACTTTTTAATTATATTTAGCTACACTTCGCGTATTTTCTTACAAAAAAAATTTTTTTCCGTAGCAGTCGTAAAATTGCTAAATCTATTGTTCAAAAATTATCAGAAATTACTCGTTTTTCGATTCTTCTGATAATTTTTAAATTTGCTCGACAAATTATTATAATAATCCCCCTCAGCCACAGGATTACGGGTAAGGGAGTCTTGCCCAGGATTATTTATGTGTGTTAGTATTTATATATGTCTGCTACAAATAATTTATACCACTTTTAAAATTTTTCTTTTAACACAAACTCACCTGAGCGAACGATTTTCGGTACTTAATAACCGGCTGCGCCAAATATGTTTGGGGTTCTCCTGGAAGTCCTCGCTGTGGGCTCCTCCAAAGTCCACAGTCCGTCCGAATAAAAACACTGTATCTTACTTTGGGCACTTTATTGTCTGGAATACGTTCCACGTTCACTACTCACTGATTACTACAGGCTGACTTACGCAACTCACTCTACTAACTCTCCATACCAGTCTTATTTATATTCATGCATGCGGAAACTTAAACACGGAAATAACAATAATACGCTGACTGTAGCGGAAAACCGCCGCTTCAACACCTGAGCGCAAGAAAGTGGGTCACTAGTTCCATGGCCAACAATATTTAATGAAAACGAAACCGCGGCCTCAGCGACCTGCGATCATTCGACGAATTGCTCTAGAAACGGCAATGCGGAATTAAACCAACAAGCACAACGTGCAAAAAATGTTCAGTGCGAAGTCATAATTTTAAGTATCGCCCGAAAGTATGCCTAGCGGAACCAGTGACTCACAACACCTTGATTTTAACGCAGGCTGTGTTGAGTAGCACATATCCCTTTTTGGCTTTGAGGATGTGGCTAATGTGACTGTTGATGGCATCGTCGTAATGGTCATTTTTACTTCTTGATTACAGGTACTTGTGGATGTTAAGCTTCTGCTGCTATCTTTTGGTATATGCAACAATGAGTTGTGGTTCTTATTGCATTTTGTGCAAGTCCTCGATGCGCATTGATTTGCAGTGTGGTTTTGTTTTAGGCAATTGAAGCACATGTTGTTTGTTTTGACGACTTTCACTCGCTCACTGACGGGCAATCGTTTAAATTGTGGGCAAGCAAACAGTGGGTGCACCATGTCCTTACACAAGATGCATTTTTTTGTTGGCTGACTGGTGGAGGTGGTCATTGCCGTCAACGTTTTGCCTCTTTCTTTCTGGCCAACCGCTTCCAAGGATTGGAAGAAATTTGAAGAAAAAATGTGGCCCACTCTATAACGCCAACGATCCCATCAAGGTCCAGAAATTCCAAATACAAAGGGCCCGTGAGATGGTTAGGCAAAATCAGGAACGTGCAAAAGAAGCGGCCAAAAGGCAGTACGATGACAGGCTAAGTCCAGTAATTTTTAAAGCTGGAGATAAAGTAATGCTAAAGAATCAAACTAGGAAAAACAAATTTTCACCGATATGGTTAGGCCCAGTAGTGTATTGTATCCCGTGTATTTCGGAGGTGCCACCTCCGAAGAGGCGCTGTGTGTGTGTGTGTGTGTGTGTGTGTGTGTGTGTGTGTGTGTGTGTGTGTGTGTGTGTGTGTGTGTGTGTGTGTGTGTGTAAGAGTGAGATTGAAGGCTGGACGCTGGCGCTGGCGGACGGACAGACTATCAGTAGGTTGATGGGGGAGATGGTGAGGAAGAAGGGAGAGGGAGGGTAGAGACGTGCTTTGTGGTATGTGAGTATTGGGAGAGCAGCAGCGGCAAGATGCTTGCCTTTGGAATTGTTGTTGTAGGATATCATATTAAGATTTTTTTATTGCTGAGGTGTGAATGGATGAAGGTAGGATTTTTATGAGCCAAGCGACTATGGGAATGGGTGCTCGCGGGTGGCAGCTTGCTAAGCAGAGGCTGCTAAGCAGAAGTAGTGTTGTAGTTGTTGTTGTTTATTTAATTGCTTGGGACCGAACTGTGGCTTGGCTCGAATTTGCTGGAATTAAATTAATGTAAACATTTCCGAAGAATGCAATGAAATTAGGCGGAACTGAGCCGAACATGATTGAACACATACAGATTTTTTTATTTCAATTTCGTTTTTGTTGTTTCTTTTTGTTTTTTTTATTTTAGAAGGGTTCAGCTGGGAGTATAAAGGACTGAAATTTATAATCAGACTTCATTCAGTATCTGGATATTGAAGTGTTCAAGTCGCTTGTGTTTTTACTTGTGCCTTGCGGTAATGAAAAAATATATGATTTTAATCAAACATTAAAGTATGAAATAATAGAATTAAAAAGGTGAAAGAAAGAGTAAGAATAAAAAGATTTTAAAAAAGTAAAAAATTTTGAAATTTAAAAAGTGCACAGAACATTTAAAGAAAGTGAAAAACCTGGAAAACATTCCAAACAATAAAACATTTAAAACAAAAAGTGGAAAACTTAAATAAAAAGATTTTTAGAAAGTGCACAGAACATTTTGAAAGTCAAGACATCATTTTGAAAGTGAAAAAACTTCGAAAACATTTTAAAAAAGTGAAAAACATTTTAAAAAGCGAAAAAAACTCTAAAACTTTAAATTAAAGTCAAAACAAATAAAAATTTGTTTCAACAACACAAGAAGAATTACAACAACTACAGAGAAGGAAAACCACATTATTTTCGAGGTAAGTAAATTTATATTAAAAATAAATACCTATAATAAAATAGTCACTAATAAATATTAATTAATAGTTGAAAGTATTTATAAGTATAATTATAATTATATTAATAATACAACAATTTTTAAAAATATAAAATAATATATTGTAATACGAATATATTTCATATTTTCTTTTTCTGTAGTCTGTCGATTTGTATGTTTAATATATTCCCTTAATTTACAGAATCTACAGCAAGGTCAGCACCAACAACATCAATAGCAGCAGAAAAACAACAACAACAACAACATAAACAATATCAATAAAACCATCAACAACATCAACATTGCCTCCACCCTCACCGCCACCACCACCGTCACCAACACTACTACCATGGCTGCCAACGACATCAGCAACAACAGCATCAACTCGCTCTATTTGTAGCGAGTGTGGTCAGATCTTTTCTGAAAAGCGCAGCTTAAAACGACACATTGAGTCGAAGCACAAGAAGCAGGCATTCGATTGCAGCGAATGTCTGATAAAATTTTCTCGACGTGACAACCTTCAGAGGCATAATACTAAATTTCACCCTCATTCATCATCATCGTCGGTAGCAACAGCAGCATATTTAACCAATTCTCAGCCTTCAACATCAACAGCATCATCATCATTACCAGCTCATATTCGTTGCCCCAACTGCAACGAAAACGTCTTGCAAAAAGATTGGGCCCATCATGTTCGGACCAACAAACATAAAAAGAATTGTTGGGTCCCAATAAATGAACATTTAAAATTAATAATGTCAGCATTTAATGGTAGAATTGAGACATATGTGTTGGGGAAGGATGATGAGGGTTTGCTCATACCGGAGCTGTTTTTTAAAAAGGCTGAGGAGGCAGTTATGGCTACTCTACGAATGTTATTAATGAAACACTCAGCATATAAATTCAATACGGAAATATATGCTGAGTATGTTAAAATAACTAATGATGATGAAATGATTGTTGAAATTAAATCATTTCAATCAAAAATGATAATGGTTAACCAAACCGAAGAGTTGGCAAACATCTATAATGATATGCACGACCAGCTACGGTGAAAAATGTCAGAGTTCCAGGAAAGGGACAGTGGCTGGTTGTTGCTTAAAATACGCCATTATTATTAGGTAATTATTAGCTTAGTATTATAGGAATTGTCTAGTAAATAAGAATATAGTTTATGGTGATATGTATATATTTAGAAGTAAGATGCATAATATATATACGCAGTTAGTTAATAAGATAGCTTTAAGTTCTAGTGATGATAAGCGTTATGTTAGAAGTGATGGCATCCACACTTATGCGTGGGGCCATCACAAAATAGATTTAGAAATGCACCTAGACATAGACGATGATATTTTTAATAATTTAACCTATTAAGAATTAAATTTAATTTTTAATAATAAGTATAAAATAATTTCAAATTTAAACAAAATGATTTAATATTATAAACAATTTTTATTAATGTAAATATTGTAAATATAGACATTAAGTTTACAATTGTTAGGTTTAAGAGATTTTATAAATAAAAATGTGTAAATATGAACTTGTAAACATTTTTTTCTTTATTTATTGATGGAATTTAGGAATTTTCTTAATAGCAGAGCATTTTGAAGCGCACAACAGCCATTATGGAAATGGCACATCCTTTTTAGAGTAAGTATGTATCTCGAAGAGTTTCAAAGTTGCTGCATCCGAATTCTTCAAAGTTAAATACGGGCGCGTCTAAAAGTTCTTCAACCCATTTAGATTTTTCAGCTCCCTTAACGTACACGGGTATATTTTTAAGATTTTGCTTCACGAAATGTTTTACACTACAATAGTCGATGAAGCCATCATTCCATGTGAAACCATGATGATTACGATACCACTGTACTTGTTTTGGGACTGACGTGTTAATTTGTTAAATCCATATGGCGGTTTTATAATTAAATTCTGGTACTCATTAAAGCTAAAGGTAACTGTCAACTCTTTGACGATAAATTCATTAAATTGCCTTTGAAGCCCTGCACATCCAGAGTAATAAGTTTGTCATTCTCCATTTACATTTAGACGACTTTTTTAATTTCACCAGTCGCTGGTGTATATTCAATTATTTTGACGTGTATGAGTACGCAATAGGCTGATGTGTTGGCTGGAATATTCTTTGATGTCTTAAATTCAATTCTAATATCAATCGGACCACTTTTAATCGCTTCGTTTTGATGACTAACATCCACTACAATTATCGGTGCAGTATCTTTGAAATCTCCAGACGCAACAGAGGTTGAGATTCACGATTAAAATAGCTTTGTTGAAATTTTATGTACATATCATACAGCAGAGCATACCGGTCACGATCGAAATTCAGATTGAGGTCATCATACGGATATGTATCATAGTTTAAATGCACTTTAACATCAGACTAATGGCAATGTTGAAACTTGTTGTCTCTTCGAAAAGCAATCAGTATAAAGCGTGGTCTTTCATTCTGCGCAGATAATTTAACGTTCCACAGGTGGTTGCTTCCTTGAGCAAGTGATGGATTGAAATGACAATCCCAACTGCGGAATGCTATTGATAAAGGTTGTCCGCTTTGAATTATTTGAAAGAGTTGTAGTCTAGCAAAATCAGCCAACTGCACATGAGGAATTTTCCATGTAATACTTGTTATACTCAGTTTTAATTTTTCGGTTGCAACACTTGAAGAAATAGCATTTTCGTCTGATTTCGAACGTAGTAGTACAAGTTCATGTTTAGCATTTAGGATAATTTTATTAAAGTCTTCAGCAAAGCCCAGTAGCATTTTCAATGGTGTACAAAAATTAAAATATCCATCCTTTATTTCAACTTCATTCTTTGTAAACCAACCAGCATTTTTCAGTGTATTACTCCCAGTCGGACTCAAAGAGACGTAATTTTTCAATGTTGTAGTTACACCCAAGTGACGTGTACGATCAATCTCCAATCCATTCATCTCATAGCGAATTTCATCAAACATGGATTCCGTACAATTGTTTTTTTAATTTTGCGCTTGAAGTTGCATCTCCATTTTCCAAGGTGACTCTACCTTACATATAAATTAAACTCTCACTGGATAAAACGTATAGATCTTGGTTTTGAACTGCAATCCTTATCTCATCATTGCTTTTATACGATTGTAGATATGACGAGTAGCTATGGTATTCCTTTTTAATGATGCTTACATCATATAGTGGTTTTTGTACATCAAGTATTTGACTCATTTTAATTTAGTTTCTCTTTAGTTGAAAACCCAAAGATTTTAAAAACTCTTTATTGGCAAATGTCAACTTTTTGCGTTGTAGAGCGTTAGGTGTTGTCTGTGGCTTCTGTGACCTTGTCACTTCAAATGGCAAAGTAGAAGTGAATGCAGGTACACCTATGTGAGCGCTTTTATTATAGATAATCACTGTTCTTGGGATTTTAAATCCAGTCTGAGGGTTATAGTTTCTCCACAAAAATTAATTATGTTACCGCTTTGATCAATAATTTTTATTGTAATTGAACTTATCTGTCTAGTGTTTACTGGCAAATAAATGACATTTTTCATAATCTCATCTATTTTATACCCGGGTCTGACATTCAGTGCAAACATGTGAATTGTATGCGCCGGTGTTTTGTTAATATATGAACTGCTTATATTGTCACACTCAATGTGTATAACATTGATCTTTGCTATAGTGTTCCTGCTTCCAATACTTTTTTACTGAAGCCCAACAGTAAATGAATGCTTCGTTCTTTATTAAGGAAAATTTTATGTTCACTGGACCCTACGATTGCTTGCAGTGTATTTGGGTTGGCGGCTATTTCTAGTTTCTCATGCAGCTTCTCATGTGGCACTATACTAAAATATTTATTTTGAATGTACTCGGCAGTATCGTCGAGCTCATATGAACAAACAGAAATTTCAATTGTATGGTCTCCTGTATGTCTCCTGTATGTTCAACTGTATGGTCTCCGATGTGAAATAAATTATTTTCATGGTCAACGTTTGGTATGGTGTTGTAGCTATGAAAGTCAACGAGACCGCATACATACTTCCCATCTAAATCTATGGGCGGATAGTAATCAACCGATAAAATGGTTGATAAATAAAATAAAAAATAAATTTAGGTTAAGGGTTATTGACATCTTGAATGTTGGCCAACTAATGAAATAAAACCACACAAAGGAATCTTTTTATACAAGAAAATTTATTTACAAAATTTCATTACTATCGATCCAAGAATTGGATTATTGGAAAACCCTAGCCACTTGACAAAGACTTTATTCTCTTTAAATTTTAAAACTTTTTCTACAAGGTATGTGCTGGGATATTTTGTTTTCAATAGTTCGCTTACGTAAAATCCTCCTCCAATTGTGTTTCCCTTATAGTCTTCAAGAATATACGTCGGTGGGTTTGTAATTCTTATATTTTTAATTTTAAAATTTCTGTGTGTAGATCTTCGGTGTGTAGACTTTTTCAAAAACGTGTTTATGTTTACTGATGCGAACATAATCTCCTATCCGGAACTTTGGCTTTCTAAATATTTTCATATTGTTGTAGGCTGTATTTAATAGCAACTTTTCATTAGACGGCTTCACATCAATGGGAGCCATATATATTATTCTATGCTTTTTCTTATTGTATTTGTCCATCAAATTTTTATAATTATCAATCCATCGATACGATCCATGGTAACTAAATTCCCTCCACATCATTTGTTTTAGTGTTCTATTGACACGCTCAACAATTGACGCCTTCAAAACACTGTACGTAGAGTAATGATTGACATGGAATTTCCTCATTATATTTTGAAATTGTCGATTAAAGAATTCTTTACCATCATCGGTTTGTAAATTTCTGAGTATCCGACCCAAATTGAATACGGTTTCCATGGCTTTGGTGACATCAGCAGATGTTTTCGATTTTAAAGGCATAGCCCAGGCAAATTTTGAAAATGTATCTATTACGGAGAGAAGGAAGCGAAATCCATTGTTATCTGTGGAATAGCTTTCCATTTCTACTAAATCCGCTTGCCAGAGGTCGTCGATCCCTTTAGTAATTACACGTATTCGTTTAAAATTTGTTTGAGCTTGAGTGTTGAGTGTTTGAGCTTGAGTTCATCTACTAAACCCCGCTTTTTACTCATTTTGGCATTTCTTTTAGAATTTTGTCCACCAATGCGGCCAATGATTTGGGTTTTTGTGCTTGTTGAAATAGATAGCTTTCAATTCGATCAATTAGTTCACTAATATATTTTGTGTAATCTTGAATATTACTGTCGACGTATTCTTTACTGCCTTAAAGTTTTTTGTAGACTACTTCAATGTCACCTTCTATTCTTTCCTTTAGTATTTGCCTTCCTTTTTTAAATTCTGTGGTAATTTGATTCATAAAATTTTTCATAAAAGATTTTGTTGCAGCATCATTATTTTCAACAGGCTCACCAATACTTTTTAAAAACTTCCAGCGCAGATCTAAGTGGTTATCATTATCCAAATTAAATCCCAACACTTTGGAAAAATTTCTTTTTAATTTATTATTTGATGCTTCTCGGATGGAATGACGACCGAACTTATCGACGCTTATTGTCAATTAGGCTTACAACTCTATTAATACAGCATATTTATACAATTATATTAACTTCTCTCAACTCCTCAATGATGGAAATAATTTCATTGTTGCGATTGTTGTGTCCAACTGACTGTGAGGATAATAAAAGTCGTAATCTATCAACTAATTCATTCGGATCATCCCAGTAAATGTAATTAGGTTTTTGCGGATTGACTCTCATCAAACCGGTTCCTTTTTTACGTTTATATGGTGTAGATGTCGATGAAGATTTATCACTAAATAATCCCTTTATGATGTTGGTGTACTTGAAAGCCCTGGTCCCCTTTATTTGTTCATTTTCATCATAATTGCGTTTGTGAGCACTAGTATTGTTTAAAATTGTTTTGTAAACTTGTAGATCTGCTTCGTTATAATTTGATGGTGATTGTGAAACAATAACTGAAACCGGGTGTAAGGTTGAAAAAGGGGGGGTATGAAGTGTCAAACGGTTTGTCGGATATTAATATTTCGCCGTTTTGCATTTTGAAAGCACTGTTTCCAAATCTCCATTCACCATCTGTTCCTCTATGCAGTCCATATGCTGTATCCAGCTCATTTTGTTGTTCCAGTTCAGATAAATCCATAACTTTAGTTGATTTGTTTACATCCTCCTCTGAAAAAGGCACCGTCTTCATTACTATTGGAAAGAGTCTCGTCTGTAAAATCAATCTCTTTCTTTGCGTTATGTGGTGTACTTCTTTTTAGTTTGAGTGGCATCTCATTATGCGTAAAATCTAGAACATTCTTGTTATTTGTTGATGTTGTTGGTATTGTAGTGTTTCGAACCAATTCCTTTAGAGGTTTTGTGATTGGCTTAAGTGACTCTTCTATTTGATTTTCTACATCTGCTTTACTCAGTTTTAGATTGCGAAATTTCTGTTTCAAAACACGTCTGGTTTTTACCAGGTCTTTTAATATTTTTTCATTCATTCTTAGCATCTGCTTAAAAAGCTAACAGATCACGTATATCAGATCAGATCAGGTGTATCACCTATCAGATCAGGTATATCAGCTATCAGATCAGGTGCAACAGCTATCAAATCAGTTCAAAGGCTGTTTTTATACTGGTATGAAAGTATTGGGGATGCTTTTATTTATAGTTGGATGTAAATGTCAAAACCTTTTTCTATAACGCCCATCATCAATCGGGTCGTCTTTGCTGATTACCAGAAATCCAGACTTGTCTTTCCAACACTCTCTACATATATTTAGAAGTTTTCCAAAAGTCATGTCTGTATCGCCAAGTATGCGTCGCTTCAAAACATGTTGATCTACAGCGCATCGTTTGGCGATGTATCACTGCCTATTCAAGATTACCGCCTCCTGCGTGTTACGTATGGTGTAGTTGCAGCATCGCATTTGGCAGTAAAGTCCTTGCAGCAGACCGCGAAGGAAACTGACCATATACATAGAAAAGCTGCACGTGCAATTCTTCGGGACTTTTACATGGATGACTTACTCACTGGCTCCCCAACGCATACGGAGTTACAGCTGTTGCAAAAGGATATATCCAGCGTGTTATCCAGTGGGGGATTTGAATTAAGGCAATGGGCATCAAACTGTGCTCACATAACCGCTGAGTCGCCTCGCGTTGCTAGGAATATTACACATTATTTTGCTGAAGGTAAAGATGTTCACGCTTTAGCGCTGATTTGGAATACTGAGGATGATTGTTTGTCCTTCACCATAAATCTTAAAGAGCGCCCTCACGTTCTAACCAAAAGAGCATTTTTATCGGATGCAAGCACAATCTTCGATCCACTAGGGTTGCTCGCTCCCTGCACTATTAAGTCGAAGATTTGGTTTCAAGACATTTGGCAAACGAGCGTCAATTGGGATGACCCAGTGCCTACCCAAATATTAAATGACTGGTATTTACATCGAGAAGGGTTGCAACTACTTTCAAAGCTAAAAATTCACCGCTAGCTTGGCAACGGTACACAGAATGTCAATACGGAGCTTCACATTTTTGCTGATGCTTCTGAACGCGCCTACGCTGCGGTATTATATGCAGTAATGACCCAAATTAATGGAGAGGTTATGTTTTCCTTAGTTGCTTCAAAAACAAAGGTCTCGCCGCTCAAGGTAATAACGCTTCCCCGGTTAGAGCTATGTGCTGCTCACCTAGCAGCGAAACTTGTAAAAAGGGTCTTATCCAGCTGGGCTAGCAGTGATTATCCACTGTCCGCCTGGACCGACTCCACCATCACTTTAGCATGATTGCAAGCTCATCCGAAGCGATGGACAACTTTCATTGCAAATCGTGTTTCTGAGATACAGGCCGTGTTACCGCCAGACATCTGGCATCACGTACAAGCACTGAAGAGCATTAGGAATTGATTACAAATTATTTGTCATACGCAAAATTAAAAAGAATCTCTGCATTTGTATTACGGTTTAACCGATGTGAAGTTAGAAACCGATTCGCAGCAACCGATTCGCCGCATTTTTTGCGGCAAAGCGAATTTTTATTTAAAATATGAACACGCACTGGATCAAATGGTTTTTATCTATGGGTTTTATCTGATCTTTCCACCACTAGTGGATACCAGTGCTTGTCAAACACAAAATCAAATAAAACAACAGAACAGTTTTGAGAGCAGAGAAGCTTTCTGTTTTAGGCAGAAATTTTAGCAGAATTAGCAGCCCGAAATGAAGTAAATTTAAGTTATTTTTAACCTTTTATTTTATTTTTAAATTTTAAAGTTTTTTAAAGTTAATTTCTAATTTGTAACATTGTTACTTGTTTAAAAAGAAATCGTTAAACAAATCTTAAAATGAACTGTAAATTATCTCATTGTAAAGATGAAATATACATTTAAAAATTTTGGTGAGAACTTTTCAGTTTTTAAATTTTGCATTTTTACTTAATATTTTTCTTTATTAATTTTTATATTATAACGTAATGTTTTATAGTTAAAATTCATTGTTACTAAATCAGTATTATAATTATATACTTCAGTAAATCAGTATTATATAAAATACTTCATATTTTTCTTTATTAATTTTTATATTATAACGTAATATTTTATAGTTAAAATTCATTGTTACTAAATCGGTATTATAATTATATACTTCAGTAAATCAGTATTATATAAAACACTTCATATTTTTCTTTATTAATTTTTATATTATAAAGTAATATTTTATAGTTAATTTTTACTTAATATTTTTCTTTATTAATTTTTATATTATAACGTAATATTTTATAGTTAAAATTCATTGTTACTAAATCAGTATTATAATTATATACTTCAGTAAATCAGTATTATATAAAACACTTCATATTTTTCTTTATTAATTTTTATATTATAACGTAATATTTTATAGTTAAAATTCATTGTTACTAAATCAGTATTATAATTATATACTTCAGTAAATCAGTATTATATAAAACACTTCATATTTTTCTTTATTAATTTTTATATTATAACGTAATATTTTATAGTTAAAATTCATTGTTACTAAATCAGTATTATAATTATATCTTTTTAATAGTGTACCTTACATCTCATTTATTTATTCTAAAAGAAGTCAGCATATATTTTGTAAACATAAGCAATTACATATAAATGAACATAAAGTGCATCTTGTCAGTAGCTTTCTTATGTAAATAAATAATTGGTTTTCTACTATTACCATAGCTTCTAAAAAATTCATATGCCGTTTTTAAATATCTAACATGTGTGACTGACACCTTATTTTTACCAATAAAATTTAAAATTATTTTTAACCCGTTTGATTTGTAACAAAGCTACTTGTTTGTTTAAAAAGAAATCAGAATAAAAAATTGTAATATCAACTGTAAATTATTTTATTGTAAAGGAAATAGACATTCAGAAAGTTTAGTGAGGAGAATGAAGAAAACCATATTCATTGCGAGGAGGTCATCATAGCCGAGAAGGTGGAGTTATGGTCTGGGGAGCCATATCGTATTATGGAGCTATTGATTTGGAGTTTAAAACGAATAAAATGACTGCTAACTCCTACAAAGCAATCCTCCAAACGGCTTTCGCTTCCAAACGATACATACTGCAAGGATTGTAAAAAGTTGCATTAGCGAGCAACACGTTACCTTACTTAATATATTGGAAAACGTGTGGGGGTGGTTATCGACAAAATTGTACGAGTCTGGTCGCCAATTTGATGACCGATAATCATTGATTACTGCGCTGTAGTAATGGCGCTGTATGTTCCGGAATAAAATTTTATCTTAATATCTCACACGGTTTATGAAATATTCAGATTATAACATTTTTTGAAACGGGGTGCCTTTATATTCAGTATGTAAAGTAGGCGTGGCTGTTTACCGATCTTACCATTTTCAATCCCAAACAGCCCTACATAACAAAGAATATTTGTGCCAAATTTTATCGCGATATCTCTTTTCGTTCTCCCGTAATCGTGATTTCAACAGACAGACAGACGGACAGACAGGGCTAAATCGATTCAGGAGGTGACGCTGAGCAAGAAAATTCCTTAAATAAAAATTAATGTAAAAAAATGGTTTACACTGCTTTATTTCCTTGTTTTGGCTTTAAACACAATGTGCCCCTATTCAAGTGTTGGAAAAGTATCTCACATTTTTCCCATGAAATTTAAAAAATATCACCTATTTAAACTAACGAGGCCTTTCCAGGGTTTATTTTTTCACAGTAGGCTTTATAATTGCTCTATCTTTAAGGAAATGCTCAATATAATATATTCCATGAATTTTATTCAGCGCATGTAGCTTAAATTAATTGCTAAAATGATGCCCCTATTCAAGTGACGCGCAGTGTATATATATCTCCAACAAATGGCTCTACTAAAATCTTTGTTAGTATTGCCTCAAACCGAAGTTTAATATTGTGTAAAGATTATTCAGTGCCTTCATAACTATTTTGTTTTTTATTTTTCACCTACTACACTCCCACACCTTTTTGAAATGAATATTTCTCAAATCTCAACAAACGGATTTTAATGGTATATACCTCATTTTATTCCTGGAACCATCTACTTTCACGTGAGGTATGTCCGGTTACGTCTTATTGATATTTGTGGTCTGTGGGCGTGTTTGACTGATACCTTATTTTCACCTACTATTCTCTCACTCCCACACCTTTTTCAAATGCATATTTCTCAAATCTCAACAAACGGATTTTAATGATATATACCTCATTTTATTCCTGGGACCATCTACTTTCACGTGAGGTATGTCCGGTTATCTAAAATAAATCCGTATACGTTCATCATATTCTTTACTTCTAGTATTCGTATGTTTAATTTTTATTTTTCGCATATGGAAACAGAGTCAAATCAGCTTCCGTAAGCATTTTAAGCTAAGCCGCAAATCGATCCCAATGCATGCTAAACCTCATTTCGATCCCAAGAAATAAAGAACAGTAACAACAACGACAAGACGCGCCTGCTGATTGTTTACATTAAATTTTCTGAGGCAGCGTCTTACAACAACAACAACCCTAACTCTGCCTTCGCTGTCACCATCCGCATACAGTGATGAAGCTCAAATCCATCGAGCATACCATGAGTCACGACGCTCCCCAAAGCCTTTACTCTCTCTTCTTGCCACTTGCTGTTCACCATAACATACCTCCACACGCCCGTTTTCCTGCCCGTTGAGCTGTCACTATCCCTTCCGGCCCTCTGCCCACTCACCAACACCAGCCACCCGCCATCAGCCGTCACTCCGTCAGCCATCAGTCCGTCCGCCAGGCCACCAGAGTTGCCACCTGACTCGACCAACAGGGTTGCCACCCCCAGAAAAAAATTCCCCCAAAAAATTCTTTTAAATTTTTAAAAGGCATCACTGTAAACTGATAGAGTGGTCCGCCCGGAACTGTGAAAGCCGTCTTACCCCACGACTTCTCTTCTACCAGTATCTGGCAGAATGCGTCCTTCAGATTAATCACACTGATTTATCGAGTGTATTTCGTTCGGTGTGTAAAAGATGCCTTCAATGTGAGGTAACGGGTATGCGTGTTTTATCATTCGTATGTTAAGTTTTCTTGGATCAGGACACAGTCGATTCTTTGTCTTTTTCCTCACTAATGAAACTGGGGAGCTTTAGCTGCTGTTACTGATTTCAATGACTGCCAGACTCAGCATTTGGTCGAGCTCATCAAAGATCAGCTTCTGGATTGCGGCGAAATAGGGTAGTAATGCTGCTTCACTGGCAGGTGTTCGTCAGCTACTTCTATCACGTGCTCTTCAATATCGGTTCGCTCGAGACCCGAAAGAGCACACGAGGTAAATCGAGCGTTCACTCTCTCCAGTTCCATTGCTTGCTGGTTAGTGAGATATCGGTCCGTATCAAATGTCAAGTCAGTCGATGTCTGCACCAGTTCGCTCACAGACGCTGGACTGGTTGCGTCACTCACACAAACACTCGGACATTTATTAATTACCGACAACCCGAAGGTTCGCCAGAAATAAACCCCAAAATAAAAATCTTGTGCTAAAGCCTATGAGGAACTATGAAGAACTCCATATCCTTTGTCAAACCCTCCCACTCAGCCGGAAGTGAAACTACTTCCACTACTGCAGTCTCACCTACATTTGTTTTAACTTTATGCCCCGTAACGGAAGGACTTGTCTGTTTCGCTGTTGGATAAAGCCATGAGTGCCCTTTCCGATATAGTTGGCAGAAGCTCACGAATCCAGCAAATCCGTATCACTATCCACGTCCATCTTCGAAAAAAATCTATTATCGCCTTCCAGCGTCACAATGGCGGAGACGATAATTTTTTTAATTCATCTCAATAACTGTATGTTCTCGCCCATTTTTGCTATCTTGACGAAATTCCTTCTTTTGGGGATTTTGGTACGCAAATTCTATAGTGGCCGTTGAAAATTTCGTTGATAAATCTCTGAAAATTTGAGCACTGTTTCTAAGACCAAATAGCATTCTAATGAATTCAAACATGCTAAATGATGTGCTATGCTAAATTCAAATAGTTATTGCGATTTTGCGTTTGTCTTCTGTTGCCATTGGTATTTGGTGGTATGCTCTAACCAAGTCGATTTTTGATAAAATTGTTTTGTTAGTTAAATCTATACTGAGGTCGTGGATGTGAGGTAATGGATATCTGTTTGAGAACTGTTGTACTTCCAATATCTTATCGGCCTGCTTTGCTATTTTGTATGAATCACCGTCAAAAATGGAAATTACGGCACGTATATTGTCCGGTTACGTCTTATTGATATTTGTGGTCTGTGGGCGTGTTTGACTGATACCTTATTTTCACCTACTATTCTCTCACTATCACACCTTTTTCAATGCATATTTCTCAAATCTCAACAAACGGATTTTAATGATATATACCTCATTTTATTCCTGGAACCATCTACTTTCATTTGAGGTATGTCCGGTTACGTCTTACTGATATTTGTGGCCTGTGGGCGTGTTTGACTAGCACCAAATAAGCTCACATTTTGGTACTTACATTCAAGTGCATATTGCACAAATTCCGAAGCACAGTTGGTTATACATATTTATTTAGGATGTTGCTAGGACCCCACTGAGTACTCGTGGGTTATCCTGTTGCGTTTTAATTGGTATGTATCTACTGTAATTCTGCTTTTCGCAGTATATGTATATAAAAAAAGGATATTATGTTCGTGCCTAAAAGTATGCCACAAAAATTTTTTCGCGGCGAAGTGTTGTGATTGGTTAGCATCGGTTGCTGCGAATCGGTTTCTAACTTCACGGCAGTTACGGTTTATCGCAAATACTAGAGTCAATTCGCAGTCTTCTAGTCTGATAACTACTGGGCCATTAAGTTGCGATGAGATTAATAATGCAGAAGCAACCTTAATCAGGTATACACAAAACTATTATTATTCTAATGAATTAGTTTGTTGCAGCAAGTCGAAGCCTATACCACTACGCAGCAGTCTTTTGCGCTTACAACCATTCCTCGATGAAAGAAAAATTTTGCGCGTAGGAGGTCGATTAAAATATGCAACAGTTACCGTGGAAGTTAAGCATCCAATTATATTACCGAAGGAATCCCCTCTCTCGAGGCTTATAGTCGAGTCGATAAAAACGTACACTTTACATGCTGGGCTGCAGATTATGTTAACTGTTTTGCAACGTCGCTTTTGATAGTAGCGGCTCGCAATTTGATACGCAACGTATATCACAACTGTGTGAAATGCACCAGATTAAATCGCAGTCATGGTCTGCAATCAATGGGGAACCTACCGGCAAGTCGCACCAATTATGCACGCAGTTTTTTACACAGTGCAGTAGATTTCGCAGGCCCCTATTTATTCAAGTTTTCTCATGGAAGGGGTGCTAAGTCTACTAGAGGTTACATCTGTTCATTTATCTGTATGAGCACTGGCGCCATGCATCTGGAGTTCGTAGGAGATCTGTCGTCAGCGTCATTTCTCAATTGCTTCAAACGGTTTATAAATCGTCGTAGGTATTGCAAATCCATGTTTTCAGACAACGGTACGAACTTCGTGGGCGCCGAAAGGGAGTTACGCAACATGTTTGAACGATGTATAGCTGATGAGAAAGTACGAGTTTTTTCGCCGATTCCGCCGTTACTTGGAATTTCAACCCGCCAGATGCACCGCACATGGGCGGTTACTGGGAAGTTGGCGTTAAACGTGTGAAATATCACATCAAACGCGCCTTAGGTGATAGCTTGCTCAGTTATGAAGAATTCAGTACGTTGCTTACGGAAGTTGAAGCGCGTGTCAACTCACGTCCTCTGTGCACCCATGCTGCACATGCTGATGATTTAGAAATCCTAACGCCTGGCCACTTCCTCGTGGGTGAACCACTGAAGTCGCGGTCGGTGAAGTCGGTGAATTTACAAAGACGTACGAAGTGGTTCCGACCCTCACCCAACATCCAAGAAAATTATGTAGTAGATGTGCTTAACGAATACACTCCACCAACAAAATGGAAGCTGGCTAAAGTTATAAAATGTCATCCCGGAGGAGATGGACGTGTCCGAGTCGTCACTATAAAGACAGCGGAAGGAAAACTTGTACGCCCAATTACAAAACTTTGCGTATTGCCTACTAAGGGCGTTCTATTTCAGTAAAGATTACTATTTTTTGATGTTTACAAATGTACTGTATTAATGTTGTTACTTCGTTGTAATTTATTGTACATATTGCTTCTTTATGAGCCAATTGTTCAAGGCCGTCAGTATGTTGAGTGTAGGTATGAGTCAGTAATAAATGGAACGTTAGCGAGAGTACGTCGTTTTATTGCCTTCGCAAGCACCAAAAGGAATCGCAAGTAAATACAAATCGCCGCAACAGTGTTTTTCATCGATAAAATTTTTTTTTCCGGAAAACTTTAGGGTACCCCACGTACAAATTGAAAAGAATATTAAACTTCGAGGAATTAAAAGGTCGAAAAATGTTATCCCAAGGGCGTGGACTTTGGCAGTATATTTTTATTTTTCATCCCCTAAAATGCTTATAATTGCTGTAAATTTCAGATTTCGGAAGCTATAATTTTGAGGCGGATGAGTGCCGAATTTATAATTGCTAAAACTTCAGAGTATTGTGAAAAACTTTCCCAAATATACATGACCCGGGGCGACCCAGGGGATGTTTTTTTTCGTTTGAAAATGTCACCTACCTGTTCTGATGCTCTTTTCAGTTACTCTGCGATGTCTGCTCATGACAACTATGATTACGGGGAAAACAAAAAACCATCTTCATCATTTGTCACAAATGTTTTTTATAAATAACGATAGAGAAATACTTTTTGCTTTTTACGATACGGAAATTAAATTAAATATTAAAAAATTAAATTGCTGCCATGTAATTCCAGTGAAACATATTTGTGAAAGCTAATGCGAAGCACTTCCTTCTAAAGATTTGCTGAGAGCTATAACAAGCGCACTGCCCTCCAGATTATTTTCGGACAAAATCATGTCGACGGTTGAGCATCAAGAAGAAGCATCAGCGCCTGTACAATCAGGGTTAAATTTCGGTAGTGAAATAATTTTTGTCTCCTGTGACGTAGATTTTGGGGCTTGTACAGCTTTAAGCAACTCCACAAAATTTAGATTTTGCAACTCTAGAAGCGCACGCCAATATTCGCCAGAATTTTCTTGCGGCGGAGTAGATCCCACTTCTGATGTCGGAGATAACATCGTAATCGTGTCCTCCTTGTCTCTTTCAGCCATCCTGATTATTCTTCGAACGCAGTCCGTTCGTCAGCGACGCAATCGACTATTCGTTTGGTCTGCTGCCAAATCTTAACTGTCCACTCATGCTTTTTATACCCTACACCCGAAGGGAGTAGGGTATATTCACTTTGTTCTTCCGTTTGTTACGCAGAGAAGGAGACGATATAGATATAGAAAAGTATATACATTCTTGCTCAGCGTTCTTGAAAATGGGCGAGAGCGGTAAACAGCCACGCCTACTTTACATTCGGAATGTAAAGGCACTTCGTTTCAAAAAACGTTAAAATCTGAATATTTCATAAACCGTGTGAGATATTAAGGTATAATTTTATTCCAGAACATGTAGCGTCAAATGTTTGAAAAAATGGGCGTGCCACGCCCACTGATAACAAAGTTGGCAATATCTAATGAACGGTATAAGATATGGAATAAGCTTGCCAAAAATGGGCGTGACACGCCCACTCGTACAAAAGTTCTCAATATCTTGTAAACGGTATAAGATATTAA
This sequence comes from Sicus ferrugineus, assembly GCA_922984085.1. Taxonomy (NCBI): domain Eukaryota; kingdom Metazoa; phylum Arthropoda; class Insecta; order Diptera; family Conopidae; genus Sicus; species Sicus ferrugineus. Next base: position 17,901,784 of record OV277348.1, read on the forward strand.
TATGAAATGTTATCACGAGGTATCTACACGTATTACCAATCGATATAAAAAAAATCGGCGTGGTCCGTCCACTTATACAAAAGTTGTCAATATCCCATAAACGGTTCAAAATATTGATACGTAATTCTATCTACCAGTATCTAGAGACATTACAAAAACATTTTTCCAAAATGGGCGTGGTCCGCCTACTTATACAAAAAGTGTTAAGTGGCGAAATTATAATTTTTTCAGTTACTCGGGTGTAGGGTATTTAAAGTTTTTAAATAAGTCTTTCATACATTACATTTAGGTTTGAGTTTTGTTGTTATCTAAAATAAATCCGTATACGTTCATCATATTCTTTACTTCTAGTATTCGTATGTTTAATTTTTATTTTTCGCATATGGAAACAGAGTCAAATCAGCTTCCGTAAGCATTTTAAGCTAAGCCGCAAATCGATCCCAATGCATGCTAAACCTCATTTCGATCCCAAGAAATAAAGAACAGTAACAACAACGACAAGACGCGCCTGCTGACTGTTTACATTAAATTTTCTGAGGCAGCGTCTTACAACAACAACAACCCTAACTCTGCCTTCGCTGTCACCATCCGCATACAGTGATGAAGCTCAAATCCATCGAGCATACCATGAGTCACAACGCTCCCCAAAGCCTTTACTCTCTCTTCTTGCCACTTGCTGTTCACCCTAACATACCTCCACACGCCCGTTTTCCTGCCCGTTGAGCTGTCACTATCCCTTCCGGCCTTCTGCCCACTCACCAACACCAGCCACCCGCCATCAGCCGTCACTCCGTCAGCCATCAGTCCGTCCGCCAGGCCACCAGAGTTGCCACCTGACTCGACCAACAGGGTCGCCACCCCCAGAAAAAAATTCCCCCAAAAAATTCTTTTAAATTTTTAAAAGGCATCACTGTAAACTGATAGAGTGGTCCGCCCGGAACTGTGAAAGCCGTCTTACCCCACGACTTCTCTTCTACCAGTATCTGGCAGAATGCGTCCTTCAGATTAATCACACTGATTTATCGAGTGTATTTCGTTCGGTGTGTAAAAGATGCCTTCAATGTGAGGTAACGGGTATGCGTGTTTTATCATTCGTATGTTAAGTTTTCTTGGATCAGGACACAGTCGATTCTTTGTCTTTTTCCTCACTAATGAAACTGGGGAGCTTTAGCTGCTGTTACTGATTTCAATGACTGCCAGACTCAGCATTTGGTCGAGCTCATCAAAGATCAGCTTCTGGATTGCGGCGAAATAGGGTAGTAATGCTGCTTCACTGGCAGGTGTTCGTCAGCTACTTCTATCACGTGCTCTTCAATATCGGTTCGCTCGAGACCCGAAAGAGCACACGAGGTAAATCGAGCGTTCACTCTCTCCAGTTCCATTGCTTGCTGGTTAGTGAGATATCGGTCCGTATCAAATGTCAAGTCAGTCGATGTCTGCACCAGTTCGCTCACAGACGCTGGACTGGTTGCGTCACTCACACAAACACTCGGACATTTATTAATTACCGACAACTCGAAGGTTCGCCAGAAATAAACCCCAAAATAAAAATCTTGTGCTAAAGCCTATGAGGAACTATGAAGAACTCCATATCCTTTGTCAAACCCTCCCACTCAGCCGGAAGTGAAACTACTTCCACTACTGCAGTCTCACCTACATTTGTTTTAACTTTATGCCCCGTAACGGAAGGACTTGTCTGTTTCGCTGTTGGATAAAGCCATGAGTGCCCTTTCCGATATAGTTGGCAGAAGCTCACGAATCCAGCAAATCCGTATCACTATCCACGTCCATCTTCGAAAAAAATCTATTATCGCCTTCCAGCGTCACAATGGCGGAGACGATAATTTTTTTAATTCATCTCAATAACTGTATGTTCTCGCCCATTTTTGCTATCTTGACGAAATTCCTTCTTTTGGGGATTTTGGTACGCAAATTCTATAGTGGCCGTTGAAAATTTCGTTGATAAATCTCTGAAAATTTGAGCACTGTTTCTAAGACCAAATAGCATTCTAATGAATTCAAACATGCTAAATGATGTAGTTATTGCGATTTTGCGTTTGTCTTCTGTTGCCATTGGTATTTGGTGGTATGCTCTAACCAAGTCGATTTTTGATAAAATTGTTTTGTTAGTTAAATCTATACTGAGGTCGTGGATGTGAGGTAATGGATATCTGTTTGAGAACTGTTGTACTTCCAACATCTTATCGGCCTGCTTTGCTATTTTGTATGAATCACCGTCAAAAATGGAAATTACGGCACGTATATTGTCCGGTTACGTCTTATTGATATTTGTGGTCTGTGGGCGTATTTGACTGATACCTTATTTTCACCTACTATTCTCTCACTATCACACCTTTTTCAATGCATATTTCTCAAATCTCAACAAACGGATTTTAATGATATATACCTCATTTTATTCCTGGAACCATCTACTTACATGAGGTATGTCCGGTTACGTCTTACTGATATTTGTGGCCTGTGGGCGTGTTTGACTAGCACCAAATAAGCTCACATTTTGGTACTTACATTCAAGTGCATATTGCACAAATTCCGAAGCACAGTTGGTTATACATATTTATTTAGGATGTTGCTAGGACCCCACTGAGTACTCATGGGTTATCCTGTTGCGTTTTAATTGGTATGTATCTACTGTAATTCTGCTTTTCGCAGTATATGTATATAAAAAAAGGATATTATGTTCGTGCCTAAAAGTATGCCACAAAAATTTTTTCGCGGCGAAGTGTTGTGATTGGTTAGCATCGGTTGCTGCGAATCGGTTTCTAACTTCACGGCAGTTACGGTTTATCGCAAATACTAGAGTCAATTCGCAGTCTTCTAGTCTGAGAACTACTGGGCCATTAAGTTGCGATGAGATTAATAATGCAGAAGCAACCTTAATCAGGTATACACAAAACTATTATTATTCTAATGAATTAGTTTGTTGCAGCAAGTCGAAGCCTATACCACTACGCAGCAGTCTTTTGCGCTTACAACCATTCCTCGATGAAAGAAAAATTTTGCGCGTAGGAGGTCGATTAAAATATGCAACAGTTACCGTGGATGTTAAGCATCCAATTATATTACCGAAGGAATCCCCTCTCTCGAGGCTTATAGTCGAGTCGATAAAAACGTACACTTTACATGCTGGGCTGCAGATTATGTTAACTGTTTTGCAACGTCGCTTTTGATAGTAGCGGCTCGCAATTTGATACGCAACGTATATCACAACTGTGTGAAATGCACCAGATTAAATCGCAGTCATGGTCTGCAATCAATGGGGAACCTACCGGCAAGTCGCACCAATTATGCACGCAGTTTTTTACACAGTGCAGTAGATTTCGCAGGCCCCTATTTATTCAAGTTTTCTCATGGAAGGGGTGCTAAGTCTACTAGAGGTTACATCTGTTCATTTATCTGTATGAGCACTGGCGCCATGCATCTGGAGTTCGTAGGAGATCTGTCGTCAGCGTCATTTCTCAATTGCTTCAAACGGTTTATAAATCGTCGTAGGTATTGCAAATCCATGTTTTCAGACAGAAGTGTCTCCGGGTGTTTAACGTGAGCGCCTGCCAAGACTGGCTTAAGCTCACGGTATGCCATCACACATGGGGTTGAAGTCTATGCGTCAACCAACGCCCCCTTGAATAGGTACCTGGTACCAGTCCGCGGGAACCAATTCGAGTACTTGCGTAAAGGACAAGCACTCCCTCTTGGTGAGGGGTCGAGGCCTTTCTAACACCTCTGCCGTTCTATGGGTCACGGCACCCGGTTGCAATGCAACTCCACACCGAGCTATAAAATTATAGCTCTGCCCGCGTACGTTTGGGCGTCAACCACAGCCCCCACGATGCTCCCACAAGGGGTCCTTCCAACAATGACCAGGCTGAGCGTGAGCGAACACGCTACAGGGGCTCCTGATCCCGTGGTACCAGACAAAGCCTCTGGTCAGACTTCGTAGTCAAGACTACTACCAGTTGGGCTCCTTACAGCTCGGGACCGGTCGCCTATAAGTTTTTAAGTCCAGCTGTGGATAGAACTTGGTGCAGACAGAAACTGCCCACACCAAACGTGAAAAACAGTCTAAAGACATGTGTATGGACATGTCTTCCTCACTGCGGGAGCGAGGCCTATCCGTACCTCTTCCACGGGGTTTAACCCCAATTTAGCTGGACCCCCAACAAGATGTAAAAATCTTTGATTCCGGGGTGAGGCGTTGAGACCAACCTCAGCACCCCCCGAAACCCGTGGTACCAGATAACCTCTGGTCAGGCTTCGTAACGGTGTTACTACCGGTGAGCTCCATACCGCTCGGGGACCGGTGGCCCCAGGAGAGACGGACACCAGGAACACACACCAGTGCAGCACAACAGCTCTGTCCTCCCGAAGGACGACAGCCAGGCTGGCACACACATAACACGCACACTTCATTCAGCACAACCAACACATACATCGTCATCCAACCCCACCCAACACACACACACAATCACCTACAACTTACCTATTCATACAACCCATACGCCACATACACAAGACCACCCACGCACAAAATTGGGCAGCTAACCTACCCTCGCACGACGCTCCACGAACACTCTACCGGCGAACCGGTCCAGACATTCCAGTTGCTCTGATGTGGAGAGAGCCTCACTCACACAGAACCCCTGGTCAGTCCAACTAATACCCATAGCCCCCAAATCCCTAAAGTCCGAGTACAACGGGCAGACACACAGGACATGCAGCCAATCCTCAATCTCAGCTTCACAGTCACAAGCTTCTGAAGCCGTGAGGCATCTCTTAAACAAAAATGCATTAAGAGAGCCATGGCCAGTTAGCAAGAAGCCCAAGCTCAGACTGAAGCCAAACCAAGGATGACTTGCAGCAAATGTGACGTCCCGTATGTACTCATACGTCGTCCTACCCTTTTCACTATTGTTCCATCTAGTTTGCCAGCTAGATGAAACACATTCACTCAAGAACGCTTTGCGCTCTGTCACACTAAGCCTCTCCACATCACTCTCAAACCATTCATGCTGAGGCAATGGTAATCCCCTCCTGCATCTGAAGATGGCCGCACGACGGACCACCTCCAAGTCAAGAGGGGCAACCCCCATTAATACCTGTAGGGCCTCCGTGGAGACCGTACGGCATACTGGCAGGCATGCAGCAAGAATAACCCTCTGGCATGCCAGAATCTTGCGATACCCAGCAGCAGACGTTACCACATCGCACCAGACCGACGCACCAAAGGTTGCACACGCAAGAAAGAGACCCCCATAGAGGACACGGACAGCTCGTCTACTCAGACCCCAGTCACACCTAAGCAGCCGACGCACCTGACCCACCACACACACAAGACGCTCTCGCGTATGTGTCAGATGGGGAAGGAAGTTCATCCTTTCACCGATAGTCACCCCCAAGTACTTGACCTCAGTCTCATACTTGAGGGAGACACCAGATGCACGGACAATTGGATGTCGATTACGTGATAATCTGCCCTTGAGCAGCATTATCACGGTCTTGTCCATTGCCACGTCCACACCCACCTGAGCACCCCACTCACACACAACACTCATGGCACTTTCTCCCAAGGATTCAATCGCGGCACGCGACCGACCCTCAACGAGGACAAGCAGATCGTCGGCGTAAGCACAGCACTTCCAGGACAGACCAAGACGCCGCAACAGAGGATCCATCATGAGGTTCCAAATAAATGGACCACAGACGGAACCCTGCGGACAGCCCCTGACCACATCAGCCCAGACGCACTGATTACTTCCAGCCACGCAGGCCTTTCTGTCAGAGAAGTAACTCTCCCACAGTCCAACCTCACGGCAGCCCAACTCACGTAGCCTACTGGTGATACTAGACCAGCTCAAGTAGTCAAACGCACCCTTGAAGTCCACAAATACGCCCAAGACGTATTCCGCACTAGAGGAGCTCACACAATCCCTCACATACGCCCACGCATCCTCCACAGACCGACCACTCCTGAAACCAAACTGCCAAGGACACATGTCATCACGCAAGCACTCATGAAGCCGTTCTACCATAACCCTCTCCAGCACTTTTCCAAGTACCGGAAGAAGGCTAATCCCCCGATAGGATCTAGGATTAGACCTGACCCTATCAGGCGACTTCAAGAGCACAATGACTCTGGCGGTCTTCCATTCAGAAGGAAAGTATCCGTCACGCACACACTTCCCGAGCAGGGCAACCAGGTATTCAGGAATTACCTTCCAGATGGCTTTCACCATCTCTCCAGTAATCCCATCCAACCCGGGAGACCTCCTGGACCTTATCAGCGAGACCGCACACCCAACTTCCGCGGTCACCAATTCAGGGGGACCAACAGGCAGCCCCACATCGTGAGGATGACCTGAAGGCACCGCACCAGGAAAAAACTCAGAAAGAAGTGCACTCATAGAAGCATTCCATGTTGGCAACACGGAATCGCCAACACGGATGCCACTAATTTCAACAATCCTTCTGTTGCCACGATACACCTTATACAGCTGACCCCAGGGGTCATCGCTGTGGCGCACAGCAAACTGTCTCCATTCATTCTCCTTAGTCGCCATAAGCATGCGCTTATATTCTTTCAATTCGCGCCTAAACGACAACCTGAACTGATCAATACTCGCATCACCAGCAATTCGCGCTCTCTGGAACCGTTTCCTGAGGCGGCGAACCTCCCTACGTTTCTCCGTCAAGCCGCGTGTCCACCACTTCACCCCTCTACGATTTGCCAACCGGCATCTCTCGAAGAGCTCGTCGTTGACACGCGAAACGGCCTCAGTTAAACTGGCTACCTGCTCATCCACACCAAGGTTGTCAAAGTCAGCAAGTGGTACCGAAGTAACCGCCTCCCCAACCCTAACCGCATACGTATCCCAATTGACCCCCAGAGTACGCCAACGCTTAGTGATACTGCCCGTATTTTCTACGTGGCCATAAGTGACCTCAATCTCAATGAGATTGTGATCACTTACACTTAAGCCCCCCCGGATGGACCAACGAAATCCATACAGATTCATTGCCGCCTCATTCGCAAACGTCACATCAATGTCACTCACACCTCTAGGCCCCTCAAAGGTATACCACTCACTCGGCTCATTGAGCACGTGCACGCCACTACTCGTGACCCAATCACTCAGCATCTCACCGCGCTGTTGACTCAGCCGCCCAGCCAATCTGGACGTTTTGCTGAACCAAAGCGCGGACGATGCATTCGCGTCAGAACCGAGGATAACGGGATTGCTACTCGCAAGTAGTAGCACCCTATCCATATACCTTATATAGGGCTCTAGATCACCGCTATAACGGCAGTACACACTTGCCAACAAGAGCTTGCCGTACACACCCTCCACACTCACACAAACACCCCATTCACTTGAATCAACGAGCATACACTGGGTATGCACGTCATTCACTACCACAGCAGCATTGCCCCCCACATCGGAGAAGACACGCATACCAGCTGGCAAACCCCTTACCCCACCCTGCTGGTAGTACGGCTCCTGCAGCAGAGCAAAGCCGCTGCCAGACTCGCACAGAAACTGCCCCAAGTCACCCATCGTAGCGTAAGCGCGCTGACAGTTCAACTGCACAATCTTACAAGACATTCTAATGTCTTGCATTCGCGCGGGCAACATATGCAGCGTGAATGGGGCAGTCAGCCGACATCATACGATGTGCAGCTGGCCTCCCATTGAACGCGCAGTTCCGGCAGTGCAGAGCATTCTCGCACTTCCGACCATGATGGCCAGACTGCCCACAACGACGGCAGACATCCTCTTTCAGCCTACACTCGCTCACCCTGTGGTCCAAGCTGAGACAGCGGAAGCAGCCAGGAGTCGTCTCGTGTTCCCACACACGGAAGCAGAACCACTTGATGTAGCAACTACCTACCTCCAGGAGAGCTTTCATGGCACGGCCACTACCCTCCAGGATGACGTTAGTCGCATCATCTCCGCCCTCCTTCCAAGGGCGGCTCAAGAGTTTGACTTCCTTCTTGAAGGTCTCCAAGGTCATCCGCTCCTTGAGGTTCATCTCGTAGAGATCACCCATGAACTCGTCAAGAGTGATCCTACAGTGGACCCCACGAACCACGACCTTGGGACCAAGCTTCTTATTTACACTCACGTCCAACCCAACCTCGCTAAACTTCGGATTTAGCACGATTTTTTCGCGCTCGGACACGGAGGGGGTGCGAATAATCGCACCACCACCACGAAGAGCCTTAACTTCGATGTTTTCAGACAACGGTACGAACTTCGTGGGCGCCGAAAGGGAGTTACGCAACATGTTTGAACGATGTATAGCTGATGAGAAAGTACGAGTTTTTTCGCCGATTCCGCCGTTACTTGGAATTTCAACCCGCCAGATGCACCGCACATGGGCGGTTACTGGGAAGTTGGCGTTAAACGTGTGAAATATCACATCAAACGCGCCTTAGGTGATAGCTTGCTCAGTTATGAAGAATTCAGTACGTTGCTTACGGAAGTTGAAGCGCGTGTCAACTCATGTCCTCTGTGCACCCATGCTGCACATGCTGATGATTTAGAAATCCTAACGCCTGGCCACTTCCTCGTGGGTGAACCACTGAAGTCGCTAGCTGAGCCAGAAATACAGGAATTTACAGGTAACTTAAGGCAGCGGTGGCGCGTTATTTCCGCGATGAGGCAACATTTTTGGCGACGTTGGGGTGACGAGTACCTGGTGAATTTACAAAGACGTACGAAGTGGTTCCGACCCTCACCCAACATCCAAGAAAATTATGTAGTAGATGTGCTTAACGAATACACTCCACCAACAAAATGGAAGCTGGCTAAAGTTATAAAATGTCATCCCGGAGGAGATGGACGTGTCCGAGTCGTCACTATAAAGACAGCGGAAGGAAAACTTGTACGCCCAATTACAAAACTTTGCGTATTGCCTACTAAGGGCGTTCTATTTCAGTAAAGATTACTATTTTTTGATGTTTACAAATGTACTGTATTAATGTTGTTACTTCGTTGTAATTTATTGTACATATTGCTTCTTTATGAGCCAATTGTTCAAGGCCGTCAGTATGTTGAGTGTAGGTATGAGTCAGTAATAAATGGAACGTTAGCGAGAGTACGTCGTTTTAATGCCTTCGCAAGCACCAAAAGGAATCGCAAGTAAATACAAATCGCCGCAACAGTGTTTTTCATCGATAAAATTTTTTTTTCCGGAAAATTTTAGGGTACCCCACGTACAAATTGAAAAGAATATTAAACTTCGAGGAATTAAAAGGTCGAAAAATGTTATCCCAAGGGCGTGGACTTTGGCAGTATATTTTTATTTTTCATCCCCTAAAATGCTTATAATTGCTGTAAATTTCAGATTTCGGAAGCTATAATTTTGAGGCGGATGAGTGCCGAATTTATAATTGCTAAAACTTCAGAGTATTGTGAAAAACTTTCCCAAATATACATGACCCGGGGCGACCCAGGGGATGTTTTTTTTCGTTTGAAAATGTCACCTACCTGTTCTGATGCTCTTTTCAGTTACTCTGCGATGTCTGCTCATGACAACTATGATTACGGGAAAACAAAAAACCATCTTCATCATTTGTCACAAATGTTTTTTATAAATAACGATAGAGAAATACTTTTTGCTTTTTACGATACGGAAATTAAATTAAATATTAAAAAATTAAATTGCTGCCATGTAATTCCAGTGAAACATATTTGTGAAAGCTAATGCGAAGCACTTCCTTCTAAAGATTTGCTGAGAGCTATAACAAGCGCACTGCCCTCCAGATTATTTTCGGACAAAATCATGTCGACGGTTGAGCATCAAGAAGAAGCATCAGCGCCTGTACAATCAGGGTTAAATTTCGGTAGTGAAATAATTTTTGTCTCCTGTGACGTAGATTTTGGGGCTTGTACAGCTTTAAGCAACTCCACAAAATTTAGATTTTGCAACTCTAGAAGCGCACGCCAATATTCGCCAGAATTTTCTTGCGGCGGAGTAGATCCCACTTCTGATGTCGGAGATAACATCGTAATCGTGTCCTCCTTGTCTCTTTCAGCCATCCTGATTATTCTTCGAACGCAGTCCGTTCGTCAGCGACGCAATCGACTATTCGTTTGGTCTGCTGCCAAATCTTAACTGTCCACTCATGCTTTTTATACCCTACACCCGAAGGGAGTAGGGTATATTCACTTTGTTCTTCCGTTTGTTACGCAGAGAAGGAGACGATATAGATATAGAAAAGTATATACATTCTTGCTCAGCGTTCTTGAAAATGGGCGAGAGCGGTAAACAGCCACGCCTACTTTACATTCGGAATGTAAAGGCACCTCGTTTCAAAAAACGTTGAAATCTGAATATTTCATAAACCGTGTGAGATATTAAGGTATAATTTTATTCCAGAACATGTAGCGTCAAATGTTTGAAAAAATGGGCGTGCCACGCCCACTGATAACAAAGTTGGCAATATCTAATGAACGGTATAAGATATGGAATAAGCTTGCCAAAATGGGCGTGACACGCCCACTCGTACAAAAGTTCTCAATATCTTGTAAACGGTATAAGATATTAATATGAAATGTTATCACGAGGTATCTACACGTATTACCAATCGATATAAAAAAAATCGGCGTGGTCCGTCCACTTATACAAAAGTTGTCAATATCCCATAAACGGTTCAGAATATTGATACGTAATTCTATCTACCAGTATCTAGAGACATTACAAAAACATTTTTCCGAAATGGGCGTGGTCCGCCTACTTATACAAAAAGTGTTAAGTGGCGAAATTATAATTTTTTCAGTTACTCGGGTGTAGGGTATTTAGATTTCGGCCAGGCCGAAGACAACGCTTTTACTTGTTCTTTGTTCTTGTTGACTTCTTTCTTATTACACTACTCTTCTTATTTAATTGCGCCGCTCACGACCGTACTCGGTAGAGTTTGCACTCTCCCTCGCTCGCCACAATGCTAACCACATTCAGAAAGAGAACTCGCTATTTATTAATAACGCTGCACTACAGTATGCACTATCCGACATTTACATTAATTTATTTCCTTCCAAATTCAAGTTAAGTTTCTACACTAGCTCGCGGGAAAGCTTTTAACTGGGAGTGCAAGTTGACTTTCCCCAATCGCAGCCGTTTTTTGAAAATTAGTTTTCGAATTATGAAACTAATTTCAATAAGAAAAAAATGAAATAAATAATAAAGTTTTTAAATAAGTCTTTCATACATTACATTTAGGTTTGAGTTTTGTTGTTATCTAAAATAAATCCGTATACGTTCATCATATTCTTTACTTCTAGTATTCGTATGTTTAATTTTTATTTTTCGCATATGGAAACAGAGTCAAATCAGCTTCCGTAAGCATTTTAAGCTAAGCCGCAAATCGATCCCAATGCATGCTAAACCTCATTTCGATCCCAAGAAATAAAGAACAGTAACAACAACGACAAGACGCGCCTGCTGATTGTTTACATTAAATTTTCTGAGGCAGCGTCTTACAACAACAACAACCCTAACTCTGCCTTCGCTGTCACCATCCGCATACAGTGATGAAGCTCAAATCCATCGAGCATACCATGAGTCACGACGCTCCCCAAAGCCTTTACTCTCTCTTCTTGCCACTTGCTGTTCACCATAACATACCTCCACACGCCCGTTTTCCTGCCCGTTGAGCTGTCACTATCCCTTCCGGCCCTCTGCCCACTCACCAACACCAGCCACCCGCCATCAGCCGTCACTCCGTCAGCCATCAGTCCGTCCGCCAGGCCACCAGAGTTGCCACCTGACTCGACCAACAGGGTTGCCACCCCCAGAAAAAAATTCCCCCAAAAAATTCTTTTAAATTTTTAAAAGGCATCACTGTAAACTGATAGAGTGGTCCGCCCGGAACTGTGAAAGCCGTCTTACCCCACGACTTCTCTTCTACCAGTATCTGGCAGAATGCGTCCTTCAGATTAATCACACTGATTTATCGAGTGTATTTCGTTCGGTGTGTAAAAGATGCCTTCAATGTGAGGTAACGGGTATGCGTGTTTTATCATTCGTATGTTAAGTTTTCTTGGATCAGGACACAGTCGGTTCTTTGTCTTTTTCCTCACTAATGAAACTGGGGAGCTTTAGCTGCTGTTACTGATTTCAATGACTGCCAGACTCAGCATTTGGTCGAGCTCATCAAAGATCAGCTTCTGGATCGCGGCGAAATAGGGTAGTAATGCTGCTTCACTGGCAGGTGTTCGTCAGCTACTTCTATCACGTGCTCTTCAATATCGGTTCGCTCGAGACCCGAAAGAGCACACGAGGTAAATCGAGCGTTCACTCTCTCCAGTTCCATTGCTTGCTGGTTAGTGAGATATCGGTCCGTATCAAATGTCAAGTCAGTCGATGTCTGCACCAGTTCGCTCACAGACGCTGGACTGGTTGCGTCACTCACACAAACACTCGGATATTTATTAATTACCGACAACTCGAAGGTTCGCCAGAAATAAACCCCAAAATAAAAATCTTGTGCTAAAGCCTATGAGGAACTATGAAGAACTCCATATCCTTTGTCAAACCCTCCCACTCAGCCGGAAGTGAAACTACTTCCACTACTGCAGTCTCACCTACATTTGTTTTAACTTTATGCCCCGTAACGGAAGGACTTGTCTGTTTCGCTGTTGGATAAAGCCATGAGTGCCCTTTCCGATATAGTTGACAGAAGCTCACGAATCTAGCAAATCCGTATCACTATCCACGTCCATCTTCGAAAAAAATCTATTATCGCCTTCCAGCGTCACAATGGCGGAGACGATAATTTTTTTAATTCATCTCAATAACTGTATGTTCTCGCCCATTTTTGCTATCTTGACGAAATTCCTTCTTTTGGGGATTTTGGTACGCAAATTCTATAGTGGCCGTTGAAAATTTCGTTGATAAATCTCTGAAAATTTGAGCACTGTTTCTAAGACCAAATAGCATTCTAATGAATTCAAACATGCTAAATGATGTAGTTATTGCGATTTTGCGTTTGTCTTCTGTTGCCATTGGTATTTGGTGGTATGCTCTAACCAAGTCGATTTTTGATAAAATTGTTTTGTTAGTTAAACCTATACTGAGGTCGTGGATGTGAGGTAATGGATATCTGTTTGAGAACTGTTGTACTTCCAACATCTTATCGGCCTGCTTTGCTATTTTGTATGAATCACCGTCAAAAATGGAAATTACGGCACGTATATTGTCTGGAAGACGCTCCAGCCACAGAGATTTTACTGCATCATCGACCATTTTGTTGACAGCAAGGTTCTTCAAGCGCTTGAAAAGTTCTGTTGACTTGCGGTCGCCAAGTTCAATTTTCTGTATTAATCGTCGCAGCTTCCCTTGGTCCGAGTCTGCGTATTCGGTGATTAAAGCTCTTTTTATTGTTTCGTACTTGCTTGAATGTCTTGAACGGGGGCGGGGAAATCGTATGAAACGCATACGATTTCCGCGATCTGGACTAAATATTGCGCGTATAAAGAAGAGATGACAGGGTGGTACTTTGTTTCGTCCACCGTGATACCTGCCACTGCAAATTGCGACTCCATTTGTATAAAGTACAAGTCCGGCTGTTCTTTATAAAATGCAGATGGCTTCACTCCTACGCGGAATACTTCTCTCCTTAATGTGCTGTCCTGCTCGGCACCCGTGATTGCCATCGTTATGCTGCCGCACCGCCATTTGTCGCCATTTTGTGCTGCGATCACATCGGGGTCTCCAATGTGGATGCCGCTGATCCACGTGTGGAAGTTTAGCTTTTCAAATTGAAATCAAACGAAACGAAAGTTTCTCGAAATTCAGAATGGTGAATAATATTAATCTTTATGCATTTATTTATTAAACCTAATGTCTATATGTGTATATTATTGTGTTTATTTTTATTGCTTTGTCTTATACACCCGAAAGGAGTAGGGTATATTCATTTTGATCTTCCGTTTGTAACGCAGAGAAGGAGACGTGATAGATGTAGAAAAGTATATACATATATTCTTGCTCAGCGTCACCTTCTGAATCGATTTAGTCCTGTCCGTCCGTCTGACTGTCTGTCTGTCTGTTGAAATCACGATTACAGGATTACGAAGAGGTATATTAATGAAATTTCGCACAAACGTTCTTTGTTATGTAAGGCCGTTTGAAAATGGGCGGCATCGGCTAACAACCACGCCTACTTTACAAAGGCACCTCGTTTTAAAAATGTTATAAAGTGAAATATTAATGTATAATTCTATACCCGAACATCGAACAATAAGCGTGGCCGCTTGTACAGCTGACATTACACTTCGCCACAGTGGGCGGCGATGACAAAATTCCGCATAGACTCCACTAATGTACGTGGCTTGAGAGCGAATTTCTTCGCGGTCTATGCGCATATTTGTACTCACCAACCGCATATAACTAGGTGAGACCCAGGTGTCTGCAGATCCACTGGACTTTCACATGCCGGGGTACCATTTACTGCCATTGTTTTTACCACACAGAGGCCTCGCCTTATACATTCGCAGTGATGTTGCGTACCAGTGTCAGCAACACCTTTCCACGTCGGATGCCGAATTTAACTCCATGTGGGTTAAGTTCAAAATCCAGTCGCACATCCTGCACTTCTGCTTCATTTATAGAAGCCCGGGTCTAGGGAGGCTGCCAACTTATGATAAATTGGTCAATCTCTCTGATTCGATTTTTAAAATTCTGGAATCGTATCCGAACAGTGAAATTGTTGTTGCTGGTGATTTCAATGTTCATAATTCCAATTGGCTACGTCATTCGAGTCACACAACACTTGAGGGTTTGTATGTTGAGTTGTTTACTGAGTCTAATAATTTGACTCAATTAGTGAAGGAACCAACGCACTTTCCCTGCGTTGATGGGCAAAACCAAAATATTCTGAACCTTTTTCTAACTTCACATCACAGCAAGTATGATGTGAATGTTCTTGCACCTCTTGGTAATTCAATCCGCTCACCAGCCAGCTCCGAAGCGGAAAGTGTGGCTTTATGAGAAGGCTAATTGGGACGCGCTGAACTGCTTTTTCAGCCGTTTCAATTGGCAATTGTGTTTCAGAGATAGAAACATAAATGCTGCAGCAAAATTGGTAGAAAATATAATTTTATTTGGTATGAGGTTTTTCATACCCAATAAAAGAATTTCCATTAAACCAAAAGATAATTCCTGGTTTAATGCGACTTGCAGACAAGCAGTCAGGTCTAAAGAGGAAGCATTTAGGACTTGGCGTTTAAACAAAACTGCTGATATTAAACTGCTGCGCAATCAGGCCAGAAATAGGTGCAATTCCACTCTAAAGCGCGTAGAGTTCTTAAATACTATAAGGGTAGCAAGAACTTGTGGTCGTTCGTGAGGAGAGTGAAGAATCAGACGCGATCGTCTATTCCAACTCTCCTCAAGGATGATCAGATCTTCACTCACTCGGTTGATAAGGCAAAGTCATGGAGAGCATTGTAAATTTTAACTTGATGAGGTATCTAGAGAGCAACGAGTTGATCAGTGATCGCCAGTACGGCTTCCGTGCTCACCGTTCCATCGGCGATTTGATGGCGTTTCTCACTGAGCGGTGGAGCAGTTGTATTCACCGGTTCGGTGAGAGCAAGGTTGTTGCTCTGGATATCTCCAAGGCATTTGACTGGGTGTGGCATAAAGCACTCGTGTCTGAACTGGCTGCTTATGGTGCCGGTAATACTTTCACTCGATGGATATCGAGTTTCCTCAGCGGCCGTTCTATTCGGGTTGTGATAGACGGTTTTGCTTCCGAAGAGCACTCTTAATGCAGGAGTTCCGCAGGGTTCGGTCCTGTCTCCGACACTTTTTCTTATTTTCATCAATGACCTTCTGTCATTGACATCAAACCCCGTTTACTCGTTTGCTGATGACAGCAGCATTTGTCACTCATATTCATTCTCAAGGCGTCCTTCCATTCTGGAGATCACTAGAAGACCCAATTTTCGGACGGATATAGGTGGTGTAGATACAACGAAGATCGGTTGGAGTGAAGTATTTTTTACACCGCTTAAGAAAGCTTAAGCACTTGAATGCTTCTTTCGACACGTCAAAGATGTGATCGTTCCAGCGAAGATCGCATTGGATTGACATGCCCAGAACATCAAGAGCCTCCGACTCATTAATATCCACACCACCTACATTTAGAAGTGGGAAGTTGTCACCCGCCAGACGCTTGTGGGTTAACAAACAGAATTGGGTCTTCCGCGCATTAAAATCGACCCGATTCGCTCGACCCCACTCATGGATTTTGTTAAGGTCGGATTGGAGTGTGTCATTCATATTTCTGCGTTTTGTAGTGATCTCCAGAATAGGACGCCTGGAGAATGAAAATTAATGACAAATGCTGCTGTCATCAGCAAACGAGTAAACGAGGGTTGATGTCAATGACAGAAGGTCATCCAGATACCTCATCAGGTTAAAATTTACAATGCCCTCCATGACTTTGGAGAGCACTGAGCAGACTGCTATGGGCCGGTAATTCGCAGGATTCGTAGCCTCACCTTTTTTGGGAACTGGCTGCACATTGGCAATCTCCCAGGAAATGGGAAAAACTCCTGAAGTAAACGATAAGTTAAAGAGATTGCGCAAAGGGCGAGCCAGTGTTGAGGCGCACTTTCTCAACACATGGGCTGAAATGCCATCCGGTCCCGAGGATTTGTTGACATTGAGGTCTGCAAGCACTCTTTTAACAACTCGCGTTCGAAAATGCATCTCAGGCATAGCATGAGATACACCATCGACCGCGAGCAGTGGTTGGCTACTCTCAGGAAGAGAGTAGTTTTCAGCAAACATTTTGGCTAATAAGCTTGCCTTATCAACCGAGTGAGTGAAGATCTGATCATCCTTGAGGAGAGTTGGAATGGACGATCGCGTCTGATTCTTAACTCTCCCCACAAACTACCAAACGTTCTTACTACCCTTATGGTACTCAAGAACTCTGCTCGTAGAGAGCTTTTTCGCGCTTTAGAGTGGCATTGCAACTGTTTCAGGCCTGATTTCGCAGCAGTTTAGTATTAGCAGTTTTGTATAAACGCCAATTCCTAAATGCTTCCTCTTTAGACCTGACTGCTTGTCTGCAAGTCGCATTAAACCAGGAATTGTCTTTTGGTTTAATGGAAATTCTTTAATTGGGTATGAAAGACCTCATACCAAATAAAATTATATTTTCTACCAATTTTACTGCAGCATTTATGTTTCTATCCCTGAAACATAATTGCCAATTGAAACGGCTAAAAAAGCAGTTCAGCGCGTCCCAATTAGCCTTCTCATAAAGCCACACTTTCCGCTTCGGAGCTGGCTGGTGAGCGGATTGAAGGCTAGAATATGGGAAGGTAGCAGAAATTGTAGTGTGGTCCGAATTGCCAAGAGGTGCAAGAACATCCACATCATACTTGCTGTGATCTGAAGTTAGAAAAGGTCCAGAATATTTTGGTTTTGCCCATCAACGCAGGGAAAGTGCATTGGTTCCTTCACTAATTGAGTCAAATTATTAGACTCAGCAAATAAGTCAACATACAAACCCTCGGGTGTTGTGTGACTCGAATGATGTAGCCAATTGGAACTATGAACATTGAAATCACCAGCAAAAACAATTTCACTGTTCAGATACGATTCCAGAATTTTGTAGATAAAATCAGAAAGACTGTCCAGTTGGCAGCCTCTACATAGCCGGGCTTCTATAAATGAAGCAGAAGTGCAGGATGTGCGAATGGATTTTGAACTTAAACCACATGGAGCTAAATTCGGCATGCGTCGTGCAAAGGTGTTGCTGACACTGGTACGCAACATCACTGCGAATGTATAAGGCGAGGCCTATGTGTGGTAAAAACAATGGCAGTAAATGGTACCCCGACATGTGAAAATCCAGTGGATCTGCACCCTCAGACACCTGGGTCTCACTTAGTGCCATTATATGCGGTTGGTGGGTACAAATATGCGCATAGACCGCGAAGATTTTCGCCCTCAAGCCATGTACATTAGTGGAGTCAATTTTGTCATTTATTTGTTGTAATTTGATCAAATTTTATTTATTTGTTATTAAGTTAAGTTGTAGTGCACTATTGTTTGTTTGTTAAAAAGTGTTGTTTGGTGATGTGTTATTGTTGTGTCCTTTAACTTTTTCCTTAGGCTCCTTACACTTTTATTTTCGTTGCTTTGTTTTCCTGTTTCCTTGGGTATGACTTCCTTCCCAATTATTTGTCTGCATATGTGCCTTGCATGTTCTTGTTCCTCGTGTCATAGTAGTGATATGGCCGATAATTTGCTTGACTTCTCTCCTTTTATTATGGCCTTGTACGTTGTGTTTAAGGCCATTTTCTAGTATTTGTGCTTTTTGTCTGTTAATGGCGATATCCGTTAAGTTCACAAACCTGGCATGGAACTTGTGCTCTGCATTGTGATGGTTTCTTCTGGATCTCTGCTGTTGTATGAGTTTGTCGAGTTTTTTGTTTAATGTTTTGTATTTTTGTTCCATTGTCTTTTTGATTTCTGTTTTTATTTGGTCGAATAAGTCCACTAAGGTGTCGATGTCGGAAAAAACAGTCTCAACCAAACCAACAGCACAGTAATAAAAAAAAATATGTTTCGGTGTACACTTATTGTCAAACATATGGTTTGCGTAGTTTGATTCCGGTGTTGCGCTCAGTTTTTGTGTCTTCTTGTTGTAGTCTCTTATGTGTTCGCGGAATCTTGTTTTTACCTTACGTCCAGTTTGTCCTATGTAGCTGTATTGGCATGCACAAGTTAGCTTGTATACGCCCTGCTTGTTCAGTGGGTCTTCTTCATTTGTGTTTGTCTGTAATATTCGTCCCAAGTTATTTCTTGTTCTATAGTACATGCTGTGTGAATGTTATTGTATGTTTTTAAAAGAACTTAGCTACTTTGTATGTTGATCTTCCCGTGTAAGTTAATACTGTCCAAATCTTTTTGTTCTTCTCTTTTTTGCTTATTTTTGTTGCCCTAGTGTCTCTTCTGATCCTGTCCACCAGGTCTTTCTTGTATCTGTTGTGTTCAACTCTTTCCTGTACGCCTCTTTTGTTAAAGGTGTGGTCCGAATTGCCAAGAGGTGCAAGAACATTCACATCATACTTGCTGTGATCTGAAGTTAGAAAAGGTCCAGAATATTTTGGTTTTGCCCATCAACGCAGGGAAAGTGCATTGGTTCCTTCACTAATTGAGTCAAATTATTAGACTCAGCAAATAAGTCAACATACAAACCCTCGGGTGTTGTGTGACTCGAATGATGTAGCCAATTGGAACTATGAACATTGAAATCACCAGCAAAAACAATTTCACTGTTCAGATACGATTCCAGAATTTTGTAGATAAAATCAGAAAGACTGTCCAGTTGGCAGCCTCTACATAGCCGGGCTTCTATAAATGAAGCAGAAGTGCAGGATGTGCGAATGGATTTTGAACTTAAACCACATGGAGCTAAATTCGGCATGCGTCGTGCAAAGGTGTTGCTGACACTGGTACGCAACATCACTGCGAATGTATAAGGCGAGGCCTATGTGTGGTAAAAACAATGGCAGTAAATGGTACCCCGACATGTGAAAATCCAGTGGATCTGCACCCTCAGACACCTGGGTCTCACTTAGTGCCATTATATGCGGTTGGTGGGTACAAATATGCGCATAGACCGCGAAGATTTTCGCCCTCAAGCCATGTACATTAGTGGAGTCAATTTTGTCATTTATTTGTTGTAATTTGATCAAATTTTATTTATTTGTTATTAAGTTAAGTTGTAGTGCACTATTGTTTGTTTGTTAAAAAGTGTTGTTTGGTGATGTGTTATTGTTGTGTCCTTTAACTTTTTTCTTAGGCTCCTTACACTTTTATTTTCGTTGCTTTGTTTTCCTGTTTCCTTGGGTATGACTTCCTTCCCAATTATTTGTCTGCATATGTGCCTTGCATGTTCTTGTTCCTCGTGTCATAGTAGTGATATGGCCGATAATTTGCTTGACTTCTCTCCTTTTATTATGGCCTTGTACGTTGTGTTTAAGGCCATTTTCTAGTATTTGTGCTTTTTGTCTGTTAATGGCGATATCCGTTAAGTTCACAAACCTGGCATGGAACTTGTGCTCTGCATTGTGATGGTTTCTTCTGGATCTCTGCTGTTGTATGAGTTTGTCGAGTTTTTTGTTTAATGTTTTGTATTTTTGTTCCATTGTCTTTTTGATTTCTGTTTTTATTTGGTCGAATAAGTCCACTAAGGTGTCGATGTCGGAAAAAACAGTCTCAACCAAACCAACAGCACAGTAATAAAAAAAAATATGTTTCGGTGTACACTTATTGTCAAACATATGGTTTGCGTAGTTTGATTCCGGTGTTGCGCTCAGTTTTTGTGTCTTCTTGTTGTAGTCTCTTATGTGTTCGCGGAATCTTGTTTTTACCTTACGTCCAGTTTGTCCTATGTAGCTGTATTGGCATGCACAAGTTAGCTTGTATACGCCCTGCTTGTTCAGTGGGTCTTCTTCATTTGTGTTTGTCTGTAATATTCGTCCCAAGTTATTTCTTGTTCTATAGTACATGCTGTGTGAATGTTATTGTATGTTTTTAAAAGAACTTAGCTACTTTGTATGTTGATCTTCCCGTGTAAGTTAATACTGTCCAAATCTTTTTGTTCTTCTCTTTTTTGCTTATTTTTGTTGCCCTAGTGTCTCTTCTGATCCTGTCCACCAGGTCTTTCTTGTATCTGTTGTGTTCAACTCTTTCCTGTACGCCTCTTTTGTTAAAGGTGTTCGCTCAAGTCTAGTTATTAATTATCAAGTCTAAGCGCAGCATTTCTGTATTGCTGAGGGTGGTTTGATGTATTGTGTATTATTGTGTCTGTGGTTGTAGGCTTCCTGTATATTTCGCAATCCAGTTTGTTGCCGATCTTGTTTATCCCTATTGTCATGTCCAATTAATTTATTTTTCCTTCTTTTTCTGTTTCCATAGTAAATTTTATGTTTTTGTGTTGTTTGTTGAGATAGTCCAATGTCTGTTCCTCGTTGTTCTCAGTTAGTAGGCATATGATGTCATCAACGTACCTTGCGTAGAACGTCACTCCTAGGTTGGTCTTTAGTTCCTCCATGAGCTGCTCCTCGAGGTTTTGCATGAATACCTCCATGAGGATTGCTGAAGTTGGGTTACCCATTCCTAATCCGTTCGTTTGTCTATATATGTTCTTGTTGAATTTAAAATAATTCTGTTGCATTTTTTTTTATGGCAGATGAAACCAAGCTCAGGGATGCCCCCTATCCATACAAAGCATTTGTTGGTTCCGAAGGGATGACAGATTAGTGGGAAGGGGGAAATAGGGAGTAGTGACGGTTTACACCTCGCTTAAAGGTTTCGACGCTGTAAGTGGGCGGGAAGACATGCGCAGGGAGACTATTCCACAATCTAATGACGCGACCGAAAAACGAATTATATGCGTGGTTCGTTGGAACGGCATCATGACATAAAAGGGAAAGTCCCTCTGGAAAGCCGAGTAGTTCTGCTAAATACTTGAACCGGAGGAATCAGGCCGGCTACTTCAGAGGAACATTTACCATGAAAGTAAGGGTAAAATAATGATACATACCCTACATCACGACGACGCTCCAAGGTTTCAATAGAGCTGGATACCCTATTGTTCCCTATAAGATTTAACGCACAACATTGGACACGGTCTAGAAGCTGAAGGTATGCCCGCGAAGCTCCCGACCATATATGCGAATTGTACTCCATTTTCGGACGGATATAGGTAGTGTAGATACAACGAAGATCGGTTGGAGTGAAGTATTTCTTACACCGCTTAAGAAAGCCTAAGCACTTGGCTGCTTCTTTCGACACGTCAAAGATGTGATCGTTCCGGCGAAGATCGCATTGGATTGACATGCACAGAACATCAAGAGCCTCCGAATCATTAATATCCACACCAGCCATATTTAGAGGTGGGAAGTTGTCACCCGCCAAGCGTTTGTGGGTTGACAAACAGAATTGGGCCTTCCGCGCATTAAAATCGACCCGATTCGCTCGACCCCAGTCCTGGATTTTGTTGAGGTCAGATTGGAGTGTGTCATTCATAATTCTGCTTTTTCTAGGGATCTCCAGAATAGAAGGACGCCTGGAGAATGAATATAAATGACAAATGCTGCTGTCATCAGTAAAGGAGTAGACGGGGTTTGATGTCAATGACAGAAGGTTATTAATAAAAATGAGAAAAAGAGTTGGAGACAGGACGGAACCCTGCGGAACTCCAGCATTAATGGAGTGCTCTTCGGAAGCAAAGCCGTCTATCACAACGCGAATAGAACGGCCGCTGAGGAAACTCGATATCCATCGAGTGAAAGTATTACCGTAAGTATTGCCGTCCTCGGTGGCGCAGTGGGTAATAACCTACCTCGCTGCGAGCTGCGGGGATACTGGTTCGAATGCCGCTTGGGCATGGATGTTGATTGTGTTCTTTTCAGCATACTTAAGGCCCAGCCTAACGCTAATAGTTCTACAAAAACTAAAAATAGTTCTACAATTAAAAAAAAAACACTTTGTACTCCCCTCCCTCTATCAACCATCGTAACAGTAGCTCGTGCTATCAGCACAAAAAGCTTTGATGCTTAGCATCTCCTGAACTTTGATATAGAAAAAAAAGTATTACCGTCACCATAAGCAGTCAATTTAGACAAGAGTGCTTTATGCCACATCCGGTCAAATGCCTTGCAGATATTCAGAGCAACAACGTTTCTCTCACCGAACTGGTGAATACAACTGTTCCACCGCTCAGTGAGAAACGCCATCAGATCGCCGGTGAGCACGGAAGCCGTACTGGCGATCGCTGATCAACTCGTTGCTCTCTAGATACCTCATCAAGTTAAAATTTACAATGCTCTCCATGACTTTGGAGAGCACTAAGCAGAGTACTATGGGCCGGTAATTTGCAGGATTGGTAGCCTCACCTTTTTTGGGATCTGGCTGCACAATGCCAAACTTCCAGGAAGTGGGAAAAACTTCTGAAGTAAACGATAAATTAAAGAGATTGCGCAAAGGGCGAGCCAGTGTTGAGGCGCACTTTCTCAACACATGGGCTGAAATGCATGAGATACACCATCGACCGCGGGCAGTGGTTGGCTACTCTCAGGAAGAGAGTAGTTTTCAACAAACATTTTGGCTAATAAGCTTGCCTTATCAACCGAGTGAGTGAAGATCTGATCATCCTTGAGGAGAGTTGGAATGGACGATCGCGTCTGATTCTTAACTCTCCCCACAAACGACCAAACGTTCTTACTACCCTTATGATACTCAAGAACTCTACGTCTAAGGCGCTGCTCGTAGAGAGCTTTTTCGCGCTTTAGAGTGGCATTGCAACTGTTTCTGGCCTGATTTCGCAGCAGTTTAGTATCAGCAGTTTTGTATAAACGCCAATTCCTAAATGCTTCCTCTTTAGACCTGACTGCTTGTCTGCAAGTCGCATTAAACCAGGAATTGTCTTTTGGTTTAATGGAAATTCTTTAATTGGGTATGAAAGACCTCATACCAAATAAAATTATATTTTCTACCAATTTTACTGCAGCATTTATGTTTCTATCCCTGAAACATAATTGCCAATTGAAACGGCTAAAAAAGCAGTTCAGCGCGTCCCAATTAGCCTTCTCATAAAGCCACACTTTCCTCTTCGGAGCTGGCTGGTGAACGGATTGAAGGCTAGAATATGGGAAGGTAGCAGAAATTGTAGTGTGGTCCGAATTACCAAGAGGTGCAAGAACATTCACATCATACTTGCTGTGATGTGAAGTTAGAAGAAGGTCCAGAATATTTTGGTTTTGCCCATCAACGCAGGGAAAGTGCGTTGGTTCCTTCACTAATTGAGTCAAATTATTAGACTCAGCAAACAACTCAACATACAAACCCTCAGGTGTTGTGTGACTCGAATGACGTAGCCAATTGGAATTATGAACATTGAAATCACCAGCAACAACAATTTCACTGTTCGGATACGATTCCAGAATTTTAGAAATCGAATCAGAGAGACTGTCCAATTTATCAAAAGTTGGCAGCCTCCCTAACCCGGGCTTTATATAAATGAAGCAGAAGTGCAGGATGTGCGACTGGATATTGAACTTAACCGACATGGAGCTAAATTCGGTATCCGACGTGCAAAGTTGTTGCTGACACTGGTACGCAACATCACTGCGAATGTATAAGGCGAGGCCTCTGTGTGGTAAAAACAATGGCAGTAAATGGTACCCCGGCATGTAAAAGTCCAGTGGATCTGCACCCTCAGACACCTGGGTCTCACTTAGTGCCATTATATGCGGTTGGTGAGTACAAATATGCGCATAGACCGCGAAGAAATTCGCCCTCAAGCCGCGTACATTAGTGGAGTCTATGCGGAATTTTGTCATCGCCGCTCACTAATTTCTATATACCATGAGAAAAAAAAATAATAGCACAGGAGAAAAAAAAGTGAAAGGTAAGCGAGTTGTTAGGTGAGGCAGATGCATTCGTATAATTCTATACAGGAAATATTGAATCCAAAATTATTTGCTAATACTAGCGTGAAGTTGGCACCCGGCGAAGTCCCAAAAATGTCTGTTAAACTTTATCTGTCAATGAACAGAGCTTTCACAGAGGCGAAAACGCTAATAACATCCATTGAACAGAAGCAAAAATGTTAAAACCGTTCTTTAAAAGAGGTGAAATGTTATAAACCTACCTTTAACCGAGGTGAAAATTTTAAATACCCAGCCTTAACAGAGTTAATTTAAAGTAACAGAAATTCAGAGGAGGATCAACTCAAACCTAAATTAGCGTACGAAGTACCTGAATGTTTTACTATTTCTATATTGGTTCTTTTTTTATTATTATTTTTTATTATTTATTTACTAGAATTTAAGATTATTTAATGTTTATCAAGTTACAATTTCATTTATTAAGTGAAGAGAAATTATGGTAATGATCACTAAAATCCAACTTATTAATTGCTACTGATAGGAAAACAGAGATTCGAAGACAACAAAAAAGGTAGTGCCGAAATTTCTGCGCTTTTTCTAAGCTGCGTTTTTAGTGACTCAATTCAAGTAACTTAGTACGCAAGTAAAAACTCAAACGAATTTTTCTTAAAAACAAGAAAAAACCATTTCATCAAATTTATACAGGGTGTAGTCCTGAGTCCCCCTCTACAAGACCGCATACCCCGTGTTTCCATAGCTGTATTTTTTTCAAATTATTCTATTAGAAGCCGGAGTTCAGTACGAAAGTCAGAACTGTAACGAGATTTTCTTCAAACCAAGAAAAAACCATTTCACCAAATTTATACAGGGTGTAGTTCTGATTCGCCTCTACAAGACCGCATACCCTGCTTTTCCATAGCTGTATTTTTTCAAAGTTATTCTATCAGAAGCTGGAGTTCAGTACGAAAGTCAGAACTGTAACGATATTTTCTTCAAAACAAGAAAAAACCATTTCACCAAATTTATACAGGGTGTAGTCCTGAGTTCCCTCTACAAGACTGCATACCCCGCTTTTCCATAGCTGTAGTAGCATCTTCCCGACTAAGGCGTAGTAATATATAATTTTATTTGCTTCCTTTAAGTTTCGGAAAATTCCACCGGTTGCATCTAAATATCCTAAGACTTCTAAATTTTTAGCGCCCTTTATGCAATTAATTTGGCTCTCACTACATAGGTGTATATCTAAATTTTTTGTAGCTTTTTGTATGAAAATATCTTTGAAGTCATCGCTGTCAAAATCGGAACCCTTCATGGCTTCACTACGAATTTTCCGTATAGTGGCATCCGATCATATAGTTTGCAAATTTTTTTCTGTTTGCAAAAGATCATAATTCGCGTTCTTAACGCATGTCTTTCTATATTCCTGATGATAAATATTAAAGAATTTTTTTAAAACATCGCGATTCTTTCCTCGCACCTGGCCGGTAATGTAGCTCTTATGGTTTTTTATTCCGGTTGCTTTTATCAGCAGCTCTACAAAATCATTTCCAAACGACAGTTTTCTTGCCTCAAACTGAATGTTATTTTATATAAGCATTTAACTAGTTTATATAAGCATATAAGCACGAGCTAATTTGCCCATTACGCGACAATATGTCGTAAGTTGCTCCACTCTCGGCTTCAAAAAGTGTACATAATCCTTTTGTAACTCCAATGTTTCTTCATTTATAATTTTAAAGTAATCCTCCTTATTAATTGAAATTGTAAATTTAGTACTGTTATCCTGAGTACACATTGTTGTTGATTGTGGCAATTTTTATAAATATAAAATTATAAATTCGCCACTTAACAACTTTTGTATAAGTAGGCGGACCACGCCCATTTCGGGAAAATATTTTTGTAATGTCTCTAGGTACTATTTTTGTAATGTCTCTAGATAGAATTACGTATCAATATTTTGAACCGTTTATGGGATATTGACAACTTTTGTATAAGTGGGCGGACCACGCCCATTTTATACAAATTGGTAATATGTGTAGATACCACGTGATAAAATTTCGTATAAATATCTTATACCGTTTACAAGATATTGATAACCTTCGTATGAGTGGGCGTGGCCCGCCCATTTTTGGCAGGCTTATTGGTACTGCTTCCCCATGCTTCCTGATAAAATTACATATCAATATCTTGTACCGTTCATTAGATATGGCCAACTTTGTTATAAGTAGGCGTGGCACGCCCATTTTTTCAAACATTTTAGTAATGACGCTATATGTTCCGGAATCAAATTATACCTTAATATCTCACACGGTTTATGAAATATTCAAATTTTAAAATTCTTCGAAACGAGGTGCCTTTACATTCCATATGTAAAGTAGGCGTGGCGTGTTTACCTATCTCGCCCGTTTTCAATCCCAAACAGCCCTACATAACAAAGAATATTTGTGCCAAATTTCATCGCGATATCTCTTTTCGTTCTCTCATAATCGTGATTTCAACAGACAGACAGACAGATAGACAGACAGACGGCTAAATCGATTCAGGAGGTGACGCTGAGCAAGAATATATATACTTTTCTATATCTATCTCGTCTCCTTCTCTCCGTTACAAACGGAAGAACAAAGTGAAGGAGTACTCCCTTCGGGTGTAGGGTATAATTAAATTAATTAATATAAATAAATCCATGGAAAAAGAATAAGAGATCCCATTTGTCTATTTCAAAATACCCACATTCAAATAAGTTCTCCATGTAACTTGCAACTTTAACAGTTATCCCTTATTTTTTGTCTTATTTTCCAATTGCGGCCCTTCTCACACTTAATTCAACCAAGAACAAGCTGACTATATTTGTGAATCCAGAAAATTATATAGAAATTTAACTGGTTTACTTTACAAAAGATTTAACATAATGCACCTACATGACTTGGAAATTATTTTTATGGGCACTTTTAGAAGCAAGAAGGCTTAAAGCCTATTTCCTTGAACTTCCTTACTTATTTTCTTTCGATAAGACAAATTAAATTTCTGTCTTATCGCCGTAAAGAAGAGTTACATTCCTCTGGAATGACTAGAGTTACATTCCTCTGGAATAATTGTTCCGAGTTGTGAAAAATATATTTCAAGGTGTTAAAACTGATCACAGAACTGAGAAAAATGTTTAAAATGTTCGTACAAAATGTAAAAAAATTTACGATTTTCCGTGCAATTATAAAATTTTTGTAACATTTCATTTATCAGTCTAGTGCAGCACGATGGGAAACCAATTGGTTGAACTGATTAATTTGTTTTTCTTTTTCACGGCAAATGAAGTATTGTAGCTTAACGAAAAAATATATAGTCTTATTTCTTTCTTCTTTTATTTTTATATTTTCATCTTCGATATATGAGGAAATGATGCGAAAAACATAGGGATTTAAAGTAAAAAAGAGGTTATACTATAGTCCTGATGTCTTTGAGGCCAGAGACCACAATTGATTAAGCGGTATTATGCATCGAGCTTCAACTTGAGATGGAATGCCTCGTGAAATTAATATTATTCTGTGACAAAAGCACCGTGTAACAAAGCTACCATGCCAAATTCCCTCAAAAATTATATTTTTCTCATTATAAATAATATTATCACAGAATTCTTCAAATCATTAATAAAATGTTAAAGCTTCCATCACTATACGCGATACCCTTCCACTTCTAAACCATGCCACTTAAACTTAAACAAAAACTAAACTTAAACAAACACTTAAACTTAAACAAAATAGTAACTAATGGCGTGGGAAAAAAAATTCTAACAAAGAATTAAAAATCTATCTCAGGGGAATTTTCTTTTTTTCAGCAATTATACTGCAATTATAAACTCTCAATGTTTCCACTCAATATGGCAGCTTTTCTGTTTAGGCAGATCAACGGGAAGACTTTGATCTGCCTTCATGCTGTTCTGGGTTCGGTCCTCGAACGACGCAACGCATTTCCATTTCTTTCTCAGTTTAAATTACTTTTGATTTAGAATTTTTTTAAATACCTTATAGTACTTTTCTGTATACTTTACAGATTCCGTAAAATGTACAGTGCATCATTTGGTAAAAAGAAACATATTGACAAGAGCTGAAGGAGACATTCTTAAAAATTTTATTCTGTCATTTCAGGTTGAAAATATGCTCACAATCTTCCATACTTTTGTGGCTAACACAGTCGCTTAAAATAGTGCAGTGAACTTTTCGCAAAAAGGTGGTTTGTTTTTTTTTATGTAGAGGACACGAACCGTATTCTTTCTGAACCTAATCGCGGCAAATTAAAATGTAAAAAGGTAATACACCGCAGTATGCTAATTAACAGCAGCTCTGTTAAATCGTTTTTCGCTTGGTGCTGCAAATTTGGGGCTAACCTCACACAGGTTTGCTAATGACAATATATTATTCCACAACGTCATTATTATATTTTGCACCTTCTGCATTAAACGGTTCCTTAGTCTGCATTCTTTTACTTAGGACCATTTTCAGCAGTCCTCACTATAATCACACCATCTCTGGGAAAGACCTTTTGAAATAGGAGCCGATTCAATTTTGTTCAGCTCTCATTGATGTAAATATTTTTATTCGAATCAAAGCCTTGTCTTTCAGACAAGGATACCTCCCAATCTTCTTCATAGGACAAAAATCAGATTATAGTTTACACTTAAATTTAATTTAAATTTATCTGAGGAAAAACGAAGAGAAGACCTCATTTGGTAATTGTGGAACTCCAATGAGAATAGCGTCCGATGCAATGGGACTTTTCTCCATGTGATCACATTTAAAAAAAAAAGCACGAGAATTTTTTCAGAAGTTTCCATATTTGATCACGACATTTTAGAGGGTATAGTCTTTTTGTAATTAAAATAAATTAGTTCCAATAGGAATATTTACAGATGTCTAATAGATAAAACATACAACAAAAGTTTCCTCGATATACTATTGCGATCCATTCACTATGGCTTTAATATCTTCAGCATCTAAGGTCTCGTATTTTAATAAGGCTTCAGCTAGTGCTTTGTGTTCCTTTGCATGTTTCCTGAGAATTACCTTTGCCCTTTCGTAACTTTCGTTAAGTATTCTTTTGATTTCGGCATCAACAGTCTCAACTGTGTTTGGTCCAAGGCTTTCATTAGTTATTAAGCCCTGAGGGCTTTCTATTGTTCTTAAGCCCACCTTTTCCGACATCCCCCAGTCCTTAACCATATGAGTTGCAATAGATGTAGCTTGTTTCAAGTCACTACTTGCACCAGAGGTAATTTTTTCTGCACCAAAAATAAGCTCTTCTGCTGCTCTACCACCCATCATTGTATCCATCATAGCTAGTAGCTGTGCTTTTGTCACATGATACCGTTCTTTTTCAGGAATATATGCCGTGTGTCCTAACGAAGGACCACGAGGCATAATCGTTACTTTATGAAGAGGATGTGACTCCTGTGCAAAACTATATTTTTACATTTACAGAATTATATATTTGTGAAACTTTATACCTTTGTGTAATACGCGACAATAGCATGGCCTCCCTCATGGTATGCTGTTATGAGATTAGCTTCTTCATCAGGGAGCCTTGCTTTTCTCTCAGGGCCCATTAAAACCTTATCTCTTGCTGTTTCTAAATGTTTCATTGTAACAGTTTCTGCACCGTCTATTGCAGCCCTGTAAATAGAAAAATTTAGCCTATATCCTTGCATATATTTACAGTTACTGATTCGAAAGCCTCTACCTATCTACTTTACAAATTGATTTACCAGTGAAATTATAGCGTCAAAATTTAAGAAAAGATAAATTTTCAAAAAATACTTCAATTTAAGTAAAAACATGTTCTTCTTCTATATATATAAAAATGAATGTTTGTTTCTTTCTTTCTTTGTTCCGTACACATTCCATGAATGGTATTCATCCGATTTTAATAAAGCTTTGGTGATTTGTTATACTTACGACCGCGAAGGTTTCTCCAATTTTTTTGTCCAGCTGAATTCTCTGAATGAAATGCACGTTTTAACATTGAGAATTGGCGTGCCTATGATTCTTCCCGAAAACATATATCCAAAAGTACTCTGCAGCAGTACCAGCCTTTCAGTGGACAAGATGATGAACATTATTATCGAAACTAGAAATTGGTGACTGGAAACCATTCGAGTACGCACTGCTCAAGCCTATTCTCTTGGTCTGACACAGTGAAGCAACGGGAAGCGAAACTGGAATCCGTTCCTCATCTAAAATAGACGACTCGACACTACTCCCACTTTTCCCCTTCCCACTAACCTTTTCCCTTCTAAACCAACGAATGCTTTGCATGGATAGGGGGCATCCCCTGAGTTTGGTTCTATCTGCTATAAAAAAAAAAAAAAGACGAACAGCGGGAAATAAGACTGGAAACCATTCGAGTACGCAATCCTTAAACCTGTTCGTCTGAAGCAAACGAGCAACGGGAAGCAAACGAGCACGCTGATTTAAATCTTGATTCATTCTATTACAATGGTAATTATGATTACAGTCTTCATACAAGTGTGGTTATTGGAAAATAAATATAATATCGCATTAAATTGAAGACCATGCGAACGAAGTCATCGGTAACAGCTGGTCTTAATATAAAAAGTGATTTCTAGTAAGGACATTTCTATACCTTCAAAATATTTGCAGTTTTTCTATATAAAAAACTTTTCTCTCGTTCATGAATTTAGATTTTTGAATTATTAACTTTTTGAATTCTTGCAAAAAAAGGTATAGGAGAAAAATAGTATTTCACTAGTTTTTTGTACGTTCTTTACTGGTTTTATAAAAAAAATCGCAAGGAGATTATTCCACAATCTAATAGCACGACCGAAGAACGAATTCTCATGGTGGTGCGTTGGAACAGCATCGAGACATAATAGGGGTATACCGGTCTGGAAAGCCGAGTAGCTTCTGTTAAACGCCTGAATCGGTGCATCAGGCTGGCTACTTCAAAAGAACATTTATCATTAAAACGGTAAAATAAAGATACACACCCTACGTCAAAGGTTTCAATAGAGTAACCTACCGTCTCCTACAACCTGTTTGGAGATGATATAGAAGCTGAAGTACACCGCTTTAAAAAGCACTTGGTGGTTTCTCGACCCAACTCCTGAATTTTGTTGAGGTGAGATTGGAATGTGTCATTCATAATTCTGCATTTTATGTTGATCTCCAGAATTGATGACCTCATGAGAATTAATATCAATGACAAATGCTGCGAATTGAAGACTACAATTTGGGAAGGTAGCAAACATTGTAGCGCGCTCTAAATTTCCAGGAGGTGCAAGAACATTCACATCATACAATATTTACTATGATGTGAATCTAGAAAAAGTTCCAGAATAATTTGGTTTTGTCCAACGACGTAGGAAAATGCGTTGGTTCTTTCACTAATTGAGCCATTTTATAAGACGCGGCAAATAACTCAACATGCAAACCCTAAACATACAAAAAAAAGTTTTTGTTTGACTCGAATGACGAATCCAATTAGAATTATGAACATTTAAATCAACAACAATAACAATTTCACTGATGGAGTACGATTCCAGATCGAATTTAGGAGATCGAATAAGAGAGACTGTCCAGATTATTTAAAGTGGAGAGCCTTTCTAGACCAGGACTTTCAAAAATGAAGCACAAGTTCTGGATGTGCGACTGGACTTTAAACTTTACCCACATAGAACTAAATTCGCGCATCCGTCATGAAAAAAATTTTGCTTCAACAATGCAATGTTGTACGCAACATCACTGCGGATATATAAGGCATCTGTGTGGTGAAAACAATAGCAGTAAATGATACCCAGGCATGCGAAAATCCAGTGGTTCTGCACCCTCAGACATCTGGGTCTCACTTAGTAACATTATATGTTGTTGGTGAATGATATGCGCATAGACCTCGAAAAATTCTCCCTCATGCCACGTATATTGGTAGAATCTATGCGAAATTTTGTCATCGAGGCCGACTGTAAAGCAGGCCTGCGCAAATTGAAATAACTTGTTATCTCAAATAACGATTTTATTTCAAAATGAAATAACTCATTATCTCAAATAATCTCGTTATTTCAAAATGAAATAACACGTTATCTCGAATTAACCAAGCAGATGCGATAATTATCTGAAATAATTCCTGAAATAATTATTTGAGATAACTCGTTATCTCAAATAATCTCGTTATTTCAAAATGAAATAACATGATTATTTGAGATAATCCTGCAGATGCGATAATTATTTGAAATAATTTCTGAAATAATTATTTGAGATAACTCGTTGTCTCAAATAATCTCGTTATTTCAAAATGAAATAACATGATTATTTGAGATAATCCTGCATATGAGATAATTATTTCAAATAATTGTTGAAATAATTATTTCAGATAACATGCTCACTTGAAATAACACGGCGATTTGAAATATTAAATGAGATGCGATAATTATTTCCCGTGGCTAGATTTTGAAGAAGCTACTTTTTAAGAAAATAAAAAAACTGCTGCTTCTGGAAATTTAAAGTTTTGGCTTTTGTTTTAGAGAAGCTAATAACTAACAAGTACTTTTGAAGTTTTAAAATACAATACATAGAGTATTGATATATATTAATAATCTAGTAATTAATTAATAATTATTAATACAACAGTACAATTAATACAAATTCATTTTTTATTTAATATAATTAGGTGATGTATAATACAATATATTTACATACATATGTATGTAGGTGGTTTCATGGAATGCACATGTTTATTTCAATAGAAATTAAGTGGTGAATGATTTTTAGAGAACGAATGCCATTGACAACAACAACAACAACAACAACAGCTATATGTTTGGTATTTGTGTGAATGCTTGTGTTGTTATTGTTGAATTTCTACGTATTATGAGTTACAAGGAAAGGATTACGCAATTTATTAACGTAGACAATTTTTAATGCTATCAAAATGTATTTAGTCGCTTGTCCCTTCGGAGATAGTTAACTCTTAAACGGCTGGACCGATTTCGCTGCGGTTTTCACTATTCCACCCAGAATTTTTCCAATTTCTCGTGATTGTAAAGAAATAATTATGTTTTTATTATAATTTTGTAGCTGAAATAATTTTCGGGCCTGCACAAATAAAATATTTTTTGTAAGCACTTTGTTTAAAAATAAACAACTGGTTATTGTAAATATTACCCTTGTTTCAAAATGAAATAACATGGTTACTTGAAATAATTATAGTCATTACCCATATAAATATAAATGAAAATGTATGTTTGAACATAGTCATAAATCTCCGAAAATTCTTCACCGATGGGCTGTGTGTATTTCGCCAGCATTGCAACAATCCATTTTTTTGTCTAAAAAATGTTCGAAATGTTCAAATAATTTTGAAATTGAGAAGCGGCAACAAAATATTGCCACCAAATTTTCCTGGATGATACAAGCTTGCAACAAAGTAAAAAAATTGTTCTTTTGTTTGCGATTTTCTTCTTTGGTTTATTTTATTTATTTAATTTATTTTTTATCACAGCATTACTAATAGTCTTATTAAATACTACTGATGCATTACTAATAGTCTTATTATACATCACCTAATTATATTAAATAAAAAATGAATTTGTATTAATTGTACTGTTGTATTAATAATTATTAATTAATTACTAGATTATTAATATATATCAATACTCTATATATTGTATTTTAAAACTTCAAGAGTACTTGTTAGTTATTAACTTCTCTAAAACAAAAGCCAAAACTTTAAATTTCCAGAAGCAGCAGTTTTTTTATTTTCTTAAAAAGTAGCTTCTTCAAAATCTAGCCACGGGATATAATTATCGCATCTCACTTAATATTTCAAATCGCCGTGTTATTTCAAGTGAGCATGTTATCTGAAATAATTATTTCAACAATTATTTGAAATAATTATCTCATATGCAGGATTATCTCAAATAATCATGTTATTTCATTTTGAAATAACGAGATTATTTGAGATAACGAGTTATCTCAAATAATTATTTCAGGAATTATTTCAGATAATTATCGCACCTGCTTGGTTAATTCGAGATAACGTGTTATTTCATTTTGAAATAACGAGATTATTTGAGATAATGAGTTATTTCAAATAATTATCGCTTATCTCATCTGAAATAAAAAATGAACAGGCCTGCTGTAAAGAAGTGTAGGAGGAGTTAGCTACACAAGCGTCAGCATAGGCATGAGCAAAGCAAAACGCGAAAAGCTAAGCCTTTATATTGCTGAGCTTGAGCCCACAGTGCATTTACAGCAGTGGTGTCCAAACATATACTATCACAACTGATCGTGTATTGAAAATTTTTGTCACTCAGCACTGAGAAAAATAGATGCGCTGAAACACAAAACATGGATTTTTTTTTTTGGATTTATGTTTGTTTGCACACTACAGTTTTGGATTATTGCAGCAGATAAATCAGAAAAGATTTTTTCCCGTTCTTTCCCGGAATACAAAATATAGTCAGAACGCATACTATAATAGCGTCTTTTCAAAGAATATCTATTTGTTTTTATAAGTGAAGTAAATCAAACCAGGCATTGTGCTTCATTGAAAGAATTACAAATACATAAAAATTCGATTTGATATTTTAAATCAATCATTTTATTTTTTATTAAATAATTTAATTTTTTGGGTGTAGCAAATTCCAATGAGCGCAGCATACAGTCCCACCTCATTGATGGTTTGATGGGTACTGACTTAATTTCAGCAAATACACTCAACGTATACATATTATGCCACTCAAAAATTTAGTGCCCAAATGGCTGCTCTTTGACATCACTGATTTACAGCCGCTGCACACTTACAGGACCGTGAAGAAGTAGAAATGAAGAATAACGTAATATCGAGGTTTACTGCGGAGAGCATAAACAAGCCCCTCGCATGTTTCTCTGCATTCGGTTGTGATAGGCTGTTGTATTTTTATACCCTATGCCCGAAGGCATAGGGTATATTCACTTTGTTCTTCCGTTTGTAATTTATTTTATTATTATCGAATGTTATAAATTTGTGTTAATTATTAGTGTTTGGATTACTGTTGCATTTGTATTGTAGGTTTTGTGTTGTTTTATTTTTTCCACGAGCACTACGCAAGCATAAAACTGCAGTGAGAGGCCACATTCACCTTCGAACGCGGTCGCGACACAACTCTGATATGATAGAAAATGTAGATATAAAAAATCATATTCTGAGTCGACCTAGCCCTGCCTGCCTCTATCAATATGTCTGTCTGCCCGTTGAAATCACAAGTACAGAAGGTGTGCAAATAGCAATAGTTTTACTATGATTATAAAGGATTTTTATTTATTTTAATGTAGGCTGTGGATCTATCACAATTAACAAATTGCAAATAATTTTGAAATTATGCAAAACATATGCTATTACACAATAAAATATGTGTAATAGCATATGTCATATAAGAGAATTAGAACAAAGCATTGCCAACTGTTGAAATACAAAGAAATATAAAGGAGTTGCCATCATATTCATACAGAAGGACTTACTAGTTTATTATTTGCCTTATACCGTTTACAGTGAAGCGAGAACAGACAAAACCCGGCAAAAATTTCACAAGAAGACAATCGCTTCATACGGAGTGCTGTTCACAAAAATTAACCGTTTTCTTAGTGCGTGAATGCATGCATAACAAAGAGGGACGCCGCAGAGAAGAGTACTCTCACCGCTATTGCGGAATCTGCCGGTTAATAACATGTTAGCAGGGATGAAAAAATGCTGATGCAAGGTGATCGCCTATGCAGATGATGTGGCGATTGTGGTGTAGAGGAGATTTTTATTAATTCTTAGACATTATGCAAAAGGCTAAATAAGATTATAAGATGGACGAGCGTCGTGGTCTCGCGGTAAATCCAAATTAGACAGATATCGTCCCTTTCACTAGAAAACAACCAGATATAAATCCTCTGGTAACAGGGAGTGATAGAGTTAACTCCAAAGACAAAGCTAAGTTCAAGCTCAACTTCAAGCATACTATAGATGATAGAATAAATAAGATAGCCTTCCCAGTACTGTATACATGTAAGCAGGCCATAAGTCGAAAATGGGGTTTTACGCGAAACGTATTACATTGGATGTATACAGCGGTTGTCAGGCCTATCCTTATGTATGGAGTACTGGTCTGGTGGCCAACATTAGTGAAGTCGTCCAACCTTGTCAGTAACCAAGGTTCAAAGATTAGCGACCTTATACATTAGCGGAACACTGAGAACTACGCCCACAGACGCACTAAATGTCCTATTACACTTTCTATCACTAGATGTTTATGGTAAAGTGGTTGCATATAAAGTGGTCAGTAGATTGAGACTAACAGGAACATATTCTCAATCGGGTTGTGAACACATTACGATCTTAAATAGCCTATCTCTGTCCAAGCACACAGACAGAAATATACTATCATATACCACTCGCCTCTTTCGAAAGGAATTTCCACACACATATACCCGCGAGGTTAATATGAAATAGTAGCATTCCGGGAAGAAGGGGATACCTGAACTTCTACACTGATGGATCCAAATTAAATGGAAACATTATGTTCGGAGCATACTCTAAGAGACTAGGTCCTGAGCTGACTCTTAACATTCCAGAATACTGCAGCGTATTCCAAGCTCAGGAGCCATTAAAGAAATGTCGAAATAGCTCAAAATTCATGTGCCATCGACAAACAAAATAAACATTTACACGTGCTATCAAAGCACTAGAGTCTATACACCAAACCCCCACAGTGGTTGCAAAGCGGATGAGCTTGCTAAAACAGGTTCTGTCGGTGACAATTTATCGACCGAGAGTATGGGTATGCCACTGTCCACCTTTAACCTCATAGTAAGCTCACAACGCCAAGTGCAGGACAACGAAATGCTGTGACCCTTGTATAATTTGGGGAAGGTCCAGGAATCTTTTATCTACCCAAAGGAAGGATATCGCAGATCTTGTCGAAGTTCTAACGGGTCATTGTCTTATAGGACAACATGCAACAAGACTCAGGGTGGAATCAAATGAATGCTGCAGGAGCAACAACCCGGAGGAGGAAGCGAGAATTCTTGTTGGAAAATTAATGCCTCGTGTCAAGTCTTCCATTCTGGCCGTTTTTCCTTCAATGCTATCTTTAATCGAATCAGTTGTTTTCGGTACATAATACACAACTCCTTTCTGGTCCCACCAAATACAGAGAAGCGTAATATCTTGGAAGCGTGAATATTCTTCTTCGGTGACGACTTGGCTGGTTGGCTGAGCTTCACATTTGTTGCGCTTTGGGTTGTCGTATTGAATCCATTTTTCGTCGTCAGTAAAATTTGATGCAAAAATTACTTCTTTTTATGACGCTGAAGCAGCATTTCAGATATGCAAAATCGCCTTTCCACGTCTCTCGGCTTCAACTCGTACTCTGTTTTCGCAAAAGCATGTTCGCCATACAAATCCACGAGCAAAAGACGACTCTCGGCCGCAGTTTTCTTTGCAAAAAAGTGACTCAACAAAACTTCCCGAAAATGCTATTTTTACGCGCCAATTTTCAAAATTTTCCCATGATTCAAAAAAATATGATGCGCACAAGCAAATCAAACACTGTTGACTTTTTTGGATAGGTTATGAATATGGCTTCAAAATTACGTTTATGTCAATGATTTGCTACAGCGCATACATCTAGTGTCAAATTTGGGTTTTTAAGTTATACACTCAATAACAGCTTTGGATTCGAACTTCATGGCTTCCAAACGCCAAAATTATCTGCAAGCTCTAATTTTAATGAAAAGTTGAGGTTGCTGCGAAACGTTATCGATAAAAATTTATAGTAACTTTTTTTTGAAGTTTATAGACCAGCTTGGACACATCAAATTTTTGCGAGTTTTTACAACCAGATAAGAGAGATTAGAGAGCCAAGAAATGGTATGAGAATTTGTTTTTGTTCTAAAGGAGCTCTTTAGATAAACAACTTCAAATTCACACAAGGATACGAAACAAAAGTTTTTAATATTAATAATGTGGAACGAGTAAAATGTAGCTTTTTTCTGTGGTAATTCTCAACAGAAACTGGACGTTAACAGAATTTTTAAAAACAGTGAGGCTGACGAATCGTGCGCAGTGGTAAGCAAATTTTACCGTAATGCAGCCTGATTAATCATATTTTCTAAATCTGCGCCAGTAAATCCTGATGTTCCTCTTGCCAGCATATCTAAATCGATTTCGTCGTGCAAGACCTTCGCCAAATAAAGCGACAAAATTTCTTTACGGCCCGTGAAATCGGGTGTGGAGACAACCACCTTTAAATCCATTTGCATTAACTGAAAGTACGATTTGTTGTAAAGTTATACTTACTTCTACGTCGAACCGTCCTGGTCGCAGTAATGCCTGGTCTAGGTCATCTCGTCTGTTAGTTGCTCCCAGGACAATTACTCCAGCATTTTGATGAAAACCATCCATCTCAGACAAGAGCTGATTAATCGTTTGGTTCGCATATGGATGCAGCACTGAATTTGTCCGCTTGGCTCCAACAGAATCAATTTCATCAATAAATATAACGCAGGGAGCACGTTGTTTTGCTGCTTTAAATAAGTCGCGAACTCGCCTCGCTCCTTGTCCCACAAGAACTTCGTCGAACTCTGGACCAGCGGCATGAAAAAATGGGACATTTGCCTCTCCCGCAACAGCACGAGCAAGTAAAGTTTTGCCAGTACCAGGCGGACCAACGAGTAAAACACCCTTCGGTAATTTACCACCAAGATTAGAAAATTTTTCAGGGTTTTTTAAAAACTCTACAACTTCTTTAAGCTCTTGTTTTGCTTCATCACAACCTTTTACATCATCAAATGTTACGTGAATTTCTTCAGGATCAACTTCTACCTGATTACCTAGTTGAATTCTGTAAGAAATTAGTATTGTACTTATTACTTGTTCCAATTAGGCCACAAACCGAAAAACAGATCCATTAGAAGATGAGAAGAGACTTAGAAATATTCCAACAAAAACAGCAATAACTAGGAGTTGCTGGAAGACCTATTAAATTGTTTTTATTAAACAATTAAATAAAATAACGGACACTTACCTTAAGATATTTAACTGTTTTGCCTGACTTCGGGTGTTCCTCCGAATTAGCTGCAAGATAACCTTCGGCAAATGCAATTTTTATGGCCTCCTAAAGTTTAAGAAAATAATGTATAAGAAATACAGCGATATAAAACTATATAAACTCTTAATTTCTTTTAGCCTAATTATAAAATACTAATATACTATACAAAGCAGTTATCCTAATTATAGAAATCAGAATATCTTCTTATTCACTTAAACTGATACACTGCAATCAATTGACAACGACCTAGATTAAAATCTTTTCTGTTTCCGATTTTTTTTAATCCATGCTTGTATTTTTTATGTTCACACAGGGAGCAATAACAAATACCTACGTGCAAGCTGCCCATTTTAGGCAATATGCATTTTACTTATTTATTTATTTATAACTTACAGATATCAACAACCATGTAAACAATCTTATAACTATATAGAAAAAATTAACAGCCCTATTCTGACGGCTATGACACATGTCACTCATAACAATATTTTATATTTTCTTGTTATTTGAATTTGTTCTTGGTATTCCGGTTCAGCTGCGACAACCATAAACCTCTTTATATTCCCCATTGGTGGTGAATAAAGAGATTCTATTGAGAAAACAGCTGTGTTGGTATTTTTGATAAATAAGAGAAATTATGTTTCTTTTTCTCTTTATATTGATCATTTGTCTTTGGATTTGAGGCTCTTTACGAAGGCGTCGCGAGCCCAACTCACTTGAGTCGGTGAAAAAAAACCTTTCGCTTTTCTGTCTCCGAAACCTTCGGTGGGATAAGTACATAAAGTCACCACCATATGAATCCCGACTAAAATTGATAAATTTACCTTACATTTTAAATCGGAGGAAAATGCTTAATGCTACAATATTTTTATACTAAAATCACTGTACGGTGTTATTGTCTGTGCCTATTTGTTCCCCAACATTCAGCTTAACGTCTCCCGGTCTGCATCGAGAAGACATGAATTCTTGCATTTATGCCTTTGCAGATCAACATGCTTACAAGAATCTTCGATTCGTGGTTAACGGTCCCCGAAAATAACGGCAGCACCAAAACTGGAATTTTTGTTGCTGACCGTCTTCGCAAGGATGACTTGTTGCGAAGCTCGCATTTTTTGTTGAAATTTTTACCTCTTGACTTCATATCAAGCCCCGCGCTCTCACAAAGAAAGTGAAAAGACCAGACTTCAACACACTTTCGCTTTCTTGGTTTGCGCTCTTCTTGCCTCTATAAGGGCGAGTTACTTGTGCGCTCAGTGCAAGTCGAAAAACCACCACCTTTTGCTGGTTGATATCGCCTGCACATTTTTTTCGCTCGCGCTCTTCTGCTTGCGCATCGGTACAGATGCAGCCGGCTTAACTTTTCGCTGCTTGGGTGCCCATACACACGCGCTGTGGGTGTGCACACAGAACGAAGAACCAATTTTTTCTGTTAGCACTCTCAGAAGTGCGAAAGCAGCGTGGGCAGTGGCGTAGCGAGCTTAACTCGCGCCCGGGGCGCAATACCTTTATAGCGCCCTCCCCCCATTCGAAAGCCATATAATATTATATGTAAAATATGCTCGCAAATTAATAAATAAGGTAAAATAATTAAATTCATAGGCTCAAGCCAAGCTTTAAATTTGAGACAAAAATGTAGTTGAGAAAACAAGACTAGATTTTTAAATGTATGTGATCATCTAGAATTAGTCCAAAGATACCTATTATTTATTTTACATATTTATAAAGAAATATTTTAAAAATACGCATTTTAAAACAATAAAAAAGTAAATATTTATTATCTCTAAGGACATACATACATTTAGTAATATTATGATTATAATACATTAATAAAACTTATTACTATGTATAAATTTCCCTTGCTTTTGATGAAGCAAATTTATCAATAATATCATCAAAGTTGATCATTTAAAATTTGTCTCTTTCCACACTTAAAAATGCTAGGTCACTTAGGCGATCCTGTCCCATCGTTGATCGCAGATATGTCAAAATGATACTGAGATTGTCAGGAGTATTTGAAGTGCCACTTTCAGGTTTGGAAAAACATCTTCTCCATACGAGATTATAAAAGTAAGAAATTCTATTGGAGTTTTAGGCTCAATTTCTTCTCTACTGCGGAGTAACATTTTGCAGTCACATATTTCTCGTTTATCTGTTGTTGATATCTGTCGTTATCAACATTATCCTTGTTTAATAAATTTTCAACGTCTAGTAGAAATCCAAATTTAAAATTAAGGTCACTTAATCGTGTAAATCATATACATCTTTCTTGTTGGAGACGATCAAGAACGCTTTTCATAACGCGAGAAATTTCACTTTCTGCGGAAAGACCAACATCTCTAGCCAATTCTCCGGGCATTTTGCGGCGTCTTCTTACACGTATTGTTGTGTCAACCTCCCATTTTTCACAAAGAGACTTCGCTTTTTCTATTGCCTCTTCACAGAGTTTGTCTCGAATTTCGGCTAATTGAGTCGCTAATGATTCAAGATCATGGAACGCTTCTCTAAAATTCATTCTAGGATCTTGTAATCTGAGCTGCACACGATCCATCCTCCTTAAGATTTCATATCAGAAATTAACTAAAGTTATGAAACTAAAAGTTAGTATATTTTGCAACCGAATAGTAGCTTCACTTCTGGTGTCACTTGTGTCCTCTGATAATTTTTCTAATAGTTCTATTATATTCTATAGCCCATCGACGATAACGCTAACCGCTTGTATTCTGGCGCTCCATCGTGTTTCAGTTTCACGTTTGACAGTTTTTGTTAAAGCATTTTTTAATAATTTCCATCGAGAAAAAGAGGTATATGTTTTCAATTATTCCAAAACATGTAGCAACGACTTCTTGTTTAGCTGCAGTAACTCCTACTAAATTCAATGAACTGGTTGTGATCTGCAGTTTGTTAATGAAATTTCATCGGAATTAATTTTCTCTAAAATTGTATTTTCGATCAAAGCTGCATCTTTAGCATGTATTTCAATAAAACCCAAAAAAGATTCCCTGATGGAAACTTTTTTATTGATAAAATCAACATCTACATACCTAATGACTGGAGACATTTGTTCTCGATGAGAGATATCAGGAGTTGAATCAAACAAAAGTCCATAATATTTCTTTTGATATCGTTTATTAATTGATTTCAAACTGTAGATGCCAGAAGATGAATGAATTAATTTTGAGTCTGTGGTGACAAATATGAGACAGTTTTTGGAGTTTCTGTGGCATGTTTGAGATAATTTGCTAGTAGCGGATCAAACTGAGCTGCAAGTCTACGTAAGGATAATAGTGTTACGTAAATTTAGATTTACGGGTACGACTCTTAGGTTCGAACTCTGGATTGTGAATAATCTAATAAAACTCAAAAGTTTTGCTGTTCTGAATTTCCCAAATTTTATTCTTTTCTTATTGCACTTATTACTTGACGCTATGCTCACAAGGTGTCGATGTATTCTGTTCAAGAATCAAATTCGAACTAACTATTTGATCTATCCTGCGCTAGATGTCGTCTTGAAGGTTCTAGAAGGTTGTGAAACTAGCTACCTATCTCTTTCTATCTTAGGGTAGATGCATGTAGATGTCGCGATTTGAATGGTTTCCAGTGGTTTCGCGAAAGTTTCATTGTAAATTCGTCACAATAGGTTTCCTACATTTGTACCATCTTAAAGTGCTAGTTTTTCAACATGGCCACGTAGAGGAAGATTTTGTATTAATAATTAAATACCTTATACAAGCTAATATTCTTTGCAATATATTTCGCCACCGTTCTTTTTCGGACTGAATGTTCGCTTCTAACGATACATCAATTCCCGTTCTACTTATTAATCTTCGTTCTGTTTCTTTCCAAGCCGTAAGTGATTTTCGGTAATTTGGACTTCTTTCATGGCTAATCAATTTATCTTTTTTCTCCCATTTTATTACAACCAGCAATGTTACAAAAGATGATTGTGTAGCGGAGTTTGATGTAATAAACAGTAAGCAACAAAAGCAGTACGCTGCATTATTTTTTGCTGAATATAATAACCAAGATCTTCAGTTCCTTCCTCTTCATTACCGACCCGTCGAGAAAACCAAGATTTTGTTTGTTTAGGTGATGTTACTGCATTTAAACTGACTTCATTTTGAAATGTGCAAGATCCACGAATAATCATTTCTTTTCGAAGTTGGTTCGATATTATTGGAAGATTGTTGCTAAATCACTTGCTCCGATCGGACGTGTTTTTTCGCTTTGCGTTGATTTATTTCTTGTCGCTATGCTTTGCTCTGCTTGTGCTGTGCTAGTTGGCGAACGCGAGAATAATATCGAAATTGCTTTAAAAAACCTTACTAGTGAAGTAGCTGAACTTAAAATAATCATTTTTAATCGCCTTCAATAAGAATTAGAAACCACTGATGGGGATGAAGTTTGTTCTCATGTTTCTGGTTTTTCTAGTGCTGGTGACGCTGGTGAGGCTACGCTAACAGTTCCGTCGCGTCTTCGCCCCCGCAAACCGACAACAAAACAAAGAAAGCAGCTGAGAAAGTTTCTTCTCCTGTAATGCAAAGTGCTCGCTCTCAACTTAACAAAAAACCTGTTTCAAAGTCTGGAAAAACGCTTGTTAATAATGATTCCTCTGATCTTGTTATTCGCAATAAACAAATATTTCTTCTAATGCCAATTCACCTGAACCTGGTGTTGTAAAAGACATCGGAGCAGCTGCTGCTATTTCTTCAGCCACGGATGATCCATCTGCTCCTGGTGTTCACCATGACTGGACGACGATTAAAAGGAAAAATCCAAAGAGGCGCAAAATCATTCTTGGTAACAATGTAAATAGTGGTTTAGAAGTTATAGCCAACAAAAAATGGTTTCACTTGGCTTACTTTAAAACCACCGTTACGGCGGATAATATCATTGACTATGTTTGTGATACTTTTAAAATAGACAAGATTCATATGTTGTGTTACAAATTGGTCAAGAAGGATGCCACTCTTTCTGAGTTAAATAAGATTAGCTTCAAGTTGGGCGTTGATGAAGCTTTTTATAAAGTTTTGAATAATCCATATTTATGGCAAGCAAATATTAAGTTGCGACAATTCCGTTTTTTTCAAAAACCCAGAGAATCTGGAGATCTGAAGTAACTGAATCATGTGTGTTCAATAATGCTGCTGTAAGTTCGATAAAAACTATAAACGTCATTTATGCCAAAATGTTCGGGGATGTTCATTCATGTTAAATGTATAGCTTCAGTGGCTGAAATGATGATTCCCAGCGATAGACTAATTGTTCTGGGTGATTTTAATTTACCTCCTCTGATTTGGGAGAAATACGAATATATTAATAATATACTGTAGTTCCAGTTCCATTATCTGACGCTCAAACAGACTCATGTTTCCTAAATGAGGTGTCCTTTTGTGACCTTTCTCAAATAAACTCTGTACGCAACTTTAATAATCGGACTTTGGATCTTATCTTCGTTGAT
Source organism: Sicus ferrugineus (assembly GCA_922984085.1). Taxonomy (NCBI): domain Eukaryota; kingdom Metazoa; phylum Arthropoda; class Insecta; order Diptera; family Conopidae; genus Sicus; species Sicus ferrugineus. The sequence goes on from OV277348.1 coordinate 17,946,761, forward strand.
GATATGGACTCATTCGATGGTCTGTGCGCCTCTGGTATCGCCCGAGGACAAACACCACCCTAGTTTAAAAATCGACATAATTAATCTGCCGATCAAAACTTCTTCGCGTGACAATAGAATTCGTAAGAAAATGAAATTTAGCTTCAAACACACAAATTATTAATAATAGCTTCTAAATAATACTATTAGCTCTCTAGATTGGAGTTCAATCCTACGTCTGAATGAATCTACAGCATGTCTGGATTTCGCTGTAACTTCTTTTAACAACATCTTAACCAAATCTTTTAATTCATCTGTACCGTTGCGATCACATACTTACTGTTCTGGACCTACTTGGTTGTCTAAAGATCTACGTGCGTTAAGGAGGGTAAAATCTAAACTTTACAAATTATATTGTAGAACACCTACTACTGTAAACCTGTGCAATTATTTGTCTACAAGACGTCAATACCAACACTTATGCAAGCATTCCTATAATAATTACATAGAAAAAGTCAAATCGAACCTACGATTAGACCCAAAATCTTTTTGGGATTTTATAAATACTAAACGTAAAACTGTAATATTTCCAACTTGTTTTAAATTTAATGATACCGAATCGCATAACATCATCACGATCTGTAGGCTCTTCGCAGACTATTTTAACATACTTGAGCGCTAAATACACTTTGACGAATTATCCATATCAAGTTTTATATGGTGCTGATAATTTAGTGTCACCTGTTACTAAACTATTTTACTTTTCTTTGCGCTCCGGCTATTTCCCATTGGCATGGAAATCATCATTTATTACCCCACTGCACAAATCTGGCAATAGATCCGGCATAAAAAAACTATCGTGGTATTGCCAAACTTAGTACGCTTCCAAAGCTACTCGAGAGAATAATTACCCATCAAATTTCAAGGAATGTTAATGACAGAAGGTCATTGATAAAAATTAGAAAAAGAGTTGGAGACAGGACCGAACCCTGCGGAACTCCAGCATTAATGGAGTGCTCTTCGGCAGCAAAGCCGTCTATCAAAACCCGAATAGAACGGCTGCTGAGGAAATTTGATATCCATTGGTGAAAGTATTACCGACACCATAAGCAGTCAGTTTAGACACGAGTGCTTTATGCCACACCCGGTCAAATGCCTTGCAGATGTCCAGAGCAACAACCTTGCTCTCACTGAACTGGTGAATACAAATGTTCCACCACTCAGTGAGAAACGCCATCAGATCGGCGGTGGAACGGTGAGCACGGAAGCCGTACTGGCGATCGCTGATAAACTCGTTGCTCTCTAGATACCTCATTAAGTTAAAATTTACAACGCTCTCCATGACTTTGGAGAGCACTGAATAGATAGCTATGGGCCGATAATTTGCAGCCTCATCGATCGGTAGGGTGTCAGGAGTGAGCCCTGCAGTCTCTCTCTTGTCAGCCTGCCGGTCATGAGATGCGCCTCTCTCGTGAGAGTAAGCTCGGCTGCGGGCTCTCCCGCGGCAACTGGCGCAAATTGACCGGCCTCCAGCGATCGCCGCTGGACCCACACCACTCACTTACTCTAAAACCTCTGACGCGTGCTGAGCGTTAGTCATCGGAAAGTTTATGATTTATACATGTTCAGAAGCCAAATATTTCAATATTGTTATTGATCATTTGTAAAAATTGTGAAGCAGAAAATAGAAAGAAGTAATTTTCAAATATAACCTGTGTGATTTCAAATATACACTACCCTTATTGTATTCAAGAACTCTACGTCTAAGGCGCTGTTCGTAAAGAACTTTTTCGCGCTTTAGAGTGGCATTGCACCTATTTCTGGCCTGATTGCGCAGCAGTTTAGTATCAGCAGTTTTCTTTTTAACGCCAATTCCTAAATGCTTCCTCTTTAGACCTGACTGCTTGTCTGCAAGTCGCATTAAACCAGGAATGGTCTTTTGGTTTAATGGAAATTCTTTTATTGTGTATGAAAGACCTCATACCAAATAAAATTATATATTTTCTACCAATAGCATGGAATGAGAAATAAAGGAATAACAATAATAATAATAATAATGATAAATTTTTTGGACGGGTGAGGATGGGAGAAAGACCCTCGAATCATATAACGTCCGTCGCCGTTACGTATGTGGTGTAGCTACTAAAAAATCCGCCTCATCACTTTGGATCGCTCACTCCTCCGGAACCGCTGTATAGGTATTTGCATTCTGTATAAGTATCCCTGTACCGATAGCAATTGTGTAAGGTAATAGCTTAGTTCCCCAAAACGTTTATTTGTGTATGTATCGAAACTCGGAAACTGTCCTGTACGCTGAGGTAACTCTTCTGAGTGCTGCTCTTCTTTGTCTTGACGTCAACATTTTTCTTCGACATTCTACATTTAACGCATCTGCCCATAGCTCGCAATCATATAGTAAAATTGTATTGGTGGTTGTCATTAAGAGGTTTCGTTTGATATGTGTTGCCATCAATCTACCAATCCAAGCTGTTGTATGGCCGGCCTTATTCGCTACGTATTTTATTTGCTCCCAATAGTTTAACTTGGAGTTCGGTCTCACCCCCAAGAACTTCACGGTTCTCTTTTTGATAATCGGTGTCTCGAAAACTTGCACCTCAATCTGCAAGGGAATATGGCGGTTCGTTAGGAATATTTCAGTTTTTCCGTTTGCTAGACATAAGGGTTATGTCTGAAATAGTGCCTGTGCATCCTGGCCTTCAACAACAAGCCCCAGTCTAGCTGTCATATTCAATACTCTTTTGCCCCGTGAAACGGGTATCGACATACCCCATTCCGAAGCTCTGGAGTTGAAGTCTCCCGCAATTACCAGAGCTTCTCCTATTTCTAGTGCTACATCTTCGATGGAGTTTAGCTTGCGCTGAAATTCTTCTATATTGTCACTAGGCGTCAAGTAATAGCTTAATAGTGTAAAATGTTGTATATTAACCTAGGCATAGCTGCTTCTATATCCACAGCTGGTTAAAAAAGGAGGCCTGGATGGGGGTAACAACACTGCCGCTGTGCCGGTCTCGTCTACTCAAGTACAACAGCATCAACCTCTCGCTCCAAAATAAATTGTGTCATAAGAGTATTCTGTTCTGCACGTGTGCATGTTTTTTTTGAAGGGATCTCATCATTTTCTGGCCGCATCGATTTTAAAGCGGGACATTTACCAGCTCCCGGAAGGTGATAGAAAGGGTTGTGTCCTGCCTCGGTGCATAAGCAAAATTTTGGGGCCTGTTGCAGTTCTTCTTTTTATGTCCTGCTTCTCCAAACCCCGAGATGTCTTTTCCCTCCCTGTTTGGCCCTTTGCGGTTCCGTTGATGGTGTCCAACTACAAAACACCTGTAGCATCTTTCTACTCCTAAGTATTTCCGCATTGCGGCTCTCATGAAACCGATTTTAATGATTCCGACTTTAAGTAGTACCTCCGCGCTCTCATGTGACAGAGTTTAAAAAGCTTGAACCTATTATCTGACGTTTGATTTGATGATGGAAACCTTTAACTCTTCTCCTTCGCTTTTATTTCTAGGTCGAGAGTTACCTGCCTTCTCCATTTTCCCTGTTGGTATCGTATCTTTACTCTTTAATTTAAGGTTGTCCTCTCTTTGGGTCCGAGAGTTTTTTTGTTGGTGATTGTGTGCCACATCTCAGGTTCTTTGCTCTTTTGTTTATTTTTCACCGCTGATTCTACTGGGCTTGATGCCACTCTCTTCGTTATGGACGACGTGGATGTTTCTGTGTAGCTTCCGTTGTTGGCGACTACTTTTATAGGAACTATTCGCCTGAAATCTTGCTCAACTTTCAGCCAGGTGGTCCAACATGATTCCATTATGTCAATTAATTCTTCAAGTTCAGAGACGCGTATTTTTACCTCCATGCTTTTGTTTTTCTGCTTGGTCATGGCGGCTTTTATTTTGCTCAGAACATGTCGGCACTTTGCTAGCGCTCCCTCTTTTTCTTGGCGCATTTTCAAGATTAACTCTGGCTTATTCTCTGTGTTGATGTTACTTGAGGATGGAGAACGCGACACCAATTTATTTTCTTCAGACGTATCATACAGTTGAAGCACTATCTTCATGCATCGGGGTCGTCCTGTGTCCTTATCTTATTCCAGAAGTACGAGTACAAGCTATATGCCCTCGCAATGCACAGAATTCGATGAAAAACACGTCTACACTTCTCCGCTTTCACACAAGACTCGAAATGAAAATGACGGTATGGTCTTTAATATTTATTTATGAATTTTCTTTAACTGAAATAATAGAAAAATTTTTGATAATAATAATAATGATAATAATGATAATAATAATAATAAACTAATATATTTGTGTATCAAACAATATTAAAAAATTTATTGAAATAACCTAAATGAAAATGAAGTGAGAATATTTTTTCAAAAAAACCCAAAATTCACATTCACAATAAATATATATACAGCCATAAACATACGTACGTATATTCTGCTACCGCATCATTTGGCCTTGCAAATAATCTAAGCAAAGAAAACGTCGATGACAAATTCCACTAACGATAGAATCGTCAGAAGCAGAGGAGGAAAGGGAAAAGCTATAACGTATACATACACACGTCTGCTTGGACCGAGCAACGATCACAGACCAGAGATAAAGAGATACGAAACTTCGCCTGACAGTTGTCAGAACCCTTGCATGTGTTAGTAAAGAGGCATCAATACCCAACACATTGGCGAGCTATTCAAGATTCTGGATCGAACTTATCATGAAAAGTCACTCGAAAAAATCGTTCGTTTTTATCTCTGTTTCTGTTTTGCATTTTTCAGCGTTTCAGATTTTGTTACGGTTTTTCGTATCATCAAGTCGAAGGCGTGCGAAAAAGCTGCCAAAGCCAGACGAAAAGAAAAAGCTACCGTCTAGTTCAAATGTTGGAAGAAATTCTGTGAATATAGAAGGCAGTGAATTGCAAAGAGAAACGGTTTGTGCTGCCGGTAAAAATTGATTGGTGTTTTTGAATAATTGCATTATTATTATTATACATATTCTGAGGATACGCATTGTATGCTCCTCTTCCAGCAAACGATGCAAATAAATTGGTAGTCCGGATAACACTTGTGTAACCTCTGCATCTTACCCGAGCTCCAGAATTTTAGCTGCGACGCTTACCTCGGCGATTCAGATCACCTTGCGGTTGAGCTACGGATCCGACTCCAGCAACAGTTTTTCTGTGAACGCCCCTCTACGGAGCAGATCTTGCGGTTGAAAAAAGTAAATTGGAGCGTCTTCAAGTATCAAACTGAGGAATCAATCTGTTGTCCACCAACGAATCGCAACCTGTCAATCACGGTGATCGATAATGCTATTAATAACTTCGAAACTTCAGTCACCAACGCCTTAAATTCCTAGCTATGCCCTAGTTCCAGCAGAGACACCCTCGCCAGCCTTCCAGCTTAGATACAAGCCATTCAAGCTCATCGACAACGCCTTCGGAAAAGACTACAGAGACTACAGACTGCATCGGAGTCTCAATGTGGTCAACGATGATTATAGACATGTTCACGCTGAGCTCAAATGCACTAACATGATGTTCCGCCGAGCCGTTCTACACCACCGGAACGAGAAACTTACCAGACGTCTCGAGGAAATAAGACGAGGAAAATTGGGTACATCGTTGGCAAGAGGAACTACATGCCTGTTTCTATATCAAGTGGTAATGTTCAGGCCACAGAACCAGAGGAGAAGGCTGAAGTATTCGCTAAATTCTTCGAAGGTAACTTCACGGACAAACCGCCTCTCAGCCAACCTAATTTCGTCAACGAAGTTGACGCCAAGGTTCAGGAGATCGCTAGCCGCTCCTCAACTATAACTGAATTCTCCGAAGGTAATCTTGCAGATGCTCCATTGGATCAAGCCGTTTTCACCTCGCCCAATGACGTCAAGGATTCAATAAAACTCCTGAAAGGGAAAAAATCAACAGGCAGTGATGGCATCTCAAATTTTGTATTAAAGAGACTACCCAACGTGGCCTTATGGCTCCTTGCAGTAATTTTCAATAACTGCCTAACAAGTGCTATTTTCCTAGCGTGTGGAAGGAAGCTAAAATCGTCCCATTGCCGAAGAAATCCAGCAGGGATACTGTGGAAGGTTACCGACCTATTGCATTACTGAGCTGCGTCAGCAGTGTTCGAGGCTCTTATCCTAAAGCAAATAAATCGTCACTGCTCCGAGCGAACCATCATCCCTAAGAACCAGCACGGTTTTGTAAAGGCTCACTCCAGCATCCATTCACTTATGAAGATGCACAACGATGTCACAAAGGGCCTTAACAAAAAAGAGTACACCGTTGCCTGCCTGCTGGACATAGAAAAAGCTTTCGACATAGAAAAAGCTTTTGGATTCAAGGGATCATATACAAACTGACTGTTTACGCCTTCTCGTCTCATCTAGTGAAGCTGATCTTGAACTTCCTCAAGAACAGAACCTTCTACGTTCAAATATACAACAAAAAGTCCTCCTGTCGTAGAATTGCAGCTGGGGTTCCACAGGGTTCTAAACTTGGACCCATACTCTTTAATATTTTCACAACAGATCAGCCCTCCAACTGTACCTGCACTACTACGCTACTGTATGCTGATGACTCTCTCTCGTACTCTACATCGCTCTCACCAGAAATAGCTGCTCGTCGCCTGCAGACACATATATATAAACTATGGATGTACTACGAAATATGGGAACTCAGGATAAACTCCAGCAAAACTGAATTGATCAGCTTCCGTAACCAGACCACAACTTCTAAGAGCAGGCCTTGTTCAGTCAGACGTTGCAGGGACATTATCATCACGCTTCCTGATGGCAGCATTATTGGTACCACCACTTCCACCAAATGCTTTGGTGTAAACTTCAGCGAACTCTTCAAATTCTACGACCACGCAAGAAACGTCCTCATGAAAGCCAACCTTGCTCTACACCTGGTCAATCCTTTGCTGAGGAGGCGCAGTGGTCTTACCAAGTCTACAAAGCTGCTCATCTACAAGCAGCTGATTAAACCAGTCATCTGCTATGCTAGCCCACTCTGGTTCACCATCTCGCCCACAGTTATGGAGGGAATCAAAATTTTTAAGAGGAAGGTACTGCGATCCTGCACAGGTCTATGGCGACGACCCGGATCGTTCAAATATTTTCCCACTACCGCCCTTTACGAAGCTGCCTGCATTTGTCCCATTGGCAAATTTATGGGGGAACTCTTCAAGCGCATTATATCCAGAGCAATAGAGCATCCAGACGACGTCATCAGACAACTCATCATTGACGGTGCCGAACCTGATGCCAGATACCTAAATATTCAGTTTATCCAGCAACCTGGACTTCCCGATGATTTTTACGAAAAACGCAATCCTCTCCATTTCCGTGGTTAAAATCGCTTAACTCGATACGTCCCTTCACATCTAAATTAAAATTTTTAAATTCCTCCAAATTAAAATTTTCAAATACCACCTTTATTGGTTGCACAGTTCATTTCGAATGAGTGACTATTCATGATAAGGCCCTTAAATTGAGGGTTGATAAATCCTACTGTTATACTTTATAAAATTCGTCTTTTTAGGACGATAGCGCTACTCCAATTGCATATAAGAATTATGGAAAACTTTCTAAGTCAAATCAATAAAAATCATATCGAGAGGGAAAGTCTGATTCTCCCATATACTACCCAAATGCTAGCGGTAGGATTTCCGTATTAAATCAACTAAATTTCCTTCAGATTAATCTCTGCATGAATTCGACAGTGCGGCGTTGACCAAACGTGGCTGATTAAAAATTTTTCAACGCTGAATAATTGAGCATCATTGTATTTTTTTTTGTTTTTTTTATGGCAGATAGAACCAAGCTCGGGGAATCCATTCAAAGCATTCGTTGGTTTGGAAGGGAAGATAGGTTAGTGGGAAGGGGAAAAGTGGGAGTAGTGTCGATTTACACCTCTTTTAAAAGCATCGACGTTATAAGTGGGTCGCGACCGACAAACGAATTTTCGCGGTAATGGGTAGTGCGTTGGAACGGTATCGAGACGTGAAAGGGGAGCAAAAACTATTTTATACTATTATAGTATATGAGCACCACTCTGGAAAGTCGAGTAAATCTGTTGAAAACCTGAACCGAGGGAATCAGGCTGGCTACTTCAGAAGAACATTTACCATTAAAGTATCGGTAGAATAAGGTTACACACCCCACATCCCGACGACATCCCAAGGTTGTCAGGAGCAAATTATGGACCACATAATTTCCCCCCACATAATTCCATATTTGCATGTTTTTACTTGTATATATATATACCAAGAATATACATCAATTTAATTTTAAACTACCGTTTCTGCATATTAATATGTATGTAACAAAGTAAGCAAAGTAGCAAGCAAAGTAGAAAAGAGTTTTGACAAAAAATTGAGAGTTGTTAGAAAGTAGCACCATCGCCTGATTGGATCGAGAGAGCTCGATCACAGATACGACCACGCAGGCAAGAAAGAGACAACAAGCTTCTTACAATAAGCGCGTAGGAATACCATCGTCACTATAAAAGGCGCTTCACCACGAGGAATCGCGCTCTTTGACGTGAACTCCCGGCCTGGACAGTGGTCTTTTGGAAGTCCCTCTTCGGTAAGTCATTTCAACATCGACGCCAGCAGAGCCTCGATTTCGGCAGAGCCACAACGTCGACGCCAGCAGAGCCTCGACTTCGGCAGAGCCACAACGTCGACGCCAGCAGAGCCTCGACTTCGGCAGAGCCACAACGTCGACGCCAGCAGAGCCTCGACTTCGGCAGAGCCACAACGTCGACGCCAACAGGGCCTCGCGGTCAACACTTACATTAGTACGTCGCCTGTGGAGTTGTACTCCCGCGGCCAACAGTTTGCATCAGAGCGTCGCCTGTGGAGTTGTACTCCCGCGGCCCAACGTTTCTCATCAGCACGTCGCCTTGTGGAGTTGTACTCCCGCGGCCAACACTTACATTAGCACGTCGCCTGTGGAGTTGTACTCCCGCGGCCAACAGTTTACATCAGAGCGTCGCCTGTGGAGTTGTACTCCCGCGGCCCAACGTTTCTCATCAGCGCGTCGCCTTGTGGAGTTGTACTCCCGCGGCCAACACTTACATTAGCACGTCGCCTGTGGAGTTGTACTCCCGCGGCCAACAGTTTGCATCAGAGCGTCGCCTGTGGAGTTGTACTCCCGCGGCCCAACGTTTCTCATCAGCACGTCGCCTTGTGGAGTTGTACTCCCGCGGCCAACACTTACATTAGCACATCGCCTGTGGAGTTGTACTCCCGCGGCCCAACGATTCTCATCAGCACGTCGCCTGTGGAGTTGTACTCCCGCGGCCCAACGATTCTCATCAGCACGTCGCCTGTGGAATTGTACTCCCGCGGCCAACAGTTCGCATCAGAGCGTCGCCTGTGGAGTTGTACTCCCGCGGCCCAACGATTCTCACCAGCACGTCGCCTTGCGGAGTTGCACTCCCGCGGCCAACACCCGGTTCGCTCGTACCCCAGTGGAGCGGGGACAGGTTCTTTCACCACAGCGTCCACCTGTGAAGGCTATCAGAGGCCATACATCTATTTTGTACCCATTTATACATTTTAATACCATTTCCAAATATTTTATATAAGCTTAATTGTTGAATTAGAATTTATTGAATTCATCTAGAAATTAATAAAAGAGAGAATTCATTGAAGGAAGCCTTGTGTCTCAATCAAATAAATAACTGGACGGATCCTGGACTCGGCTGAGTCACATACCCTGGCCAGAGAGGGAAAAGTTTCGTTACAGTGGCGCCCGAGCAGGGACATTAAGGCTTCCAACATCTCGACGAGACACGAACATCGAAATAACTCATCACAGAGTGCCGTACAAAGACGCACGCCATGAAGATCTCCTGGATTTACTTACTACGCAAGGACGAGCTAATAACCTACGCGAAGGAATTTGAACTCGACGAATGTGGAACCGTCGAGGACTTGAGAAAACGGCTGGCCACTTTTGCGGCAGACTCGAAGTCAATAGAGCTACTCTACTGTCCCCTATAAGTTTTATCGCACGACCTTGTATACGGTCCAGAAGCTGAAGATATGTTTTCGAAGCTCCAGACCAAATATGCGAGTTGTACTCCATTTTCGGACGGATATAAGTGGTGTAGATACAACGAAGGTCGGTTGGAGTGAAGTATTTCTTGCACCGCTTTAAAAAGCCTATGCATTTGGCTGCTTCTTTCGACACATCAAAAATGTGATCGTTCCAACGAAGATCGCATTGGATTGACGTGCCCAGAACATCAAGAGCCTCCAACTCATTAATATCCACACCACCCATATTTAGACGAGAAAAGTTGTCACCCGCTAGACGTTTGTAGGTCAACAAACAGCATTGGGTCTTCCGCGCATTAAAATCGACCCGATTCGCTCTAGTTTTCTAGTGAACTCCAGAATAGAGGGACGCCTGGAGAATGAATGTGAATGACAAATGCTACTGTCATCAGTAAACGAGTAGACGGGTTTTGATGTCAATGACAGAAGGTCATTGATAAAAATTAGAAAAAGAGTTGGAGACAGGACCGAACCCTGCGGAACTCCAGCATTAATCGAGTGCTCTTCGGAAGCAAAGCCGTCTATTACACGAACGGCCGCTGAGGAAACTCGATATCCATTGAGTGAAAGTATTACCGACACCATAAGCAGTCAGTCAGACACGAGTGCTTTATGCCACAACCGGTCAAATGCATTGGAGATGTCCAGAGCAACAACCTTGCTCTCACTGAACTGCTGAATACAACTATTCCAGCGCTCAGTGAGGAACGCCATCAGATCGCCGGTGGAACGGTGAGCACGGAAGCCGTACTGGCGATCGCTGATCAACTCGTTGCTCTCTAGATACCTCATCAAATTTACAATGCTCTTCATCACCTTGAAGAGCACTGAGCAGATTGCTATGGGCCGGTAATTTGCAGGATTCGTAGCCTCACCTTTTTTGGGAACTGGCTGCAGATTGGTAATCAAGGGGAATTGGGAAAAACTCCTGAAGTATACGATAAATTAAAGAGACTGCACAATGGGCGAGCCAGTGTTGAGGCGCACTTTCTCAACACGTGGGCTAAAATGCCATCCGGTCCCGAGGATTTATTGATGTTGAGGTTTACAAGCACTCTTTTAACAGCCCGCGTTCGAAAGTGCATCTCAGGCATAATATGAGACACACCATCGATCACGGTAGTGGTTGGCTACTCTCAGGAAGAGAGCAGTTTTCAGCATTTATTTTGGCTAATAAGTTTGCCTTATCAACCGAGTGAGTGAAGAGGGATGATCATCCTTAAGGAGAGTTGGAACAGACGATCGCGTCTGATTCCTCACTCTCCCCACGAACGACCAAAAGTTCTTACTACCCTTATGGTATTCAAGAACTCTACGTCTAAGGCGCTGTTCGTAGAGAACTTTTTCGCGCTTTAGAGTGTTAAGTATCAGCAGTTCTGTTTAAACGTCAATTCCTAAATGCTTCCTCTCTTAACCTGACTGCTTGTCTGCACGTCACATTAAAGACCTCATACCAAATAAAATTATATTTTCTACCCATTTTGCTGCGGCATTTATGTTTCTATCACTGAAACACAACTGCCAATTGAAACGGCTGAAAAAGCAGTTCAGCGCATCCCAATTAGCCTTCTCATAAAGCCACACTATCCGATTCGGAGCTGGCTGGTGAGCGGATTGAAGACTAGAATATGGGAAGGTAGCAGAAATTGTAGTGTGGTCCGAATTACCAAGAGGTGCAAGAACACTCACATCATACTTGCTGTGATGTGAAGTTAGAAAAAGGTCCAGAATATTTTGGTTTTGCCCATCAACGCAGGGAAAGTGTTGGTTCCTTCACTAATTGAGTCAAATTATTAGACTCAGCAAATAACTCAACACACAAACCCTCGGGTGTCGTGTGACTCGAATCACGTAGCCAATTGGAATTATGAACATTGAAATCACCAGCAACAACAATTTCACTGTTCGGATACGATTCCAGAATTTTAGAAATCGAATCAGAGAGACTGACCAGTTTATCAAAAGTTGGCAGTCTCTCTAGACCCGGGCTTCTATAAATGAAGCAGAAGTGTAGGATGTGCAATTGGATTTTAAACTTAACCCACATGGAGCTAAATTCGGCATCCATCGTGCAAAGGTGTTGCTGACACTGGTACGCAACATCACTGCGAATGTATAAGGCGAGGCCCCTGTGTGGTAAAAACAAGGGCAGTAAATGGTACCCAGGCATTTGAAAATCCAGTGGATCTGCACCCTCAGACACCTGGGTCACATTTAGTGCCATTACATGCGGTTGGTGGGTACAAATATGCGCATAGATCGCGAAAAAATTCGCCCTCAAGCTACGTACATTAGTGGAATCTATGCGGAATTTTGTCATCGCCACCCACTGTAAGGAAGCGTATGGTCAGCTCTACAAGCGGCCACGCGTACGTCGCAAGCAAAGCACAACGCGACAAGATAAGTGTTATGCCTTTACCTTGCCGCGCTTCAAGCCACGTTGCACTTACAGCCGAATACACACCTAACGGTACCAGGAAGAAGGAGAAGTGAAAACAAACGAATTGCCGAGCTTTACTGCGGAGAGCATAAAAAAGCCCCTCGCATGGTTCTCTGCGTCCTGTTTGATTGTCTATTTATTTTTGTAATACTATTAAAATTTTATTTATTTGTTATTGAGTTAGTTGTTATCGGCTTATTGTTGTCCACTATTGTTCTGTTTGTTAAGAAGTGTTTGTTTGGCAAAGAGTGCCACTGTGTCGTTTGTTGAAAGTATCTCGCGGCGTGGGTAAAATTGTTTTGCACTACTGTTCCACTTTTATTTACGCGAACACCGAGCAAAAAACATTAGCGGGCGCACCATCCGCCTCCGTCCGCGGTCACATCACAACTCAACAGTAACACAAAGGTGATCCAAAAGCCTATCCATATCATCAATAGCGTACAATAACGTATTTAAAACTTAAAATACGTCATTGTACCCTAATGATGATATGGATAGGCTTTTGGATCATTGTATAATTTCAAGCTTAAAGCCGACTTTAGTTAGTTCAGAAGAATTAGCCCCTTTTTTTACTAATTTGTAACAAGCGAAATACTTTCCATCAATATTAGAATTTTTTTATACATATGAGACAATAGAAAATAGGCAACATGTACCCACTTCTGCTTCGATATGACATTTTTTTTTTATAGCAGATAGAACCAAACTCAGGGGATGCCCCCTATCCATGCAAAGCATTCGTTGGTTTAGAAGGGAAAAGGTTAGCTGGAAGGGGAAAAGGTTAGTGGGAAGGGGAAAAGTGGGAGTAGTGTCGATTTACACCTCTTTTAAAAGCATTGACGTTATAAGTGGGTGGGAAAACATGCGCAGGAAGACAATTCCACAACTTAACTGCGCGACCGCAAAACGAATTCTCGCGGTAGTGGGTAGTGCGTTATAATGCGAACTTTGGTTCGCACAAAATAAACAAGTAAAAGCGTTGTCTGCGCCCAGGCCGAAGTCTAAGTACCCTACACCCGAGTAGCTAAAAAAATAATAATTTCGTCAGTTGACTTTCATATACGTAGGCGGACCACGCCCATTTTTGGCTATGTTTCCAGGTACCTCGGAATAAATCGCGTGTTGCACCGTTATGAGATATTATTGCACCGATATGATATATTGCACCGTTTATGAGATATTGATAACTTTTGCGTGAGTGGACGTGTCACGGCCACTTTTGGCAAACAGATAGGTAATGCCTCAAGATACGCCGTGATAAAATTACGTCTTAACATCTTATACCGTTTATGAGATAATGATAACTTTTATATGAGTGGCCATGCCTACAGACACTGTGGGCGGACCACGTCCATTTATTGCAAAATTTTTATAATGGCACCGGTATAGAATTATGCATAAATATCTCGCACGGTTCATGAGATATTCACATTATAACATCTTTTAAAACGAGGTGCCTTTACATTCCGTATGTAAAGTAGGCGTGGCTGTTTACCGATCTCGCCCATTTTCAATCCCAAATTGACCTACAAAACAAATAATATTTCATTGCGATATATCTTTTCGTTCTCCCGTAATCGTGATTTCAACAGACAGACAGGCAGGCAGACAAACGGAAGGACAATGCTAAAAAGATTCAGGAGGGGACGCTAAGCAAGACAAGTATAAAACGAATATAAGGGAAAGAAAACGCAAGCTTTGCCAGAGATGTATTTTTTCCATTATTTTAACTAAATGGAAAAAAACGAAATATTTTATTACTCTGTTAGGCGTTTGTGTTTACTTCTTTCCAGATCAGTTTGTACTGACTAACTACTAAATTACAATATGGTACTATTTGAAGTTTTACACTTCAATTTAAATCTGGGTCTGCTACACCTTGCCCAGTTCCACAATTGCTTAGCTTGCGCAACTACGTTTCCGCCAGCAATACCGTAGAAGTTTGCACCGAAGGTATCAAAGGTATACCAGCAATACTTGATATGTACTTCGACACAGATTTTCTTTCAGTGTACATTTGGAATTCATTATTTCTAAAGCTAATTCTCAATTGTTAGCTTGAAGTATTTTTTGGATCATATCACTTCTAAATCACTATTCATTAGTATTTCAATTCGACTACTCGGAGCGGTAAAATTTAAAAGCGTTTTTACAAGATCCACTCTCTGTGGCGTTTATTCTGGGGAAAATATGAATATTTATTGAATACGCTGTCGACTGTTGTGTATACAGTCATGCTTAAAGACAAATAGAAGCCAATATATTACTAAAGATATAATCGATAGCAAAATCAGTTCTTTTGAGTGTGTTCATGTGTGGACAGGAATATGTTTAAGTTAGATATTAAAAATGTTATTCTTTGTGAAGATATTGGAATATTCTTTATGTTAAGAAGTTAAAACTTCGAGGTGGCAACACTTCTTTTTGACTCGCCATCTTGCCTCTACTTTTGATATACTATACATACTGTCTTACCTTTTTGTCACTAGGTTTACTTTCATGTTTTTGCATAATTATATGCTTAATAATTGCTCAATAAAGAACCATTTTTCATTCATTTCATCTGGTTATGGGCCCAGAGCACGAGCTTAGTGTTTTTGCAGATAAGTATAAAGAGTTACTGGTTTTCCTTTGCTGAAATTGTTAATGAGATGGCCGCGTTGTCTACAGCTCGCTTTGAGTTACTACCAAAAAGCAACTACGACACTTGGAGCCTTCAAGTCGAAGCACTCTTAATTAAGAACGACTTATGGGAGTTTGTTACTGGCGATACAGTGAAACCTGAGGGCGAAGGGCAGGCTGCATGGTTGGCCAAGGATCGAAAGGCTAAGGCAGATCTAATCTTATCAATCGAGCCATCAGAATTGAAGCAAATTAGAGGTTGCGAGACGTCGCATCAGGTGTGGGAAAAGCTGGAATCAGTTTATGCTTCGAAAGGTCCAGCGAGAAAGGCTGCATTGCTGAAGCAGTTAATGCTGCCAAAATTGGATGAGAGCGGTGATGTTCGAGATCACATTGCGAAGTTCTTTGATACCATCGACAAGTTGGAAAATATGAATGTCGATTTGAATGGGGATTTGCTAACTATAATGCTGTTATATAGTCTTCCCGGGTCCTTCGAAAACTTTCGTTGCGCCATAGAATCGTGAGACGAATTTCCCTCTGCGGACGTGCTCAAGGTCAAGATCATCGAGGAGAGTGAAGCTCGCAAACAGGCATTGGCCGGGGCGGTATTAGCGTTGACAGCTGAAAGTCGTAAAAAGGAACGACCGGCATTAAAATGCTTTAAATGTGGGGCTTTAGGTCACAAGCTGCGATAAAGTGTTTCAAATGCGGTGCCATTGGTCACAAATCGAATGCGTGTCCTTCAAAGAAATATGGAAGTTGTCCAAGTGGAAGTAAGCGACAAAACGAGGTAGATATGTCCTTTGCAGTAAGTCATGTAGCGACAAGGGCATCGTATGCAGGCAAGTCAGCTACGGAATATAAGCCGTGGCTCTTAGATAGTGGATGCACTACGCATGTGTGTGGTGATGAGCATCGATTCAGAGTCCTAAGTGAATCTAGCGAGGCTAAACTGAATTTAGCAAATCATTCCAGTGCCGATATAAATGGCTAAGGCGTAGTACAGATGACGATTAATACTTCAATAGGTGACATAGGGGTCGAATTTAAGGATACGCTATTTGTTCCTGATGTCCGTACAAACTTAATTTCAGTGGCCAAAATTACAAGTAAAGGTCATGAAGTTAAGTCAAGTAAAGGTCGTGATCAGAATGGAAATGTTTCGATTTTGGCATTTAGAAAAGGCAACCTATACTATTTGAAGGAGAGTCAACAATGTTTGCTTGCTGATGCGAGTTGTTCAGAAGTGATAAAGTGGCATGCTCGACTAGGACATTTGAATTCGAAGGACATGCAGAGGTTAAGCCGAGGTGACGTTTTGCCTACATTCAATGTTAGAGATGCTGAAAAACTTTCGAGATGTGAAGTATGTATTAAAGGGAAAATGACCGCGTTGCCTTTCCCAAAAGGTCGAGAGCTGAGTTCAGAAAAGTTTGAAATAATTCACTCCGATGTGGTGGGTCCTTTTAGAACAGAAGGAACGAGTCGGACAAAGTTTTTTGTCACATTTATAGATGATAAAACTAGATTTTGCCATGTTTACTTTTTGAGACATAAGAGTGGCGTGTATGAAGCCTTTTTGAAGTATCAGAAACTCGTGGAAAAGTACAGCGGCAAGAAAATAAAATTTCTGCAATCCGACAATGGACGTGAGTATTGTCACAATAGTTTCGATAAGTATCTTGCAGATGAGGGGATTCAACGCAGATTGACTAACGTCCACACTCCACAACAGAATGGCGTTGCAGAGCGGATGAATCGCACCTTGATCAACATGTCGAGATGTCTGCTGTTGCAATCGGGTTTGAGCGCCCCTTTTTGGGCAGATGCTGTGGCTGCTGCTGCTTATATTCGTAATCGTTGCCCAACAGCAAGTCTAAATGGAAGTTCACCATATGAAAGGTGGTACGAAAAGAAATTGGAAATTAACAATCTAAGAATTTTTGGATCCAATGTGATGATTCTGGAAAAAGATCCAAACAAGGATAAAATTTCTAAACTATGGCTATGGATTCCTGAGATGCGAAAAGTCATATATTCGCGAGATGTTAAGTTTTTGGAAGACACCAAGTTTGCAAAATTGATGATGTTTTCCCTTGCGATGACAAATGTGGAGTTGAATAAAAGTTGGATACCCGTTCAGTTATCGCACTCAGAGGCAGGAGAGAATGATGAGCCTACAGGCCTGAAGGAAGTAACAAAAAGAAGGAAAAGGGCACGAGGCAGACCAAAATTATAGCGAACCGGAAACAGAGGGCGCCCCAGAAAAATTTATAATTCACAGGAGTTGTCGTTACCGATGACGCCTCCTTTAGAAGGCGTGGGTTCCGGACCCGAATCCAGTGGTGCAGAAGATGAAGTTTTTGAAGATGCGTTGTTTGTTGGCATGGCCGAGATCAGTGTACAGGCTGCTTTAACGAGTGATGAAAAGGATCATTGGGAGGATGCCATCGAGACAGAAATAGTAAACCACCTGAAGAATGACATGGAAAATTTTCAAGCAGAAACCGGGAGAGAATATTATTGGCTGTCGTTTAGTATTAACTAATAAATACAGTTCAACAGGAAAAGTTGAGAGCAAGTAAGGCACGATTAGTCGCCAAGGGTTATAGCCAAAAGTATGGCGTTGATTACCAAAATACTTTCGCGCTAGTGGCCAGATTAGAAACCATTAGGTTACTGTTAGCGCTATCTGTGCAGTTTAGATGAAATATTTGGCAATTCGATGTTGTTGCAGCATATCGAAAGGGGTCTCTTGAAGAACGAGTGTTGATGAAGGTGCCTGGGTTTCTTACCCCAGTTTTTGCCTCGTATTAAATGTAAATACAGTGGGAATTGCGATATCGGTCTCAGAGCGACAAAAATGTTGAACGATTTGAAAGAGTAGTATCGTGACCACGGACGAGGGTGGATGCAGCTACCCACCGCAGTGCAGTGTTTAGTGTGCTCGCGGAAACAAACAAACAAATTTAAGAAACATTTTCAAACAAACATAAAATCTCAGTGCAGAAACATTGATTTAGATTACGATGCATTAAAACTTAACAATAGACATTAATAAATTCGCTAAAACAATAACACCAAATAACATAACCAAATATCACAAATAGACAATTAAACGGAATGCAGAGAACTAAGCGAAGGGCTTATTTATGCCCTCCGCAATAGTCACAGCAAGTATGATGTGAATGTTCTTGCACCTCATGGTAATTCGGACCACGCTACAATTTCTGCTACCTTCCCATATTCTAGTCTTCAATCCGCTCAACAGCCAGCTCCGAAGCGGACAGTGTGGCTTTATGAGAAGGCTAATTGGGATGCGCTGAACTCCTTTTTCAGCCGTTTCAATTGGCAATTGGGATAGAAACATAAATGCTGCAGCAAAATTGGTAGAAAATATAATTTTATTTGGTATGAGGTCTTTCATACCCAATAAAAGAATTTCGATTAAACCAAAAGACCATTCCTGGTTTAATGCGACTTGCAGACAAGCAGTCAGGTCCAAAGAGGAAGCATTTAGGAATTGGCGTTTAAACAAAACTACTGATACTAAACCGCTGCGCAATCAGGCCAGAAATAGGTGTAATGCCACTCTAAAGCGCGAAAAAGCTCTCTACGAGCAGCGCCTTAGACGTAGAGTTCTTCAATGCCATAAGGGTAGTAAGAACTTTTGGTCGTTCGTGGAGAGGGTGAAGAATCAGACGCGATCGTCTATTCCAACTCTCCTTAAGGATGATCAGATCTTCACTCACTCGGTTGATAAGGCAAACTTATTAGCCAAAATGTTTGCTGAAAACTGCTCTCTTCCTGAGAGTAGCCAACCACTACCCGTGATCGATGGTGTGTCTCATATTATGCCTGAGATGCACTTTCGAACGCGGGCTGTTAAAAGAGTGCTTGTAAACCTCAACATCAATAAATCCTCGGGACCGGATGGCATTTCAGCCCACGTGTTGAGAAAGTGCGCCTCAACACTGGCTCGCCCATTGCGCAATCTCTTTAATTTATCGTTTACTTCAGGAGTTTTTCCTAATTCCTGGAGGATTGCCAATGTGCAGCCAGTTCCCAAAAAAGGTGAGGCTACGAATCCTGCGAATTACCGGCCCATAGCAATCTGTTCAATGCTCTCCAAAGTTATGGAGAGCGTTGTAAATTTTAACTTGATGAGGTATCTAGAGGGCAACCAATTGGTCAGCGATCGCCAGTACGGTTTCCGTGCTCACCGCTCCACAGGCGATTTGATGGCGTTTCTCACCGAGCGGTGGAACAGTTGTGTTCACCAATTCGGTGAGAGCAAGGTTGTTGCTTTGGATATCTCCAAGGCATTTGACTGAGTGTGGCATAAAGCACTTGTGTCTAAACTGGCTGCTTATGGTGTCGGAAATACATTCACTCGATGGATATCGAGTTTCCTCAGCGGCCGTTATATTCGGGTTGTGATAGATGGCTTTGCTTCCGAAGAGCACTATGCTGGAATTCCGCAGGGTTCGGTCCTGTCTCCTACACTTTTTCTCATTTTTATCAATGACCTTCTGTCATTGACATCAAACCCCGTCTACTCGTTTGCTGATGACAGCAGCATTTGTCATTCATATTCATTCTCCAGGCGTCCCTCTATTCTGGAGATTAATAGAAAACGCAGTATTATGAATGACACACTCCAATTTGACCTCAACAAAATCCAGGAGTGGGGTCAAGCGAATCGGGTTGATTTTAATGCGCGGAAGACCCAATGCTGTTTGTTGACCCACAAGCGTCTGGCGGGCGACAACTTCCCACCGTTAAATATGGGTGGTGTGGATATTAATGAGTCGGAGGCTCTTGATGTTCTGGGCATGTCAATACAATGCGATCTTCGTTAGAACGATCACATTTTTGATGTGTCGAAAGAAGCAGCCAAGTGCTTAGGCTTTTTAAAGCGATGCAAGAAATACTTCACTCCAACCGACCTACGTTGTATCTACACCACTTATATCCGTCCGAAAATGGAGTACAACTCGCATATTTGGTCTGGAGCTTCGAAAACATATCTTCAGCTTCTGGACCGTATACAAGGTCGTGCGATAAAACTTATAGGGGACAGTAGGGTATCCAGCTCTATTGAAACCTTGGGATGTCGTCGGGATGTGGGGTGTGTAACCTTATTCTACCGATACTTTAATGGTAATTGTTCCTCTGAAGTAGCCAGCCTGATCCCTTCGGTTCAGGTATTCAACAGGTCTACTCCAGAGCGGTGCACCCCTTTTACGTCTCGATCCCGTTCCAACGCACTACCCACTACCGCGAGAATTCGTTTTTCGGTCGCGCAGTTAAATTGTGGAATAGTCTCCCTGCGCATGTCTTCCCATCCACTTATAACGTCGAAGTTTTTAAAAGAGGTGTAAATCGACACTACTCCCACTTTTCACCTTCCCACTAACCTTTTCCCTTCTAAACCAACGAATGCTTTGCATGGATAGGGGGCATCCCCTGAGTTTGGTTCTATATGCCATAAAAAAAAAACATGGAGGTAATTGTTGCCGGCTGAAGAAAGCCATTTACGGTTAAAAACAGGCTGGCCGCCAATAGTATCTGAAAATTAGCGCAAAACTTGTCAGTTTGGGAATAAAATCAGTATCAAATGAACCTTGTTTGTTTTATCGGTATTCTAATGGAAACATATTATTAGTTGCGCTATACGTTGATGATATGCTACTTGCTGCAAAAGATAAGAAAGAAATGAGCCGTTTAAAATATGAACTGCTAGAAGACTTTGAAATAAAAGATTTAGGTTTGGCACGTTATTGTTTAGGTCTGGAGATTATACAAAATGATTGCACAATTGAATTGAGACAAACCAATTATATAAAGGGATTATCGAATAAGTTTGGCATGAGCGAATGCAATTCTATCGCAACACCTGCTGAACTCATTCCACAGTTCAGCGACGAATATAGCAATGTTTTAGATAAAGACACTTATCCTTATAGAACATGAATTGGTGCGTTAATGTATATATCAGTGGCGACGAGACCGGACATCTCTAATGAAATTAATTATAATTAACTATAATTATATGGTTATTATCGGGCACTTCTGATTTAGTTTTTAACTTTGTAATTATGGCTTCATCCCGGTAGGCGTCATAAATAAAATAAAAAGTTAAACCATTAAATAAATAAAATAAAAAGTGAAAACCAACCGATATAATGTTACTTTACAGAGCAGGATTCAAGAAAATTGTACAAACCACGATATTAAGCAAAAGAACCACGATATTAAGCATTAATGAAAATGTTCCACAAAAAAAGAAAACGAAAAAAGAAAGAGGAAAAAGTTAATACGTGCGTTGCTTTAATGCAAATTTAAGGGCAGTACACGAACGTTCAATTTTAAGCAATAATAATGGCCAGATATTCAACCAACGAGCGAGGTGATTCTTCTTGATTCTGCTTTGTTATTTTCGCGATATCGTTACTGTGTGATTTTCAAACAACGAGGAGCTCGTTCGCTAAACACTTTCCATACTTTTTACGAGTTCTCGTTCGTTACATGGTATTTTCAATCATTATTTCAACGATGAAGTAGCGATATGAACTGTCAAAAGTAACGACTGCTAAAAGGCTGTCATTACTCCATTCTTTCAGCTAAACTGGTGCAAATTTTAGAAGAATTCGTAATTTCCCTATTCCGATGTCTCAGGCTGTGCTCATCTTCCGAATCACTTCCGAATTGCTCCATGGCAAGTTCCACTCCTGAAAACATGTTTCCTTTTTCTTATTTATTGAACAAATCGTTAATAATCGCTAAAACAGAATACAAATTTTCCGTTTCAAAATTCATAAATTTCAGCACTTGAAACACATCAAAAGTAACAACATATGGGAAACCAGGGTTAAAAAAAAAACAAAAATTAGAAAGCATGCGAAGAAAAGAGAAATCCGAGTTTACCCTTAAAAAATTAAACACATCTTTGAAATGCCTTAGAAAGTATTTAGAAATCGCTTTTTGGATTCGCGGTAATTTCTCGCTTCTTAGTGATAGTGATAATTGAAAATCTGGCCATAAATTAAAAATTTATACCTGATACCCCTTAAGATTATTAAAAACCTACAGAACTGACCGAAGGTAACCCCAAACCTTTTGCCACATAAATAAGAGGAAACCAAAGTAGCAATGCATTATCATATGGCTTTAAGAATAAATTTCCTTTACCGCATCTTTAGTAGACCCTTTTCCACCGCTTCTTTGCAAAAGCTTAGCCAGTGTTTCGTTTTGTACCCTTGCACGTAGCTCATTTCTATGAACTGAACCACCAAATACTTTCTTCAATTTGGATGTTATCGTTGGATTTCTTTCCTGTTCTTTTGCAATCGATCGATCAGTTTTAAAGTGACGAACGCAGTTCCTAGGAGTATAAGAAACATTATTTTTCAAAGATAAAGTAGCCGCCTACTACCTGTGATAAGGCTGATTCATAAAATTGTAGCGATTTCCACTAAATTTTAAAGAAAACTCCACTAGGTGTGTTGCCTTTTCCTTTCTGATATTTTCAACACCAAAAATGCTGAAGTTCAGCGACTCTAATTTACACTTTTTTGTTACCAAAGGTTTCTCATGGTGCCAACCTTGTAGTATATTGTATGCTATAAGTTCCTGGTAACTAGACTTGCTCTTACATATTGTGTTAGCCAAATCTATAAGCAAGCTGTCGCCTGTGCTGAAACTCGTATTTGACTGATAGGCTACACCAGTGTTAGCTATTTTCAATTTTGAAATTCTATGTAGAATTTTGGGCTTCGAAGTGCTCACACAGTACAAATGTGGTTTGCGACTAAAATTACTCCAGTACGACGAAGACTGAAATACGAAAACGTATGTAATTTATATAACTACAATTCCTGCAAAGCTAAGCACCAATGTAAATGAATATGCACAGAACATCCTCTATAGATAATTTATTATGAGTTGCTACTAACGATTAAATACCGGAACACTAGGATAGCACAGAGCCGAAATTTTCCGAACTTAACGCTGTAAACATATAGGGCCTTATTTTGTATCTGCGGAACGGTAGCGACAGCTAAGCGTCTGCTTCTGTTCCCGTTGCTGTTAAAACCGTATTTTGTAACTCTTACGTTGAGCCCCGTTGAGCGCACTGGGCTTTACGTCTTTTGCATTCCAGTCAGCTGATATGGAAATGTTGTGTATTTGGTGTACACAAAGACGACATTCACACGTCTCTTTCCTTCTTATGATTAGATGCATGCAATGAATTTGTTCTTATACCTGTTTTCTTTTGCCTCGATCAACTTTTGTTTATCAAAACCAGCTGGCAAGGCAGTGTGTTTGAAAACGGGGAACAAATCGCAAATCGATGCTTAGAGAATTTTTTGAATAATAATGCAAAATTTTTTTTTGTGCTGTACTTTTATAAAGTAAAAATAAAATTGTTATTCGATTTGTTATGAAGTGGATCAGACCAGGAAAATGACGAGGAAACAAACATTCCAGCCAGGGTACGCAACCCAGCATTGAAAAGCAATGCATGGATTTTAGAGATCACTTCAAAGAAAATTGCATACACTTTCTTCGAAATTTCCATTATATTATTTTATAATAATTAATTAAATTACTTTATTTAATTTTTTTTATTAAAAAAAAATACGTTAAATAAAAATGAAATGAAAAAATAAAAACAAATAAAAAATAACTGAACAAAAGACTCCCTCACTCGTCGAGCTCTACACACAAACTGTGCGAACGGCAGCATTTTAGCTTCCGCTTCTCTACAATGGCCACCACAAGCGCTTCTGTTGTTACAAAATACCATTTTCCAACGTAAGCACGTAAGAAGTATGCAATTGTTATTGTAAACCCAGCTGTACAGTAGCGCCAGCAGTAGCGTCAGCGGTGTGTATTTTGTGCACACATTTTGATCAGCTGTTTTACGAATATAACAAAGAGGAACGTAGAAGAGCCATACCGTTCGCAGATAAAAAATAAGGCCCATAATAGAGTGAACAAAATCCTTACGACGGTTACCACAGCACGCAAGGCTGGCTTTGCTCTTCTTCGCTTTGTATGTGTTAAGGGTTCATTATAATAACTTGACTTGATTAAGCGAATTGACTTGACTTTGCGGTTTGCGAGGTTGATCAAATGCAAAATCCTCTCCGAAAACCAAAGAAAGAGAAAATGTTTACATTTTAATGTTGCCACTTTTACTGAAACTAATTTTAGTTGGGTATTTTTAAGTCGTGTGAGGGTTTTTAATGAATGCCTTTAATTTTGTAATTTGACGACAAGTTGTACGTATATTTTGCAGATTTGCAGAACAAGGTTTGCGTTTCTTTAATTTATAAATTATTTAATTTAATAATTTCTGCTGATTTATATAGGAATTCAGCTAAATTGATAGTTGTTAGAACAATAGTTCACAAAACAAGGGCGAAAATTTTTATCTGGAAAAATTGTGGCAGCTTGTAGGAAGTCTTTCTTATTTCATAGTTTTGGCTTTTGAAACACTAAGCAATGGATGAAGATTTAGATCTCGATTTTTTAAATATATTAAGATTGTGCGCTCAATGGATCCGCTCTCGGCGCGAAATACGTTGGAGTGTTCGTCCAGTGAATAGGTATAGGATAACGCATGTATATTTTAGGAATGACTGTGAAAAATATTGATTGTTTTTGTGTTGTTCCTAATTAAATTAATAGACATGATGTTTTTGTTTAATGAAAATTAATTCGTGCATTGCTCAAAAATTCCATGCAATTTCCCGCATACATTTCATACAACGCAAAAGATAATAAATGAGTGGAAAATTAAGGTGGCAACGTTTGCTCTCTCTCACTTTGGCTCGACTTGGTGAAATATTAAAATGGATCTGATATTATTGCCAAGTCAATTCGCAGTCTCGCCACTATGATCGCATATACACGATCCATAAGGTGAAAGTCGAATTTCTCACTCAAGTCCATTAGCTTTATGATGTCAAGTTAGCATAATTCCGTCGGAATTATAATAACTTAACTTGAAGAATCCTTTTCCAAGTCATGCATTATATTAAATATTTTGCAAAAGAAACCAAGTCAAATTCCATAAAATCTGCTCGATTCCCAAATATAGTCAACTGTTTTTACTTACTACACGTACTTTAAGCTGTAAGAGATGCCAACATATTTTACCTTTGAATTTGGTGTAAATTTCCACAACACCTTAAAGACGGCGTGGAAATGCAGCAAAATCTTATTTATAAAGTTATTAAAATAGTTAGAAAGTTACTTAAAAATCATTGTTATAATTGTTTAAAAGATTTTTTTCTTTTACAAATTACAAAAACAAGTCAGTTTACATTACTGCTTACATATTGTTTATTGTTTACATACTGTTTGTTGTATATTTCCAAACAGTTAAGGAATCATCAAAACCGCGAAGGATCTTACATGCAATGAAGTTTTTCTATTAAAGCTTACTTAAAAATCCATATAAGTAATATTTAATAATTGTGTCTCGTTGGTATCCCTGTCATGAACTCACCCCATCATCTTGTGACGGTATGGTAACAAACTGGAATGGTTTACTTTTCCAACTAACTTCCTTTGCAATAGCCAGTTTTAGCTTGTAACAAGGAGACAATTTCACCGTAAAAATCACATACGCTCTACGTGAGTGCGCGGACGGACATGTTTTTCAGCTGGCTCACGAAATGAGAGGAGTTTCCAGGCTTGTTGCCTTTGACAGCAACAACTGATCAAAATTGTATGGGCTATGTTTGGGTCCGATTAGCGAACTTTCGACCGACCATAACCGCCGATAGTCGAAGGAAGGGTGAAGAGGGAAGCAATTCGAAAATACACGAAAATCTGCTGTTAAAGTTGCCAATTATATGAGAAGCAATTTTAATTTGGGCATTTGGAAATTCACGCAGCAAGTAGTGGCGAGTACAGTGCAGACGCGTTTTTAAATCGCTCTCGATTCTTTGCGTAAATGTTATGAGTAAAAGTATTTTTAATTATATACGGGTTCTTAATTTGACTAGTAAAAGCATAAGGGATTGAACTATCCCACTCCAAAACCGATAACTGCATAAGGAATAAATTAAATTTAATAAACAAAATAAGACCAACGCATAACCGCACTGCTCTCATTCCCACTAAACTCGCGCCAACTTAATTTCTGTTTATTAAAGCTAACGGGTAAACGCTCTTAAAATATAAAGTATGCCGTGCGTTTGCTCAGCAAGAGTCGATCGTCATTTGGATGAAAACAAGAAAATCAAATTTGAAGGCTGCAACGAGTTTTTTAATTGCGACTGTATCACTCTAACAAAGAGCGACTTGAAATACATGAAGAAGAGTAATCGACCTTACAAATGCAAGAGATGTCTTGCAGTTCGACGCGCTTCTCTTCATTTTACCCAAATTAGTACCAACGCAGGTTCTGCAACAGAGTGTCTACTCCACCTACACCATCACAATAGGTAGTATATGTACCTTCTGGCTCATATGGCTCGCCTGTGATTTTCGGCGGCGCCCACCGCCAAAGGGCGCCGCGTGTGTATTTTCGGCTGCGCCCACCGCTAAAGGGGCGCTGTGTGTGTAAGAGTGAGACAGAAGATGTGAGTGGCAAACGGAGTTGGCATATTGAGGATTAATCCTCACGTAGTTACCAGATCGCGTATTTTGTGGACAGAGTTGCCAGATCAAGGAGTTTGATGGACAGACTGGCCAGATAGAGGATTTTTAAATTTTTTTTATTTATTTATTTCTTTATATTTTTTGTATTTCTTTATTTAATTTTTTTTATTTTTTAATTTTTTGGAAATTCTTTGAATTTAAAAAAATTTTGGGAGTTTTTCAAGGGGTGGCAACAATGTTGGTCAAGTCAGATGGCAACCCTGGTGGCCTGGCGAACGTACTGACGGCTGACGACTGGCGGATGCCGGATGGCTTTTTAAACGCTGCCTCAGAAGTGTAGTGAAATTTAATGTAAACATTAAGGGAGCGATTCCAGCTGTAACTTCGCATCCACGGTCGGAAGTGCGAAATTGTTATTTTAAGAAATATGAAACACGCCTTGTTTTTCTTGTTGTTGTCGCTTATTGCTTGCGTTCGAATATGAAGCTTGCCTTGTTGTTATTGTTGTTGTTGTTTATTATCTGAAGTCGAATCTTTAGAAGAGAAAAACAAAAATTAAAGTACAGATTTCTTCATTATTTCAATTTCGCTTGAAACTGTGTCCTCGCATTCATGAATATGTTTACAGAAATTTTAAGGACACCTTGTTGTTCTTATTGTTGTTTCTTATTGCTTAGTATCGAATTGTGGCTTGATTCGAATTTGCCAGGAATTTAATTAATGTAAACATATCCGAAAAACGTGACAAAATTACGCGAAACTGAACCGAACATGATTGAACAGGCACGGATCTCTTTGTCACAATTTAGGATTGCATGAGTGTGCATTCATAAATTTTATATCATCTTGTTTTCTTAAGTCTTGGAATTAGCTTAATTAATTCTTGGAAAAAAGTATACAACCGTAAGTAACGTGTGAGTTTTTTTGACTTTATAAAATTATGTGATAGAACAAATAGAAGTCAGTCAACAATCAACTATTAACTTAAAAACATGAATCACGTAAATTGCCGACATTTTTAACTCGAGTTCATGAGTTTTTAGTAACTCACAGGGAAAATACACTGGAGGAGCATTTTGATTACATTATAACCAACTATATAAAATTGAGCCAGTGTAAGAATTCCTTTGTGATTGAGTCACGACATTGATGCCATTATATTACGTGTTGCTGCTCTTCAAGTGAACCTGTAGATGGACCAGACGCTTGTGCTTGCTGCAATATCAATTTAATTGTTTGCAGAATAAATAAATTGATATAATTTTAAACCAGATTATATAAATAAAAATACATATTTATACAATTCTTTTATTTCTTTATTTCTTTATTAAAATCTTTTTGACAATTTGTAAAATATGTTTCGAGTAGTGGTTGCGATTGAGGAAAGTCGACCTGAACCTCCAAACCAAAATCTCCATCTTCTCCATCTCCATCTTCTTCCAGCACTTTTATTATGTTGTAATTTCCGTTGCTGAACTATTCTATAATCGCATCACAATTGTTTTTTTTATGGCAGATGAAACCAAGCTCAGGGTATTCCCCCTAACCATGCACAGCATTTGTTTGTTCCGATGGGATGACAGATTATTTGGACGGGGGAAAGAGGAAGTAGTGACGGTTTACACCTCGCTTAAAGGTTTCGACGCTGTAAGTGGGCGGGAAGACATTCGCAGGGAGATTATTCCACAATCATTTATTGAATTTTTGCGGTAGAAAAATTACACAATCCTCCAGCTCCATTAATATGCGATCTCCATATTTGGTTTTTGTTCTGCGAACATTTTTTATGGTGTAGAATCTGCTGCTTTCCATGTCCTCGAAATGGAGTAATTTGGAGGTTGGAGTTCTTTTGATTGAAGTCCTTCACAGCAGCGTACTAGAGAGAAAAGTCAGTTTGTTGGAGCTGATTCATTTTACTAATATTATTTTATTGACTTTTGCAACAAATTATTTTAACAAATTTTTCGTTGACAACGTTAACTGCACCTGATCAAAGTTACACAAAAACTGAATATATGGAACTAAAATGTAGTATTTATATAACGACTACATAAGCAGCGTGTACTATAATATGTTGTTTACATAAGTACAGTACTCTTAAAAGTATACAAAAAATACTTAAGAAATTTATCTTCACCACCATCAGCATATTTTCAACATCGTCCAAATTCAACACACCTTATAAATAATTGTTTATTTATATTAAAAGAATTAATAAGAACTACATATATACTATTATATTTTTAAAATCTATATTTATTTATTATTTAACATGTAAAGAAATTTTAAGCATAGATGACCACAGTTGTATGAATTATAGTCTTTATGCTGAGTGTAGTTGTAACGTATGTACTCCTTCTCCCAAATAATTTATTATTTCATGTGGTGGTTGCAAGTTTCCAAAGCTATTAAAGTATTCTTTGCAGTTCTTGTCTCTATAATATGCTACCCAATGAGTACCGGGGCCCTTTGATGTATCCAGATTAACGATTCCACATTCTTGTTGACGAGGTCGTTTCGGGAGAATGTCTCGCATAAAAATACCTCTGAAATGTGATAGATTTTTTGCATTCTTATTATGTCGATTCGCTTCTTCCAATTGTTATCGTGTGGCTTTTGTATCATTAATTGCTTTTGCGATTGAAGCTCCTCCATATGCTAAGCGCCCAACAGCAGTTAAAATGGTTACTAATGGTAGAAACCCTCCTACTTTAGGAACGGGTATAAAGCGTGGAATATCAACCATCGACTCTTCCGTCCGAAAGAGTTTTTCACAACCTTTTGTGCGATTTTTATAGCTCTGGGAATATCTTCTGATTTTAGTTGTATAATAATTTTCAATGCGTTTTTAACCGGTTGAGTAAATATTTTCTTGATACATTTCTTTTTAAATTTTCTCTTCATTTTCTTAAGAGTTTTATTCATCGTGCTTCCCATGCCGAATTTTACTTCAGCTTTTATCGCGTTTGTAACTAAATATGGGTTTATTCGCTCACTGAATTTGCTGTCTTTTAATTTTACTCTCTGCCGCGCCCTTTCAAATAATATTTTATTTGCTTCGTGACGCTTGTTCAAGTTTTGAGTTTTATAATAAGCAATATCGTGCTCTCTGCATGCGGCGTTCAGTGGATTGATTGCCTTATCGCCTCTTGCCAAGCGTTCTGTTAGTTTAGTTCCTAAACCACAAAATTGATAACTCGGTAAATGAAGTTCAATTGGCAGAGAATTTATAACACTATTTAAAAAACCTCTTCCGGTTACTGATTGTTTGGAAATGACATGTTGCTTGTAAATGATAAATTTTTTATATCTTTTCACCTACTCGTACTGAATGAAAATTAATATAAATGTGTGATTATTGCATATTTATATTAATTGTTAAAATGCGTTTCATTAAACAAGACAGAAATATAATAATAAAGAATATGAATCTAGTAACTAATAATGTTTCCAAATCAAGACACAGTTTCCTGCTACCAAATTCAATAAGATGTCTTATTGTCGGACCTTCGAATTGTGGAAAAACCAACGTTATGTTAAGTCTAATAGAAAGTCCGAATGGGCTAATATTCTCAAATATATACTTATATTCAAAGTCGTTATATCAATCAAAATATGAATATTTAAAGTAATTAATAAATCCAATTCAAAATATTGGATTATTTACATTTTCCGAGAGTCCTCAAACCAAATGAAGCAAACAGCAACTCCATTATGATATTTGAAGACGTTACTTGTGAGAAGCATAACAACATTCGCGAATACTTTTGTATGGGCAGACACAAATGCATCGATTGTTTTTATTTATGCCAAACATATACACGAATCTCTAAGCATTTAGTGCGTGATAATGTTAACATGATTATTATATTCAAACAAAATGAAATGAATTTGAAACACATATACAAAAATCATGTGGGAACAGACTTGACTTTTGGAAAGTTTTTAAATATATGTAGAGAATTTTGGAAAGATAAATATGGATTTCTGGTAATCAGCAAAGACGGTCCGATGATAAAGGACGTTATAGAAATGGCTTTGATATTTACATCAACTATAAATAAAAGCACTCCAGATACTTTCATACTAGTATGCAAACAGTCTTTTAACCAAAGACAACAAGACTGGAAACTCTTTTTTCGCTTTCACTTTGCTTGTGAAATCAGGCTGAAGTGTGTAAATTACACAAATAAAATGCATGCAATTTTGACAACTTGGAAAAATTGTTTACAAAATTTTGAGAGAGGATTTAAATTTTTTAAGAGAGAATTGCAACTCTTGTTCTTCCTCACCGCACTAGCCTAGAAACATAATTTTTAAAATACGTAAAGAAGACAAGGAGATAGGCTCTAAACTAACTTATGCTTTAAGAAATTCACAAGAAATCTTTTCCAAGTCATGTTGCTGCATTATATCATATATTTTGCGAAGGAAACCAAGTCAAATTCAATAAAATTTGCTCGATTCGCAAATCTAATCAGCTGTTTTACCTACCACACGTACTTTTAGCTGTAAGAGATGCCAACATATTTTACTTTAGATTGTGGTGTAAATTTCCACACCACCTCAAAGATGGTGTGGAAATGTAGCAAAAGCTTTTTTATAAAGTAATTAAAATGGTTAGAAAGTTACTAAAAAATCATTGTTATAATTGTTTAAAAGATTTTTTTCTTTTACACATTACAAAAACAAGTCGGTTTACATTACTACTTACATATTGTTTATTGTTTAAATACTGTTTGTTGTATATTTCCAAACAGTTAAGGAATCATCAAAACCGCTAAGGATCTTACATGCAATGAAGTTTTTCTATTAAAGCTTACTTAAAAATCCATATAAGTAATATTTAATAATTGTGTCTCGTTGGTATCCCTGTCATGAACTCACCCCATCATCTTGTGACGGTGTGGTAACAAACTGGAATGGTTTACTTTTCCAAAAAACTTCCTTTGCAATAGCCAGTTTTAGCTTGTAACAAGGAGACAATTTCACCGTAAAACTCACATACGCTGTACGTGAGTGCGCGGACAGACATGTTTTTCAGCTGGCTCACGAAATGAGAGGAGTTTCCAGGCTTGTTGTCTTTTTCAGCAACAACTGATCAAAATTGTATGGGCTATCTTTGGGTCCGATTAGCGAACTTTCGACCGACCATAACCGCCGATAGTCGAAGGAAGGGTGAAGAGGGAAGCAATTCGAAAATACACGAAAATCTGCTGTTAAAGTTGCCAATTATATGAGAAGCAATTTTAATTTGGGCATTTGGAAATTCACGCAGCAAGTAGTGGCGAGTACAGTGCAGACGCGTTTTTAAATCGCTCTCGATTCTTTGCGTAAATGTTATGAGTAAAAGTATTTTTAATTATATACGGGTTCTTAATTTGACTAGTAAAAGCATAAGGGATTGAACTATCCCACTCCAAAACCGATAACTGCATAAGGAATAACTTAAATTTATTTAATAACTTAAATTTATTAAACAAAATAAGACCAACGCATAACCGCACTGCTCTCATTCCCACTAAACTCGCGCCAACTTAATTTCTGTTTATTAAAGCTAACGGGTAAACGCTCTTAAAATATAAAGTATGCCGTGCGTTTGCTCAGCAAGAGTCGATCGTCATTTGGATGAAAACAAGAAAATCAAATTTGAAGGCTGCAACGAGTTTTTTAATTGCGACTGTATCACTCTAACAAAGAGCGACTTGAAATACATGAAGAAGAGTAATCGACCTTACAAATGCAAGAGATGTCTTGCAGTTCGACGCGCTTCTCTTCATTTTACCCAAATTAGTACCAACGCAGGTTCTGCAACAGAGTGTCTACTCCACCTACACCATCACAATAGGTAGTATATGTACCTTCTGGCTCATATGGCTCGCCTGTGATTTTCGGCGGCGCCCACCGCCAAAGGGCGCCGCGTGTGTATTTTCGGCTGCGCCCACCGCTAAAGGGGCGCTGTGTGTGTAAGAGTGAGACAGAAGATGTGAGTGGCAAACGGAGTTGCCATATTGAGGATTAATCCTCACGTAGTTACCAGATCGCGTATTTTGTGGACAGAGTTGCCAGATCAAGGAGTTTGATGGACAGACTGGCCAGATAGAGGATTTTTAAATTTTTTTTATTTATTTATTTCTTTATATTTTTTGTATTTCTTTATTTAATTTTTTTTTATTTTTTAATTTTTTGGAAATTCTTTGAATTTAAAAAAATTTTGGGAGTTTTTCAAGGGGTGGCAACAATGTTGGTCAAGTCAGATGGCAACCCTGGTGGCCTGGCGAACGTACTGACGGCTGACGACTGGCGGATGCCGGATGGCTTTTTAAACGCTGCCTCAGAAGTGTAGTGAAATTTAATGTAAACATTAAGGGAGCGATTCCAGCTGTAACTTCGCATCCACGGTCGGAAGTGCGAAATTGTTATTTTAAGAAATATGAAACACGCCTTGTTTTTCTTGTTGTTGTCGCTTATTGCTTGCGTTCGAATATGAAGCTTGCCTTGTTGTTATTGTTGTTGTTGTTTATTATCTGAAGTCGAATCTCTAGAAGAGAAAAACAAAAATTAAAGTACAGATTTCTTCATTATTTCAATTTTGCTTGAAACTGTGTCCTCGCATTCATGAATATGTTTACAGAAATTTTAAGGACACCTTGTTGTTCTTATTGTTGTTTCTTATTGCTTAGTTTCGAATTGTGGCTTGATTCGAATTTGCCAGGAATTTAATTAATGTAAACATATCCGAAAAACGTGACAAAATTACGCGAAACTGAACCGAACATGATTGAACAGGCACGGATCTCTTTGTCACAATTTAGGATTGCATGAGTGTGCATTCATAAATTTTATATCATCTTGTTTTCTTAAGTCTTGGAATTAGCTTAATTAATTCTTGGAAAAAAGTATACAACCGTAAGTAACGTGTGAGTTTTTTTGACTTTATAAAATTATGTGATAGAACAAATAGAAGTCAGTCAACAATCAACTATTAACTTAAAAACATGAATCACGTAAATTGCCGACATTTTTAACTCGAGTTCATGAGTTTTTAGTAACTCACAGGGAAAATACACTGGAGGAGCATTTTGATTACATTATAACCAACTATATAAAATTGAGCCAGTGTAAGAATTCCTTTGTGATTGAGTCACGACATTGATGCCATTATATTACGTGTTGCTGCTCTTCAAGTGAACCTGTAGATGGACCAGACGCTTGTGCTTGCTGCAATATCAATTTAATTGTTTGCAGAATAAATAAATTGATATAATTTTAAACCAGATTATATAAATAAAAATACATATTTATACAATTCTTTTATTTCTTTATTTCTTTATTAAAATCTTTTTGACAATTTGTAAAATATGTTTCGAGTAGTGGTTGCGATTGAGGAAAGTCGACCTGAACCTCCAAACCAAAATCTCCATCTTCTCCATCTCCATCTTCTTCCAGCACTTTTATTATGTTGTAATTTCCGTTGCTGAACTATTCTATAATCGCATCACAATTGTTTTTTTTATGGCAGATGAAACCAAGCTCAGGGTATTCCCCCTAACCATGCACAGCATTTGTTTGTTCCGATGGGATGACAGATTATTTGGACGGGGGAAAGAGGAAGTAGTGACGGTTTACACCTCGCTTAAAGGTTTCGACGCTGTAAGTGGGCGGGAAGACATTCGCAGGGAGATTATTCCACAATCATTTATTGAATTTTTGCGGTAGAAAAATTACACAATCCTCCAGCTCCATTAATATGCGATCTCCATATTTGGTTTTTGTTCTGCGAACATTTTTTATGGTGTAGAATCTGCTGCTTTCCATGTCCTCGAAATGGAGTAATTTGGAGGTTGGAGTTCTTTTGATTGAAGTCCTTCACAGCAGCGTACTAGAGAGAAAAGTCAGTTTGTTGGAGCTGATTCATTTTACTAATATTATTTTATTGACTTTTGCAACAAATTATTTTAACAAATTTTTCGTTGACAACGTTAACTGCACCTGATCAAAGTTACACAAAAACTGAATATCTGGAACTAAAATGTAGTATTTATATAACGACTACATAAGCAGCGTGTACTATAATATGTTGTTTACATAAGTACAGTACTCTTAAAAGTATACAAAAAATACTTAAGAAATTTATCTTCACCACCATCAGCATATTTTCAACATCGTCCAAATTCAACACACCTTATAAATAATTGTTTATTTATATTAAAAGAATTAATAAGAACTACATATATACTATTATATTTTTAAAATCTATATTTATTTATTATTTAACATGTAAAGAAATTTTAAGCATAGATGACCACAGTTGTATGAATTATAGTCTTTATGCTGAGTGTAGTTGTAACGTATGTACTCCTTCTCCCAAATAATTTATTATTTCATGTGGTGGTTGCAAGTTTCCAAAGCTATTAAAGTATTCTTTGCAGTTCTTGTCTCTATAATATGCTACCCAATGAGTACCCAAAATGAAATGAATTTGAAACACATATACAAAAATCATGTGGGAACAGACTTGACTTTTGGAAAGTTTTTAAATATATGTAGAGAATTTTGGAAAGATAAATATGGATTTCTGGTAATCAGCAAAGACGGTCCGATGATAAAGGACGTTATAGAAATGGCTTTGATATTTACATCAACTATAAATAAAAGCACTCCAGATACTTTCATACTAGTATGCAAACAGTCTTTTAACCAAAGACAACAAGACTGGAAACTCTTTTTTCGCTTTCACTTTGCTTGTGAAATCAGGCTGAAGTGTGTAAATTACACAAATAAAATGCATGCAATTTTGACAACTTGGAAAAATTGTTTACAAAATTTTGAGAGAGGATTTAAATTTTTTAAGAGAGAATTGCAACTCTTGTTCTTCCTCACCGCACTAGCCTAGAAACATAATTTTTAAAATACGTAAAGAAGACAAGGAGATAGGCTCTAAACTAACTTATGCTTTAAGAAATTCACAAGAAATCTTTTCCAAGTCATGTTGCTGCATTATATCATATATTTTGCGAAGGAAACCAAGTCAAATTCAATAAAATTTGCTCGATTCGCAAATCTAATCAGCTGTTTTACCTACCACACGTACTTTTAGCTGTAAGAGATGCCAACATATTTTACTTTAGATTGTGGTGTAAATTTCCACACCACCTCAAAGATGGTGTGGAAATGTAGCAAAAGCTTTTTTATAAAGTAATTAAAATGGTTAGAAAGTTACTAAAAAATCATTGTTATAATTGTTTAAAAGATTTTTTTCTTTTACACATTACAAAAACAAGTCGGTTTACATTACTACTTACATATTGTTTATTGTTTAAATACTGTTTGTTGTATATTTCCAAACAGTTAAGGAATCATCAAAACCGCTAAGGATCTTACATGCAATGAAGTTTTTCTATTAAAGCTTACTTAAAAATCCATATAAGTAATATTTAATAATTGTGTCTCGTTGGTATCCCTGTCATGAACTCACCCCATCATCTTGTGACGGTGTGGTAACAAACTGGAATGGTTTACTTTTCCAAAAAACTTCCTTTGCAATAGCCAGTTTTAGCTTGTAACAAGGAGACAATTTCACCGTAAAACTCACATACGCTGTACGTGAGTGCGCGGACAGACATGTTTTTCAGCTGGCTCACGAAATGAGAGGAGTTTCCAGGCTTGTTGTCTTTTTCAGCAACAACTGATCAAAATTGTATGGGCTATCTTTGGGTCCGATTAGCGAACTTTCGACCGACCATAACCGCCGATAGTCGAAGGAAGGGTGAAGAGGGAAGCAATTCGAAAATACACGAAAATCTGCTGTTAAAGTTGCCAATTATATGAGAAGCAATTTTAATTTGGGCATTTGGAAATTCACGCAGCAAGTAGTGGCGAGTACAGTGCAGACGCGTTTTTAAATCGCTCTCGATTCTTTGCGTAAATGTTATGAGTAAAAGTATTTTTAATTATATACGGGTTCTTAATTTGACTAGTAAAAGCATAAGGGATTGAACTATCCCACTCCAAAACCGATAACTGCATAAGGAATAACTTAAATTTATTTAATAACTTAAATTTATTAAACAAAATAAGACCAACGCATAACCGCACTGCTCTCATTCCCACTAAACTCGCGCCAACTTAATTTCTGTTTATTAAAGCTAACGGGTAAACGCTCTTAAAATATAAAGTATGCCGTGCGTTGGCTCAGCAAGAGTCGATCGTCATTTGGATGAAAACAAGAAAATCAAATTTGAAGGCTGCAACGAGTTTTTTAATTGCGACTGTATCACTCTAACAAAGAGCGACTTGAAATACATGAAGAAGAGTAATCGACCTTACAAATGCAAGAGATGTCTTGCAGTTCGACGCGCTTCTCTTCATTTTACCCAAATTAGTACCAACGCAGGTTCTGCAACAGAGTGTCTACTCCACCTACACCATCACAATAGGTAGTATATGTACCTTCTGACTCATATGGCTCGCCTGTGATTTTCGGCGGCGTCCACCGCCAAAGGGCGCCGCATGTGTATTTTCGGCTGCGCCCACCGCTAAAGGGGCGCTGTGTGTGTAAGAGTGAGACAGAAGATGTGAGTGGCAAACGGAGTTGCCATATTGAGGATTAATCCTCACGTAGTTACCAGATCGCGTATTTTGTGGACAAAGTTGCCAGATCAAGGAGTTTGATGGACAGACTGGCCAAAGAGGGGATTTTTAAATTTTTTTTATTTATTTATTTCTTTTTATTTTTTTGTATTTTTGTATGTTTTATTTTTTAATTTTTTGGAAATTCTTTGAATTAAAAAAATTTTAGGAATTTTTCAAGGGGTGGCAACAATGTTGGTCAAGTCAGATGGCAACCCTGGTGGCCTGGTGAATGTACTGACGACTGACGACTGGCGGATGCCGTATGGCTTTTTAAACGCTGCCTCAGAAGTGTAGTGAAATTTAATGTAAACATTAAGGGAGCGATTCCAGCTGTAACTTCGCATCCACGGTCGGAAGTGCGAAGTTGTTATTTTAAGAAATATGAAACACGCCTTGTTTTTCTTGTTGTTGTCGCTTATTGCTTGCGTTCGAATATGAAGCTTGCCTTGTTGTTATTGTTGTTGTTGTTGTTGTTTATTGTCTGGAGTCGAATCTCTAGAAGGGAAAAACAAAAATTTAAGTACAGATTTCTTCATTATTTCAATTTCGCTTGAAACTGTGTCCTCGCATCCATGAATATGTTTACAGAAATTTTAAGGACACCTTGTTGTTCTGATTGTTGTTTCTTATTGCTTAGTTTCGAATTGTGGCTTGATTCGAATTTGCCAGGAATTAAATTAATGTAAACATTGTAAGGAAAAAATATTTTTTTCCCTTACAACTCCGGGTGTAGAACCTGGCCTGCATCCCAACCGAGCCCGTTTTTAGTAAACGTAAACTGAAAACGCGGTGACCTGGGTTGTGCGGACTCAACTTCAGGTGGAATAAATTCTATCAACAACAATAAAACGAAAACAGGCAACGTAGCAAAGGCGAAAATATGTAAAACTAACAATAACAACAACAACCACATTAACTCGCTTGCTAACAAAGGGATTAAAAAAACCACAGTTACACAGAATACATGAACTACATACTTTTTACAACAATTATAACACAGACCGAGACGCCAAATCAGCAAGCAAAAATTAAAGCAGAGCCTTGGAAAATTACTAATAAAATCAGGTGGAATACTGTTTACAACAACTACAACACAGACTGAGACGCGAAACAAGCAAGCAAAAATTTAATCAGAGCGTGGGAAGCTACCAACAAAATCACAAGAATTTATTTCTAGAAATAACCACAACAACAACAAGTACGGTGTGTGCCGCTATGCAGATTAGAAAATTCTGGAATGTGAACAAGAACTACCAACAAAATCACAAGAATTTATTTCCAGAAATTAGCACAACAACAACAAGTACATTGTGTGCCGCTATGCACATTAGAAAATTCCAGAATGTGTACAGGAACAACAACTGCAGCGGAGTTGTTTTGATCGGTATATAAAAGGCCCACCGCGCTGAATTCGATCTCTTTTGGAATCTCGTGCTCCAAGTGGTAAGTCGTCGAACCTTGAACCTCTAGTACCTCGTAGTGGCTGAGTGCTCTTAAGCGGACGCCAATCCCAATTCCAAGTAAATTTTAGTACCTCGTCCTGGCTGAGTGCTCTTAAGCGGACGCCAATCCCAATTCCAAGTAAATTTTAGCACCTCGTCCTGGCTGAGTGCTCTTAAGCGGACGCCAATCCCAATTCCCAGTAAATTTTAGTACCTCATCCTGGCTGAGTGCTCTTAAGCGGACGTCAATCCCAATTCCAAGTAAATTTTAGTACCTCATCCTGGCTGAGTGCTCTTAAGCGGACGCCAATCCCAATTCCAAGTAAATTTTAGTACCTCGTCCTGGCTGAGTGCTCTTAAGCGGACGCCAATCCCAATTCCCAGTAAATTTTAGTACCTCATCCTGGCTGAGTGCTCTTAAGCGGACGCCAATCCCAATTCCAAGTAAATTTTAGTACCTCGTCCTGGCTGAGTGCTCTTAAGCGGACGCCAATCCCAATTCCAAGTAAATTTTAGTACCTCGTCCTGGCTGAGTGCTCTTAAGCAGACGCCAATCCCAATTCCAAGTAAATTTTAGTACCTCGTCCTGGCTGAGTGCTCTTAAGCGGACGCCAATCCCAATTCCAAGTACATTTTAGTACCTTGTCCTGGCTGAGTGCTCTTAAGCGGACGCCAATCCCAATTCCAAGTAAATTTTAGTACCTCGTCCTGGCTGAGTGCTCTTAAGCGGACACCAACCCCAATTCCAAGTAAATTTTAGTACCTCGTCCTGGCTGAGTGCTCTTAAGCGGACGCCAATCCCGATTCCAAGTAAATTTTAGTACCTTGTCCTAGCTGAGTGCTCTTAAGCGGACGCCAATCCCGATTCCAAGTAAATTTCATTAGGACCTCGTCGTGGCCGAGTGCTTTTAAGCGGACGCCAATCCCGAATCCAAGTAAATTTTAGTACCTCGTCGTGGCCGAGTGCTTTTAAGCGGACGCCAATCCTGAATCAAAGTAAATTCTAGTACCTCGTAGTGGCTGACGCCGACAATCATAAAACCTCGTATTCTAGAACTCTGTGTGTATATAGACTTTGTATTTTTACGGACTGAGTGCTATTCAGCGGACATTAGAATTAAAGGAACTAGTTTTAAGAAATACTGTTAGCAATAAAATACCGAAAAATAAAACTTTGAATTACGGTAAACAAATAGTCGAAAAACTGTGAAAAGAATACCGAAAGCTTTTTATTTAAGTGTTCGGTACTGGACTCTGGCGAGACTGAGTATACCCCGGCAAGAAACTTCGTTACAAAATGGCGCCCGAGCAGGGACAATAGTTTCCGAGAAAAATCAAAACCTATAGTGCTGAATCGCGGAAAAAAACGAAACTTTAGAAAAAAAAAACGGTATTATAAACAGTTACGCGAAGCGAACGATAAATCGAACAAATAATTGAACGCTAAACTGTGCTAACGGCGAATTCAAATAAAAAAACATTGTGCAAAAAAAAATAACGCGGTATTTCAAAGGAACAGTTACACGAAATAAACGGAACAAAATAGAAAAACATCGTGCAAAGAAATAACGCGGAAACTGTTACACGAAATAAACGGAAAATCGAAATGGGTAAACGGTGGATTTATAATGTTCCAAAAGAGAATCTGCAGGAGATTCTACGCGAATTCGGTATGGAATCAAAAGGCACGATCGACGAACTTCGTAAAGTGCTCTCCGGGTTTATGATGTCGCCTGATCTGACCGACGAGGTGATCGACAGGTTACGCGAACTTGAAGTACAGTGGAATCGCGGTGTTTCTCCAAGTGCGCGACCGGCGACGCCATCATTGCAAGGTGCGGTTCCGAAACACAGCGAACAGAGGGCAAATCCAACAGAAGTGCTTAACATGAACCCCGGCAATCAAGTTTCCATGTCAACAGGTGGTTGCATAGCAGCGAGGTGCGAGACAGAGAGTGTGGCCCATAGTAGGATGTGCTACTCTGAGGTAATTGACAAGGTACGTAAATGGTCTTGTAGGTACGACGGTGGTAGGGACCCAATAGGCTTCATCGAGAGAGTCGAGGAGCTCATCGAGTTGCCTAAGCATATGCTGCCACGAACCATGCCGGAGTTGCTGAAGGACAAAGCTCTTTGTTGGTACAGGAATAACAATAGGAGCTGGTCAAGATGGGAATTGTTTAAAACCGATTTCCTGAAATTCTTCTTGCCATCGAGATATTTCGAAGAACTGGAGGACAACATTAGGAAAAGGATCCAAGGGCCTCGCGAGAAGTTCAAGGACTATGTACTGGCCATGCAGACATTAATGCGACATGTGAACTATACAGAGGAGCAAAAACTACAGAGGATTTACAAGAATTGCCATAGGGATTATCTTCTTTACATAAGGAGGTCTGATTTCTCTGCGTTGGGGCATCTCATTGAATTGGCTGAAGATTTTGAAGGCATACGAAAGGAACCCGAACCTCCACGAGAAATTCATACTCAGCACCGACAATTACCAGGGACGCACAGGATGATGACCATAGAAAACACAGGAAAACAGCGAGACCTTCGAACAGCCTGTAGAAGATGTGGCGAAAGCGGACATTTTCAACGAGAATGCCGAAACTCAAGGAAACTTTTCTGTTGGACTTGTGGAAAGGAGGGGGTCCGGACGATTGAATGCTGCAAGAAACCTTCGGGAAACGCGCAGGGTGTCCAGCAGGGACGAGGGCTGCTGGAACCGAACAAGATAGACCTCGTACCCCACGAAGTGCTTAAACTACAATCGAGACCGGATTTACGCCAAGGTAGCCTTGGGAAGGAAACTCGTCACAGCAACTCTAGACACAGGAGCCTCGCGGAGCTTCATCAGCAACGCGGCGGCTGTGATGACAGACGGAAAGCTGATGGAGGTGGACGTACGGGTCAAAATGGCCGACGGCACCGTGCGTGCCGTGAAGGAAGCCGTCGAAGTCTGCGTGCGTTTGGGGACTGCAGAGTGTAAGCTCCCACTTCTGATTCTACAGGATGTGACAGACCATGTGATCCTGGGTTTGGACTTCCTGACAAGCATAGGAGCTTCTATTAGCTGTGGTGGTGAGACGATTACGCTGGGAGGCTCGAAAGCCGAACGAGCGACTTGCTCGACAGTTCACACGGATTACGCCCAAGTTCCTGAGGCAAAACCATTGGAGAAGACTGATGTGGAGAACGAACAACACTCTGAACCAGGCGTAGAAACCAACAACTCGCGAAAAGAAGACCAACACATCATCAAGGAATTCCTAAAAACTGAGCATGAGAAATTCGAGATGCTGGAAGGACCTTCCAACATAACGACCCATAAAATCGTCATGAGAGATGATAGGCCAATAAAGCAGAGGTATTACCCTAAGAACCCTGCAATGCAAGCGATAATTAACAAGGAGATAGACGAGCTGCTGGAAAAAGGCTGTATCGAGCCCTCTCATAGCCCTTACAGTGCACCAATTGTTCTTGTTAAAAAGAAGAATGGGCAATGGAGACTTTGCGTGGATTATCGTCAGCTAAATGCAAGATCAGTGCCTGACGCATACCCACTTCCGAGGACAACATATTACAACATATTCTAGATCGACTCCGCGACGCGCAATACATTAGTACACTTGATCTCAAGAACGGTTACTGGCAAATACCCATAAGTCCAGAAAGCCAGCAATACACCGCGTTCACAGTACCAGGAAGGGGACTCTTTCAATGGAAAGTTATGCCCTTCGGCCTACATTCGGCACCCGCGACGTTCCAAAGGGCATTGGACCAAGTCATTGGACCGGAGATGGAACCACACGCGTTTGCTTACCTGGACGACATCATTGTAATAGGAAAGACGCTGGAACAACACATGAACAATTTACAGGAAGTATTTCGACGTTTAAGAGCGGCTAATTTAAAAATCAACAAGGAGAAGTGCGAGTTTTTCCAGCAAGATTTGAAATATTTAGGTCACGTCGTGAGCCGCAGAGGAATTCACACAGATCCAGACAAGGTAGCGGCTATTCAGGAACTGGCGGCCCCAACAAATGTCAGAGGCGTTAGGCGATTCCTCGGGATAGCATCCTGGTACCGGCGGTTCGTACCGGACTTCGCCAAATTGGTAGTCCCACTCACCAGCCTTCTTAAGAAGGGCAAACGCTGGCAATGGGCCGGCGAGCAACAGCAGGCGTTCGAGAACCTCAAGGAAAAGCTCACGAAGGCACCAGTACTGGCGTGCCCAGATTTTTCCAAACCGTTTACGCTGCAGACTGACGCGAGCAACCACGGGTTAGGAGCTGTTCTCACGCAAGAAACCGATGAGGGAGAGAAGGTCATCGCCTACGCCAGCCGGCATTTAAACAAGGCCGAAATCAACTACTCAGCGACAGAGAAGGAGTGCCTCGCGATCGTTTGGGGAATCAGGAAAATGCGACCGTATTTAGAAGGCTACAGGTTGTGCGTCGTCACAGACCACCTCTCACTGAAGTGGTTGAACTCTTTGGAAAATCCTTCAGGGCGTATAGCAAGATGGGCGCTTGAGTTACAACAGTACATGTTCGACGTGAAATACCGCAAGGGCAATTGGAACGTGGTCGCAGACGCACTTTCCAGACAGCCAGTAGAAAAACTGAGCACGGTTACGACTAACGGGGAAAAGTGCAACTGGATAGAAACCAAGATAGCAGAAATTAAGAGGAATCCAGAGAAGTTTGCCGATTATACTATGGAAAACGGTCAAATGTATCGACATATCCCAGGGCAGGTAAACGACGAGGATTGTGCCGCATGGAAGCTCTGTGTTCCGAGGTATCTTCGTGCCCGAGTTCTTAAAGAAAACCACGATGACCCCAACGCTGGACATCCAGGCATTAGAAAAACCGTCACCAGGATAGCCAACAGATACTACTGGCCAGGCATGTTCAGGGATATAAGGAAACACGTGCGGTGCTGTGAATCATGTCAGCGATATAAACCTTTGCAGAGCAAAGCCGCCGGAAAAATGCTGACACAGTTACCAGAGGAGCCTTGGTCAGTCGTCTGTGCTGACTTCGTTGGACCATTACCCCGAAGCAAGCACGGCAACACGATGATTCTAGTTTTCTTTGACAAATTCTCCAAGTGGACCGAAATCGTACCACTGAGACAAGCAACCGCAGACAGTGTGAAGAAGGCGTTTCGAGAAAGGATTCTAGCGAGGTATGGAGTTCCAAAAGTTCTCGTCACGGACAACGGAGTTCAATTCAACAGTAGGACACTGCAGCGATTTCTTCAAGATTTAGGAATCCGACAACAGTTTACAGCACCTTATACCCCCCAGGAGAACCCAACAGAAAGAGCCAACCGAAACGTGAAAAGAATTCTTGCACAAGTGGCCGATAATAGGCAAACCCAATGGGATGAGTTGATCCCAGAAATTTCTTTGGCAATCAACAGCATGGCATCGGAGACGACAGGGTTCAGCCCCGCTTTCCTCACACAGGGACGAGAACTGCGGCTTCCAGGATCGCTTTTCGATAGGTACAGGGTCAGCACCACAGAGTCCCAAACACAAGGGTAACCGGCTGCAGGAGATATTCAACATCGTGAGGAGGAACATCGAACGAGCATCCAAGGACCAAGCCCGACACTATAACCTTCGGCGAAGACAATGGAACCCGGCAATAGGAACGTGGGTATTATTGAGAAGTCATCCCCTCTCGAAAGCAGTGGATAAGTTTACCGCCAAGCTGGCTCCAAAATACGACGGGCCATACCAGATCCAGAGATATATATCACCAGTTATCGTCGAGCTCAACTCCCAGGGAAATACGAAAACTCGCACGGCTCACATTGGGGAGCTCAAAGAATATCACCATTCGACCGAAGTACAGAATTGACAGACACGACGGACGCATAAAGTAGCTAGTATGTGTCGTGACAGTCGTAGCTCGTGTTGTCCAATATATGATGGTGTCGACATCACTAATTACCCTTCATCCCCAGATTTAACCACATTCAACAAACCCACCGTGAACGATGGCAGTCAACATGGCAAAATATTTTGACCGGATGGATGCTGAGCTCGCCGCCGATGGACCCAACCAGTCCAGTCGGGCAGGTGTTGACCTATTCGGTCGAGTTTCGACGGACGCTCAACAGG
Organism: Sicus ferrugineus; assembly: GCA_922984085.1. Lineage (NCBI taxonomy): Eukaryota > Metazoa > Arthropoda > Insecta > Diptera > Conopidae > Sicus > Sicus ferrugineus. The sequence continues at coordinate 17,991,751 of OV277348.1, forward strand.
AAGAGTCGGTGTTACTCTCGTCCAATAGGGGGTCCGGTGGCACCGACGAGGAGAGGCCTCTCGTCCAGTATCCACGTGGACGAGGTGGTATAAATGTCTACGCGGAAGACTTCCGACGTCTGGCACCCGGAAGATTTTTGAACGACACCCTGGTATAGATCTGGCTAAAATTCATTATACATGACAAGCTGGCTGAAACCCCGAGGCAGACGGTTTATGTCTTTAACACCCATTTTTACGGGAAGATCAGCACCCGAGTCGGCACCCCAAGGGAACGGCATGCGACAGTGAAACGCTGGACTCGAGGCGTTGATTTGTTCACGAAGGACCATATCCTGATCCCGGTGAATCAGGACCAACACTGGTTCCTGATGGTGGTCTGCTTCGCGGGTGTAAACGGGCCTCGAATGATGGACGAACCTAAGGCGGACGACACCTGGGGTGCCAAAATCCCGTGCATTCTACAACTGGACTCCTGCAGCCCTGGACCACGGACCACGGTCGCCCAGAATATCAGGGAATATCTGGTTGAGGAGTACCGAGCTCGCAAGCCAGATGAGGTCCCTCGCAGCTACAATGAGGCAGAGCTACCGTTGATGGTACCAGCAATTCCGCAGCAGCCCAACGGAACAGACTGCGGCGTGTTCTTGCTGCGCTACGCGGAAAAAATCCTCCTGGAACCGATTGAGGATTACCGGCCCGACCACCTAAACTTGGTCAAATGGTTCCCCCTGGAGGAATACCAGCAAAACGGGTAAAGATCGCCGAGATTTTGAAGAAGCTGGCAATAGAACAAGGGAAGAAGAAAAACCAGATCCCGTTCGTGGCAGCAGACAAAGTTGTACCCGGAAAACGCGCCAAATCTTCAAGCCCTGAACCCGAGGCGTTAACTATTATTTGTAACGTGTATTTCGACCCCGTTACACGGACTTTTTACGATGACCTAGTTGCGGAGGTAAGGACTCCAGATAAGCTGGAAACGACACGCGCCGCAGTACCCATGAATACGAAATCGGGAGGTAAGGAAACCTGGATCTTCCAGGATCTGAGGGGCTTAGAGGGACCAGCCGCAGCAGGGCTCAACGGCGACGTCCGACGGGACATCCTCACGCGGTACCCAGCCCTATTGGACGGCGGCCGGAGAAACAAGAGGGTTCAGTTTTGGTCGGGAGATTATCGCGTGACGCTGACCCCTAAACGGATCACTGTCCAGCTATACGAACGAAAGGGGGGAGTGTAAGGAAAAAATATTTTTTTCCCTTACAACTCCGGGTGTAGAACCTGGCCTGCATCCTAACCGAGCCCGTTTTTAGTAAACGTAAACTGAAAACGCGGTGACCTGGGTTGTGCGGACCCAACTTCAGGTGGAATAAATTCTATCAACAACAATAAAACGAAAAAAGGCAACGTAGCAAAGGCGAAAATATGTAAAACTAACAATAACAACAACAACCACATTAACTCGCTTGCTAACAAAGGGATTAAAAAACCACAGTCACACAGAATACATGAACTACATACTTTTTACAACAATTACAACACAGACCGAGACGCCAAATCAGCAAGCAAAAATTAAAGCAGAGCCTTGGAAAATTACTAATAAAATCAGGTGGAATACTGTTTACAACAACTACAACACAGACTGAGACGCGAAACAAGCAAGCAAAAATTAAATTAGAGCGTGGGAAGCTACCAACAAAATCACAAGAATTTATTTCTAGAAATAACCACAACAACAACAAGTACGGTGTGTGCCGCTATGCAGATTAGAAAATTCTGGAATGTGAACAAGAACTACCAACAAAATCACAAGAATTTATTTCCAGAAATCAGCACAACAACAACAAGTACATTGTGTGCCGCTATGCACATTAGAAAATTCCAGAATGTGCACAAGAACAACAACTGCAGCGGAGTTGTTTTGATCGGTGTATAAAAGGGCCCACCGCGCTGAATTCGATCTCTTTTGGAATCTCGTGCTCCAAGTGGTAAGTCGTCGAACCTTGAACCTCTAGTACCTCGTAGTGGCTGAGTGCTCTTAAGCGGACGCCAATCCCAATTCCCAGTAAATTTTAGTACCTCGTCCTGGCTGAGTGCTCTTAAGCGGACGCCAATCCCAATTCCAATTAAATTTTAGTACCTCGTCCTGGCTGAGTGCTCTTAAGCGGACGCTAATCCCAATTCCAAGTAAATTTTAGTACCTCGTCCTGGCTGAGTGCTCTTAAGCGGACGCCAATCCCAATTCCCAGTAAATTTTAGTACCTCGTCCTGGCTGAGTGCTCTTAAGCGGACGCCAATCCCAATTCCAAGTAAATTTTAGTACCTCGTCCTGGCTGAGTGCTCTTAAGCGGACGCCAATCCCAATTCCAAGTAAATTTTAGTACCTCGTCCTGGCTGAGTGCTCTTAAGCGGACGCCAATCCCAATTCCCAGTAAATTTTAGTACCTCATCCTGGCTGAGTGCTCTTAAGCGGACGCCAATCCCAATTCCAAGTAAATTTTAGTACCTCGTCCTGGCTGAGTGCACTTAAGCGGACGCCAATCCCAATTCCAAGTAAATTTTAGTACCTCGTCCTGGCTGAGTGCTCTTAAGCGGACGCCAATCCCAATTCCAAGTAAATTTTAGTACCTCGTCCTGGCTGAGTGCTCTTAAGCGGACGCCAATCCCAATTCCAAGTAAATTTTAGTACCTCGTCCTGGCTGAGTGCTCTTAAGCGGACGCCAATCCCAATTCCAAGTAAATTTTAGTACCTCGTCCTGGCTGAGTGCTCTTAAGCGGACGCCAATCCCGATTCCAAGTAAATTTTAGTACCTTGTCCTGGCTGAGTGCTCTTAAGCGGACGCCAATCCCGATTCCAAGTAAATTTCATTAGTACCTCGTCGTGGCCGAGTGCTTTTAAGCGGACGCCAATCCCGAATCCAAGTAAATTTTAGTACCTCGTCGTGGCCGAGTGCTTTTAAGCGGACGCCAATCCTGAATCAAAGTAAATTCTAGTACCTCGTAGTGGCTGACGCCGACAATCATAAAACCTCGTATTCTAGAACTCTGTGTGTATATAGACTTTGTATTTTTACGGACTGAGTGCTATTCAGCGGACATTAGAATTAAAGGAACTAGTTTTAAGAAATACTGTTAGCAATAAAATACCGAAAAATAAAACTTTGAATTACGGTAAATAAATAGTCGAAAAACTGTGAAAAGAATACCGAAAGCTTTTTATTTAAGAGTTCGGTACTGGACTCTGGCAAGACTGAGTATACCCCGGCAAGAAACTTCGTTACAAAATGGCGCCCGAGCAGGGACAATAGTTTCCGAGAAAAATCAAAACCTATAGTGCTGAATCGCGGAAAAAAACGAAACTTTAGAAAAAAAAAACGGTATTATAAACAGTTACGCGAAGCGAACGATAAATCGAACAAATAATTGAACGCTAAACTGTGCTAACGGCGAATTCAAATAAAAAAACATTGTGCAAAAAAAATAACGCGGTATTTCAAAGGAACAGTTACACGAAATAAACGGAACAAAATAGAAAAACATCGTGCAAAGAAATAACGCGGAAACTGTTACACGAAATAAACGGAAAATCGAAATGGGTAAACGGTGGATTTATAATGTTCCAAAAGAGAATCTGCAGGAGATTCTACGCGAATTCGGTATGGAATCAAAAGGCACACAAGATAGCAGAAATTAAGAGGAATCCAGAGAAATTTGCCGATTATACTATGGAAAACGGTCAACTGTATCGACATATCCCAGGGCAGGTAAACGACGAGGATTGTGCCGCATGGAAGCTCTGTGTTCCGAGGTATCTTCGTGCCCGAGTTCTTAAAGAAAACCACGATGACCCCAACGCTGGACATCCAGGCATTAGAAAAACCGTCACCAGGATAGCCAACAGATACTACTGGCCAGGCATGTTCAGGGATATAAGGAAACACGTGCGCTGCTGTGAATCATGTCAGCGATATAAACCTTTGCAGAGCAAAGCCGCCGGAAAAATGCTGACACAGTTACCAGAGGAGCCTTGGTCAGTCGTCTGTGCTGACTTCGTTGGACCATTACCCCGAAGCAAGCACGGCAACACGATGATTCTAGTTTTCTTTGACAAATTCTCCAAGTGGACCGAAATCGTACCACTGAGACAAGCAACCGCAGACAGTGTGAAGAAGGCGTTTCGAGAAAGGATTCTAGCGAGGTATGGAGTTCCAAAAGTTCTCGTCACGGACAACGGAGTTCAATTCAACAGTAGGACACTGCAGCGATTTCTTCAAGATTTAGGAATCCGACAACAGTTTACAGCACCTTATACCCCCCAGGAGAACCCAACAGAAAGAGCCAACCGAAACGTGAAAAGAATTCTTGCACAAGTGGCCGATAATAGGCAAACCCAATGGGATGAGTTGATCCCAGAAATTTCTTTGGCAATCAACAGCATGGCATCGGAGACGACAGGGTTCAGCCCCGCTTTCCTCACACAGGGACGAGAACTGCGGCTTCCAGGATCGCTTTTCGATGAGGTTACCATAGGTACAGGGTCAGCACCACAGAGTCCCAAACACAAGGGTAACCGGCTGCAGGAGATATTCAACATCGTGAGGAGGAACATCGAACGAGCATCCAAGGACCAAGCCCGACACTATAACCTTCGGCGAAGACAATGGAACCCGGCAATAGGAACGTGGGTATTATTGAGAAGTCATCCCCTCTCGAAAGCAGTGGATAAGTTTACCGCCAAGCTGGCTCCAAAATACGACGGGCCATACCAGATCCAGAGATATATATCACCAGTTATCGTCGAGCTCAACTCCCAGGGAAATACGAAAACTCGCACGGCTCACATTGGGGAGCTCAAAGAATATCACCATTCGACCGAAGTACAGAATTGACAGACACGACGGATGCATAAAGTAGCTAGTATGTGTCGTGACAGTCGTAGCTCGTGTTGTCCAATATATGATGGTGTCGACATCACTAATTACCCTTCATCCCCAGATTTAACCACATTCAACAAACCCACCGTGAACGATGGCAGTCAACATGGCAAAATATTTTGACCGGATGGATGCTGAGCTCGCCGCCGATGGACCCAACCAGTCCAGTCGGGCAGGTGTTGACCTATTCGGTCGAGTTTCGACGGACGCTCAACAGGAAGAGTCGGTGTTACCCTCGTCCAATAGGGGGTCCGGTGGCACCGACGAGGAGAGGCCTCTCGTCCAGTATCCACGTGGACGAGGTGGTATAAATGTCTACGCGGAAGACTTCCGACGTCTGGCACCCGGAAGATTTTTGAACGACACCCTGGTATAGATCTGGCTAAAATTCATTATACATGACAAGCTGGCTGAAACCCCGAGGCAGACGGTTTATGTCTTTAACACCCATTTTTACGGGAAGATCAGCACCCGAGTCGGCACCCCAAGGGAACGGCATGCGACAGTGAAACGCTGGACTCGAGGCGTTGATTTGTTCACGAAGGACCATATCCTGATCCCGGTGAATCAGGACCAACACTGGTTCCTGATGGTGGTCTGCTTCGCGGGTGTAAACGGGCCTCGAATGATGGACGAACCTAAGGCGGACGACACCTGGGGTGCCAAAATCCCGTGCATTCTACAACTGGACTCCTGCAGCCCTGGACCACGGACCACGGTCGCCCAGAATATCAGGGAATATCTGGTTGAGGAGTACCGAGCTCGCAAGCCAGATGAGGTCCCTCGCAGCTACAATGAGGCAGAGCTACCGTTGATGGTACCAGCAATTCCGCAGCAGCCCAACGGAACAGACTGCGGCGTGTTCTTGCTGCGCTACGCGGAAAAAATCCTCCTGGAACCGATTGAGGATTACCGGCCCGACCACCTAAACTTGGTCAAATGGTTCCCCCTGGAGGAATACCAGCAAAACGGGTAAAGATCGCCGAGATTTTGAAGAAGCTGGCAATAGAACAAGGGAAGAAGAAAAACCAGATCCCGTTCGTGGCAGCAGACAAAGTTGTACCCGGAAAACGCGCCAAATCTTCAAGCCCTGAACCCGAGGCGTTAACTATTATTTGTAACGTGTATTTCGACCCCGTTACACGGACTTTTTACGATGACCTAGTTGCGGAGGTAAGGACTCCAGATAAGCTGGAAACGACACGCGCCGCAGTACCCATGAATACGAAATCGGGAGGTAAGGAAACCTGGATCTTCCAGGATCTGAGGGGCTTAGAGGGACCAGCCGCAGCAGGGCTCAACGGCGACGTCCGACGGGACATCCTCACGCGGTACCCAGCCCTATTGGACGGCGGCCGGAGAAACAAGAGGGTTCAGTTTTGGTCGGGAGATTATCGCGTGACGCTGACCCCTAAACGGATCACTGTCCAGCTATACGAAAGAAAGGGGGGAGTGTAAGGAAAAAATATTTTTTTCCCTTACAACTCCGGGTGTAGAACCTGGCCTGCATCCTAACCGAGCCCGTTTTTTAGTAAACGTAAACTGAAAACGCGGTGACCTGGGTTGTGCGGACCCAACTTCAGGTGGAATAAATTCTATCAACAACAATAAAACGAAAAAAGGCAACGTAGCAAAGGCGAAAATATGTAAAACTAACAATAACAACAACAACCACATTAACTCGCTTGCTAACAAAGGGATTAAAAAACCACAGTCACACAGAATACATGAACTACATACTTTTTACAACAATTACAACACAGACCGAGACGCCAAATCAGCAAGCAAAAATTAAAGCAGAGCCTTGGAAAATTACTAATAAAATCAGGTGGAATACTGTTTACAACAACTACAACACAGACTGAGACGCGAAACAAGCAAGCAAAAATTAAATTAGAGCGTGGGAAGCTACCAACAAAATCACAAGAATTTATTTCTAGAAATAACCACAACAACAACAAGTACGGTGTGTGCCGCTATGCAGATTAGAAAATTCTGGAATGTGAACAAGAACTACCAACAAAATCACAAGAATTTATTTCCAGAAATCAGCACAACAACAACAAGTACATTGTGTGCCGCTATGCACATTAGAAAATTCCAGAATGTGCACAAGAACAACAACTGCAGCGGAGTTGTTTTGATCGGTGTATAAAAGGGCCCACCGCGCTGAATTCGATCTCTTTTGGAATCTCGTGCTCCAAGTGGTAAGTCGTCGAACCTTGAACCTCTAGTACCTCGTAGTGGCTGAGTGCTCTTAAGCGGACGCCAATCCCAATTCCCAGTAAATTTTAGTACCTCGTCCTGGCTGAGTGCTCTTAAGCGGACGCCAATCCCAATTCCAATTAAATTTTAGTACCTCGTCCTGGCTGAGTGCTCTTAAGCGGACGCTAATCCCAATTCCAAGTAAATTTTAGTACCTCGTCCTGGCTGAGTGCTCTTAAGCGGACGCCAATCCCAATTCCCAGTAAATTTTAGTACCTCGTCCTGGCTGAGTGCTCTTAAGCGGACGCCAATCCCAATTCCAAGTAAATTTTAGTACCTCGTCCTGGCTGAGTGCTCTTAAGCGGACGCCAATCCCAATTCCAAGTAAATTTTAGTACCTCGTCCTGGCTGAGTGCTCTTAAGCGGACGCCAATCCCAATTCCCAGTAAATTTTAGTACCTCATCCTGGCTGAGTGCTCTTAAGCGGACGCCAATCCCAATTCCAAGTAAATTTTAGTACCTCGTCCTGGCTGAGTGCACTTAAGCGGACGCCAATCCCAATTCCAAGTAAATTTTAGTACCTCGTCCTGGCTGAGTGCTCTTAAGCGGACGCCAATCCCAATTCCAAGTAAATTTTAGTACCTCGTCCTGGCTGAGTGCTCTTAAGCGGACGCCAATCCCAATTCCAAGTAAATTTTAGTACCTCGTCCTGGCTGAGTGCTCTTAAGCGGACGCCAATCCCAATTCCAAGTAAATTTTAGTACCTCGTCCTGGCTGAGTGCTCTTAAGCGGACGCCAATCCCGATTCCAAGTAAATTTTAGTACCTTGTCCTGGCTGAGTGCTCTTAAGCGGACGCCAATCCCGATTCCAAGTAAATTTCATTAGTACCTCGTCGTGGCCGAGTGCTTTTAAGCGGACGCCAATCCCGAATCCAAGTAAATTTTAGTACCTCGTCGTGGCCGAGTGCTTTTAAGCGGACGCCAATCCTGAATCAAAGTAAATTCTAGTATCTCGTAGTGGCTGACGCCGACAATCATAAAACCTCGTATTCTAGAACTCTGTGTGTATATAGACTTTGTATTTTTACGGACTGAGTGCTATTCAGCGGACATTAGAATTAAAGGAACTAGTTTTAAGAAATACTGTTAGCAATAAAATACCGAAAAATAAAACTTTGAATTACGGTAAATAAATAGTCGAAAAACTGTGAAAAGAATACCGAAAGCTTTTTATTTAAGTGTTCGGTACTGGACTCTGGCGAGACTGAGTATACCCCGGCAAGAAACTTCGTTACAAAATGGCGCCCGAGCAGGGACAATAGTTTCCGAGAAAAATCAAAACCTATAGTGCTGAATCGCGGAAAAAAACGAAACTTTAGAAAAAAAAACGGTATTATAAACAGTTACGCGAAGCGAACGATAAATCGAACAAATAATTGAACGCTAAACTGTGCTAACGGCGAATTCAAATAAAAAAACATTGTGCAAAAAAAATAACGCGGTATTTCAAAGGAACAGTTACACGAAATAAACGGAACAAAATAGAAAAACATCGTGCAAAGAAATAACGCGGAAACTGTTACACGAAATAAACGGAAAATCGAAATGGGTAAACGGTGGATTTATAATGTTCCAAAAGAGAATCTGCAGGAGATTCTACGCGAATTCGGTATGGAATCAAAAGGCACGATCGACGAACTTCGTAAAGTGCTCTCCGGGTTTATGATGTCGCCTGATCTGACCGACGAGGTGATCGACAGGTTACGCGAACTTGAAGTACAGTGGAATCGCGGTGTTTCTCCAAGTGCGCGACCGGCGACGCCATCATTGCAAGGTGCGGTTCCGAAACACAGCGAACAGAGGGCAAATCCAACAGAAGTGCTTAACATGAACCCCGGCAATCAAGTTTCCATGTCAACAGGTGGTTGCATAGCAGCGAGGTGCGAGACAGAGAGTGTGGCCCATAGTAGGATGTGCTACTCTGAGGTAATTGACAAGGTACGTAAATGGTCTTGTAGGTACGACGGTGGTAGGGACCCAATAGGCTTCATCGAGAGAGTCGAGGAGCTCATCGAGTTGCCTAAGCATATGCTGCCACGAACCATGCCGGAGTTGCTGAAGGACAAAGCTCTTTGTTGGTACAGGAATAACAATAGGAGCTGGTCAAGATGGGAATTGTTTAAAACCGATTTCCTGAAATTCTTCTTGCCATCGAGATATTTCGAAGAACTGGAGGACAACATTAGGAAAAGGATCCAAGGGCCTCGCGAGAAGTTCAAGGACTATGTACTGGCCATGCAGACATTAATGCGACATGTGAACTATACAGAGGAGCAAAAACTACAGAGGATTTACAAGAATTGCCATAGGGATTATCTTCTTTACATAAGGAGGTCTGATTTCTCTGCGTTGGGGCATCTCATTGAATTGGCTGAAGATTTTGAAGGCATACGAAAGGAACCCGAACCTCCACGAGAAATTCATACTCAGCACCGACAATTACCAGGGACGCACAGGATGATGACCATAGAAAACACAGGAAAACAGCGAGACCTTCGAACAGCCTGTAGAAGATGTGGCGAAAGCGGACATTTTCAACGAGAATGCCGAAACTCAAGGAAACTTTTCTGTTGGACTTGTGGAAAGGAGGGGGTCCGGACGATTGAATGCTGCAAGAAACCTTCGGGAAACGCGCAGGGTGTCCAGCAGGGACGAGGGCTGCTGGAACCGAACAAGATAGACCTCGTACCCCACGAAGTGCTTAAACTACAATCGAGACCGGATTTACGCCAAGGTAGCCTTGGGAAGGAAACTCGTCACAGCAACTCTAGACACAGGAGCCTCGCGGAGCTTCATTAGCAACGCGGCGGCTGTGATGACAGACGGAAAGCTGATGGAGGTGGACGTACGGGTCAAAATGGCCGACGGCACCGTGCGTGCCGTGAAGGAAGCCGTCGAAGTCTGCGTGCGTTTGGGGACTGCAGAGTGTAAGCTCCCACTTCTGATTCTACAGGATGTGACAGACCATGTGATCCTGGGTTTGGACTTCCTGACAAGCATAGGAGCTTCTATTAGCTGTGGTGGTGAGACGATTACGCTGGGAGGCTCGAAAGCCGAACGAGCGACTTGCTCGACAGTTCACACGGATTACGCCCAAGTTCCTGAGGCAAAACCATTGGAGAAGACTGATGTGGAGAACGAACAACACTCTGAACCAGGCGTAGAAACCAACAACTCGCGAAAAGAAGACCAACACATCATCAAGGAATTCCTAAAAACTGAGCATGAGAAATTCGAGATGCTGGAAGGACCTTCCAACATAACGACCCATAAAATCGTCATGAGAGATGATAGGCCAATAAAGCAGAGGTATTACCCTAAGAACCCTGCAATGCAAGCGATAATTAACAAGGAGATAGACGAGCTGCTGGAAAAAGGCTGTATCGAGCCCTCTCATAGCCCTTACAGTGCACCAATTGTTCTTGTTAAAAAGAAGAATGGGCAATGGAGACTTTGCGTGGATTATCGTCAGCTAAATGCAAGATCAGTGCCTGACGCATACCCACTTCCGAGGATACAACATATTCTAGATTGACTCCGCGACGCGCAATACATTAGTACACTTGATCTCAAGAACGGTTACTGGCAAATACCCATAAGTCCAGAAAGCCAGCAATACACCGCGTTCACAGTACCAGGAAGGGGACTCTTTCAATGGAAAGTTATGCCCTTCGGCCTACATTCGGCACCCGCGACGTTCCAAAGGGCATTGGACCAAGTCATTGGACCGGAGATGGAACCACACGCGTTTGCTTACCTGGACGACATCATTGTAATAGGAAAGACGCTGGAACAACACATGAACAATTTACAGGAAGTATTTCGACGTTTAAGAGCGGCTAATTTAAAAATCAACAAGGAGAAGTGCGAGTTTTTCCAGCAAGATTTGAAATATTTAGGTCACGTCGTAAGCCGCAGAGGAATTCACACAGATCCAGACAAGGTAGCGGCTATTCAGGAACTGGCGGCCCCAACAAATGTCAGAGGCGTTAGGCGATTCCTCGGGATAGCATCCTGGTACCGGCGGTTCGTATCGGACTTCGCCAAATTGGTAGTCCCACTCACCAGCCTTCTTAAGAAGGGCAAACGCTGGCAATGGGCCGGCGAGCAACAGCAGGCGTTCGAGAACCTCAAGGAAAAGCTCACGAAGGCACCAGTACTGGCGTGCCCAGATTTTTCCAAACCGTTTACGCTGCAGACTGACGCGAGCAACCACGGGTTAGGAGCTGTTCTCACGCAAGAAACCGATGAGGGAGAGAAGGTCATCGCCTACGCCAGCCGGCATTTAAACAAGGCCGAAATCAACTACTCAGCGACAGAGAAGGAGTGCCTCGCGATCGTTTGGGGAATCAGGAAAATGCGACCGTATTTAGAAGGCTACAGGTTGTGCGTCGTCACAGACCACCTCTCACTGAAGTGGTTGAACTCTTTGGAAAATCCTTCAGGGCGTATAGCAAGATGGGCGCTTGAGTTACAACAGTACATGTTCGACGTGAAATACCGCAAGGGCAATTGGAACGTGGTCGCAGACGCACTTTCCAGACAGCCAGTAGAAAAACTGAGCACGGTTACGACTAACGGGGAAAAGTGCAACTGGATAGAAACCAAGATAGCAGAAATTAAGAGGAATCCAGAGAAGTTTGCCGATTATACTATGGAAAACGTATCGACATATCCCAGGGCAGGTAAACGACGAGGATTGTGCCGCATGGAAGCTCTGTGTTCCGAGGTATCTTCGTGCCCGAGTTCTTAAAGAAAACCACGATGACCCCAACGCTGGACATCCAGGCATTAGAAAAACCGTCACCAGGATAGCCAACAGATACTACTGGCCAGGCATGTTCAGGGATATAAGGAAACACGTGCGCTGCTGTGAATCATGTCAGCGATATAAACCTTTGCAGAGCAAAGCCGCCGGAAAAATGCTGACACAGTTACCAGAGGAGCCTTGGTCAGTCGTCTGTGCTGACTTCGTTGGACCATTACCCCGAAGCAAGCACGGCAACACGATGATTCTAGTTTTCTTTGACAAATTCTCCAAGTGGACCGAAATCGTACCACTGAGACAAGCAACCGCAGACAGTGTGAAGAAGGCGTTTCGAGAAAGGATTCTAGCGAGGTATGGAGTTCCAAAAGTTCTCGTCACGGACAACGGAGTTCAATTCAACAGTAGGACACTGAAGCGATTTCTTCAAGATTTAGGAATCCGACAACAGTTTACAGCACCTTATACCCCCCAGGAGAACCCAACAGAAAGAGCCAACCGAAACGTGAAAAGAATTCTTGCACAAGTGGCCGATAATAGGCAAACCCAATGGGATGAGTTGATCCCAGAAATTTCTTTGGCAATCAACAGCATGGCATCGGAGACGACAGGGTTCAGCCCCGCTTTCCTCACACAGGGACGAGAACTGCGGCTTCCAGGATCGCTTTTCGATGAGGTTACCATAGGTACAGGGTCAGCACCACAGAGTCCCAAACACAAGGGTAACCGGCTGCAGGAGATATTCAACATCGTGAGGAGGAACATCGAACGAGCATCCAAGGACCAAGCCCGACACTATAACCTTCGGCGAAGACAATGGAACCCGGCAATAGGAACGTGGGTATTATTGAGAAGTCATCCCCTCTCGAAAGCAGTGGATAAGTTTACCGCCAAGCTGGCTCCAAAATACGACGGGCCATACCAGATCCAGAGATATATATCACCAGTTATCGTCGAGCTCAACTCCCAGGGAAATACGAAAACTCGCACGGCTCACATTGGGGAGCTCAAAGAATATCACCATTCGACCGAAGTACAGAATTGACAGACACGACGGATGCATAAAGTAGCTAGTATGTGTCGTGACAGTCGTAGCTCGTGTTGTCCAATATATGATGGTGTCGACATCACTAATTACCCTTCATCCCCAGATTTAACCACATTCAACAAACCCACCGTGAACGATGGCAGTCAACATGGCAAAATATTTTGACCGGATGGATGCTGAGCTCGCCGCCGATGGACCCAACCAGTCCAGTCGGGCAGGTGTTGACCTATTCGGTCGAGTTTCGACGGACGCTCAACAGGAAGAGTCGGTGTTACCCTCGTCCAATAGGGGGTCCGGTGGCACCGACGAGGAGAGGCCTCTCGTCCAGTATCCACGTGGACGAGGTGGTATAAATGTCTACGCGGAAGACTTCCGACGTCTGGCACCCGGAAGATTTTTGAACGACACCCTGGTATAGATCTGGCTAAAATTCATTATACATGACAAGCTGGCTGAAACCCCGAGGCAGACGGTTTATGTCTTTAACACCCATTTTTACGGGAAGATCAGCACCCGAGTCGGCACCCCAAGGGAACGGCATGCGACAGTGAAACGCTGGACTCGAGGCGTTGATTTGTTCACGAAGGACCATATCCTGATCCCGGTGAATCAGGACCAACACTGGTTCCTGATGGTGGTCTGCTTCGCGGGTGTAAACGGGCCTCGAATGATGGACGAACCTAAGGCGGACGGCACCTGGGGTGCCAAAATCCCGTGCATTCTACAACTGGACTCCTGCAGCCCTGGACCACGGACCACGGTCGCCCAGAATATCAGGGAATATCTGGTTGAGGAGTACCGAGCTCGCAAGCCAGATGAGGTCCCTCGCAGCTACAATGAGGCAGAGCTACCGTTGATGGTACCAGCAATTCCGCAGCAGCCCAACGGAACAGACTGCGGCGTGTTCTTGCTGCGCTACGCGGAAAAAATCCTCCTGGAACCGATTGAGGATTACCGGCCCGACCACCTAAACTTGGTCAAATGGTTCCCCCTGGAGGAATACCAGCAAAACGGGTAAAGATCGCCGAGATTTTGAAGAAGCTGGCAATAGAACAAGGGAAGAAGAAAAACCAGATCCCGTTCGTGGCAGCAGACAAAGTTGTACCCGGAAAACGCGCCAAATCTTCAAGCCCTGAACCCGAGGCGTTAACTATTATTTGTAACGTGTATTTCGACCCCGTTACACGGACTTTTTACGATGACCTAGTTGCGGAGGTAAGGACTCCAGATAAGCTGGAAACGACACGCGCCGCAGTACCCATGAATACGAAATCGGGAGGTAAGGAAACCTGGATCTTCCAGGATCTGAGGGGCTTAGAGGGACCAGCCGCAGCAGGGCTCAACGGCGACGTCCGACGGGACATCCTCACGCGGTACCCAGCCCTATTGGACGGCGGCCGGAGAAACAAGAGGGTTCAGTTTTGGTCGGGAGATTATCGCGTGACGCTGACCCCTAAACGGATCACTGTCCAGCTATACGAAAGAAAGGGGGGAGTGTAAGGAAAAAATATTTTTTTCCCTTACAACTCCGGGTGTAGAACCTGGCCTGCATCCTAACCGAGCCCGTTTTTAGTAAACGTAAACTGAAAACGCGGTGACCTGGGTTGTGCGGACCCAACTTCAGGTGGAATAAATTCTATCAACAACAATAAAACGAAAAAAGGCAACGTAGCAAAGGCGAAAATATGTAAAACTAACAATAACAACAACAACCACATTAACTCGCTTGCTAACAAAGGGATTAAAAAAACCACAGTCACACAGAATACATGAACTACATACTTTTTACAACAATTACAACACAGACCGAGACGCCAAATCAGCAAGCAAAAATTAAAGCAGAGCCTTGGAAAATTACTAATAAAATCAGGTGGAATACTGTTTACAACAACTACAACACAGACTGAGACGCGAAACAAGCAAGCAAAAATTAAATTAGAGCGTGGGAAGCTACCAACAAAATCACAAGAATTCATTTCTAGAAATAACCACAACAACAACAAGTACGGTGTGTGCCGCTATGCAGATTAGAAAATTCTGGAATGTGAACAAGAACTACCAACAAAATCACAAGAATTTATTTCCAGAAATCAGCACAACAACAACAAGTACATTGTGTGCCGCTATGCACATTAGAAAATTCCAGAATGTGCACAAGAACAACAACTGCAGCGGAGTTGTTTTGATCGGTGTATAAAAGGGCCCACCGCGCTGAATTCGATCTCTTTTGGAATCTCGTGCTCCAAGTGGTAAGTCGTCGAACCTTGAACCTCTAGTACCTCGTAGTGGCTGAGTGCTCTTAAGCGGACGCCAATCCCAATTCCCAGTAAATTTTAGTACCTCGTCCTGGCTGAGTGCTCTTAAGCGGACGCCAATCCCAATTCCAAGTAAATTTTAGTACCTCGTCCTGGCTGAGTGCTCTTAAGCGGACGCCAATCCCAATTCCAAGTAAATTTTAGTACCTCGTCCTGGCTGAGTGCTCTTAAGCGGACGCCAATCCCAATTCCAAGTAAATTTTAGTACCTCGTCCTGGCTGAGTGCTCTTAAGCGGACGCCAATCCCAATTCCCAGTAAATTTTAGTACCTCATCCTGGCTGAGTGCTCTTAAGCGGACGCCAATCCCAATTCCAAGTAAATTTTAGTACCTCGTCCTGGCTGAGTGCTCTTAAGCGGACGCCAATCCCAATTCCAAGTAAATTTTAGTACCTCGTCCTGGCTGAGTGCTCTTAAGCGGACGCCAATCCCAATTCCAAGTAAATTTTAGTACCTCGTCCTGGTTGAGTGCTCTTAAGCGGACGCCAATCCCAATTCCAAGTAAATTTTAGTACCTCGTCCTGGCTGAGTGCTCTTAAGCGGACGCCAATCCCAATTCCAAGTAAATTTTAGTACCTCGTCCTGGCTGAGTGCTCTTAAGCGGACGCCAATCCCGATTCCAAGTAAATTTTAGTACCTTGTCCTGGCTGAGTGCTCTTAAGCGGACGCCAATCCCGATTCCAAGTAAATTTCATTAGTACCTCGTCGTGGCCGAGTGCTTTTAAGCGGACGCCAATCCCGAATCCAAGTAAATTTTAGTACCTCGTCGTGGCCGAGTGCTTTTAAGCGGACGCCAATCCTGAATCAAAGTAAATTCTAGTACCTCGTAGTGGCTGACGCCGACAATCATAAAACCTCGTATTCTAGAACTCTGTGTGTATATAGACTTTGTATTTTTACGGACTGAGTGCTATTCAGCGGACATTAGAATTAAAGGAACTAGTTTTAAGAAATACTGTTAGCAATAAAATACCGAAAAATAAAACTTTGAATTACGGTAAATAAATAGTCGAAAAACTGTGAAAAGAATACCGAAAGCTTTTTATTTAAGTGTTCGGTACTGGACTCTGGCGAGACTGAGTATACCCCGGCAAGAAACTTCGTTACAAAATGGCGCCCGAGCAGGGACAATAGTTTCCGAGAAAAATCAAAACCTATAGTGCTGAATCGCGGAAAAAAACGAAACTTTAGAAAAAAAAAACGGTATTATAAACAGTTACGCGAAGCGAACGATAAATCGAACAAATAATTGAACGCTAAACTGTGCTAACGGCGAATTCAAATAAAAAAACATTGTGCAAAAAAAAAATAACGCGGTGTTTCAAAGGAACAGTTACACGAAATAAACGGAACAAAATAGAAAAACATCGTGCAAAGAAATAACGCGGAAACTGTTACACGAAATAAACGGAAAATCGAAATGGGTAAACGGTGGATTTATAATGTTCCAAAAGAGAATCTGCAGGAGATTCTACGCGAATTCGGTATGGAATCAAAAGGCACGATCGACGAACTTCGTAAAGTGCTCTCCGGGTTTATGATGTCGCCTGATCTGACCGACAAGGTGATCGACAGGTTACGCGAACTTGAAGTACAGTGGAATCGCGGTGTTTCTCCAAGTGCGCGACCGGCGACGCCATCATTGCAAGGTGCGGTTCCGAAACACAGCGAACAGAGGGCAAATCCAACAGAAGTGCTTAACATGAACCCGGCAATCAAGTTTCCATGTCAACAGGTGGTTGCATAGCAGCGAGGTGCGAGACAGAGAGTGTGGCCCATAGTAGGATGTGCTACTCTGAGGTAATTGACAAGGTACGTAAATGGTCTTGTAGGTACGACGGTGGTAGGGACCCAATAGGCTTCATCGAGAGAGTCGAGGAGCTCACCGAGGCATACGAGTTGCCTAAGCATATGCTGCCACGAACCATGCCGGAGTTGCTGAAGGACAAAGCTCTTTGTTGGTACAGGAATAACAATAGGATCTGGTCAAGATGGGAATTGTTTAAAACCGATGTCCTGAAATTCTTCTTGCCATCGAGATATTTCGAAGAACTGGAGGACAACATTAGAAAAAGGATCCAAGGGCCTCGCGAGAAGTTCAAGGACTATGTACTGGCCATGCAGACATTAATGCGACATGTGAACTATACAGAGGAGCAAAAACTACAGAGGATTTACAAGAATTGCCATAGGGATTATCTTCTTTACATAAGGAGGTCTGATTTCTCTGCGTTCGGCGATCTCATTGAATTGGCTGAAGATTTTGAAGGCATACGAAAGGAACCCGAACCTCCACGAGAAATTCATACTCAGCACCGACAATTATCAGGGACGCACAGGATGATGACCATAGAAAACACAGGAAAACAGCGAGACCTTCGAGCCTGTAGAAGATGTGGCGAAAGCGGACATTTTCAACGAGAATGCCGAAACTCAAGGAAACTTTTCTGTTGGACTTGTGGAAAGGAGGGGGTCCGGACGATTGAATGCTGCAAGAAACCTTCGGGAAACGCGCAGGGTGTCCAGCAGGGACGAGGGCTGCTGGAACCGAACAAGATAGACTCTCCTCGTACCCCACGAAGTGCTTAAACTACAATCGAGACCGGATTTACGCCAAGGTAGCCTTGGGAAGGAAACTCGTCACAGCAACTCTAGACACAGGAGCCTCGCGGAGCTTCATTAGCAACGCGGCGGCTGTGATGACAGACGGAAAGCTGATGGAGGTGGACGTACGGGTCAAAATGGCCGACGGCACCGTGCGTGCCGTGAAGGAAGCCGTCGAAGTCTGCGTGCGTTTGGGGACTGCAGAGTGTAAGCTCCCACTTCTGATTCTACAGGATGTGACAGACCATGTGATCCTGGGTTTGGACTTCCTGACAAGCATAGGAGCTTCTATTAGCTATGGTGGTGAGACGATTACGCTGGGAGGCTCGAAAGCCGAACGAGCGACTTGCTCGACAGTTCACACGGATTACGCCCAAGTTCCTGAGGCAAAACCATTGGAGAAGACTGATGTGGAGAACGAACAACACTCTGAACCAGGCGTAGAAACCAACAACTCGCGAAAAGAAGACCAACACATCATCAAGGAATTCCTAAAAACTGAGCATGAGAAATTCGAGATGCTGGAAGGACCTTCCAACATAACGACCCATAAAATCGTCATGAGAGATGATAGGCCAATAAAGCAGAGGTATTACCCTAAGAACCCTGCAATGCAAGCGATAATTAACAAGGAGATAGACGAGCTGCTGGAAAAAGGCTGTATCGAGCCCTCTCATAGCCCTTACAGTGCACCAATTGTTCTTGTTAAAAAGAAGAATGGGCAATGGAGACTTTGCGTGGATTATCGTCAGCTAAATGCAAGATCAGTGCCTGACGCATACCCACTTCCGAGGATACAACATATTCTAGATCGACTCCGCGACGCGCAATACATTAGTACACTTGATCTCAAGAACGGTTACTGGCAAATACCCATGAGTCCAGAAAGCCAGCAATACACCGCGTTCACAGTACCAGGAAGGGGACTCTTTCAATGGAAAGTTATGCCCTTCGGCCTACATTCGGCACCCGCGACGTTCCAAAGGGCATTGGACCAAGTCATTGGACCGGAGATGGAACCACACGCGTTTGCTTACCTGGACGACATCATTGTAATAGGAAAGACGCTGGAACAACACATGAACAATTTACAGGAAGTATTTCGACGTTTAAGAGCGGCTAATTTAAAAATCAACAAGGAGAAGTGCGAGTTTTTCCAGCAAGATTTGAAATATTTAGGTCACGTCGTGAGCCGCAGAGGAATTCACACAGATCCAGACAAGGTAGCGGCTATTCAGGAACTGGCGGCCCCAACAAATGTCAGAGGCGTTAGGCGATTCCTCGGGATAGCATCCTGGTACCGGCGGTTCGTACCGGACTTCGCCAAATTGGTAGTCCCACTCACCAGCCTTCTTAAGAAGGGCAAACGCTGGCAATGGGCCGGCGAGCAACAGCAGGCGTTCGAGAACCTCAAGGAAAAGCTCACGAAGGCACCAGTACTGGCGTGCCCAGATTTTTCCAAACCGTTTACGCTGCACACTGACGCGAGCAACCACGGGTTAGGAGCTGTTCTCACGCAAGAAACCGATGAGGGAGAGAAGGTCATCGCCTACGCCAGCCGGCATTTAAACAAGGCCGAAATCAACTACTCAGCGACAGAGAAGGAGTGCCTCGCGATCGTTTGGGGAATCAGGAAAATGCGACCGTATTTAGAAGGCTACAGGTTGTGCGTCGTCACAGACCACCTCTCACTGAAGTGGTTGAACTCTTTGGAAAATCCTTCAGGGCGTATAGCAAGATGGGCGCTTGAGTTACAACAGTACATGTTCGACGTGAAATACCGCAAGGGCAATTGGAACGTGGTCGCAGACGCACTTTCCAGACAGCCAGTAGAAAAACTGAGCACGGTTACGACTAACGGGGAAAAGTGCAACTGGATAGAAACCAAGATAGCAGAAATTAAGAGGAATCCAGAGAAGTTTGCCGATTATACTATGGAAAACGGTCAACTGTATCGACATATCCCAGGGCAGGTAAACGACGAGGATTGTGCCGCATGGAAGCTCTGTGTTCCGAGGTATCTTCGTGCCCGAGTTCTTAAAGAAAACCACGATGACCCCAACGCTGGACATCCAGGCATTAGAAAAACCGTCACCAGGATAGCCAACAGATACTACTGGCCAGGCATGTTCAGGGATATAAGGAAACACGTGCGCTGCTGTGAATCATGTCAGCGATATAAACCTTTGCAGAGCAAAGCCGCCGGAAAAATGCTGACACAGTTACCAGAGGAGCCTTAGTCAGTCGTCTGTGCTGACTTCGTTGGACCATTACCCCGAAGCAAGCACGGCAACACGATGATTCTAGTTTTCTTTGACAAATTCTCCAAGTGGACCGAAATCGTACCACTGAGACAAGCAACCGCAGACAGTGTGAAGAAGGCGTTTCGAGAAAGGATTCTAGCGAGGTATGGAGTTCCAAAAGTTCTCGTCACGGACAACGGAGTTCAATTCAACAGTAGGACACTGCAGCGATTTCTTCAAGATTTAGGAATCCGGCTACAGTTTACAGCACCTTATACCCCCCAGGAGAACCCAACAGAAAGAGCCAACCGAAACGTGAAAAGAATTCTTGCACAAGTGGCCGATAATAGGCAAACCCAATGGGATGAGTTGATCCCAGAAATTTCTTTGGCAATCAACAGCATGGCATCGGAGACGACAGGGTTCAGCCCCGCTTTCCTCACACAGGGACGAGAACTGCGGCTTCCAAGATCGCTTTTCGATGAGGTTACCATAGGTACAGGGTCAGCACCACAGAGTCCCAAACACAAGGGTAACCGGCTGCAGGAGATATTCAACATCGTGAGGAGGAACATCGAACGAGCATCCAAGGACCAAGCCCGACACTATAACCTTCGGCGAAGACAATGGAACCCGGCAATAGGAACGTGGGTATTATTGAGAAGTCATCCCCTCTCGAAAGCAGTGGATAAGTTTACCGCCAAGCTGGCTCCAAAATACGACGGGCCATACCAGATCCAGAGATATATATCACCAGTTATCGTCGAGCTCAACTCCCAGGGAAATACGAAAACTCGCACGGCTCACATTGGGGAGCTCAAAGAATATCACCATTCGACCGAAGTACAGAATTGACAGACACGACGGACGCATAAAGTAGCTAGTATGTGTCGTGACAGTCGTAGCTCGTGTTGTCCAATATATGATGGTGTCGACATCACTAATTACCCTTCATCCCCAGATTTAACCACATTCAACAAACCCACCGTGAACGATGGCAGTCAACATGGCAAAATATTTTGACCGGATGGATGCTGAGCTCGCCGCCGATGGACCCAACCAGTCCAGTCGGGCAGGTGTTGACCTATTCGGTCGAGTTTCGACGGACGCTCAACAGGAAGAGTCGGTGTTACCCTCGTCCAATAGGGGGTCCGGTGGCACCGACGAGGAGAGGCCTCTCGTCCAGTATCCACGTGGACGAGGTGGTATAAATGTCTACGCGGAAGACGTCCGACGTCTGGCACCCGGAAGATTTTTGAACGACACCCTGGTAGAGATCTGGCTAAAATTCATTATACATGACAAGCTGGCTGAAACCCCGAGGCAGACGGTTTATGTCTTTAACACCCATTTTTACGGGAAGATCAGCACCCGAGTCGGCACCCCAAGGGAACGGCATGCGACAGTGAAACGCTGGACTCGAGGCGTTGATTTGTTCACGAAGGACCATATCCTGATCCCGGTGAATCAGGACCAACACTGGTTCCTGATGGTGGTCTGCTTCGCGGGTGTAAACGGGCCTCGAATGATGGACGAACCTAAGGCGGACGGCACCTGGGGTGCCAAAATCCCGTGCATTCTACAACTGGACTCCTGCAGCCCTGGACCACGGACCACGGTCGCCCAGAATATCAGGGAATATCTGGTTGAGGAGTACCGAGCTCGCAAGCCAGATGAGGTCCCTCGCAGCTACAATGAGGCAGAGCTACCGTTGATGGTACCAGCAATTCCGCAGCAGCCCAACGGAACAGACTGCGGCGTGTTCTTGCTGCGCTACGCGGAAAAAATCCTCCTGGAACCGATTGAGGATTACCGGCCCGACCACCTAAACTTGGTCAAATGGTTCCCCCTGGAGGAATATCAGCAAAACGGGTAAAGATCGCCGAGATTTTGAAGAAGCTGGCAATGGAACAAGGGAAGAAGAAAAACCAGATCCCGTTCGTGGCAGCAGACAAAGTTGTACCCGGAAAACGCGCCAAATCTTCAAGCCCTGAACCCGAGGCGTTAACTATTATTTGTAACGTGTATTTCGACCCCGTTACACGGACTTTTTACGATGACCTAGTTGCGGAGGTAAGGACTCCAGATAAGCTGGAAACGACACGCGCCGCAGTACCCATGAATACGAAATCGGGAGGTAAGGAAACCTGGATCTTCCAGGATCTGAGGGGCTTAGAGGGACCAGCCGCAGCAGGGCTCAACGGCGACGTCCGACGAGACATCCTCACGCGGTACCCAGCCCTATTGGACGGCGGCCGGAGAAACAAGAGGGTTCAGTTTTGGTCGGGAGATTATCGCGTGACGCTGACCCCTAAACGGATCACTGTCCAGCTATACGAAAGAAAGGGGGGAGTGTAAGGAAAAAATATTTTTTTCCCTTACAACTCCGGGTGTAGAACCTGGCCTGCATCCTAACCGAGCCCGTTTTTAGTAAACGTAAACTGAAAACGCGGTGACCTGGGTTGTGCGGACCCAACTTCAGGTGGAATAAATTCTATCAACAACAATAAAACGAAAAAAGGCAACGTAGCAAAGGCGAAAATATGTAAAACTAACAATAACAACAACAACCACATTAACTCGCTTGCTAACAAAGGGATTAAAAAAACCACAGTCACACAGAATACATGAACTACATACTTTTTACAACAATTACAACACAGACCGAGACGCCAAATCAGCAAGCAAAAATTAAAGCAGAGCCTTGGAAAATTACTAATAAAATCAGGTGGAATACTGTTTACAACAACTACAACACAGACTGAGACGCGAAACAAGCAAGCAAAAATTAAATTAGAGCGTGGGAAGCTACCAACAAAATCACAAGAATTTATTTCTAGAAATAACCACAACAACAACAAGTACGGTGTGTGCCGCTATGCAGATTAGAAAATTCTGGACTGTGAACAAGAACTACCAACAAAATCACAAGAATTTATTTCCAGAAATCAGCACAACAACAACAAGTACATTGTGTGCCGCTATGCACATTAGAAAATTCCAGAATGTGCACAAGAACAACAACTGCAGCGGAGTTGTTTTGATCGGTGTATAAAAGGGCCCACCGCGCTGAATTCGATCTCTTTTGGAATCTCGTGCTCCAAGTGGTAAGTCGTCGAACCTTGAACCTCTAGTACCTCGTAGTGGCTGAGTGCTCTTAAGCGGACGCCAATCCCAATTCCCAGTAAATTTTAGTACCTCGTCCTGGCTGAGTGCTCTTAAGCGGACGCCAATCCCAATTCCAAGTAAATTTTAGTACCTCGTCCTGGCTGAGTGCTCTTAAGCGGACGCCAATCCCAATTCCAAGTAAATTTTAGTACCTCGTCCTGGCTGAGTGCTCTTAAGCGGACGCCAATCCCAATTCCCAGTAAATTTTAGTACCTCGTCCTGGCTGAGTGCTCTTAAGCGGACGCCAATCCCAATTCCAATTAAATTTTCGTACCTCGTCCTGGCTGAGTGCTCTTAAGCGGACGCTAATCCCAATTCCAAGTAAATTTTAGTACCTCGTCCTGGCTGAGTGCTCTTAAGCGGACGCCAATCCCAATTCCCAGTAAATTTTAGTACCTCATCCTGGCTGAGTGCTCTTAAGCGGACGCCAATCCCAATTCCAAGTAAATTTTAGTACCTCGTCCTGGCTGAGTGCTCTTAAGCGGACGCCAATCCCAATTCCAAGTAAATTTTAGTACCTCGTCCTGGCTGAGTGCTCTTAAGCGGACGCCAATCCCAATTCCCAGTAAATTTTAGTACCTCATCCTGGCTGAGTGCTCTTAAGCGGACGCCAATCCCAATTCCAAGTAAATTTTAGTACCTCGTCCTGGCTGAGTGCTCTTAAGCGGACGCCAATCCCAATTCCAAGTAAATTTTAGTACCTCGTCCTGGCTGAGTGCTCTTAAGCGGACGCCAATCCCAATTCCAAGTAAATTTTAGTACCTCGTCCTGGTTGAGTGCTCTTAAGCGGACGCCAATCCCAATTCCAAGTAAATTTTACTACCTCGTCCTGGCTGAGTGCTCTTAAGCGGACGCCAATCCCAATTCCAAGTAAATTTTAGTACCTCGTCCTGGCTGAGTGCTCTTAAGCGGACGCCAATCCCGATTCCAAGTAAATTTTAGTACCTTGTCCTGGCTGAGTGCTCTTAAGCGGACGCCAATCCCGATTCCAAGTAAATTTCATTAGTACCTCGTCGTGGCCGAGTGCTTTTAAGCGGACGCCAATCCCGAATCCAAGTAAATTTTAGTACCTCGTCGTGGCCGAGTGCTTTTAAGCGGACGCCAATCCTGAATCAAAGTAAATTCTAGTACCTCGTAGTGGCTGACGCCGACAATCATAAAACCTTGTATTCTAGAACTCTGTGTGTATATAGACTTTGTATTTTTACGGACTGAGTGCTATTCAGCGGACATTAGAATTAAAGGAACTAGTTTTAAGAAATACTGTTAGCAATAAAATACCGAAAAATAAAACTTTGAATTACGGTAAATAAATAGTCGAAAAACTGTGAAAAGAATACCGAAAGCTTTTTATTTAAGTGTTCGGTACTGCACTCTGGCGAGACTGAGTATACCCCGGCAAGAAACTTCGTTACAAAATGGCGCCCGAGCAGGGACAATAGTTTCCGAGAAAAATCAAAACCTATAGTGCTGAATCGCGGAAAAAAACGAAACTTTAGAAAAAAAAACGGTATTATAAACAGTTACGCGAAGCGAACGATAAATCGAACAAATAATTGAACGCTAAACTGTGCTAACGGCGAATTCAAATAAAAAAACATTGTGCAAAAAAAAATAACGCGGTATTTCAAAGGAACAGTTACACGAAATAAACGGAACAAAGTAGAAAAACATCGTGCAAAGAAATAACGCGGAAACTGTTACACGAAATAAACGGAAAATCGAAATGGGTAAACGGTGGATTTATAATGTTCCAGAAGAGAATCTGCAGGAGATTCTACGCGAATTCGGTATGGAATCAAAAGGCACGATCGACGAACTTCGTAAAGTGCTCTCCGGGTTTATGATGTCGCCTGATCTGACCGACGAGGTGATCGACAGGTTACGCGAACTTGAAGTACAGTGGAATCGCGGTGTTTCTCCAAGTGCGCGACCGGCGACGCCATCATTGCAAGGTGCGGTTCCGAAACACAGCGAACAGAGGGCAAATCCAACAGAAGTGCTTAACATGAACCCCGGCAATCAAGTTTCCATGTCAACAGGTGGTTGCATAGCAGCGAGGTGCGAGACAGAGAGTGTGGCCCATAGTAGGATGTGCTACTCTGAGGTAATTGACAAGGTACGTAAATGGTCTTGTAGGTACGACGGTGGTAGGGACCCAATAGGCTTCATCGAGAGAGTCGAGGAGCTCACCGAGGCATACGAGTTGCCTAAGCATATGCTGCCACGAACCATGCCGGAGTTGATGAAGGACAAAGCTCTTTGTTGGTACAGGAATAACAATAGGAGCTGGTCAAGATGGGAATTGTTTAAAACCGATTTCCTGAAATTCTTCTTGCCATCGAGATATTTCGAAGAACTGGAGGACAACATTAGGAAAAGGATCCAAGGGCCTCGCGAGAAGTTCAAGGACTATGTACTGGCCATGCAGACATTAATGCGACATGTGAACTATACAGAGGAGCAAAAACTACAGAGGATTTACAAGAATTGCCATAGGGATTATCTTCTTTACATAAGGAGGTCTGATTTCTCTGCGTTGGGGGAATTGTCTGCGACAATTACCAGGGACGCACAGGATGATGACCATAGAAAACACAGGAAAACAGCGAGACCTTCGAACAGCCTGTAGAAGATGTGGCGAAAGCGGACATTTTCAACGAGAATGCCGAAACTCAAGGAAACTTTTCTGTTGGACTTGTGGAAAGGAGGGGGTCCGGACGATTGAATGCTGCAAGAAACCTTCGGGAAACGCGCAGGGTGTCCAGCAGGGACGAGGGCTGCTGGAACCGAACAAGATAGACTCTCCTCGTACCCCACGAAGTGCTTAAACTACAATCGAGACCGGATTTACGCCAAGGTAGCCTTGGGAAGGAAACTCGTCACAGCAACTCTGGACACAGGAGCCTCGCGGAGCTTCATTAGCAACGCGGCGGCTGTGATGACAGACGGAAAGCTGATGGAGGTGGACGTACGGGTCAAAATGGCCGACGGCACCGTGCGTGCCGTGAAGGAAACCGTCGAAGTCTGCGTGCGTTTGGGGACTGCAGAGTGTAAGCTCCCACTTCTGATTCTACAGGATGTGACAGACCATGTGATCCTGGGTTTGGACTTCCTGACAAGCATAGGAGCTTCTATTAGCTATGGTGGTGAGACGATTACGCTGGGAGGCTCGAAAGCCGAACGAGCGACTTGCTCGACAGTTCACACGGATTACGCCCAAGTTCCTGAGGCAAAACCATTGGAGAAGACTGATGTGGAGAACGAACAACACTCTGAACCAGGCGTAGAAACCAACAACTCGCGAAAAGAAGACCAACACATCATCAAGGAATTCCTAAAAACTGAGCATGAGAAATTCGAGATGCTGGAAGGACCTTCCAACATAACGACCCATAAAATCGTCATGAGAGATGATAGGCCAATAAAGCAGAGGTATTACCCTAAGAACCCTGCAATGCAAGCGATAATTAACAAGGAGATAGACGAGCTGCTGGAAAAAGGCTGTATCGAGCCCTCTCATAGCCCTTACAGTGCACCAATTGTTCTTGTTAAAAAGAAGAATGGGCAATGGAGACTTTGCGTGGATTATCGTCAGCTAAATGCAAGATCAGTGCCTGACGCATACCCACTTCCGACGATACAACATATTCTAGATCGACTCCGCGACGCGCAATACATTAGTACACTTGATCTCAAGAACGGTTACTGGCAAATACCCATGAGTCCAGAAAGCCAGCAATACACCGCGTTCACAGTACCAGGAAGAGGACTCTTTCAATGGAAAGTTATGCCCTTCGGCCTACATTCGGCACCCGCGACGTTCCAAAGGGCATTGGACCAAGTCATTGGACCGGAGATGGAACCACACGCGTTTGCTTACCTGGACGACATCATTGTAATAGGAAAGACGCTGGAACAACACATGAACAATTTACAGGAAGTATTTCGACGTTTAAGAGCGGCTAATTTAAAAATCAACAAGGAGAAGTGCGAGTTTTTCCAGCAAGATTTGAAATATTTAGGTCACGTCGTGAGCCGCAGAGGAATTCACACAGATCCAGACAAGGTAGCGGCTATTCAGGAACTGGCGGCCCCAACAAATGTCAGAGGCGTTAGGCGATTCCTCGGGATAGCATCCTGGTACCGGCGGTTCGTACCGGACTTCGCCAAATTGGTAGTCCCACTCACCAGCCTTCTTAAGAAGGGCAAACGCTGGCAATGGGCCGGCGAGCAACAGCAGGCGTTCGAGAACCTCAAGGAAAAGCTCACGAAGGCACCAGTACTGGCGTACCCAGATTTTTCCAAACCGTTTACGCTGCAGACTGACGCGAGCAACCACGGGTTAGGAGCTGTTCTCACGCAAGAAACCGATGAGGGAGAGAAGGTCATCGTCTACGCCAGCCGGCATTTAAACAAGGCCGAAATCAACTACTCAGCGACAGAGAAGGAGTGCCTCGCGATCGTTTGGGGAATCAGGAAAATGCGACCGTATTTAGAAGGCTACAGGTTGTGCGTCGTCACAGACCACCTCTCACTGAAGTGGTTGAACTCTTTGGAAAATCCTTCAGGGCGTATAGCAAGATGGGCGCTTGAGTTACAACAGTACATGTTCGACGTGAAATACCGCAAGGGCAATTGGAACGTGGTCGCAGACGCACTTTCCAGACAGCCAGTAGAAAAACTGAGCACGGTTACGACTAACGGGGAAAAGTGCAACTGGATAGAAACCAAGATAGCAGAAATTAAGAGGAATCCAGAGAAGTTTGCCGATTATACTATGGAAAACGGTCAACTGTATCGACATATCCCAGGGCAGGTAAACGACGAGGATTGTGCCGCATGGAAGCTCTGTGTTCCGAGGTATCTTCGTGCCCGAGTTCTTAAAGAAAACCACGATGACCCCAACGCTGGACATCCAGGCATTAGAAAAACCGTCACCAGGATAGCCAACAGATACTACTGGCCAGGCATGTTCAGGGATATAAGGAAACACGTGCGCTGCTGTGAATCATGTCAGCGATATAAACCTTTGCAGAGCAAAGCCGCCGGAAAAATGCTGACACAGTTACCAGAGGAGCCTTGGTCAGTCGTCTGTGCTGACTTCGTTGGACCATTACCCCGAAGCAAGCACGGCAACACGATGATTCTAGTTTTCTTTGACAAATTCTCCAAGTGGACCGAAATCGTACCACTGAGACAAGCAACCGCAGACAGTGTGAAGAAGGCGTTTCGAGAAAGGATTCTAGCGAGGTATGGAGTTCCAAAAGTTCTCGTCACGGACAACGGAGTTCAATTCAACAGTAGGACACTGCAGCGATTTCTTCAAGATTTAGGAATCCGACAACAGTTTACAGCACCTTATACCCCCCAGGAGAACCCAACAGAAAGAGCCAACCGAAACGTCAAAAGAATTCTTGCACAAGTGGCCGATAATAGGCAAACCCAATGGGATGAGTTGATCCCAGAAATTTCTTTGGCAATCAACAGCATGGCATCGGAGACGACAGGGTTCAGCCCCGCTTTCCTCACACAGGGACGAGAACTGCGGCTTCCAGGATCGCTTTTCGATGAGGTTACCATAGGTACAGGGTCAGCACCACAGAGTCCCAAACACAAGGGTAACCGGCTGCAGGAGATATTCAACATCGTGAGGAGGAACATCGAACGAGCATCCAAGGACCAAGCCCGACACTATAACCTTCGGCGAAGACAATGGAACCCGGCAATAGGAACGTGGGTATTATTGAGAAGTCATCCCCTCTCGAAAGCAGTGGATAAGTTTACCGCCAAGCTGGCTCCAAAATACGACGGGCCATACCAGATCCAGAGATATATATCACCAGTTATCGTCGAGCTCAACTCCCAGGGAAATACGAAAACTCGCACGGCTCACATTGGGGAGCTCAAAGAATATCACCATTCGACCGAAGTACAGAATTGACAGACACGACGGACGCATAAAGTAGCTAGTATGTGTCGTGACAGTCGTAGCTCGTGTTGTCCAATATATGATGGTGTCGACATCACTAATTACCCTTCATCCCCAGATTTAACCACATTCAACAAACCCACCGTGAACGATGGCAGTCAACATGGCAAAATATTTTGACCGGATGGATGCTGAGCTCGCCGCCGATGGACCCAACCAGTCCAGTCGGGCAGGTGTTGACCTATTCGGTCGAGTTTCGACGGACGCTCAACAGGAAGAGTCGGTGTTACCCTCGTCCAATAGGGGGTCCGGTGGCACCGACGAGGAGAGGCCTCTCGTCCAGTATCCACGTGGACGAGGTGGTATAAATGTCTACGCGGAAGACTTCCGACGTCTGGCACCCGGAAGATTTTTGAACGACACCCTGGTAGAGATCTGGCTAAAATTCATTATACATGACAAGCTGGCTGAAACCCCGAGGCAGACGGTTTATGTCTTTAACACCCATTTTTACGGGAAGATCAGCACCCGAGTCGGCACCCCAAGGGAACGGCATGCGACAGTGAAACGCTGGACTCGAGGCGTTGATTTGTTCACGAAGGACCATATCCTGATCCCGGTGAATCAGGACCAACACTGGTTCCTGATGGTGGTCTGCTTCGCGGGTGTAAACGGGCCTCGAATGATGGACGAACCTAAGGCGGACGGCACCTGGGGTGCCAAAATCCCGTGCATTCTACAACTGGACTCCTGCAGCCCTGGACCACGGACCACGGTCGCCCAGAATATCAGGGAATATCTGGTTGAGGAGTACCGAGCTCGCAAGCCAGATGAGGTCCCTCGCAGCTACAATGAGGCAGAGCTACCGTTGATGGTACCAGCAATTCCGCAGCAGCCCAACGGAACAGACTGCGGCGTGTTCTTGCTGCGCTACGCGGAAAAAATCCTCCTGGAACCGATTGAGGATTACCGGCCCGACCACCTAAACTTGGTCAAATGGTTCCCCCTGGAGGAATACCAGCAAAACGGGTAAAGATCGCCGAGATTTTGAAGAAGCTGGCAATAGAACAAGGGAAGAAGAAAAACCAGATCCCGTTCGTGGCAGCAGACAAAGTTGTACCCGGAAAACGCGCCAAATCTTCAAGCCCTGAACCCGAGGCGTTAACTATTATTTGTAACGTGTATTTCGACCCCGTTACACGGACTTTTTACGATGACCTAGTTGCGGAGGTAAGGACTCCAGATAAGCTGGAAACGACACGCGCCGCAGTACCCATGAATACGAAATCGGGAGGTAAGGAAACCTGGATCTTCCAGGATCTGAGGGGCTTAGAGGGACCAGCCGCAGCAGGGCTCAACGGCGACGTCCGACGGGACATCCTCACGCGGTACCCAGCCCTATTGGACGGCGGTCGGAGAAACAAGAGGGTTCAGTTTTGGTCGGGAGATTATCGCGTGACGCTGACCCCTAAACGGATCACTGTCCAGCTATACGAAAGAAAGGGGTGAGTGTAAGGAAAACATATTTTTTTCCCTTACAACTCCGGGTGTAGAACCTGGCCTGCATCCCAACCGAGCCCGTTTTTAGTAAACGTAAACTGAAAACGCGGTGACCTGGGTTGTGCGGACTCAACTTCAGGTGGAATAAATTCTATCAACAACAATAAAACGAAAAAGGCAACGTAGCAAAGGCGAAAATATGTAAAACTAACAATAACAACAACAACCACATTAACTCGCTTGCTAACAAAGGGATTAAAAAAACCACAGTCACACAGAATACATGAACTACATACTTTTTACAACAATTACAACACAGACCGAGACGCCAAATCAGCAAGCAAAAATTAAAGCAGAGCCTTGGAAAATTACTAATAAAATCAGGTGGAATACTGTTTACAACAATTATAACACAGACTGAGACGCGAAACAAGCAAGCAAAAATTAAATTAGAGCGTGGGAAGCTACCAACAAAATCACAAGAATTTATTTCTAGAAATAACCACAACAACAACAAGTACGGTGTGTGCCGCTATGCAGATTAGAAAATTCTGGAATGTGAACAAGAACTAACAACAAAATCACAAGAATTTATTTCCAGAAATTAGCACAACAACAACAAGTACATTGTGTGCCGCTATGCACATTAGAAAATTCCAGAATGTGCACAAGAACAACAACTGCAGCGGAGTTGTTTTGATCGGTGTATAAAAGGGCCCACCGCGCTGAATTCGATCTCTTTTGGAATCTCGTGCTCCAAGTGGTAAGTCGTCGAACCTTGAACCTCTAGTACCTCGTAGTAGCTGAGTGCTATTAAGCGGACGCCAATCCCAATTCCCAGTAAATTTTAGTACCTCGTCCTGGCTGAGTGCTCTTAAGCGGACGCCAATCCCAATTCCAAGTAAATTTTAGTACCTCGTCCTGGCTGAGTGCTCTTAAGCGGACGCCAATCCCAATTCCAAGTAAATTTTAGTACCTCGTCCTGGCTGAGTGCTCTTAAGCGGACGCCAATCCCAATTCCAAGTAAATTTTAGTACCTCGTCCTGGCTGAGTGCTCTTAAGCGGACGCCAATCCCAATTCCAAGTAAATTTTAGTACCTCGTCCTGGCTGAGTGCTCTTAAGCGGACGCCAATCCCGATTCCAAGTAAATTTTAGTACCTTGTCCTGGCTGAGTGCTCTTAAGCGGACGCCAATCCCGATTCCAAGTAAATTTCATTAGTACCTCGTCGTGGCCGAGTGCTTTTAAGCGGACGCCAATCCCGAATCCAAGTAAATTTTAGTACCTCGTCGTGGCCGAGTGCTTTTAAGCGGACGCCAATCCTGAATCAAAGTAAATTCTAGTACCTCGTTGTGGCTGACGCCGACAATCATAAAACCTCGTATTCTAGAACTCTGTGTGTATATAGACTTTGTATTTTTACGGACTGAGTGCTATTCAGCGGACATTAGAATTAAAGGAACTAGTTTTAAGAAATACTGTTAGCAATAAAATACCGAAAAATAAAACTTTACGGTGAATAAATAGTCGAAAAACTGTGAAAAGAAAACTGAAAGCTTTTTATTTAAGTGTTCGGTACTCGACTCTGGCGAGACTGAGTATACCCTGGCAAGAAACTTCGTTACAACATATCCGAAGAACGTGACAAAATTACGCGAAACTGAAGCGAACATGATTGAACAGGCACGGATCTCTTTGTCACAATTTAGGATTGCATGAGTGTGCATTCATAAATTTTATATCCTCTTGTTTTCTTAAGTCTTGGAATTAGCTTAATTAATTCTTGGAAAAAAGTATACAACCGTAAGTAACGTGTGAGTTTTTTTGACTTTATAAAATTATGTGATAGAACAAATAGAAGTCAGTCAACAATCAACTATTAACTTAAAAACATGAATCACGTAAATTGCCGACATTTTTAACTCGAGTTCATGAGTTTTTAGTAACTCACAGGGAAAATACACTGGAGGAGCATTTTGATTACATTATAACCAACTATATAAAATTGAGCCAGTATAAGAATTCCTTTGTGATTGAGTCACGACATTAATGCCATTATATTACGTGTTGCTGCTCTTCAAGTGAACCTGTAGATGGACCAGACGCTTGTGCTTGCTGCAATATCAATTTAATTGTTTGCAGAATAAATAAATTGATATAATTTTAAACCAGATTATATAAATAAAAATACATATTTATACAATTCTTTTATTTCTTTATTTCTTTATTAAAATCTTTTTGACAATTTGTAAAATATGTTTCGAGTAGTGGTTGCGATTGAGGAAAGTCGACCTGAACCTCCAAACCAAAATCTCCATCTTCTCCACCTGCATCTTCTTCCAACACTTTTATTATGTTGTAATTTCCGTTGCTGAACTATTCTATAATCGCATCACAAATGTTTTTTTTTATGGCAGATGAAACCAAGCTCAGGGTATTCCCCCTAACCATGCACAGCATTTGTTTGTTCCGATGGGATGACAGATTATTTGGACGGGGGAAAGAGGAAGTAGTGACGGTTTACACCTCGCTTAAAGGTTTCGACGCTGTAAGTGGGCGGGAAGACATTCGCAGGGAGATTATTCCACAATCATTTATTGAATTTTTGCGGTAGAAAAATTACACAATCCTCCAGCTCCATTAATATGCGATCTCCATATTTGGTTTTTGTTCTGGGAACATTTTTTATGGTGTAGAATCTGCTGCTTTCCATGTCCTCGAAATGGAGTAATTTGGAGGTTGGAGTTCTTTTGATTGAAGTCCTTCACAGCAGCGTACTAGAGAGAAAAGTCAGTTTGTTGGAGCTGATTCATTTTACTAATATTATTTTATTGATTTTTGCAACAAATTATTTTAACAAATTTTTCGTTGCCAACGTTAACTGCACCTGATCAAAGTTACACAAAAACTGAATATCTGGAACTAAAATGTAGTATTTATACAACGACTACATAAGCAGCGTGTACTATAATATGTTGTTTACATAAGTACAGTACTCTTAAAAGTATACAAAAAATACTTAAGAAATTCATCTTCACCACCATCAGCATATTTTCAACATCGTCCAAATTCAACACACCTTATAAATAATTATTTATATTAAAAGGATTAATAAGAACTACATATATACTATTATATTTTTAAAATCTATATTTATTTATTATTTAACATGTAAAGGAATTTTAAGCATAGATGACCACAGTTGTATGAATTATAGTCTTTATGCTGAGTGTAGTTTTAACGTATGTACTCCTTCTTCCAAATAATTTATTATTTCATTTATTAAAGTATTCTTACATTTATTAAAGTATTCATTATTATTAAAGTATTCTTTGCAGTTCTTGTCTCTATAATATGCTACCCAATGAGTACCGGGGCCCTTTGATGTATCCAGATTAACGATTCCACATTCTTGTTGACGAGGTCGTTTCGGGAGAATGTCTCGCATAAAAATACATCTGAAATGTGATAGATTTTTTGCATTCTTATTATGTCGATTCGCTTCTTCCAATTGTTATCGTGTGGCTTTTGTATCATTAATTGCTTTTGCGATTGAAGCTCCTCCATATGCTAAGCGCCCAACAGCTCTCAGAGCAGTTAAAATGGGTACTAATGGTAGAATCCCTCCTACTTTAGGAACGGGTATAAAGCGTGGAATGTCAACCATCGACTCTTCCGTCCGAAAGAGTTTTTCACAAACTTTTGTGCGATTTTTATAGCACTGGGAATATCTTCTGATTTTAGTTGTATAATAATTTTCAATGCGTTTTTAACCGGTTGAGTAAATATTTTCTTGATACATTTCTTTTTAAATTTTCTCTTCATTTTCTTAAGAGTTTTATTCATCGTGCTTCCCATGCCGAATTTTACTTCAGCTTTTATCGCGTTTGTAACTAAATATGGGTTTATTCGCTCACTGAATTTGCTGTCTTTTAATTTTACTCTCTGCCGCGCCCTTTCAAATAATATTTTATTTGCTTCGTGACGCTTATTCAAGTTTTGAGTTTTATCAT
This sequence comes from Sicus ferrugineus, assembly GCA_922984085.1. Taxonomy (NCBI): domain Eukaryota; kingdom Metazoa; phylum Arthropoda; class Insecta; order Diptera; family Conopidae; genus Sicus; species Sicus ferrugineus. The sequence goes on from OV277348.1 coordinate 18,026,535, forward strand.
AAGCAATATCGTGCTCTCTGCATGCGGCGTTCAGTGGATTGATTGCCTTATCGCCTCTTGCCAAGCGTTCTGTTAGTTTAGTTCCTAAACCACAAAATTGATAACTCGGTAAATGAAGTTCAATTGGCAGAGAATTTATAACACTATTTAAAAAACCTCTTCCGGTTACTGATTGTTTGGAAATGACATGTTGCTTGTAAATGATAAATTTTTTATATCTTTTCACCTACTCGTACTGAATGAAAATGAATATAAATGTGTGGTTATTGCATATTTATATTAATTGTTAAAATGCGTTTCATTAAACAAGACAGAATTATAATAATAAAGAATATGAATCTAGTAACTAATAATGTTTCCAAATCAAGACACAGTTTCCTGCTACCAAATTCAATAAGATGTCTTATTGTCGGACCTTCGAATTGTGGAAAAACCAACGTTATGTTAAGTCTAATAGAAAGTCCGAATGGGCTAATATTCTCAAATATATACTTATATTCAAAGTCGTTATATCAATCAAAATATGAATATTTAAAGCAATTAATAAATCCAATTCAAAATATTGGATTATTTACATTTTCCGAGAGTCCTCAAACCAAATGAAGCAAAAAGCAACTCCATTATGATATTTGAAGACGTTACTTGTGAGAAGCATAACAACATTCGCGAATACTTTTGTATGGGCAGACACAAATGCATCGATTGTTTTTATTTATGCCAAACATATACACGAATCTCTAAGCATTTAGTGCGTGATAATGTTAACATGATTATTATATTCAAAGAAAATGAAATGAATTTGAAACACATATACAAAGATCATGGAACAGACTTGACTTTTGGAAAGTTTTTAAATATATGTAGAGAATTTTGGAAAGATAAATATGGATTTCTGGTAATCATCAAAGACGATCCGATGATAAAGGACGTTATAGAAAAGGCTTTGATATTTACATCAACTATAAATAAAAGCACTCCAGATACTTTCATACTAGTATGCAAACGGTCTTTGAACTGTGCTTGTGAAATTGAAATTTATAAAGTAATTAAAATACTTAGAAAGTTACTTAAAAATCATTGTTATAATTGTTTAAAAGATTTTTTTCTTTCACAAATTACAAAAACAAGTCGGTTTACATTACTGCTTACATATTGTTTATTGTTTACATACTGTTTGTTATATATTTCCAAACAGTTAAGGAATCATCAAAACAGCGAAGGATCTTACATGCAATGAAGTTTTTCTATTAAAGCTTACTTAAAAATCCATATAAGTAATATTTAATAATTGTGTCTCGTTGGTATCCCTGTCATGAACTCACCCCATCATCTTGTGACGGTGTGGTAACAAACTGGAATGGTTTACTTTTCCAACTAACTTCCTTTGCAATAGCCAGTTTTAGCTTGTAACAAGGAGACAATTTCACCGTAAAACTCACATACGCTGTACGTGAGTGCGCGGACGGACATGTTTTTCAGCTGGCTCACGAAATGAGAGGAGTTTCCAGTCTTGTTGTCTTTGCTTTGAACTGATCTGATAGCTGATATACCTGATCTGATCTAATCTGTTAGCTGATACACCTGATCTGATCTGATAGCTGATATACCGGATCCGGTGGCTGATACACCTGATCTGACCTGATAGCTGATATAACCGATTATAAGAATGAATAAAAATTATTAAAAGACCTGATAAAAACCAGACGTATTTTGAAACAGAAATTTAGGAACCTAAAGCTGGGTAAAGCAGATGTGGAAAAGCGATTAGAAGAGTCATTTCAACCAATCACAAAACCTCTAAAGGAATTGGTTCGAAACACTGCAACAACAACAAATACTAGTAAGAATAACTCTCACTTTACATATGATGAGATACCACTCAGGCTAAAAACAAGTACCCCCCACAAAGCAAAGAAACAGATTGATTTTACAAACAAAACTCTTACCAAGAGTAATGAAGATGGTACCTTTTCTCTCAAATTGATGATACAGATGATGCAAACAAATCAACAAAATGCTATCAACAAATTCTGTCATAATTAGAACAAAATGAGCTTGACACCGCATATGGACCGAACAGAGGATCGAATGGTGAATGAAGGTTCGGAAATAGCGCTTTGGACATGCATGGTGATAAAGTATTCATCTCAGACAAACTTTTTGGAACCTCACCCCTACTTTCAACCTTACTCCCGGTCTCTTTGATTTATTTTTTACAAGACACCATGAAAGTATGACGAAGCAGATCTACAAGTTTACAAAATAATTTTAATCAATAGTAATTCTCACAAACGTAACTATAATGAAAATGAACAAATTAAGGGAACCAAGGCTTTCAAGCAACACCAACATCATAAAAGGATTAATTAGTGATAAATATTTGCTGTCCACATCACTTCAACATAGAAAACGAACCGGATTGATGAAAGTAAATCCTCAAAAGCCTAATTATATTTTTTGGGATGATCCGAATTAATTAGTAGATAGATAGAGACTTTTATTATCATCACAATCGGCTGGACATAACAGTCACACCAACGAAATTATTTCCATCATCAATTGAGAGAAGCTAATATAATTGTATAAATATGATGTATAATAGAGCTGTAAGCGTAATTGAAAATGAGTGTCGACAAGTTCGGTCATTAGTCCACACATAAAACATCAACTAATAAAATAAAGAGAAATATTTCAGAAATTTTGGGTTCCAATCTAGATAATGATAACAACTTACATCTCCGCTGGAAGCGTTTAAAGAATGTTGGCACACCTATTCATTGTTACGCAGTAACCAAGTCTTTTGTGGAAGATAATATGAAACAGATGGACTCAATAACAATGCACTGAAGGAAAAAATTGATGAAGAATTTGAAGTAGTTCACGGAAAGATTAATGATGCTGAAACATACATCGAAAGTAATATTCAAGATTATACAAAACATATTAGTGAACAATTTGGTCGCTGTCTCTTTCAACAAGCACTATGACCTAAATCTGCAGTTGCATTGGAGGAAAAAATTCTAAACGAATTGCCAAATCGACGACCTCTGGCAAACGGATTTACTAGAAATGGGAAGTTATTCCACGGATAACAATGGATTTAATTTCCTTCTTACCGTAATAGATACATGTTCAAAATTCGCCTGGACTATGACTTTAAAATCTAAAACATCCGCTCTTGTCACCAAAGCTATGGAAACCGTATTCAATTTGTGGTCGCATACCGAGAAATTTACAAACAGATGATGGCAAAGAATTCTTCAATCACAATTTCAAAATTTTATGATTAAATTCCATGTCAACCATTATTCTTCGTACAGTGTTTTGAAGGCGTCAATTGTTGAGCGTGTCAATAGGACACTAAAGCAGATGATGTTTAAGGAATTTAGTTACCATGGATCATATCGATGGATTGACTCTCTAAATATGGCTCCCATTGATCTGAAACCATCTAATGAAAGGTTGTTATAAAAGACTGCCTACAATAATCTGAAAATATTTACAAAGTCAAAATTCCGCATAGGAGATTATGTTCGCATCAGTAAACATAAACATATCTTTGAAAAAGACTATACACCGAATTGGACTACAGAGATTTCTAAAATTAAAAATATAAAAATTAAAAACCCAACAACGTATATTCTTGAAGGTTACCAGGGAAATACAATTAGAGGAGGATTCTACGAAACTTAACTACTGAAAACAAAATATCCCAACACCTACCTCGTGGAGAAAGTTCTTAAAACAAAAGGAAGCAAAGTGGCTAGCATTTTCGAATGAACATAATTCTTGGATCGATAGTAATGAAATTTTGTAAAATATATGTAAATAAATTTCTGGTATAAAAAGATTGTTTTGTGTGTGTTTTCATTTTGTTAACGCCAACTGCCGCTCGCCAGAGGTGCTCCCTCATCGATCGGTAGGGTGTCAGGAGTGAGCACTCCAGTCTCTCTCCTGTCAGCCTCGTGGAGAAAGTTCTTAAAACAAAAGGAAGCAAAGTTTTCGTCAAGTGGCTAGCATTTTCGAATGAACATAATTCTTGGATCGATAGTAATGAAATTTTGTAAAACATATGTAAATAAATTTCTGGTATAAAAAGATTGTTTTGTGTGTGTTTTCATTTTGTTAACGCCAACTGCCGCTCGCCAGACGTGCTCCCTCATCGATCGGTAGGGTGTCAGGAGTGAGCACTCCAATCTCTCTCCTGTCAGCCTGCCGGTCATGAGATGCGCCTCTGTCGTGAGCATAAGCCCGGCTGCGGGCTCTCTCCGCGGCAACTGGCGCTGTTTGACCGGCTTCCAGCGATCGTCGCTGGACCCACACCAGCACTTCTTTCTCAATCGTTGACGCGTGCGGAGTGCACCTTACTACCGTTTTTTTTAAAAATTTATATATAACTGTGGTGAAATTGAAGTTCAAATAAACCAACAAAAACAAAACTACCTGAGTTTCGCATAAACATTTTGGTCCTTCGAGCCGGATTTATGCTCGGAGACCACCCAAGCCGTTAGCATTAAACATTTTGCTTCAGACGAGCCAGATAGCCGCCGCCCAGGAACCACCGTCACCGACGCCCAGGAACAATCGTCACCGACGTCGATATATATATATAATAATTAGGCTAACGTATGGAGGTGTTCCTTACTCGACTCACTTGATTAGGCGTCGGCGACGATGGTTTGGGCGGCGTCGGTGTTTGACCGGCTTCCAGCGATCGTCGCTGGACCCACACCAGCACTTCTTTCTCAATCGTTGACGCGTGCGGAGTGCACCTTACTACCGTTTTTTTTAAAAAATTTATATATATATATATATATATATATATATATATATATATATATAAATACGGGCTCAGGGCTAATAATTAGGCTAACGTATGGAGGTGTTCCTTACTCGACTCACTTGGTTTGGGCGTCGGTGACGATTGTTCCTGGGCGTCGGTGACGGTGGTTCATGGGCGGCGGCTATCTGGCTCGTCTGAAGCAAAATGTTTAATGCACTCAGTCCGTAAAAATACAAAATCTATATACACACAAAGTTCTAGAATACGAGGTTTTATGATTGTAGGCGTCAGCCACTACGAGGTACGAGTAAGGTTTGACGGTCAAGCCAAGGATATATATATATATATATATATATATATATATATATATCCTTGGCTTGACCGTCAAACCTTACTCGTACCTCGTAGTGGCTGACGCCTACAATCATAAAACCTCGTATTCTATATATATATATATATATATATATATATATATATATATATATATATATATATATATATATATATATATATATATATATATATATATATATATATATATATATATATATATATATATATATATATATATATATATATATATATATATACTTGGCTTGACCGTCAAACCTTACTCGTACCTCGTAGTGGCTGACGCCTACAATCATAAAACCTCGTATTCTAGAACTCTGTGTGTATATAGATTTTGTATTTTTACGGACTGAGTGCTATCAAACGGACGTTAGAACTAAAGGAACTAGATTTAAGAAATACTGTTAGCAATAAAATACCGAAAAATAAAACTTTACGGTGAATAAATAGTCGAAAAACTGTGAAAAGAAAACTGAAAGCTTTTTATTTAAGTGTTCGGTACGGGACTCTGGCGAGACTGAGTATACCCCGGCAAGAAACTTCGTTACAGCTATCTTGGGACACCTTCAACTGGAAGGTGTTGACGCGTTTAGAGGCTGGAGTCGAATGAGACGTAGTTGGGGGCTGTGTTGACTTCGATGCGGGTGTGCATTTGATATCTTGCACCGTTTCAAGGGTCTGGAAGCGATGAGTGAGAAACGCATCCAGATCTGTCCATTTCGGGATCTCCGTTTTGTTGGTGAGAGATTGCTGTTGGTGAGAGAGGGAAAGCGTTGCTTCTGGGAGCTTGCTGGAGCACAAAAAGACGATTATCGCGTCCCAATGCGAGGTATCGACACCTTGTAGCGCGAGTACGGCGAGAGTATTATTGATTTCGCGCTGCAGGTCTTTAATAGCGCCACCGGTTTCCTTCGTGATGGGGGACAGGCTGAAGAGCTTCTTCAAATGGGCGTTGGTGAGGACGCGCCCGTTCTCGTACCTGTCGGACAGATTTTTCCACGCTTGGGCAAAACCTTCATTCGTGAGAGGGGATTTCTGCACGATTTCTTTAGCTTCGCCGGTAGTTTTTTGATTCAGGTGGAAAAGCTTCTCAACCGGCGCAATTCTGGTGTTCTTGATATAAAGGGCCGTGAACATATCCCTAAAAGAGGGCCACGAAAGGTAATCGCCGTGGAAGGCTTGGGTGTCGCAAGGGGGCAAGCTGATGTTGTAGCCAGATGCTGGCATTTCAGCTGCTGCTGTATTGAGTGCGGAAGAAGTGAGACGAGATTTTCGGCATGCGCCGATTTTCGTGGCGCAGCGAATATAAGTTCGGTAGCAGTTGCGTTGCTTCGTCTTAATCACTTCTACGTCAGCGGGTGCGGATTCTTCGGAGGCCATCAACTGGTCTAGGCACGTGTAGTAGACTTCCTGGTCGCCTTCCACATCGTGTTGAGCTCTTCCAGATGAGCATCTAATGAAAAGTCCGAGTGCTCCTGCTCAGGGATGGTCACGAAGTCGGCCTCGAATTCGACGATCGCGTCGGAGGCGCGTATAAATTTGTCGAGTGACGCCATTATATTTTTAGGGTTCGCTTAGGGGCGGCGAAGAAAGTCGAAAAATCAAAAGAAAACGCACCAAAAAACTATTTCGGAAAAAAATTGTATTTTATTTTAGAGGAAAAAAGTCGCAGAATATTTGCGCGTCGCTAGCTGATTGCGTTGGGGCTCGAAGAGCTTGCTTCCGAAAATTAACCACGTTTTGTCTCTAAAGTTGGCAACTAGTTACAAAGAGACTAGTTGCTGCGAACACTTCTGCCTACCGGGTGTCTCGCTTTTTCGATTTCGCGTTGGGTCACCCTTGAATAGTGAATTTCACACTGATATCACTTGGGAGAGTGCAGACAAAAAACAGGTTTTTGTGTTCTGTGTGCACTCTGTATGACTGATCCACGCAAGCAGAAGAGCATATATATATATATCCTTGGCTAGACCGTCAAACCTTACGAGAATTGTCGATTCGTGAGTAACGGTCCCCTTAAGTAACGGCAGCACCAAAGCTTAAACTTTTGTTGCTGACCGTCTTCGCAAGCATCGCTTGTTGCGAAGCCCACATTTGTTGCAAAAATTTACTGCTTGGCGCATAAGCAAGCCCCGTGCTCCCGCACAAGAAATCTTTAGACTCTAAAGTTTAGAGCAGCCTTCTGCTGAGCTCTCCCGAGAGATTGCTTTGGATTCACGCTCTCACATTTTTGCACCAAGTCACTTGAGTGCTCCGTAATTGCGCTCAGTGCAAAGTCGAAAAACCACAAAACGTGGTTAATTTTCGGAAGCAAGCTCTTCGAGCCCCAACGCAATCAGCTAGCGACGCGCAAATATTCTGCGACTTTTTTCCTCTAAAATAAAATACAATTTTTTTCCGAAATAGTTTTTTGGTGCGTTTTCTTTTGATTTTTCGACTTTCTTCGCCGCCCCTAAGCGAACCCTAAAAATATAATGGCGAAACTCGACAAATTTATACGCGCCTCCGACGCGATCGTCGAATTCGAGGCCGACTTCGTGACCATCCCTGAGCAGGAGCACTCGGACTTTTCATTAGATGCTCATCTGGAAGAGCTCAACACGATGTGGAAGGCGACCAAGGAAGTCTACTACACGTGCCTAGACCAATTGATGGCCTCCGAAGAATCCGCACCCGCTGACGTAGAAGTGATTAAGACGAAGCAACGCAACTGCTACCGAACTTATATTCGCTGCGCCACGAAAATCGGCGCATGCCGAAAAACTCGTCTCACTTCTTCCGCACTCAATACAGCAGCAGCTGAAATGCCAGCATCTGGCTACAACATCAGCTTGCCCCCTTGCGACACCCAAGCCTTCCACGGCGATTACCTCTCGTGGCCCTCTTTTAGGGATATGTTCACGGCCCTTTATATCAAGAACACCAGAATTGCGCCGGTTGAGAAGCTTTTCCACCTGAATCAAAAAACTACCGGCGAAGCTAAAGAAATCGTGCAGAAATCCCCTCTCACGAATGAAGGTTTTGCCCAAGCCTGGAAAAATCTGTCCGACAGGTACGAGAACGGGCGCGTCCTCACCAACGCCCATTTGAAGAAGCTCTTCAGCCTGTCCCCCATCACGAAGGAAACCGGTGGCGCTATTAAAGACCTGCAGCGCGAAATCAATAATACTCTCGCCGTACTCGCGCTACAAGGTGTCGATACCTCGCATTGGGACGCGATAATCGTCTTTTTGTGCTCCAGCAAGCTCCCAGAAGCAACGCTTTCCCTCTCTCACCAACAGCAATCTCTCACCAACAAAACGGAGATCCCGAAATGGACAGATCTGGATGCGTTTCTCACTCATCGCTTCCAGACCCTTGAAACGGTGCAAGATATCAAATGCACACCCGCATCGAAGTCAACACAGCCCCCCAATACGTCTCACTCGACTCCAGCCTCTAAACGCGTCAACACCTTCCAGTTTAAGGTGTCCCAAGATAGCTGTAACGAAGTTTCTTGCCGGGGTATACTCAGTCTCGCCAGAGTCCCGTACCGAACATTAAATAAAAAGCTTTCAGTTTTCTTTTCACAGTTTTTCGACTATTTATTCACCGTAAAGTTTTAATTTCGGTATTTTATTGCTAACAGTATTTCTTAAATCTAGTTCCTGTAGTTCTAACGTCCGTTTGATAGCACTTAGTCCGTAAAAATACAAAATCTATATACACACAGAGTTCTAGAATACGAGGTTTTATGATTGTAGGCGTCAGCCACTACGAGGTACTAGAATTTACTTTGATTCAGGATTGGCGTCCGCTTAAAAGCACTCGGCCACGACGAGGTACTAAAATTTACTTGGATTCGGGATTGGTGTCCGCTTAAAAGCACTCGGCCACGACGAGGTACTAGTGAAATTTACTTGGAATCGGGATTGGCGTCCGCTTAAAAGCACTCAGCCAGGACGAGGTACTAAAATTTACTTGGAATTGGGATTGGCGTCCGCTTAAGAGCACTCAGCCAGGACGAGGTACTAAAATTTACTTGGAATTGGGATTGGCGTCCGCTTAAGAGCACTCAGCCACTACGAGGTACTAGATCTTCGAGGTTCGACGACTTACCACTTGGAGACCACAGATTCCACTTACCACAGATTCCAAAAGAGATCGAATTCAGCGCGGTGGGCCCTTTTATACACCGATCAAAACAACTCCGCTGCAGTCGTTGTTCTTGTGCACATTCTGGAATTTTCTATTGTGCATAGCGGTACACAATGTACTTGTTGTTGTTGTGCTTATTTCAAGAAATATTTCTTGTGATTTTGTTGGCAGTTCTTGTTCACATTCCAGACTTTTCTAATTTGCATAGCGGCACACAACGTACTTGTTGTTGTTGTGCTTATTTCTAGAAATAAATTCTTGTGATTTTGTTGGTAGCTTCCCACGCTCTAATTTAATTTTTGCTTGCTTGTTTCGTGTCTCAGTCTGTGTTGTAGTTGTTGTAAACAGTATTCCACCTGATTTTATTAGTAGATTTCCAAGGCTCTGCTTTAATTTTTGCTTGCTGGTTTCGCGTCTCGGTCTGTGTTGTAATTGTTGTAGAAAGTATGTGGTTCATGTATTCTGTGTGACTGTAGTTTTTTTATCCCTTTGTTAGCAAGCGAGTTAATGTGGTTGTTGTTGTTATTGATAGTTTTGCATATTTTCGCCTTTGCTACGTTGCCTTTGTTCCTTTTTATTGTTGTTGTTGCGGGAATAAGCCTTTTTATTCCCCTTCCTCGCAATCAATAAAAGAAAAATGCACTCTTTAAATTTGGCGTGACAATTTATTACTTTCGTCTGCTACAATGCAATGATTACTGACTCAACTCAACTCCTCCAGGCACACGCTGGGCAATAATTCCAAAAGAAAGAAAAACAACAAACATTAGAGGTACCGCTTCACTAGGCGGCATAGCAAAATGCGTGCAGAAAAAATTATCGGATCAGTCCCGACAACAGCAACAGCAAACTTTCGATCACCGGAGAGGAGAGAGCAGCAAGAACCGGTTTTGTCGATCTAATACAGGGCCGGAACATCCTCCCCCCCGTTGGAAGCACTGCTGACAAACCGTTTTGGTTCGATCGGTAACTTGCATACCTTTGTAATGGCTCGTTTGTAAATTCCCTCCGCTGTCTTGATACTTACCACTCGAACTCTACCATCTGGACCGGCTATGACCTGCACAATGCGACCGATTGGCCACCTCAGTGGTGGAGTTCCGTCATCCGAAATAAGTACGAGATCATTTTGTTGAAGATTTTCACAAGCGGTTTTCCATTTGGTTCGTTGTTGAAGTTTTCTGATGTATTCAGTGCGCCATCGTTGCCAGAATGCTTGTTGAATCCACTGAACTACTTGATACCTATCTAGTACCCCGGGAGTTGACCCTAGTAGTGAATGTTCTGGTATTGCTGCTGCAGTTCGTCGGATTAAAAAATGCGCCGGCGTTAGCGGGCGTAAATCATTGGGATCAGTAGACAACGGTGTGAGTGGACGGCTGTTTATGATGGATTCTGCTTGACATACCACCGTTTGAAGTTCTTCTAACGTGAGAATATGAGTGCCAATGGCGCGCCGCAGGTAGTATTTCGCCAGTTTGACGGCACTTTCCCATAAACCTCCGAAATGAGGTGACCGCGGTGGTATAAATTTCCAAATGATTCCTTCATTACGATAGCTTTCTTCAACTGCATCGATATGTTGTTGTGATTCAAAAAATTTAAGTAATTCTTGCAATTCCCTATTAGCGCCAACAAAGTTGGTCGCGTTATCGGAGTAAATGGTGTGGCATTTGCCAAGCCTGGCAATAAACCGTCTCATGGCGTAGACAGGTCGTGCATCACCTCCAAGTGCACCGCCTTCGTAGTGAAGCAGATGAATACTGCTAAGTAAACCTTTAGAGGCGCTCTTCGTCGTATTCGCTCTGTGATGAGTAGTGGACCGCAGTAATCCACGCCTGTAATATGGAAGGGCCATGTCGGTTGAACACGGTCTGCTGGGAGTGAGCCCATTAGCTGCTTTGCAATTACGGGGCGCATACGAAAGCAAAGTATGCATCTATGAATAACGAATTTGATGGAGTTTCGCGCATTTAATATCCAAAACTTTTCGCGCAGAAGGCTAATTAAGGTTTGAATGCCAGCATGCTGATGTTTCCGATGGTAGTGGGCGATGAGAGCGTGCACAAAAAGGTGATGGGTGGGCAATAAAATTGGATGCATGGTATCGAATGGCAACGAGGAATTTTGAAGGCGCCCACCAACCCCTATTATGCCGTCATGAACGAAAGGCGACAGTAGACACAAATGGGAATGTCTGTGCAATGGTAGTTCGGTGACCAGCTTCTGATAATCTGCGGTGAATGCTCGCTGTTGAATGATACGACATACTAACTTCACTGTGGTGTTAAATTCTGGAACTGAGATTGTATGAGTTTCCCAATCTGGATTTGGTCTATTTCTGAGCCTTTCCGTAAAGAGTCTTACGTAGCTAAAAATGCATATTGTTTTGCTATAATTTGTAGCATATTTGCTTGATGCAATTACGTCGTCATTTTGCTTGCACAGCAGGGCAATTCGCTGAGTACGTTGTTCGGGCAAGTTAGAAGCGGTCTCTTTGGGTGTATTCGGCCAAAATTTTTCGGATTTCATTAAAAAATCGGGACCTTGAAACCAGAAACTATTATTGATTATCTCACACGCATTGACACCTCTTGTGATGAGATCGGCCGGGTTTTGATGTGATGGTACATAATGCCACTCACAATCTTCGGTGAGCTCGCGTATTTTGGCTACTCGGTTTGCTACAAAAGGTTTCCATCGAGATGGCTCACTTCGAATCCACCCTAATGTAATTGTAGAATCAACCCAGCACTGTATACTGGTGGGGGCGATTGGCCAGCACATCCTAATGGACGCGAGCAACTCTGCTAGTAGGAGCGCGGCGCAGAGTTCTAATTTCGGTAGCGTATCAATGCGCGCTATTATTTGATCTCTTTGGAGAATTTTGCGATGGAGCTCCTGATCAGCCCTTGGTGGGCGTGGGCGTTCGCCATCGAACTCTAATAACGGTGCATCGTTCATGATTAATTTTACCAATCCGGCTCGAAGGACCAATGTTGCGGGAATAAGCCTTTTTATTCCCCTTCCTCGCAATCAATAAAAGAAAAATGCACTCTTTAAATTTGGCGTGACAATTTAATACTTTCGTCTGCTACAATGCAATGATTACTGACTCAACTCAACTCCTCCAGGCACACGCTGGGCAATAATTCCAAAAGAAAGAAAAACAACAAACATTAGAGGTACCGCTTCACTAGGCGGCATAGCAAAATGCGTGCAGAAAAAATTATCGGATCAGTCCCGACAACAGCAACAGCAAACTTTCGATCACCGGAGAGGAGAGAGCAGCAAGAACCGGTTTTGTCGATCTAATACAGGGCCGGAATAGTTGTTGATAGAATTAATTCCACCTGAAGTTGGGTCCGCACAACCCAGGTCACCGCGTTTTCAGTTTACGTTTACTAAAAACGGGCTCGGTTGGGATGCAGGCCAGGTTCTACACCCGGAGTTGTAAGAAAAATATTTTTTTCTTACACTCCCCCTTTCTTTCGGATAGCAGGACAGTGATCCGTTTAGGGGTCAGTGTCACGCGATACTTCGGTTGCATGGTGGTATTCTTTGAGCTCCCCAATGTGAGCCGTACGAGTTTTCGTATTTCCCTGGGAGTTGAGCTCGACGATAACCGGTGATGTGTATCTCTGGATCTGGTATGGCCCGTCGTATTTTGGAGCCAGCTTGGCGGTAAACTTGTCCACTGCTTTCGATAGGGGATGACTTCTCAATAATACCCACGTTCCTACTGCCGGGTTCCATTGTCTTTGCCGAAGGTTATAGTGTCGGGCTTGGTCCTTGGATGCCCGTTCGATGTTTCTCCTCACGAGGTTGAAGATCTCCTGCAGTCGGTTACCCTTGTGTTTGGGACTCTGTGGTGCTGACCCTGTACCTATGGTAACCTCATCGAAAAGCGATCCTGGAAGCCGCAGTTCTCGTCCCTGTGTGAGGAAAGCGGGCCTGAAACCTGTCGTCTCTGATGCCATGCTGTTGATTGCCAAAGAAATTTCTGGGATCAACTCATCCCATTGGGTTTGCCTATTATCGGCCACTTGTGCAAGAATTCTTTTCACGTTTCGGTTGGCTCTTTCTGTTGGGTTCTCCTGGGGGGTATAAGGTGCTGTAAACTGTTGTCGGATTCCTAAATCTTGAAGAAATCGCTTCAGTGTCCTACTGTTGAATTGAACGCCGTTGTCCGTGACGAGAACTTTTGGAACTCCATACCTCGCTAGAATCCTTTCTCGAAACGCCTTCTTCACACTGTCTGCGGTTGCTTGTCTCAGTGGTACGATTTCGGTCCACTTGGAGAATTTGTCAAAGAAAACTAGAATCATCGTGTTGCCGTGCTTGCTTCGTGGTAATGGTCCAACGAAGTCGGCACAGACGACTGACCAAGGCTCCTCTGGTAACTGTGTCAGCATTTTCCCGGCGGCTTTGCACTGCAAAGGTTTATATCGCTGACATGATTCACAGCAGCGCACGTGTTTCCTTATATCCCTGAACATGCCTGGCCAGTAGTACCTGTTGGCTATCCTAATGACGATTTTCTAATGCCTGGATGTCCAGCGCTGGGGTCATCGTGGTTTTCTTTAAGAACTCGGGCACGAAGATACCTCGGAACACAGAGCTTCCATGCGGCACAATCCTCGTCGTTTACCTGCCCTGGGATATGTCGATACAGTTGACCGTTTTCCATAGTATAATCGGCAAACTTCTCTGGATTCCTCTTAATTTCTGCCATCTTGGTTTCTATCCAGTTGCACTTTTCCCCGTTAGTCGTAACCGTGCTCAGTTTTTCTACTGGCTGTCTGGAAAGTGCGTCTGCGACCACGTTCCAATTGCCCTTGCGGTATTTCACGTCGAACATGTATTGTTGTAACTCAAGCGCCCATCTTGCTATACGCCCTGAAGGATTTTCCAAAGAGTTCAACCACTTCAGTGATAGGTTGTCTGTGACGACGCAGAACCTGTAGCCTTCTAAATACGGTCGCATTTTCCTGATTCCCCAAACGATCGCGAGGCACTCCTTCTCTGTCGCTGAGTAGTTGTTTTCGGCCTTGTTTAAATGCCGGCTTGCGTAGACGATGACCTTCTCTCCCTCATCGGTTTCTTGCGTGAGAACAGCTCCTAACCCGTGGTTGCTCGCGTCAGTCTGCAGCGTAAATGGTTTGGAAAAATCTGGGCACGCCAGTACTGGTGCCTTCGTGAGCTTTTCCTTGAGGTTCTCGAACGCCTGCTGTTGCTCGCCGGCCCATTGCCAGCGTTTGCCCTTCTTAAGGAGGCTGGTGAGTGGGACTACCAATTTGGCGAAGTCCGGTACGAACCGCCGGTACCAGGATGCTATCCCGAGGATTCGCCTAACGCCTCTGACATTTGTTGGGGCCGCCAGTTCCTGAATAGCCGCTACCTTGTCTGGATCTGTGTGAATTCCTCTGCGGCTCACGACGTGACCTAAATATTTCAAATCTTGCTGGAAAAACTCGCACTTCTCCTTGTTAATTTTTAAATTAGCCGCTCTTAAACGTCGAAATACTTCTTGTAAATTGTTCATGTGTTGTTCCAGCGTCTTTCCTATTACAATGATGTCGTCCAGGTAAGCAAACGCGTGTGGTTCCATCTCCGGTCCAATGACTTGGTCCAATGCCCTTTGGAACGTCGCGGGTGCCGAATGTAGGCCGAACGGCATAACTTTCCATTGAAAGAGTCCCCTTCCTGGTACTGTGAACGCGGTGTATTGCTTGCTTTCTGGACTCATGGGTTTTTGCGAGTAACCGTTCTTGAGATCAAGTGTACTAATGTATTGCGCGTCGCGGAGTCGATCTAGAATATGTTGTATCCTCGGAAGTGGGTATGCGTCAGGCACTGATCTTGCATTTAGCTGACGATAATCCACGCAAAGTCTCCATTTCCCATTCTTCTTTTTAACAAGAACAATTGGTGCACTGTAAGGGCTATGAGAGGGCTCGATACAGCCTTTTTCCAGCAGCTCGTCTATCTCCTTGTTAATTATCGCTTGCATTGCATGGTTCTTAGGGTAATACCTCTGCTTTATTGGCCTATCATCTCTCATGACGATTTTATGGGTCGTTATGTTGGAAGGTCCTTCCAGCATCTCGAATTTCTCATGCTCTGTTTTTAGGAACACAACACATCCTTGATGATGTGTTGGTCTTCTTTTCGCGAGTTGTTGGTTTCTACGCCTGGTTCAGAGTGTTGTTCGTTCTCCACATCAGTCTTCTCCAATGGTTTTGCCTCAGGAACTTGGGCGTAATCCGTGTGAACTGTCGAGCAAGTCGCTCGTTCGGCTTTCGAGCCTCCCAGCGTAATCGTCTCACCACCACAGCTAATAGAAACTCCTATGCTTGTCAGGAAGTCCAAACCCAGGATCACATGGTCTGTCACATCCTGTAGAATCAGAAGTGGGAGCTTACAGTCTGCAGTCCCCAAACGCACGCAGACTTCGACGGCTTCCTTCACGGCACGCATGGTGCCGTCGGCCATTTTGACCCGTACGTCCACCTCCATCAGCTTTCCGTCTGTCATCACAGCCGCCGCGTTGCTAATGAAGCTCCGCGAGGCTCCTGTGTCTAGAGTAGCTGTGACGAGTTCCCTTCCTAAGGCTACCTTGGTAGTTTAAGCACTTCGTGGGGTACGAGGAGAGTCTATCTTGTTCGGTTCCAGCAGCCCTCGTCCCTGCTGGACTCCCTGCGCGTTTCCCGAAGGTTTCTTGCAGCATTCAATCGTCCGGACCCCCTCCTTTCCACAAGTCCAACAGAAAAGTTTCCTTGAGTTTCGGCATTCTCGTTGAAAATGTCCGCTTTCGCCACATCTTCTACAGGCTGTTCGAAGGTCTCGCTGTTTTCCTGTGTTTTCTATGGTCATCATCCTGTGCGTCCCTGGTAATTGTCGGTGCTGAGTATGAATTTCTCGTGGAGGTTCGGGTTCCTTTCGTATGCCTTCAAAATCTTCAGCCAATTCAATGAGATCCCCCAACGCAGAGAAATCAGACCTCCTTATGTAAAGAAGATAATCCCTATGGCAATTCTTGTAAATCCTCTGTAGTTTTTGCTCCTCTGTATAGTTCACATGTCGCATTAATGTCTGCATGGCCAGTACATAGTCCTTGAACTTCTCGCGAGGCCCTTGGATCCTTTTCCTAATGTTGTCCTCCAGTTCTTCGAAATATCTCGATGGCAAGAAGAATTTCAGGAAATCGGTTTTAAACAATTCCCATCTTGACCAGCTCCTATTGTTATTCCTGTACCAACAAAGAGCTTTGTCCTTCAGCAACTCCGGCATGGTTCGTGGCAGCATATGCTTAGGCAACTCGTATGCCTCGGTGAGCTCCTCGACTCTCTCGATGAAGCCTATTGGGTCCCTACCACCGTCGTACCTACAAGACCATTTACGTACCTTGTCAATTACCTCAGAGTAGCACATCCTTTTATGGGCCACACTCTCTGTCTCGCACCTCGCTGCTATGCAACCACCTGTTGACATGGAAACTTGATTGCCGGTTCATGTTAAGCACTTCTGTTGGATTTGCCCTCTGTTCGCTGTGTTTCGGAACCGCACCTTGCAATGATGGCGTCGCCGGTCGCGCACTTGGAGAAACACCGCGATTCCACTGTACTTCAAGTTCGCGTAACCTGTCGATCACCTCGTCGGTCAGATCAGGCGACATCATAAACCCGGAGAGCACTTTACGAAGTTCGTCGATCGTGCCTTTTGATTCCATACCGAATTCGCGTAGAATCTCCTGCAGATTCTCTTTTGGAACATTATAAATCCACCGTTTACCCATTTCGATTTTCCGTTTATTTCGTGTAACAGTTTCCGCGTTATTTCTTTGCACGATGTTTTTCTATTTTGTTCCGTTTATTTCGTGTAACTGTTCCTTTGAAATACCGCGTTATTTTTTTGCACAATGTTTTTTTATTTGAATTCGCCGTTAGCACAGTTTAGCGTTCAATTATTTGTTCGATTTATCGTTCGCTTCGCGTAACTGTTTATAATACCGTTTTTTTTCGTTAAAGTTTCGTTTTTTCGCGATTCAGCACTATAGTTTTTGATTTTTCTCGGAAACTATTGTCCCTGTTCGGGCGCCATTTTGTAACGAAGTTTCTTGCCGGGGTATACTCAGTCTCGCCAGAGTCCCGTACCGAACAATTAAATAAAAAGCTTTCGGTTTTCTTTTCACAGTTTTTCGACTATTTATTCACCGTAATTCAAAGTTCTATTTTTCGGTATTTTATTGCTAACAGTATTTCTTAAAACTAGTTCCTTTAGTTCTAACGTCCGCTTGATAGCACTCAGTCCGTAAAAATACAAAATCTATATACACACAGAGTTCTAGAATACGAGGTTTTATGATTGTAGGCGTCAGCCACTACGAGGTACTAGAATTTACTTTGATTCAGGATTGGCGTCCGCTTAAAAGCACTCGGCCACGACGAGGTACTAAAATTTACTTGGATTCGGGATTGGCGTCCGCTTAAAAGCACTCGGCCACGACGAGGTACTAGTGAAATTTACTTGGAATCGGGATTGGCGTCCGCTTAAAAGCACTCAGCCAGGACGAGGTACTAAAATTTACTTGGAATTGGGATTGGCGTCCGCTTAAGAGCACTCAGCCAGGACGAGGTACTAAAATTTACTTGGAATTGGGATTGGCGTCCGCTTAAGAGCACTCAGCCAGGACGAGGTACTAAAATTTACTTGGAATTGGGATTGGCGTCCGCTTAAGAGCACTCAGCCAGGACGAGGTACTAAAATTTACTTGGAATTGGGATTGGCGTCCGCTTAAGAGCACTCAGCCAGGACGAGGTACTAAAGTTTACTTGAAAACGGGATTGGCGTCCGCTTAAGAGCACTCAGCCACTACGAGGTACTAGATCTTGGAGGTTCGACGACTTACCACTTGGAGCACGAGATTCCAAAAGAGATCGAATTCAGCGCGGTGGGCCCTTTTATACACCGATCAAAACAACTCCGCTGTAGTCGTTGTTCTTGTGCACATTCTGGAATTTTCTAATGTGCATAGCGGCACACAATGTACTTGTTGTTGTTGTGCTTATTTCGAGAAATATTTCTTGTGATTTTGTTGGTAGTTCTTGTTCACATTCCAGACTTTTCTAATCTGCTTAGCGGCACACAACGTACTTGTTGTTGTTGTGCTTATTTCTAGAAATAAATTCTTGTGATTTTGTTGGTAGCTTCCCACGCTCTAATTTAACTTTTGCTTGCTTGTTTCGTGTCTCAGTCTGTGTTGTAGTTGTTGTAAACAGTATTCCACCTGATTTTATTAGTAGATTTCCAAGGCTCTGCTTTAATTTTTGCTTGCTGGTTTCGCGTCTCGGTCTGTGTTGTAATTGTTGTAAAAAGTATGGTGTTCATGTATTCTGTGTGACTGTGGTTTTTTTATCCCTTTGTTAGCAAGCGAGTTAATGTGGTTGTTGTTGTTATTGATAGTTTTGCATATTTTCGCCTTTGCTACGTTGCCTTTTTTTTCCTTTTTATTGTTGTTGATAGAATTTATTCCACCTGAAGTTGGGTCCGCACAACCCAGGTCACCACGTTTTCAGTTTACGTTTATTAAAAACGGGCTCGGTTGGGATGCAGGCCAGGTTCTACACCCGGCGTCAGCACCGCTGCTTTTTCATTTCCCATCAAAAACGGTGACGCGAGAATTTTTGGTTCTGACTCCTCTTGGTGGTTTTAAGTTTCGCCTAATTCTATGGGAACAAACCATTTTCATGGGAATGTAATTCAGCGACCCAAGAAACTCAACATAAATGTATGCACATACACAAATGACATGTATTTATATAATTGTAATCAATATTAGTATAAATAGTAGGATTTTAAGAATAAAAGTTCAGTTCACTTCTAACAAGGTGTGTGCCTCGTCATTCAGAGATTAGCTTCTTGTGCAGTTCAAGTGCTTGCACAAGAAAGAGCAAAAATTCTTATTCAGTAAAAGTGCTGGAATAAGAAACTTCACAAAAATTCCCTACTAACTACTTCGGTACAAGCGCCAGAAGTAGTTTATAAACAATTGGGATAAAAAATAATAACATTTTTTGGTGACCCCGACGTGATAACGATTCTTCACTATGGAGGATTTCAACACATTGGCAACGAAGCAAAATGAGCTGATCATCGCCATCCAGAAGGTGATAACCAACGCAAGAAAAACTTCACGAGAAAGGCGAACCCTACAGCATCTCGAGAAGAAAAGAGATGAAGTGGTTGAACTATGGATGAGTATTGCACAGCTTGACAGCACGTTGCGAAAACTTCCGAACGCCGATAAGGACCACCCATACTTTAAGCAACAGGTTTTTGAGTCGGTGGAAGCCATTTACCGTAAGGCAAAGGAAGAATTCGAGCACGATATCAGTGCAGCTAAGACTCTAGCGGATGATGAAAGCGTAAAATCAAGGCAGAGGGCACAAGACCCAGCTACAAGCAATCAGAGTGCGATCACAAAAATGATTCGCAAGCAACAAGTGCTCATTGGAATAGTACAAAGCATGGCAAAGAAGGTTTTGGATGATAAAACAAGACAATCATTCAAATACTGCCAATGTAAGGCCAAACTGATCGAACAACATTGGTCAATAGTTCAGCAGTTGCATCAGCAAATACTTGAGGAAGTAGATGATTTGGACACAAGCTCATATAATTTGGAAGGATATCTATTGGTAGAGGACGCCATCAATGAGCAACTCTTGAGAATTCAAACTTTGGAGGGACATTTAGCAGATCACTCTTCATCACACTTCGAACTTTCAGTAAACAATTTGCCAAGGGTAGAGCTACCACAATTTGATGGAAACTATTTAAAATGGAACCAATTTTATGACATGTTCCATGAACTGATTGATTCAAAACCACTTCCGAAAATTCAAAAGATGTGGTACTTGAAGTCGAACCTTATGGGTGAAGCAGAAAAACTGGTACGACACTTTGCCGTTGCAGAAGTCAATTATGATGCTGTCTGGACAACATTACAGGAGCGATACAACAATAAGCGGCTCATCACATCTGCAGCACTTGATAAGCTCTTGGGACAGCCAAGAAATACATCCGAACATTCCTCAGTCGCCACGCTACGGGCGCTTCATGACACAACGAAAGAAGCGCTTTTGGTGTTGAATAATCTGGGTATAGACACAACATCGTGGGACGCAATTCTTGTGCACGTCCTCATCAAGAAACTCGACAAGAGTACTCACATGTCTTTTGAACAATCTCTGGAATGTCCAAGACAGCTATCATCAATTGAGGTCTTGCTGCAGTTCCTGGAGAAGAGGTTCCAAGCCTTGGAAACAATCGGAGCGAAGGAGAAATCTTCATCAACTAAAGCAGTATTATCTGGTGTTGCACCTAATCAACAATTCAGTAAATGCAGAGCTTGCAATGACAAATTTCATTCGTTGTTTGCTTGTCCAAAGTTCCTAGGGTTCTCAGTAAGTCAGCGTTTCCAATTTTTGAGGTCCAACAATCTCTGCATAAACTGCTTGAAGCCAGGGCATATGTCAAAGGAGTGCAGCTCAAGCAGGTGTACGAAATGTAACCAAGCTCATAACACGCTCGTGCACTTCGAGAAGCGTCCAATCGACTTGTCAAGACACAATAGCACTACCAAGAAAAATCTTTTAAGCGCAAATTCATCATCTCGGGAAACAGGGCCAACTGCATCTCAGAATCAGCCTGCAGTCACTATGGCCACATCGCAGGCACATACACATTCAGGATACACACTCCTTGGCACCGTTCTTGTACGACTTGAGGCAGGCAATGGACAATCTACCGAATGCAGAGTGCTGCTAGACTCTGGCTCCCAAATCAACTTGATCACTGAAAAGGTCGCAAGGCAGCTAAAGTTAACATTGAAGCCAACTTCAATTGTCATCGAAGGTGTTGGCAATAACACAAAGAGAGCACGATATCGTGCAAATCTTCAGCTAGTTTCCCGTTGTAATCCGTACAATGTTCGTCTGGAAGCTTTTGTGATTCCACACATCATCTCACCACAGCCAACACAGCAGCTAGACATTTCAGCTTGGAAAATTCCCAAACACATTGAGTTGGCAGATCCACATTTTAACACAACAGCTCCTGTCGACGTCTTACTTGGAGCGGAGCTGTACTATGAACTATTAACTGGACAAAAGACGACATTAGAAAAAGGACTGCCAACACTGCATAGCACCGTGTTTGGCTGGATGCTAGCTGGGAAAATTAACACACTCAACATAATAACGCCAACATGTGCAGTCTACACAGATGAACATTTGGACCAGCTTCTTGAAAAATTTTGGGGACTAGAAGAAAACCTCCCGATAACGCAATCTTTTACCGAGAGTGAGCGTCGGTGCGAATCGCATTTTGCTCTACATACTACCCGTGGCAAAGACGGCAAATTTGTGGTGAAACTTCCTTTCACTCAAGAAGCATCTTCACTAGGAGATTCCCGACAAATTGCAATGAATCGTTTTTATGCATTGGAAAGACGATTATCCAAGGATCTTCCGTTGAAACACGAATACTCAAAATTTTTAGAAGAATACGAATCATTAGGCAATATGTCAAGAATACAAGTAAACACGATCGTGTCACCGTGCTATTTTATACCGCACCACTGCATTCAACGTCCAGAGAGCAGTACCACAAAGTTAAGAGTTGTGTTCGACGCTTCCTCGAAATCATCGACAGGCTTGGCGTTAAATGACATCCTACATACCGGACCGATTATCCAAAATGGGCTGTTTTCGATCTTACTTCGATTCCGACTACACAAATATGTACTAACGGCTGACATAGAAAAAATGTACCGGCAGATATGGGTGGAGCCAGAGGATCGAAAATATCAATTGATTTTTTGGAGACGACTTGGCATGCTATCAACTTAACACCGTAACCTACGGAACAAGGGCAGCGCCATACCTGGCGATTAAGTGTCTGCACGAACTGAGCAAAATTCATCAATCGAATTATCCGCTGGGCGCTAAGGCACCACAAGATGATTTCTATGTCGACGATTGTTCGACAGGCGCTGACAGTCGAGCCACAGTTCTGGAGATACAACGGCAGTTAAACGTTATTCTACAAAATGCCGGATTTAAGTTACGAAAGTGGTGTTCAAACCACTCCGAATTTCTTCAAGGTATCCCAGCCAGTGACCAGGAGGTGAACCTTAATTTTAACAGTAA
The DNA here is from genome assembly GCA_922984085.1 of Sicus ferrugineus. Taxonomy (NCBI): domain Eukaryota; kingdom Metazoa; phylum Arthropoda; class Insecta; order Diptera; family Conopidae; genus Sicus; species Sicus ferrugineus. The sequence goes on from OV277348.1 coordinate 18,049,020, forward strand.
TGAAGACGAGACCATTAAGACATTGGGGCTGATGTGGCTGCCTAAATCCGACGAATTATGCATTAGAGTAAGCTTGCAGCCTTCATCAAGGATTACAAAACGAACCATCTTATCAGACATCGCCAGAATTTTTGATCCACTAGGTTTTTTGGGTCCGGTCGTAATAACAGCCAATATTATCATTCAAGACCTATGGAAACTCAAGGTAAACTGTGACGAAGAACTGCCTGCATACGTACACGTGAAGTGGGTCCGGTTTCGTAAGGGCCTGTCATTGCTCAACAACGTCAAAATAAGGCGACACGCAATTCAACAGGGAATGAAACGGACCCTGCAGATTCACGCATTCGCGGATGCATCAGAGAAGGCTTACGGTGCAGTGGTTTATCTACGAACTATTGACAGTAAGGGCTTAGTCATTGTGCATTTGCTGTGCTCCAAATCACGCGTAGCACCAACTAAAACACAAACGCTACCCCGTTTAGAACTTTGCGCGGCAGTCTTAGGTGCACAGTTAGCTGGCCGCGTCAAAAGAGACATCAATCTAACAGAGGCACCTACATTCCTGTGGACAGACTCAGAAATAGTGTTATCCTGGATCAATTCATCGGCATCGTCATTCAAAACATTTGTCGCTAATCGGGTGTGAACAATCCAGCGATTGTAAGGATTCCACATGGCACAAAGATTATCATTTCCAGGCCGAGCACAACAACACCGAAAGAAAGGAAACAACTGTAACCACAGCAGCCACGGCCTCGAAACAAAAGGATTTAGAAGAGTTAGTGTATAAAATTAACCATCGCAACTCGTTTAAGACATTGGTGCACGTAGTAGCGTATGTCCATAGGTTCATAGACAAATTAAAGGGAGAAGATCCAACTGCTCCTGGAGTGTTAACTCTCAGTCCTGAGGTACAACAAAGGGCTCTCAGCACAATTATCAAGGTGATTCAACGATCCGACTTCAGGGAAGAATTGCAGGCTCTCAGCACACAAACACCTTTAAGCAAGAAGAGTCAACTAATCAGTTTAAATCCATTCATAGACAGCGATGGAATCATCCGGGTCGGAGGTCGTCTCGAAAATGCTGCAATCACGTTCAACGCCAAACATCCGGTGGCGTTACCATACAATGACCCATTGGTGAAACTATTAATGATGAAAATTCATGAAGAGTATTATCACTGCGGGCCACAAGCACTCTTGGCACAAGTACGAGAGCGATTCTGGCCTGTCAAAGGAAAAACCATGGCCCGATCCATTGTTCAAAAATGTGTGCGGTGCACTAAAGCAAGACCTAAGTTATTTCAACAGATAATGGGAAATCTACCGGCAACGAGAATACAACCAGCTCGTCCTTTCGTCAATTCGGGAGTTGACTTCTGTGGGCCATTTTGGATACACTATAATGTTCGCGGGAAACGGCCGTATAAGGCATACGTTGCAGTATTTTGCTGTTTCGCAACCAAGGCCGTGCATTTGGAAATTGTTAGCGACCTGAGCAGTGACGCGTTCATTGGGTGCTTAAAGCGTTTTATCGGCCGAAGGGGACACTGCACAAATCTCTATTGCGATAATGCGACCAATTTCGTAGGGGCTAAAAATCTGTTAGCAGACCTGCAAGAAGCGGTTCACTCAGAGCGAGTATCTACAGCCATGAGAAGATTTTGCAATGACAAGGGTATAAGATTTAATTTTATTCCACCGCGGGCACCCCATTTTGGTGGACTATGGGAAGCTGCCGTTAAAAGTGCTAAAAACCTGTTCATCAAAGGCACGGCAAACGCTTCCCTTACGTATGAAGAACTGGAGACCATCATGGTCGAAATCGAGTCTATTCTAAACTCACGACCTCTGACACCGCTATCTACCGACCCCAATGATTTAAGCATATTGACCCCTGGACATTTTTTAATCGGGGAACCCCTGACAGCGCCAGTTGATACAACCGCTGAACCTCTCAAGGCATCGCTGCTCCATTGATGGAAACTGGTATCCCATCTCAAACATGAGTTTTGGCGTCGCTGGAGCAAAGAATACTTAAATGAACTACAAACTAGACAAAAGTGGAAAACCATGCAAGCTAGCGCACAACTAGGCATGATGGTTGTTATAAAAGAAGAAAATGTTGCGCCATTACAGTGGCCTTTAGGGCGGATCATTAAGGTTTACCCGGACGATGACAAGTCAGTTAGAGTAGCAGATATACGCACTGCAAGTGGTATCTTAAAGCGACCAATTCATAGGCTGGCTCCTCTTCCACTTGAGCAGTTTCCAGAGGAGCCCAACCTTAACTCAAGCACAGTGCAACAACTAAAACCCGATAACAACAGCTCAGGCGGATTTTCAAAGAGGCGCAAGTTACAGACAACTCAAGTCAGCTGGTTATCAATAGTACTGGCTCTTCTCACTCTGCCGTTGGTGTTTGCCAGTCAAGTCAATATTCTCCAATTCAACCAAACAACAGGCATTCACTTCGAACAAATGGGATCCGCGTATATTAGTGCAGACCAATGGACCCTTATTATTCATTACAAGCTGTCGCCGCTAAAAACCGATCTTCAAGTGTTAGCTAGTGGGTTGGAAACCATTAAGCAGCTCTGCGAACAAGTCCCAAACCGGCCACTTTGCGAACACCTTGTGACTCAACTCCATCAATCCGAGCAAGAGTTGCAGATAACGGCCTGCTAACCACTCGTCGACACAAAAGAGGTGCAATAAACGTAATAGGAAATTTGGCCAACTCCCTGTTTGGAGTCCTCGATGACAAATATGCTGAACAAATGTCCAATACGATTACTGACATCGAATCAAATGAGCACCACCTTCTCGAGCTCATCAAAAATCAGACCTCAATTCTGGATGCAACTATTAACATCATGAAAAGTGATCAGGTAGCATCCATGAAGGCTTTCTCAAGGTTCCAGCATAGGCTGGAGATATTGACCAGAACCTTTTCACGCATCGAAAGGGACATCGAAGACGTTCAGAAGTTGCAACTTATCACGACTTTAGGGCTGGAATTAACCCTAGTAGTTTCCCAACTCCATAGGACACAATCATCTCTGATTGATGTGCTCACGGCGGCCCATCATGGACAAATTAGTCCACCACTGTTATCGCCGCAACAGCTCGACAAGGAGATAAAAACAATTAAAATCCACCTTTCTTTAAATATTCATATAGCTGGCAGCCAAAATAGCCTGCTGTCAATGTACAAGCTGATGACGGTCCAAGCAGGACTAATGGAGGATCATGTCATCTTCAGAACCACCATACCGCTTCTCAGAGCAGACTCATTCACTCTATTTAGACTCATTCCAATTCCAGTTTATCACAATAATGAAATGATAAGTGTAAAGCTGTCAACTTCTATACTGGCTATCCCGCTGCATCGAGATAAATACTTCCCTATGACTCCAGAATTCCTACAGCAATGCGACATTATCCAGGAAAGAACATACGCGTGTCCTAACACACAACCAATCTTTCAAAAAGGCGCACTTAGCAATGCATGCGAAGTAAGTCTCTTTCAGAATGACTCGCAACAGCTGTGCGAATTTTCCGTGGCAGATAGAGAAACTTGGACAAAGGCAAAAACAGAGAACCGATGGTACTATGCAATCGCCATCCCAACACGAATCACCATTATTTGCGGCACAGAGGTATCGCAAAGAACGTTACAGGGATCCGGATCCAATGAAATAAGTCCAAACTGTGTCATCAAAAGCGACACGGCAACGTTGCCGGGCAGTCAAATGGTCACGACACACAGTAGCACCTCATACACGAGCTTTGGAGGCATTCTGGAATTAGCCAAGCCGAATCGGTCCATTCCCTATGAACCACTGGAACAGCCATACACCAATCAACTCAAGCAGCTGACGGCTCTTCAAGACCTCCTACAGACTCAAGAGATAGCGGATCTACCGAGACGGCTGCAAGTCAACAGCTACCACACAACTGCAATTGGTTACGCTGCATTGCTAGGAGTTCTAGCTCTTGCCATCATTGTCATAAGACATCAACGACGATCACGGAAGCAGGAAGGACGGATCTCAAAACCGAGGACTACTTCACCAGAAGACTAAACAGAAGAAGGAATGGTTACTATCTTTCCATAATTGACCTTCGGTCAATGCCGGGGAAAATGTTGAGTTTCGGGGGTTGCTGCATTCCATTCCCTACAATTAGTAAATCAATCTTCTTTTTTTTTATTTGTCTGACTTGACAATGAATGCAACGGTCATCGCTTTGCTTCGTTCGTGAGAACTTATTTGCACACCACCTGAAATGTGCATTTTGTGGTGTCAAATGCATAGGCAGCGGCGTCAGCACCGCTGCTTTTTCATTTCCCATCAAAAACGGTGACGCGAGAATTTTTGGTTCTGACTCCACTTGGTGGTTTTAAGTTTCGCCTAATTCTATGGGAACAAACCATTTTCATGGGAATGGAATTCAGCGACCCAAGAAACTCAACATAAATGTATGCACATACACAAATGACATGTATTTATATAATTGTAATCAATATTAGTATAAATAGTAGGATTTTAAGAATAAAAGTTCAGTTCACTTCTAACAAGGTGTGTGCCTCGTCATTCAGAGTTTAGCTTCTTGTGCAGTTCAAGTGCTTGCACAAGAAAGAGCAAAAATTCTTATTCAGTAAAAGTGCTGGAATAAGAAACTTCACAAAAATTCCCTACCAACTACTTCGGTACAAGCGCCAGAAGTAGTTTATAAACAATTGGGATAAAAAATAATAACAAAGTGTGTTTCGCGAAATCTCCCAAACAAGTTCTTTTAGGAACTGCTATGGTAACAATACGCCACCACGGTACATGTTGCATCGCTCGCGCCTTGATTGATCCTGGATCCGAAGTGTCGTTAATTCTCTGAACGCATACAAAAGCTCTTAAAGCTCCCAGTGCAGCCAACTACAGCTGTAGTTTCAGGTCTCAACGAGACTGTTGCTGCAAAAATATCAAGATCGAGCGATTTTCTGCTGAATTCGTCACTTGTTCCCAACTTTCAAATCAACGTGACGGCGCTCGTGCTCCCACAAATTACAGGGCGGTTGCCCTCCCACTCGTTAGACAGGTCATTTCTCAGTGGCCTCCCTCAAGACATCGAGCTCGCAGATGTCAAATTCTCCAAAAGCGAGCAGGTTCATCCTCATCGGAGCCGATTTATACACAGCAATACTGCTGGACGGCATCCGCCGCCAAGTGCTGGGCTCCCTCATGACTCAGCAAACCGTGTTCGGTTGGATCCTAACTGGCCCGGTTCCCATCATTCAATCTGCCACTGCACGCATCAAAGCGGCTTACACAACGAAGTCACCTTTGAACAACAGTTCGAACGTTTTTGGGAGGTGGAGGAACTTCCCAAAACTAGATTGCTATCCCACTACGAAAAGTTTCGCGAAGAAAAATACGCGAAGACGCGATGACGGCCGCTACATCGTGTCATTGCCTTTAAAATCGGCTTTCCAGACAAGCTCCGCTTAGGGGCCTCGAGACATTCAAAATGTATCCGCAAATATTGGTCAACCCAAAGCACACACCATATCAGCGCATTCTTTTCCGAGACCCGTAAAAGTCCGAACTTACCGACTTCGAGCTTCCAACCGTAACGTTGGGAGTTAATTGCGCCCCGTTCCTGGCAATACGCACCCTTCTTCAATTGGCAGACGACGTGAAGCACCAGTTCCCGCTTGCAGCACACATTCTACAGCATTCCATGTACGTGGATGATGTGTTAGCAGGCATGCTTGACCTGGTGACAGCTACCCAGACCCGCGACCAACTCATAGCGGCTCTCGACTCGGCAGGGTTTGCCCTTCGAAAATGGACTGCCAACCATAAAGGCATTCTGGCAGACTTACCGGCATCCCATCTGCTCAATTTTTTTTTTTTTTTTTTTTTTTCTATATACGAGTTCAGGAGCCGCTAAGCTTCAAAGCTTTTTGTGCTGATCGCACGAGCTCCTGTTAAGAGGGTTGATAGAGGGAGGGGAGTGGAAAGTTTTTTTTTTATTTGTTTTTTTATTTTTTTTTTATTTTTTTTTTAAATTGTAGAACTATTTGTTTTTGTAGAACTAATAGCGCTAGGCTAGGCCTTAAGTACGCTGAAAACAACACAATTAACATCCATGCCCAAGGCGGGATTCGAACCCGCATCCCCGGAGCACGCAGCGAGGTTATCACCCAGTGCGCCACCGAGGACGCCATTCCGATTTTCTTTCTGACGCTAGAAGATTCCAGCACCGCCAAAATGCTTGGAATTCGCTGGAACGCGACCCATGATGAGTTCTACTTCGATGTCCAAGCCATCGCCATCAAAGCTGCGTACACGAAACGAGAAATGTTGTCTCTGGTCGCCAAGCTGTTCGACCCAGCCGGTTGGCTGGCTCCCATCATCGTTGCAGCAAAGATTCTGATTCAGCAAGTCTGGTTGGACAAAATCGACTGGGATGACACTCTGCCTCAGGTAACTCACGCTAACTGGTTAAGTTTTCTCCAGAATTACCAACACATCCGCGCCATCCGCATCCCGCAATGGGTGAGTTACACCCCAGAAATCGAAGTCGAACTCCATGCCTTTTGCCTTTTGCAATGGCTCAGAAAAGGCCTACGCACGAGTCATCTATGCCCGCATCACGGTCGCTCAGGAAGTCCAAGTTTTCCTTTTGTACTCCCAAACTCGTGTACCCCCAATTAAAACTTTGTCTCTCCCCAGGTTAGAATTGTGCGGAGCCACTTTAGTTGCTGAGATGGTCGACACTCTCGTGCCCACGCTGCAGCTGTCCCATTACACGATCTATTGTTGGAGCGACTCCACCATTGTTTTGGCCTGGCGTTTGGGCGACGTTCGTGGCAAACCGAGTTGCCAAAATCATCGAGAAGGTACCACAGTCCCAATGGTTCCATGTGGATTCCCAGGACAACCCCGCGGATTTAGCCAGTCGCGGTGCCACGCCACAAGATCTCGCTGAGAGCCTCCTCTGGTGGAATGGACCTGCTTGGCTCGTCCACGACAAGGATCGCTGGCCCGAATTCCGCGCCGCAGACGAATATGTCCTCACACTGGAGCAGAAGACGGTCAAAACGCTGCATACCCATTGCGATCCCAAGGAGCATCCGCTCGAACGATTTTCGTCGCTGCCCCGCGCCTTACGCCTATACTCATACGTATATCGATTTCTCCACAACGCTCATCCAGCTAAGCGTCACCTGCACTCGCACCCCAGCCTGCACCTCCCACCGGGAGAAATAAAGGAAACGAAACGCTGCCTCGCGTGTCAGAAGATTCACTTTGCGGACGAGTACACAGCGCTAGAAAACCACGCGATGCTGCGATCCAAAAGCAGCCTACTCTCGTTGAACCCGTTCCTCCACACGGACAACACGATGCGCGTTGGCGGACGGTTGTCCTCGTGTCCCTACTTGCCTTTCGACGAACGGCACCCGATTATTCTGCCATACGGCTGCCAATTCTCGCGATTGCTTATTCGTTTTATACACGAAAATTAGTTCTTCGTCTGGTCCGTACCCAAATCTGGATCCCCAAGGTTACACCCTTATCAAAACGACGACTCATACCTGCAAGCCTTGCATCCTACATCGGAAAAAGCAACGAACCCTGTACCTGACAACCCATTATTAACACATTTTCTCATTACAGAGCCCACATGTATTTAATCCGCTCGCAATATGCGCGGACCCGAAGAGGGCGTCTGCTGGCACCACCCGGGGCGGTGCCTAACTGCGCCGCCGCGCGCCTATTGCTGCCCACCATCCTCGGGAGCTGTCCCCAACGGCTGACGCCCTGGTGCTCGACGTCTCGGCCGACGAGGCACAAGCGCTTGTCACGACACGACGCTCGCCCACACCGCCAACCCGAGCTTTCCGGAGTTTTCTCGTCCGGCCTGAGGAAGCCTCCTCCGGTCCGGCCCCAGCACAGATGCCCATCTATCACGAAGACCTCCGAGATCGCGGAAGTCTGCGAGCTGGCACGATGTCGGTGCGGTATCCGCCGCGCCACGCGCCGCTACCAGAGCTGGCCCCAGCACAGATGCCCATCTATCACGAAGACCTCCGAGATCGCGGAAGTCTGCGAGCTGGCACGATGTCGGTGCGGTATCCGCCGCGCCACGCGCCGCTACCAGAGCTGGCCCCGAGACGTGCGCTCTCACCACCCACACCGGCCCCGAGACGTCTGCGGCCTGCCCCACCAGAACCGGCGCCGCGACGTGCACCACCAGTACCGCCGGCTCCATCAGCACCATCGACCCCAAGACACGCGCCTCCAGGTCGTCCGGCCCCACGACGCGCGCCAGTGACGCCGGCCAGGCGGCACGCCTGGTACCCGCCAGCCCAGCGGCTTCCTACGGAGGGCCGCGGGCGCGAGCTGTGCTGTCCCCTGTGTACGGGGTGGCATGTGTTGAGCCGTTGTCGGCTGTTTCTGCAACAGACACCAGCGCAGCGGAACTTGACTGCACACGCGCGGCACATGTGCCGCAACTGTTTGGCGCGGTCGCACAGATTGACTGAGTGCCGGAGCCCCATGCGCTGCCGCAAGTGCGGGGAGGCGCACCACACGCTCCTCCACTAGGCCGGAGACGAGGCACGGCGCCAGTTGTCGGCGTTTGGGGATTTGCAGTCCTGCAAGGCGGGCGGTATGTTAACGCCAACTGCCGCTCGCCAGAGGTGCTCCCTCATCGATCGGTAGGGTGTCAGGAGTGAGCACTCCAGATGTCAGGAGTGAGCTCACCAAGAGTGAGCACTCCTGTCAGCCTGCCGGTCATGAGATGCGCCTCTCTCGTGAGCATAAGCCCGGCTGCGGGCTCTCTCCGCGGCAACTGGCGCTGTTTGACCGGCTTCCAGCGATCGTCGCTGGATCCACACCAGCACTTCTTTCTCAATCGTTGACGCGTGCGGAGTGCACCTTACTACCGTTTTTTTACAAAATTTATATATAACTGTGGTGAAATTGAAGTTCAAATAAACCAACAAAAACAAAACTACCTGAGTTTCGCATAAACATTTTAGTCCTTCGAGCCGGATTTATGCTCGGAGACCACCCAAGCCGTTAGCATTAAACACATGTCATTAGTTAATCAACATTCAAGATGTCAATAACTCTTACTTTAAGTGGAAACAAATCAATTTTATTAACTGATTACTTTCCACCTATAGATTTAGATAGAAAGTATGTGTGTGGCCTGGTCGACTTTCATAGTTACAACACCATACCAAACGTCGACTATGAAAATAATTTATTTGATATTGGAGACCATACAATTGAAATTCCTGTCGGTTCATATGAGCTTGATGATATTGCCGAGTACATTGAAAGTAGATATTTAAGTGTAGAGTTACATGAAAATCTGCACGAGAAATTGGAAATAGCAGCCAACCCTAATACACTGCAAGCTATCGTAGCATCCAGTAAATATGACATTTTCTTTAATAAAGATCGAAGCATTGGTCCGCCGGATTTAGTAAAAAAATATTGGAAGCAGGAAAACTATATACTATACAATGGACTTGCCTGTTAATATAACAAAGATCAATGCAATACACATTGAGTGTGACGTAGTTACCGGTTCATATATTAATTATGCACCGGCGCATACAATTCATATGTTTGCACTGAATGTCAGTTCTGGGTATAAAATAGATGAGATTCCGAAGAATGTTATTTACGTTCCATTAAACACCAGACAGATAAGTTCGATTACAGTAAAAATTGTTGATCAAAGCGGTAACCTATTTAATTTTTGTGGAGAAACTATAACCCTCAGACAACATTTAAAACCACAAGAATAATGATTACCTATAATAAAAACGCTTACATAGGTACACCTTCATTCACTTCTACCCTACCGGTTGGACTAACAAGGTCGCAGAAGCCGCAGACAACACTTGACACTATACAACGCAAACAGCTGACGTTTGTAAATAAAGAGTTTTTAAAATCTTTGGGTTTCAAACTAAAGAAAAACTAAATTATCATTAGTCAAATACTTGATGTTATACAAAAACTGTTGTATGATGATAGTATCATTAAAAAAGAATACCATAGCTACTCACCGTATTTACAATCATATAAAAGCAACGATGAGATAAGGATAGCCATTCAAAACCAAGATCTATTCGTTTTCCCCAGTGAAAGTATAATTTATAGTGAAGGTAGGGTCACCTTAGAGAATGGAAATGTGACTTCCAATGCAAAATTAAAATATAACTGTGTGACATTCTTGTTTGATAAAAATCGCTATGAGATTAATGGATTGTTTGATGAAATTCGCTATGAGATTAATGGATTGGAGATTGATCATACCCGTTACTTGGGTGTAATAACAACATCGAAAAATTATGTCTCTTTGAATCCGACCGAAAGTAATATACTGAAAAATGCTGGTTGATTTTCGAAGAATGAACTTAAAATAAAGGATGGATACTTTAATTTTTGTATACCACTAAAAATGCTAGTGGGATTTGCTGAAGACTTTAGTAAAATTATCTTAAATGCTAAACATGAACTTACATTACTACGCTCGAAATCGGATGTAAATGCTTTTATTCAACCGATGTAAATGAAAATTATGTGGAAACGAAACGAACGATGTGGAAAATTCCGCATGTACAATTAGCTGATTTTGCAAAACTACAACTCTTCCAAATAATCCAAAGCGGTCAACCTATATCAATAGCATCCGCAGTTGGGATTGTCATATCAATCCGCTACTTACTCAAGGAACCAATCACCTGTGGAACGTTAAAATGTCTCCACAAAATTAAAGACCACGTTGTATACCGATTGCTTTTCGAAAGGACAACAAGTTTCAACATTGTCATTTATTTATGTTCAAGTGCACTTAAATTCTGATACATATCCCTATGATGATCTCAACCTGAATTTTGATCGAAATCGTTATGCTCTGCTGTAAGATAAAATACACAAAATTTTAACAAAGCTATTTTACTCGTGAATCTCAACCTCTGCTGCTGCCTGAAGATTTCAAAGATATTGCACCGATAATTGTGGTGGATGTTAGTCATCAAAACGAAGCTATTAAAAGTGGACCAATTTAAAAAAATAAAAATAATAAAAATTTATTTATAAACCTAAATTATTTTCTTTTATTCCAAATTATATATTTACAGTTAATTATAATTCGATATCATCAAGAATACTTTTGTACTAGTCGTCGTTTTGTATGCTATATATATAAAAGAGTCGGTGTCCATTTAGTTCAAAGTCAGTTATCAGAGCAGATCAGTTAAAGCACTGCTATCAGTTCAAAGTCAGGTGCTCTCCTAATCTGAAAATGTAGGTAATCGACTGTTTTATGGTGTTTTTTGGCTGATATTGATTAATATTGAACGCAAGGTGACATATCCTTGCAAGAGACCAGCCACTGTCCCTTTCCTGAAACTCTGACATTTTCTTGCAAATCTGATAAATCATATTATTGTAGCTGCTTTCGATATCTTCTCTTATCTGGATTAAAGCCATTTTGGTTTGGAACGATTTTACATAATCAACCATATCTTCTTCACTACTCATTTTCACATACTCACAAAAAATCTCTAAATTGAATTTATAGCCCAAGTTCTTTTCGAGTAAATCTTCCAAAGCTTTTATAATAATGCCTTTGTTAACTGTAAAAAACGTTTCCGGTACCAGTAAACCCTTGTTCTTGTTTTCTAGCATAAACGTTTCAATCCTTCGAGCATAAGCGTTTCAATCCAAATAAGCGAATTTTTTTTATGTTTATTGGTCCTATTGTGATAATTCCAATCTTTCTTCAAAACGTTCTCATCGCAGTTGGGACAACGAACATGAGCTGGTATTGATGATGCTGCTGATGTTAAAGGCTGGCAGGCTTATTCTATAAACTCACATCCTGCGTTCAGTTCGATTTTATTCTCTATTCTCTTTTGTTATTTTCTTAAAACATATGTTCTCTTGTCAGAAAAAAAATAAAATTGAACGCATCACATCCCATGTCTTTGCAACGTATGTTGTTGGTAGTTTTACATGCTTTTCAAAGCTGTTGATGAAAACATACGAATTTTGTAACATTCGACTGCATACGTTCATCTGTCATATAGCTCACAAAAGAAAACCAGTCGTTTCTACTCTGTCGGTGTTTGTGGTCGTTTTGTCAGTGAAATTTTTTTGCGTTAACATTTAATATTGAATTTATTTGCGTTATTATAATTATTTTCCTAGTTAAAACTTCAATATTTTCACAATAAAGCTTCAATATTTTCACACAATGCACCTTCTCTACTTAATTGATGATTTTCCATGACGCTAACCATTGTTGCCAGGTTACGCCACATTAAATTTACATAAGAAATTGCGAAACTTACATACAAAATTACTTAATTTTAATTGAGATTATGTTGAAAATTTTAAAAATGTTCAACATTTAAAATCATGACACAATTTAGCAAATAAATAAATTCTTCATGTATAAAAATGTGGGAGATCTCATTTAAGCAATTGCTCTCATACTTAGCATTCATTATACATGCTAACACTATGCCGATTGAAATAGTATACAAACACATGAAGAATGACAGATAAAAGCAAAACCCGGTCAATTCTTACGAGTTCCCATCCCATGTTTCTGTAAGCTTACAGAATACCTCGTTTTTGATCATGTGATAATTTGAACGCAGTAACTGAACGCAGGATGTGAGTTTACAGAATGAGCCTGTGAGGGTTGGTTAAATATGCTGCTGCTGTTGCTACTACTGATGATGATGATGGTTGGGGATGAAACAGGGTTTTATGCTTGTGAAGGTTGTCACGTCGTGCAAAATTTTGGTAACATTTGTCGACTGTTTTTCATGCTTATTTAAAACATGATTTTTTACTATCCACATTCATCACACACGAATCCCTTAATTTTATTGTTGTTGATGGTGGCGACGGTCGCGGCAATGTTGTTGATGTTGTTGCTGCAGCTGCTGCTGCTGTTGGTGACGGTGGTGACATTGTTGTTGTTGTGATTGTGGTTGAAGTTATTCATGCTGTAAATTAAGGGAATATATTAAAAAATTAAACCCTGGAAAGCTGTAAAAAAATATTATAGATAAATAATGAAGAAAATATTTTTACTGTATTAATATTTAATATTATTATAAAATAACTATATAAAAAGAAATGTATTATAAAAGAAACGTATATATATGTAAAATTAATTTAATTTGTTCCTCCGCTCTATTTCTGAGAAATCTTTCTTTGAGTTTCTTACTAACTATTAGGTGATTAGTTCTTCACTTTTTGCTTTTTACTTCCTTCATAGACTGTATGATTTTTACGTATTATAAAAGGTATAATATCATGTGCAAATGTGTGTCCGTTTTAAATAAATAAGTAAATAAATAAGAAAGAACTTACCTCACAAATACTTCACGTTTTTTATGGTTGATGATATTATTGTTGTCTTTGTTGTTATTGTGAATATTGTTGTTGTTGTTGAGGGGGCTGTTGTAGTTTCTTTTAAGTTTATACTTTAAGTTTTATTCACTTTTCAAAATTTTCTTTCTTAAGAAATTATTTCTTTTTTACACTTTTTCTTTATATTGTTGTTGTTGTAGTTATGGTTTTAATTTTTTCACCTTTTAATATGTTTTTGTTTTTTCTAAAATATTTTCTTCCTTTCACCTCCCAAAATGTTCTCTGCACTTTTTAAAATTTTTTTACTTTTTTTAGCAGCAGGAATTTGAGATTGAAGTTTTCCACACTTTCTAAAATATTCTTGGCTAAAAAATTGAGTTTTAGATCTTTTGATCACTTTCGCCTTTTGTTTAAAATTTACCTACTTTTTAGAATGTTCAGATACGGAATGAAGTTTTATTATAAATTTCAGTTCTTTTATACTCCAGCTGAAACAATTATAAGATAAAAAAGAACAAATTAACAATAGTGAAATTGAGATAACGAAGGGATTCGTGCCTGTTCAGTCATGTTCCGTACAGTTCCGCGTAATTTTGTCACGTTCTTCGGAAATGTTTACATTAATTTAATTCCTGGCAAATTCGATCCAAGCCACAATTCGAAACTAAGCAATATTTAACGACAACAAGAACAACAAGGTGACCTTTCTGAAAATTTCTGTAAACATATTCATGGATGCGAAGACACAGTTTCAACCGAAATTTAAATAATGAAGAATTCTATACTTTCATTTTTGTTTTTCCCTTCTGGAGATTGGACTCCAGACAAACAACAACAACAACAATAACAACACGCACTTCCGACCGTGGATGCGAAGTTACAGCTGGAATCGCTCCCTTAATGTTTACATTAAATTTCACTACACTTCTGAGGCAGCGTTTAAAAAGCCATCCGGCAGCCGACAGCCGTTAGCCGTCAACCGTCAGCCGTCAGTCCGTCCGCCATGCCACCAGGGTTTCCACCTGCCTCGACCAACAGGGTTGCCACCCTTTGAAAAAATTCCCCCAAAATTTTTTTAAATTAAAATAATTTCTAAAAAGTTAAAAAAAGTAAAAAATAAAATATAAAAAAAAATAAAAATAAAAAGAAATCAATAAATAAAAAAATTAATTTTAAAAAATGAAAAATCATTGCTTTGGCCCCTCCGTCCATCAAACTCCTCGATCTGGCAACTCTATCCACAAAATACGCGATCTGGCAACTCCGTGAGAATTAATCCTCAATCTGGCAACTCCGATTGCCACTCACATCTTCTGTCTCACTCTTACACACACAGCGCTCCTTTAGCGGTGGGTGCGCCGAAAATACACATGCGGCTCCATTTGGCGATGGACGCCGCCGAAAATCACAGGCGGATCCATATGAGCCAGAAGGTACATATACTACCTACTCATCACCATCACTATCAGCTGCACCTTCATCAGCGCCGCAGTCTGGGCCCGTCGCCAATATGTTCATGCTCCAGCTAACCGAAATGTTGGATGCTCGTTTTAATATACAGAGTGAACAAATAAGTAATAAACTCACTGCTGCAATTCATGAAAGCGAGAAGAGAATACTTAATGAGCTCTGCCGTAATGCCATGGAAGTTAAGAGAGAACTCTGTGACGTAACTGAGAGGGTAACCAGCTTCGAAGTAAAGGCAGCTGAAGTCGCGTCTCTAAGAGCTGAATTTGAAGGCATCAAAACTGCTGTTGTTGATGCTCTTAAGAAGCAGGTTGGGGATCCAAGAACTAAACTAGCCAGACAAGATAATGCGGCTGTTGCTTGTAATCTTCGACTGAATGGTGTTTCATATTCTGAAGGTGAAAATCTTCGGGGTATACTATCGCATACTTGTGACTCCGTAAACATGGAGCTCCCAACATTAAAAACATTTATCGCCTCAATCATAACAGATTTACACATAATGGCAATAGGGATACTACAATCATAGCAAAATTTGAGACATCGTACGACAGGAATTATGTTCTCAGCTCCGTTGCAAAATTCCGACGATCAAGTACCGGTTCTCTAAAGGTGCGCATCCACCAATGCACGCGAACTGAGCGCGTTCTGACCGCGAACTTGGTAGAAACAGAAGAGCAAATGAACGCGAACTGAGCGCGTTCTGAACGCGAACTTTGCTTGTGTTTCATATCCACTAAAATGATGTGCACGTCTATAAAATGCGTGATGTTCGCGCACATGTTTTTTAGTTAGTACATGTGGCGTACTGTTCGCGCTCTGCACGCGTTCTGCTCTCCGGCTGTTCGTTTGCTTTCCATTTCTGTACGCGTTCTGAAATTCCGTTGTTTGACCAAATTCAGTACAGAAACTAAATTCAGTGGTTACAAAATGTACAGTGAAGAAGACGACCAAATACATACAATTTACCAACATCAAACACCGTTGTGCGCTTAAAATAGATAACTGCAAGCGCGATAAGTGAACAGTTAAAGTCATACCACAAAGGCAACATGGGTGGAGTTAACTGGATATACTCGTTACGCAAGGTGGCACTGGTAAAATGTGCCCAAGACTTTGGTCTAGAAACTGATGGCACGGTCGAAGAACTTCGGAAAAGACTCGTGGCTTTCGCAACAGGACCCGAGCTATCTAAAGAGGAACAGGCATGTCTCGACCGGCTGAAAGAAACCGACAGACAGATCACATCTCCAACTCCGTTGGAGGGAGCTTCGAAAACACCGTTAGCACTAGAAGTTCCAGTCCCACCCACCGTGGACGCAATGAGAACGACTGCAGAAGAACCACAAGATTGGCGACGGTTCCTAGATCCGATGCCAGGGGATATTTTAATGGTAATCCCACAGTCGGAGGGGCCACAAACACCACAGGAAACTACATGGGAACACTTGACCGGATCAAGAAGTGGGGTGTTAACTACGATGGAGTGCAAGACCCACTGGTCTTTTTAGAGAGAGTGGAAGAGCTGGCGAAGGTATACAATATAGATACCGACGGCCTTCCGAAAGCTATGCCAGAGATGTTACAGCAGCGAGCGACGCAATGGTTCCGATGCAACAATAAAAGATGGACGCCGTGGTCCTCCTTCAGACGGGATTTTCTACAATTTTTCTTGCCGTCCCGTTTCTTCGAGAGGTCGGAAGATGATATACGGAAACGACAACAGCGACCAGGGGAAAATTTCAAGGATTTCGTGGATGCATTGCAAGGATTAATGCGACATGCCGATTTAACAGAAGAACAACGCCTGGAACGGATCTACCGTAATAGTAGCGGTAAGTTAAAACTCTATGTCAAGAGGAGCGAATTCAAGACGTTAGAAGAGCTAGCCCACGTCAAGAACACCCGCTCGGCATGTCGAAGGTGCGGAGGCGAGGGGCATTACGCGTATAGTTGTCAGGGGAAACAGCTATTACTTTTCTGGGAGTGTGGTCGTAAGGGCACCAGGACGGTCGAATGTTGCCAAAAGCAGTCGGGAAACGGGCAGGGCCGACACCCGAATCGAGGGGGTGTTTAGGCGGCCAAAGCACCACGAGAACTCCAAACCACCTCAAAACGGACGGACAGCGCATAATAGCCACGGTGACAATCGCAGGCGAGTGTATTGATGCCACTCTAGACACCGGCGCCACAAGAAGCTTTTTGAGCAGCCAGACGGCGCATCGTTTGCGTATTTCAGGAAAATACCAAAAGATAGACACGCGAATCTGCCTGGCGAACGCTAACCATTGTTGCCAGGTTACGCCACATTAAATTTACATAAGAAATTGCGAAACTTACATACAAAATTACTTAATTTTAATTGAGATTATGTTGAAAATTTTGAAAATGTTCAACATTTAAAATCATGACACAATTTAGCAAATAAATAAATTCTTCATGTATAAAAATGTGGGAGATCTCATTTAAGCAATTGCTCTCATACTTAGCATTCATTATACATGCTAACACTATGCCGATTGAAATAGTATACAAACACATGAAGAATGACAGATAAAAGCAAAACCCGGTCAATTCTTACGAGTTCCCATCCCATGTTTCTGTAAGCTTACAGAATACCTCGTTTTTGATCATGTGATAATTTGAACGCAGTAACTGAACGCAGGATGTGAGTTTACAGAATGAGCCTGTGAGGGTTGGTTAAATATGCTGCTGCTGTTGCTACTACTGATGATGATGATGGTTGGGGATGAAACAGGGTTTTATGCTTGTGAAGGTTGTCACGTCGTGCAAAATTTTGGTAACATTTGTCGACTGTTTTTCATGCTTATTTAAAACATGATTTTTTACTATCCACATTCATCACACACGAATCCCTTAATTTTATTGTTGTTGATGGTGGCGACGGTCGCGGCAATGTTGTTGATGTTGTTGCTGCAGCTGCTGCTGCTGTTGGTGACGGTGGTGACATTGTTGTTGTTGTGATTGTGGTTGAAGTTATTCATGCTGTAAATTAAGGGAATATATTAAAAAATTAAACCCTGGAAAGCTGTAAAAAAATATTATAGATAAATAATGAAGAAAATATTTTTACTGTATTAATATTTAATATTATTATAAAATAACTATATAAAAAGAAATGTATTATAAAAGAAACGTATATATATGTAAAATTAATTTAATTTGTTCCTCCGCTCTATTTCTGAGAAATCTTTCTTTGAGTTTCTTACTAACTATTAGGTGATTAGTTCTTCACTTTTTGCTTTTTACTTCCTTCATAGACTGTATGATTTTTACGTATTATAAAAGGTATAATATCATGTGCAAATGTGTGTCCGTTTTAAATAAATAAGTAAATAAATAAGAAAGAACTTACCTCACAAATACTTCACGTTTTTTATGGTTGATGATATTATTGTTGTCTTTGTTGTTATTGTGAATATTGTTGTTGTTGTTGAGGGGGCTGTTGTAGTTTCTTTTAAGTTTATACTTTAAGTTTTATTCACTTTTCAAAATTTTCTTTCTTAAGAAATTATTTCTTTTTTACACTTTTTCTTTATATTGTTGTTGTTGTAGTTATGGTTTTAATTTTTTCACCTTTTAATATGTTTTTGTTTTTTCTAAAATATTTTCTTCCTTTCACCTCCCAAAATGTTCTCTGCACTTTTTAAAATTTTTTTACTTTTTTTAGCAGCAGGAATTTGAGATTGAAGTTTTCCACACTTTCTAAAATATTCTTGGCTAAAAAATTGAGTTTTAGATCTTTTGATCACTTTCGCCTTTTGTTTAAAATTTACCTACTTTTTAGAATGTTCAGATACGGAATGAAGTTTTATTATAAATTTCAGTTCTTTTATACTCCAGCTGAAACAATTATAAGATAAAAAAGAACAAATTAACAATAGTGAAATTGAGATAACGAAGGGATTCGTGCCTGTTCAGTCATGTTCCGTACAGTTCCGCGTAATTTTGTCACGTTCTTCGGAAATGTTTACATTAATTTAATTCCTGGCAAATTCGATCCAAGCCACAATTCGAAACTAAGCAATATTTAACGACAACAAGAACAACAAGGTGACCTTTCTGAAAATTTCTGTAAACATATTCATGGATGCGAAGACACAGTTTCAACCGAAATTTAAATAATGAAGAATTCTATACTTTCATTTTTGTTTTTCCCTTCTGGAGATTGGACTCCAGACAAACAACAACAACAACAATAACAACACGCACTTCCGACCGTGGATGCGAAGTTACAGCTGGAATCGCTCCCTTAATGTTTACATTAAATTTCACTACACTTCTGAGGCAGCGTTTAAAAAGCCATCCGGCAGCCGACAGCCGTTAGCCGTCAACCGTCAGCCGTCAGTCCGTCCGCCATGCCACCAGGGTTTCCACCTGCCTCGACCAACAGGGTTGCCACCCTTTGAAAAAATTCCCCCAAAATTTTTTTAAATTAAAATAATTTCTAAAAAGTTAAAAAAAGTAAAAAATCTATATATATAAAAGAAAGTGTCCGAAGCGATGTAATCCCATAACTCGAGAGTGGCCGAACCGATTTTGATGATTTGTACTTTGATGGAAAGGTATTTTCTCAGTACGGGTTTTAAAAAAAAAAAAAAGAAAAAAAAAATCGAAAAAAAGGTCAAAAAATCATCATTTCAAAATGTGTTATTTTGACAACCAAGAGTGTTACGACAGGTTTTTTTCGATTTTTTAAAAAATTTTTTTTTCATTTTGTATTTATTTATTTTAAACAATTGAACTGTCAGATAGACACGCAAACTAACGCCATCTTTTCTCGATCAATGGAGAAGCCAATTTTGTTTCGTGTGTGGTGGCAGTGTCCACGTTGACTAAAAAATTGTTGACGTTGACGTTGTTGTCCATTTTACATGGACTTTACGTTTCGTTTCCCCTCTAATTTAGAGTGGAACTCCATAGCATGCATATGCGTGCGTTTGACATTTGGAGTTTTCGAACGTTTACGTGCGTGCCTAACTAGCAACTCCAGAGTATGCACGCGCGTGCGTTTGACAATCAGATGCCTAATATATATTGAATGATTGATTTTGTGAAAAAAGTGGTTGATTTTGAATCTTTTAAAAATGATAAAACTAAAGTTTTTAATTTATGTTTAATCTAATATATGCAATTCAATATGAAAGTAGAAAATTTTCTACTTCCATGCGTGTTCGAATTTCTTGCAAGCGGTTGCGTTTCCATGCGTGCCTATGGAGCTCATCTCATAAGAACGTGTGTATTCTACTTATCTGTCAAACGCACGCATACGCATACGCATGCTATGGAGTTCCACTCTTATTCATACCTCTACTGTGGCATTTGATTCAGTTGCGCAGTTTCTTCATTCGTTGCTGTTTCACCGTCCATATTGCACTTTGCGAATTCGTGTTTTGTTCGATCGAATAACGTTTGCCGGCCATTGCGCATTACAGATTCGGATTTTTTCATTGCGATTTGGTGAGTTTTTGTGAATTAAAATTGATAACGAGAATATATAGAAGAATAGAAATGAATGCCTAATTTGCTTAAAGCTCTAAATAATTCTTTGATATACCTAATTCATTCTATAAATCCACCAAAACACTTTTGAAAATTTTAGGAATTAATTCCTCAATTTTTCAAATGTTTTCTTCAACACTGTAGGTTGAAAATCAACAAATCATGATTTGCTAAATCAGTCTGGTTTTTTCAGTCTATTTCTATGACTGAAAATCATACAAAACATTCATTGAAATCGGATACAACATTGGTGATATCAGCAAATGTTTTTTTTGTGTATGTGTTGCATTGTTGGTTGACTATTGGGATTTGTCTGTAAGAAGTGGTACGTTTGTATTGTTCTTTCATTGTTTTCAAATTTTCTATTCGTGATTTCATTGTATTGCAGTTGTTCTTCATAATGCCACCAACGAGAAGATCTCATTTAGGCCGACGTTCAGCTGGTGCACGAGCAGTGTCGACTCATCGTGCGAATATGAGTCAAGAAGATAGAAACATTGCGCAACAACGAAGAAATGCAAACCACGTCCAAATTCGTGCGCAACAAACAGAAGAACAACAGCAGGCTGTAATCGATTCGCGTAGATTGGCACAACAAAGTCGTCGAGTAAATCAATGTGAAAATTTATCGGTGCAAAGTCGACGAATAAATACTGAAAATAGACAGCAAAGAAGAAGTGCTGGCAATGCCAATTTGCTTCGAGTAGCATTCCGATATGATTGTGGATTCAATTATCGATCTCTTCCTGTCGTTCAAATTGGATCAATGGTTGTAGTATGCCCACATTGCAACGCATTGAAATTTCCAGGAGAAACACCTGGATTGTGTTGCCTTAGTGGAAAAGTTAAATTGCCAACATTGCCATCGCCACAGGAACCATTGCGATCGTATCTAGAAGGCGTAACAGCAGAATCAAAGCAATTTCTTGCGAATGTTCAAAACTATAATGGGTGCTTTCAAATGACTTCTTTCGCTGCATCAATTATCAATGAAAGCGGATATAATCCGTCGTTCAAGGTAATTCCTGCTCGAAAGAGTACTCTTCCGTTTCCTTTGAATGATCGCATTTTATTAATTTTGAATTCGTCTCTTGGTAACCAGATTCAAGGGCAGGTGCATCATCGTGCTGGGTCGTTATTGCCGCTTCCTAATGGCGAATTTAATTTCTTGCAAATCTATTTCATTGGGAACGAGAGCGATCAAATAAACCGTCGTAGTGCATTGTATAATAGAACGAAAGAAGACATCATCAGAGAATTGCAACGAATGCTTCATGACCATAATGAATTGATTGGATTATTTAAGAATGCGTTAGACAGAATGCTAACAGATGATCATCAAATCGTGATTAAAGCGGATAAAAGGCCTAACTTAGCGCACGAACGTCAATACAATGCACCGACAATTGATGAGGTTGCCATTATTGTAGTCGGTGAGCAAGTGGTATCACGGGATATTGTACTGACGCGCCGAAACAATGGACAATTACAACGTATTAGTGAGACACATCGGTCGTATGATGCACTTCAGTATCCGCTCATGTTTTGGAAAGGTGATGACGGCTACCACTTTAACATCAAAATGTTAAATCCAGTTACTGGTTAGTAGACTTCTTCCTTCAATCATGTCACCAAATCAATCAATTAAATGGAATCTTAATTTTATTTTCAAACTTTGCATTTATTTGTTACTTCGGATTCATTTGTTATTAGGTGAAGAAACAACGAAAAAAGTAAGTTCGATGAACTACTATGCATACCGTTTAATGATTCGTCAAAATGAGGATAACTATCTGTTGCGATTTCGGCGATTGCTTCAACAATTCTGCGTGGATATGTATGTCAAAATCGAGACTGAACGGCTCAGTTACATTCGTTTAAATCAAGCGAAATTGCGTTCAGAAGAGTACATTCATTTGCGGGATGCAATAAGAACTGAAGGTGATGCGAGGAATCTCGGTCGACTAACAATCTTACCAGCAACGTATGTTGGCAGTCCACGCCACATGCACGAGTATGCTCAAGATGCGATGGCGTTTGTTCGACAGTACGGTCGTCCTGATTTATTTGTCACCTTCACTTGCAACTCAAGATGGATTGATATTCAGTGCAATTTAATTCCCGGCCAAACATCGAGTGATCGACATGATATCACTGCACGTGTGTTCAGACAGAAGCTGAAGGTTCTAATGGATTTCATTACTAAACAACGTGTATTTGGTGATGTTCGATGCTGGATGTATTCTGTTGAATGGCAGAAGAGAGGTCTGCCGCACGCGCATATTCTACTTTGGTTCGTTGAAAAGATTCGACCAGACGAAATCGATGCTGTCATTTGCGCAGAGATACCGGATCCAGAAATTGATCAAGAATTGTATGATATAGTCATCAAGAATATGATTCACGGACCGTGTGGCAACAATAACATGGATTCACCGTGCATGGCAAACGGCAAGTGTTCTAAACGCTACCCACGTCCTCTCACTGCGGAAACTATTACCGGCGACGACGGATATCCACTTTATCGACGTCGTTCACCTGATGATAATGGCAGAACAGTTACATTGAAAGTGAAACAAAATGATGTTGTGGTCGATAACAGTTGGATTGTTCCATATTCACCACTACTTTGCAAAACATTTGATGCGCATATCAATGTGGAGGACTGTAATTCGATTAAAGCAATCAAATACGTTTGCAAGTATATTACAAAAGGTAGTGATATGGCTGCGTTTGGTGTTCCGGATCCAAATGCCGATGATGAAGTAACGCGGTATCAAATTGGAAGATATGTTAGTTGCAATGAGGCTCTTTGGCGAATTTTTTCATTTCCAATTCACGACCGTCATCCAACTGTAGTTCATTTGGCGGTGCATCTGGAGAATGGTCAACGTGTTTATTTCACTGAACACACTGCCATTCAACGTGCTGAAAGACCACCAGCTACAACATTGACCAGTTTCTTTTCAACATGTGAGAGTGATCCATTCGCACGAACATTGCTCTACTCTCAGATGCCGCGTTATTACACTTGGAATGCTTCATCGAAAAAGTTTCAACGGCGAAAGCAAGGCGAGCGAGTTCCGGATTATCCAGATGTATTCTCAACAGATGCCATCGGTCGTATTTACACAGTGCATCCATCTAGAAATGCAGAATGTTTCTATTTGCGATTACTGTTGGTAAATGTTCGTGGGCCAACTTCATTCGAGTCACTTCGAACCGTCGATGGAGTACTCTGTCCTACATATCGTGATGCCTGTCAACGTTTGCAATTGCTGGAGAATGATACACATTGGGATATGACTCTTGCTGATGCAATTATGTGCGCACCTGCAAATCAAATACGTTCATTTTTTGCAATCATAATTTCGACGTGTAATCCATCAAATCCGAAAGATTTGTGGGATAAATATAAGGACAACATGTCAGAGGATTTTTTGCATCGAGTTCGTGCTGCAACCGGAGATTTCAATTTGGGAATGACTGATGAGATTCATAATGAATCGTTGATTGCGATTGAGGATATATGTTTGCTTATTAGCGGCAATTTGTTGTGTACTTTAGGAATACCAGCGCCTAATCGTTCAATCCACGATGCTTTTAATCAAGAAATAGAACGAGAACGTGAATATGATCGAGACGCATTGAGCCGAATGGTTTGTGATAATGTTTCATTGTTAAATCCTGAGCAGAAAATCGTGTATGAAACATTGATGAAGGCGATTGATAACGGAAATGGGGGAATATTTTTTATCGATGCTCCCGGTGGTACTGGGAAAACATTTCTTATTTCTTTGCTTTTGGCTACTATTCGTTCGAGATCTCAAATTGCTTTGGCAGTCGCTTCTTCAGGAATAGCTGCTACGTTGTTGGAAGGAGGCCGGACAGCACATTCAGCGCTGAAATTGCCGTTGAATCTCCAAGTGGTTGAAGAACCCACATGCAACATTAGTAGAAATTCCGCTATGGGAAAAGTGTTGCAATGTTGTAAAATCATCATTTGGGATGAATGCACAATGGTGCATAAACGTGCATTGGAAGCAGTTAATCGGACCATGAAGGATTTACGGAATAATTCAAGACTTTTTGGAGGCGCTATGATTTTATTGTCTGGTGATTTCCGTCAAACGTTACCTGTCATTCCAAAATCAACTGCTGCTGATGCAGTTAACGCTTCCTTGAAGTCATCGTCTTTGTGGCGCTTTGTGAAGAAACTTAAATTGAATACGAATATGCGAGTTTCATTACAAAACGATCCTACAGCTGATGTGTTCTCCAAACAACTGATAGCCATCGGTAATGGTGAAGTTCCCGTCGATGTCACAACCGGTTTGATTTCATTTCCGTCGAATTTTTGTAATTTCGTTACATCGAAAGATGAACTAATTCGTAAAGTGTTTCCGGATATTGTTGTTAATTATTTGAATCACGATTGGTTAAGTGAACGCGCAATTTTGGCAGCGAAGAACAAGGATGTGAATGAGATTAATTTTAAAATTCAAAATCAAATTGGTGGTCCAATGCATTCATTCAAATCTGTTGATTGTGTGGTAAATGAAGATGAAGCTACGAATTACCCCACTGAATTTTTGAATTCTTTGGATTTGCCTGGTGTTCCGCAACACATTTTACACCTTAAAGTTGGTTCAGTAGTGATTATGCTTCGAAATTTGCAACCTCCTAAATTGTGTAACGGAACGCGTTTGATTGTAAAGCAAATCATGAACAATATCATTTACGCAACAATTCTCAAAGGCAAGTTTAAAGGAGAACAAGTTCTCATTCCGCGTATTCCTTTGATACCGACAGACATGCCTTTCGAATTCAAACGCATTCAATTCCCGGTTCGTCTTGCGTTCGCCATGACAATCAACAAGGCTCAAGGCCAATCATTGGATGTTTGTGGTCTAAATTTGGAAAATGAATGTTTTTCACATGGCCAACTGTATGTAGCCTGTTCACGTGTTGGTAAGCCATCTGCTTTGTTTGTGTTGGCACCGGAACAAAAAACCAAAAATATTGTGTATCACAAAGTACTAGAATAAAGATGATTTTTTGGAAAGAAAATTTTTTATTTAAAAAATGCAATAGTTTCGTTGTATTTTTGGGTGGGACAAAGTCCGCCGGGGCTGCTAGTAAAATATAAAAAAAAATAAAAATAAAAAGAAATCAATAAATAAAAAAATTAATTTTAAAAAATGAAAAATCATTGCTTTGGCCCCTCCGTCCATCAAACTCCTCGATCTGGCAACTCTATCCACAAAATACGCGATCTGGCAACTCCGTGAGAATTAATCCTCAATCTGGCAACTCCGATTGCCACTCACATCTTCTGTCTCACTCTTACACACACAGCGCTCCTTTAGCGGTGGGTGCGCCGAAAATACACATGCGGCTCCATTTGGCGATGGACGCCGCCGAAAATCACAGGCGGATCCATATGAGCCAGAAGGTACATATACTACCTACTCATCACCATCACTATCAGCTGCACCTTCATCAGCGCCGCAGTCTGGGCCCGTCGCCAATATGTTCATGCTCCAGCTAACCGAAATGTTGGATGCTCGTTTTAATATACAGAGTGAACAAATAAGTAATAAACTCACTGCTGCAATTCATGAAAGCGAGAAGAGAATACTTAATGAGCTCTGCCGTAATGCCATGGAAGTTAAGAGAGAACTCTGTGACGTAACTGAGAGGGTAACCAGCTTCGAAGTAAAGGCAGCTGAAGTCGCGTCTCTAAGAGCTGAATTTGAAGGCATCAAAACTGCTGTTGTTGATGCTCTTAAGAAGCAGGTTGGGGATCCAAGAACTAAACTAGCCAGACAAGATAATGCGGCTGTTGCTTGTAATCTTCGACTGAATGGTGTTTCATATTCTGAAGGTGAAAATCTTCGGGGTATACTATCGCATACTTGTGACTCCGTAAACATGGAGCTCCCAACATTAAAAACATTTATCGCCTCAATCATAACAGATTTACACATAATGGCAATAGGGATACTACAATCATAGCAAAATTTGAGACATCGTACGACAGGAATTATGTTCTCAGCTCCGTTGCAAAATTCCGACGATCAAGTACCGGTTCTCTAAAGGTGCGCATCCACCAATGCACGCGAACTGAGCGCGTTCTGACCGCGAACTTGGTAGAAACAGAAGAGCAAATGAACGCGAACTGAGCGCGTTCTGAACGCGAACTTTGCTTGTGTTTCATATCCACTAAAATGATGTGCACGTCTATAAAATGCGTGATGTTCGCGCACATGTTTTTTAGTTAGTACATGTGGCGTACTGTTCGCGCTCTGCACGCGTTCTGCTCTCCGGCTGTTCGTTTGCTTTCCATTTCTGTACGCGTTCTGAAATTCCGTTGTTTGACCAAATTCAGTACAGAAACTAAATTCAGTGGTTACAAAATGTACAGTGAAGAAGACGACCAAATACATACAATTTACCAACATCAAACACCGTTGTGCGCTTAAAATAGATAACTGCAAGCGCGATAAGTGAACAGTTAAAGTCATACCACAAAGGCAACATGGGTGGAGTTAACTGGATATACTCGTTACGCAAGGTGGCACTGGTAAAATGTGCCCAAGACTTTGGTCTAGAAACTGATGGCACGGTCGAAGAACTTCGGAAAAGACTCGTGGCTTTCGCAACAGGACCCGAGCTATCTAAAGAGGAACAGGCATGTCTCGACCGGCTGAAAGAAACCGACAGACAGATCACATCTCCAACTCCGTTGGAGGGAGCTTCGAAAACACCGTTAGCACTAGAAGTTCCAGTCCCACCCACCGTGGACGCAATGAGAACGACTGCAGAAGAACCACAAGATTGGCGACGGTTCCTAGATCCGATGCCAGGGGATATTTTAATGGTAATCCCACAGTCGGAGGGGCCACAAACACCACAGGAAACTACATGGGAACACTTGACCGGATCAAGAAGTGGGGTGTTAACTACGATGGAGTGCAAGACCCACTGGTCTTTTTAGAGAGAGTGGAAGAGCTGGCGAAGGTATACAATATAGATACCGACGGCCTTCCGAAAGCTATGCCAGAGATGTTACAGCAGCGAGCGACGCAATGGTTCCGATGCAACAATAAAAGATGGACGCCGTGGTCCTCCTTCAGACGGGATTTTCTACAATTTTTCTTGCCGTCCCGTTTCTTCGAGAGGTCGGAAGATGATATACGGAAACGACAACAGCGACCAGGGGAAAATTTCAAGGATTTCGTGGATGCATTGCAAGGATTAATGCGACATGCCGATTTAACAGAAGAACAACGCCTGGAACGGATCTACCGTAATAGTAGCGGTAAGTTAAAACTCTATGTCAAGAGGAGCGAATTCAAGACGTTAGAAGAGCTAGCCCACGTCAAGAACACCCGCTCGGCATGTCGAAGGTGCGGAGGCGAGGGGCATTACGCGTATAGTTGTCAGGGGAAACAGCTATTACTTTTCTGGGAGTGTGGTCGTAAGGGCACCAGGACGGTCGAATGTTGCCAAAAGCAGTCGGGAAACGGGCAGGGCCGACACCCGAATCGAGGGGGTGTTTAGGCGGCCAAAGCACCACGAGAACTCCAAACCACCTCAAAACGGACGGACAGCGCATAATAGCCACGGTGACAATCGCAGGCGAGTGTATTGATGCCACTCTAGACACCGGCGCCACAAGAAGCTTTTTGAGCAGCCAGACGGCGCATCGTTTGCGTATTTCAGGAAAATACCAAAAGATAGACACGCGAATCTGCCTGGCGAACGGTGAAGCACAAGTAGTTAGAGGAGCGCTCACAATCCCAGTGGTCTTGGGAACCAAAAGCTGTGTGATCACACTACTGATTCTACCGAATGTTGTGGACGAGCTAATACTAGGGTACGACTTCCTAGCCCGTATGGGGACGACCATCCGATGTGGCGACCACACCACCGAAATCACTGGACCATCCACGGGGCCCGTCCAGGCCAGATGCACCATAGCCAGGGAGGAGTTAACCGAACCAGAACGGATCGACGTTTTTCTGAAGAAAGAATTGCACGGGTTTAACGAGATTCAAGGAGCCTCAATAATAGCAAGTCACCATATCATCATGCGCGACGAACGGCCGATTAAGCAACGCTATTACCCCCGAAATCCCGCTATGCAAAAGATTATTTACGAGGAGATCGACGAGCTCCTGAAGCAAGGTTGTATCGAGACATCCCCGAGTCCGCATAGCGCGCCGATAGTCCTAGTTAAAAAGAAGACGGGGAAATGGCGACTGTGCGTTGACTACCGACAACTAAACTCCCGCTGCATACCTGACGCCTACCCGCTGCCACGAATTCATCACATATTAGACAGACTCAGGGATGCCAAGTTCATAAGCAGTCTTGACCTGCGTAATGGGTATTGGCAGATCCCGATGGAAGAATCCAGCGAGGGTTACACCGCTTTCACGGTACCGGGACGCGGGCTGTATCAGTGGAAAGTGATGCCGTTCGGCCTCCACTCTGCGCCCACTACGTTCCAACGAGCACTCGACACCGTGATCGGTCCGGACATGGAGCCAGTGGCATTTGCAAACCTGGACGATATCATCGTAACAGGGGATACACTGGATTCGCACATGCGGAACCTAAGAGAGGTTTTCCGACGGTTAAAGTAAGCTAAACTTCGCATAAATTTCGAGAAGTGCGAATTCTTCCAAAAGAAAATTAAATATCTGGGACACGTGATCAGTGAGCAGGGTATACACACAGATCCTCACAAAATCGCGGCCATCAGAGAGCTACGACCGCCCAGAACGTCCGGGGACTTCGCAGGTTTCTAGGGATTGCCTCATGGTACCGACGATTTGTGCCAGAATACGCGACCCAGCCGCTCACCTCCTTGTTAAAGAAAGGGAAACACTACAAATGGAGTCAGGATCAGCAAGGCGCCTTCAAGGACTTAAAGCGCCGTCTCACCGAGGCATCGGTGCTAGCCTGCCCCGACTTCGAGCAACGCTTTCTCCTACAGACGGACGCTTGCGACCATGGTCTGGGGGCCGTGCTCACGCAGATATTGGACGGCCAGGAGCGGGTAATAGCCTACGCAAGCCGCCACCTAAATGGAGCTAAAAAGAACTACTCCACGATCGAGAAGGAGTGCTTGGCGGTGGTGTGGGCCGTGCGCAAGATGCGGCCATACCTCGAGGGGTATGCGTTCATCATCATCACCGATCATTTATCCTTAAAGTGGCTCACCTCGATAGAGAGCCCCTCGGGGCGGATCGCCCGATGGGCCCTCGAGCTACAAGAACACACCTATGATACACAATATCGACGTGGCAAGCAGAATGTGGTGGCCGACGCACTCTCTCGTCAACCCTGGGAGGCAGTTTGTGCCAGCGCCAAAGAAAACCCTTCTGAGACTTGGTATGAGAAGAAGTACGGGGAAGTTCAGGAAAGACCCGCTGAGCATCCCGACTATTGCATCCAGAAGGAGAAACTGTACTGGCATGCATCCAGGACATTCGATGACGAGGACTACGTACAATGGAAGCTGTGCGTGCCCGGAAGCCTACGAAGAGAGGTAATTCGAGAGAATCATGACACGCCTACGGCAGGACACTTGGGTATACGAAAAACCATCGACCGGGTGGCCCAGAAGTATTACTGGCCAGGGATGTATCGTGAAATTAGCCGTTACGTGCGAGGATGCGAAAACTGCCAGAGCTACAAAGTACTGCAACAGAAGCCAGCGGGCAAGATGCTGACCCACCTCGCGGAGGAGCCCTGGACGACGGTGACAGCAGATTTCATCGGGCCGCTACCAAAGTCGACACACGGAAATAGGGCCCTGTTGGTGTTCACCGATAAGTTCTCGAAATGGGTGGAGTTAATTCCTTGCCGGAAAGCGACACAAGAGACGTTGATAAGGGCGTTTCGAGAGCGGATCATGGCCCGGTTTGGGGTGCCTAAGATATTTATCTCAGACAACGGCGTCCAATTCACCAGCAGAGCGTTTCAACGCTTTGTACAGGAACTCGGAATCAAACACCGGTATACCGCCCCATACACCCCCCAGGAAAATCCGACCGAGCGAGCCAATCGCACTATTAAGACCCTGTTGTCACAATATGCCGGATCCCAACAGTCCAAGTGGGACGAACTCCTCCCGGAACTCAGCCTAGCCTTCAATTCCAGCACATCAGAAACAACCGGGTACAGCCCCGCATTCCTGGTTCAAGGCAGGGAACCCCGTCTGCCAAACGCATTGTTTGACCGAGGAATCGAAGGAACGGGGCATAGTACAAGTAACCCCGAAGAGCACGAAGCACGCATCCGACAGGCCTTTGCCATCGCGAAGGAAAACACGCGGCAGGCGGCAGAAAATCAGGCTAAACAATACAACCTGCGACGCCGAGAATGGAAGCCGAAGATCGAGCAACAGGTATTGCTGAAACAATACCCGCTCTCCAAAGCCGTGGACAAATTTGCGGCCAAACTGGCCCCACGTTATGATGGACCAAACGTGGTGGAAGGGTTCGTCTCGCCCGTAA
Organism: Sicus ferrugineus; assembly: GCA_922984085.1. NCBI lineage: Eukaryota > Metazoa > Arthropoda > Insecta > Diptera > Conopidae > Sicus > Sicus ferrugineus. The sequence goes on from OV277348.1 coordinate 18,079,968, forward strand.
TCGCAAAAATTAGGAGACCAGGGGACAAGCGAACACGATCGGCCCACGTGGCCGAGTTAAAAGAGTTCCATCAGCCCAACGAAAGCAACAACGAAACCAACAAAAACGTGGATGAACAGCAATGGTCGGCCATCAGTGAATACAAGGGTACAGACACAACACACACACGCAACCCCAAGAAGTGTTCCCGAATAACACCACTTCAGCGAAGTGATTATCCTCGAAGAAAAGAAAACACAAGTCAGTTGTCAATCAACCGCGAAAGGAATAACATGTCCAGTGAAAATAAAGATAAATTTACCGCCAGCGCCCAGGCATTCCGGCAAAACTGGGAAAAGGCAGAGCGAGAACAGCCGCGCACTCGTCGACTCAGCGCCGATTGGGAGGAAGTGATCGACCACCCAGGTGACGAGCATCCTCGTATATGGTTGCGAAGAATGATCGCCGACCCGGAAGAGGAACCGCCGTTGGAGACCCGACGAGAGGCCTCAGACGACCAAGAGAGTTTAGGCGTAGGCCTCCCGGAACACACCAAGGGAATAGCAGGGCACAAGGCGACCGCGCCAAACGACCTAGATAACGAGGACACCATAGTCATCGATGACAGTAGTTCACCGATCGAGTTCCAGTACCTAACCGAAGACGATTCCCCAGGGCAGCACCAAATCCCGGCTCCACCACGCGAAGACACAACCACGGACGCTTATGGATATTACGAGCCCGGAACCCCAGATATGGATCGGACTATTGATGACGAAGCCAACGGCGACCCGGGGAGTGAGCGTGAGACTCCGGAAAGCAAAAGGTGACGACCCGATGCGGGTATTTCAAACACTCACGGCTGCACCGGACTGGATTCACGGACCGGGGTATGTCCAACAAGTTATAACACTACAAATGACGCGGACGGTCCTGGACCCAACAATTTGGACAGACGAGGTCCTTGAGAAGGGCACGTGGCCGCACGAGATCCCGCGCCCTCTTACCAACCAAGCGGCCCACCCAGACAAGACGATGTACGAGTCAACATTGGCCGGATACCCCAGTTATGCGGTGAGACTCGACCAACAAAGTCGAGTGGCGATACTCCATGGGACGCAGCCAGAGATAGCGGAGATGGCAGCGATCTCTTCCCCAGCCATAGCTGACCAAGAGGGCCAACACGTTGAAACACCAACCTCGCCCGAAGACATCGGCCAAATCCTTGAAGAATTTTTGGAAGAAGTCATTCCCCTGGATGCTGCACTATGGGGAGAGGCCGATACCGCCAGCACCAAAGACCCGGAGCCAGAGGTATGCGATTGCAATCGAACAGGTAGCCGCACGCCTTCTGGAACGCTGGGTACCTAATCATCGGACCTCGACGAAGCGAACGGTGGTCGGCCAGACATACCGCATTAAAATCAGCAGAGCGGGGGCAGTGACATGGACTGTCTTACCCAACCCGAAGTAAGGGGAGAATGTGACGGCGCATTTTTATTTACAAAATGCGCCGCACAAATCAACGACAGCCGTCGTCTTCCTGATATTTATTTATATTGGTATTCTGTAGCATTTTATATTGATATTCTGTTAATTAAAGTAAATGAATTAGAATTAATGGTTGTAAGTTAAGGTGTACATTTAGGATAAGTGGGTACACAAACCAAAATGTAATAGATTAAGAATTCTATTAGACAAGCGAGAGAGAGCGAGCCAACCTCAGAAGCAGAGCAACATACACACGCACACAACAGAATGGAAAGCAAGCAGAGGCTTGCAACGAGGCAAAACGGAAACAGATCGTTCTTCTTGGATCGACTGCTGAAGCGAACGGACGTGTTCTGCCGGAGCTCTGAATCTATCGACGGCCTAAGCTGACGCACGCATTTTCTCCTGGAGACTGCTGGGATAATCATCGGCACATCAGCCACGGGTACCGGCCGTAATATCACAGACCGGACAAATTCTACGCGACTTCGCAACGGACGCGGTAGTGTTCCCAAGTGAAGTTATATAAATATATTTTGTCGACTATTCTGGTTATCGCGTGTCTTCGGATCGGATACCAGTCTAGTAGTCAGTGCGTGTCTTCGGATCGTCTGCACGGCACGATAAATCTTTGAACTGCGTGACGTGACCTTAGACCAGGCGCGCTGACGAAGCGTAAGCCAAGTTTCAGCGGGAGGCATAAATATATATATTGTCGACTATCCTGGTTATCGCGTGTCTTCGGATCGGGTACCTGTCTAGTAGTCAGTGCGTGTCTTCGGATCGACTGTTCGGCGATATATATATAGTTCGTACACTAGACGTGACCGGAACGAAAGACTCATCGGACGTTACGGCCGTGTGCTCACGCAGCAGTACGCGGGTGCGTCGCAAGCAAAGCCAATTCTTCGGACGTCACGGCCGTGTGCTCACGCAGCAGTACGCGGGTGCGTCACAAGCAAAAGCAGAACAACACGCTCGACCTGACCGAATAGCACCCAGCTTGGCTCGGCACCTCTCGCCTAGACAGCATAGTTAAGATCGCTGTATCTATCGCCCAAGACTACACATTAGTGTAATATTTTAAGCCACAAATAAAGTGTATTTGGAGACAGAAATCCCAGCAAAATTATAAATTTCTGTGACGAACCGTGGACATCCGACGAGCTCATCCACGCTATAAGCCGGAAGACAGGGGAACTTCGTTACAACGTTTTGGAGGACTACGTTAAGGTAGCTATAAAAATATGGAAGAAAATTACAATTATCTTTCTTCGGTTCTTTTATTTGAAAAAGTTTGTACAGTTTACATGTGCAATTATGTATTAAATGTCTGCTTATTGTCTACTAAACAAGTTGGCACACTACCATCAAAATAAGTTGGCCGTGATCCTGGCGATGGTGCTGGTGTTGAAGTCACTAGCACCGATGATGTTGACGGTGTTGAAAAATTGCTGTAAACTCCAGTTTGCATAATTGCATCATACAGCAAATTGTCCATGTCGCGTTGAACATGAAACAGAAGCCTGCTGTCGGTTATATTCCGGAGTCTGTTTGCGACGTTCTCCCCATAAACTTCAAATTCGTCACGTTTGCTCTTTTTGGAAACCTCATTTAGGACATTCATGGTCATTGCGACCCGAGGATCTTCCAGTCTGCGCTTTTGTTTATTGCAAACATACTTTTTTGGACAAGGTTTTTCTGGGCTTGTTTCTTGCATAGTAACATCCTGCATTTCATATTCGCTTTCGTCGGTCAGAAAAATGTTTTGTGAAACGTTTTCCTGAAATATTAAAAACAACTTTAATTATTATTGGGAAATATTCTTATTTATTTTGTAGATGCCGTCTTCAGTTAAAGAGTGGAAACAAATTAAATCCTTGCTCAATTTGTGGAAACAAATTGATTTGTGGAAACAATTTTTCAAATACAAATCTACGTTCAGCGTAGTTTTAATGGCGCTTGTAGATGCCGAATACACATTTCAATATGTGGACGTTGGATTTCAAGGGCGAATTTCTGATGGAGGTGTATTTAGCAACTCAAGTCTCTTCAAAAAAATTCAAGATGGAACGATAAATTTTCCGAAACTTCAAAGATTACCAAATACGGAACCACTTCCTTTCGTTGTTGTGGCAGATGATGCATTTGCTCTTACTAAAACCCTAATGAAACCATTTCCAGGTCTTCACGAAATAGGTTCTATGGAAAGAATATTTAACTACAGACTTAGTAGAGCTAGAAGAATTGTAGAAAACTCTTTTGGTATCTTGTCAGCAGTTTTCAGAGTTCTTAGAAAACCTTTATTGCTTGAACCTAGAAAAGCAAGCTGCGTAATTATGTGTTGCGTATATTTACACAACTCTTTGAAAAAAAGTGCTACGTCGAAGCCAAAATATATTCGTCACGGAAGTTGGGATTTTGAAAAGGAAGGAAGTCATTGAAGGTGCATGGAGAAAAGAAATATCTGATCAAGGTACTTTAACTGCGCTGCCAAATATACCAAAGAAATCTACGGCTGACGCAAAATATACAAGAAAGAAGTTTGCGGAATATTTCATTTCAACGGAAGGATCAGTACCTTGGCAATATGATATGGCGTGAATTGTATTTTGTAATGAAAGTAAAGCAAAACTTTATATTATAAACTTACTTGTAGTACTGACGACTCCGTCGTGAAACTGGGTTCTGGTGAAAATGTATTTCTTAAAAACGCTAGATGGTCATATGCAAACCACTTCGGGTTTTTCACCTCTGCTGCTCCACATCCCTACGTTTTGCTTAAATCAAATTTCTTTTTTTCTCGCCTGTATTGTCCTCTAATCACTTTCCACTTTTTTTCAGTGTCTATTCCACTTAAATTAAATATTAGACCAATTTAATCAAATACATCCTTTTTTTAATAGTGTTTCTATAGTTTCTGTCATTGTAATCCCATATGACAGGTTTTTGCTCAACTTCGGAAATTAGTTCCACTATTTTATCATTTGTCCACTCCATGACCAACAAAATCACACTGATCTGTTCGCAGGTTGTTCGCTTGCTTTCCATTTCAAATGGAAAGCTAAAAAGCAGATCACAAACAGAACGCGAACAGAAGTTGGAAGAATTTGTTTGTATCCACCGAAAAACGGAACAAGAACCGACGTGCAGCTTTCATGCGTGCACTCGTAATTTTGTGGATATGACGCACAAACTTTTCGGAAAGCTGATCGCGTTCAGCGCGCGAGCTGCGCACGATCAGTTCGCGAGCAGCTTTTGTCTAACTAAGGATAACTTAGTCATCCTTCAACAAGCATTGAGTTTCAAGAGGTAGCAGCTGCTAACTGCATCGTTCACTCGTCGCAGTTTCGTATTTGTAAAGCGCAACAGCGGTGATATTGCTATACATGTTGATACGATGGAGAAACTGAATGACGTTGTTGGACTGCTCCCCAGTGGCAAGCGCAGCACTCACAATAATATCCAACAAAACACCTGCAACAGTTGTGCTTTCTCTTCTCACGGCGTTAACACCAGTGAGACTGACGAAGTGCGAGTAAACGATGAGCAGCTTTTTCATGAGTCTCTCTCATAACAGTGTTAACAGCTTTTTCTTAGTTCTCTTCTGCACGAAGCTAGAGACTAATTTTTATTTTGTTATTTGTGTAAGTTGTATTAATTAAACTTTAAATAATATTAAACTTTAAATAATATTTTTATTTACTTTTCTTGTCAACTATTGTACACAATTGAAATTAAGAGATTTTTCAGTCTTATAATGTGAGCGTTACGTAGTATGGCATTTATGCTATCCAATAATTATGCAAAGTGATTCTAATACTGCAAATGTATGTTCCAAAGACAGTAGTTTCAACTTAAATCGTACACTCGCTAAGCAGAGAAGTGGTTACTGGGTATGTCATATAAACGCACAAAGCCTTATTAATAAGATTAATAAGTTCCGGTATGTTTTCGAGGGCTCTGGTGTGGACGCTATATGCATAAGTGAGACGTGGTTTAATGCAGATTTGCCATAGTCTCTGTTTAATTTGAATGGATATAAAATATTTCGCGCGGACAGAGCAGGCCACGCAGGTGGAGTGTTAGTCTATATAAGAGACAACGTTGCATGTAGGATACTGTGAACGTCACAATCTGGCAGTGTTATTGAGTATATATTTCTTGTAGTTACCAATTGTGATCAGAACTTGCTTCTGGGATGTGTCTATCGACCGAACAGCTCCATTGATCTTACACCTTTTGTAGACATGCTAGAGAACATGACACCACCTTACACAGAAGAATAACTAGTGATTTCAACAGTAACTTGCTAATAGACAGTAACTTGCTAATATAATCTTTGGTCTAGGTTTGTTCCCTGTAAATGTAACTATGCCAATTCACTACACTAAAACTAATAGTACTTTATTAGACTTATTCTTCGTAAACGCCAAATCAAAAGTGCTTTTATATGACCAATTATCACTCCCAAATTTTTCTAAGCATGATCTAATCCTTCTCGTATATGATTTTCAATTGATTGATACTGCCCGTAGTTTCAGCTATTGTGACTTTAAATACATACACTATGATCGTCTTGAAATTGCCACGTCCAGTGTAAACTGGCTATTAATTGATGACATGGTCTCTGTTGACAATTATTGTAAAATAATATCAAACACTCGTCGAGTATCAAGCACTCGTCATGGCTGTGGAAAATTCCAAAGCAAAATTAACAGTAAATAATGTTAAGAGTTTGTTGTTGCAAGATGTTAAATTTGATTGCAGTAAAGATTCCACGGGCAATGCTTTACTATATATTCAAAGCATTTTCAACAGAGAAGGAATGGTAAGAATTCTAATAAGAAAAGTTTTCGGTGTTTCAACTGTGGTCAAGAAGGGCATATACGTAAGGAATGCCGCAAAAATTCACAGCCAAGGAAAGCTGCTGAGTACGAAGGTAAAAACAGGACAGCGATGGCTTCGAACACGCTGTTGGCAGACTCGTGTTTTCACTCACACAGTAGTGAAAATGTGTGGTACATTGACTCAGGCGCAACTTTACACATGACTAATATTCAGCATTTGCTTTCGAAGGAAAAAGCGGCACAGCATAACGAAGTGATTTTGGCAAACAAAGAGCGAGTTGGTGTAAAGAGCGCAGGCGATGTCAACCTTGTGCTGAATGTAAACAAACGAAAAATTGCAACAAATATTCAAAATGTTGAATATGTGTGCAAATCTTTTATCAGTGTGGAAAATGGCGCCTGTGTGCAAATCTTTTATCAGTGTGGCAAATAGCACAGAAAAATGAAAAGGTTGTATTTCAAGGCAATGTGTGTAAAATTTTTATCAAAAAGGCACATTAATTGCGACGGCGCATGCAGATAATTGTTTGTATAAATTGGACTGCGAAAAGACTCCAGTTGAAAAAGCAATGTTAGCGATTGAGAGTTTTGAGCTTTGGCATCGTAGGTTGGCACACATTTGCAAAGAAAGAATGACGCAAGTGCAGAAATCAACTGTTGGTGTTAATTACAGAGACGCAACGGATGAAAAATGCATTGTCTGCTGTAAAGGTAAGCAAACCAGAACAACTAATAAATAAGCTGAAACTCGCGCGGAAAATATATTAGATATTATTCATTCTGACGTTCTTGGTCCAATCAGTACAAAGTCATTCAGCGGTGCGAGATTTTTGTTAATATTTGGGGATGATTACTCTAGAAAAGTTTTTGCAATACCGATCGTACGAAAATCTGACGTATTTGAAAGATTTAAGCATTTTAAGAGTGAAGTCGAGAATCAGTATGGCCGTAAAATTAAAGTTTTCAGAACAGATAATGGCACAGAGTATTGTAACAAACAATTGACAACTTTTTTGCGCGACTCTGGTATTGTTCATCAGAAAACCACTCCTTATAAGCCCGAACAAAACGGCGTAACTGAGCGCATAAACCGTACGTTGATAGAGCGTGTTAGGTGCATGTTGCTGGATTCTGGTCTCGGTAATATATTTTGGGCTGAAGCTGTGAATACGGCAGCATATTTAGCAAATCGTGTCCCTTGTAGAATCACCAATAAAAGCCCAGAAGAAATGTGGACTGATGTAAAACAGAACTTAAAACATTTACGCATATTTGGTTGCACGGTAATGGTACATATACCGAAACAAAAACGTTTGAAGCTTGATGCGAAATCAGAAGAGTGCATCTTTGTAGGATATTGCACTGTATCAAAAGCATATCGACTTCTTCGAAAATCGGATTACAAGTTAATTGTGAGTCGTGATGTTACTTTTTTAGAAAACACAAGCAATTTGATCAAGTCTATGTAACCTAATTAGATTGCTCATATTACCGAAGAAAATGAGATGTATGACATTGACAATTCAGAGGAAGAAGACGAGCTGGAATTGTCAAGTGCCAACAAATCTTCTGATAGTGAATATGAAACTCCTAATAAAAGTGACGAGATGGAATTTTCAGATGCCATTAAATCTTCTGACAGTGAGTGCGATATTTCTGATAAAGGCGAGGTGCAAAACATTAAAAAAGGGTGTTCAGTTCTTCGTTCTGAACGTATTGCAAATAAAGCAAAAATTAATTTGTTGTTCAGCGCAGTGTCTGGTGTAGACGACCCAACTAGTGTTGATGAAGCACTGAATAGTGCAGAATCGAGCGCTTGGAAATGCGCAATGGAAGAGGAGATGGATTCTCTTAAGTCAAACAATACTTGGGTGCTTACGAAGATACCTCAAGGTGAAAGAGTCATAAATTCGAAATGGGTGTTTAAAATTAAGCGCGGTGCTGATGGTGAGCTTGTACGATATAAAGCAAGACTTGTTGTTAAGGGTTGCTTGCAGAAACCAGGCATTGACTATTCGGAAACCTTTTCACCGCTAGTCAGATATAACTCACTACGTCTTGCTTGCCGTGGCAGCAAAATATGACTTGTCGGTGCATCGATTAGATGCTGTAACGGCATTTTTAAATGGTGAGCTTCAAGAAGAAGTCTACACGAAACAGCCCTGATGACGGATAAGGCCGAGTTTGTCATTCAATTAAGTCCATGTATGGTCTCAAGCAAGCGTGTAAAGTTTGGAATGATAAACTAAACATGGAACTCATCAGCCTTGGACTTGTCAGAAGCGATGTTGACCAATGCATCTATTATAGCGTAAACGAAAGAAGTATGGTATACGTAGCGATATATGTCGACGATGTATTGGTGTTTTCGAATGACAAAAAGGCTACGCAGCATATTAGCAACAAGTTGTCTTTAAAGTTTAAAATTAAAGACATGGGTTCGGCGTCTTCCGTGCTTGGCATGCGAGTTCAACGTGATGAGGTAAAAAAACTAATTCAACTTGATCAATCTGAATATATTTCCAGTGTACTAAACCGTTTTGGAATGGATGATTGTAATGCTGTATCCACCCCGCTCGACTTATCACAAAAGTTAACGGCTGAAATGTGTCCACAAACCGAAGAAACAGTGAAAGAGATGGAAAACGTTACATATATGGAAGCAATTGGTTGTATTCTGTATGCAGCACGAAACACAAGGCCTGACATCAGCTTTGCAGTCAATTTGCTAAGTCGTTTTTCCCAAAACCCCGGAAAAGCTCATTGGGTTGCTGTAAAACGTGTGATGCGTTATTTGAAAGGTACTGTTGATAAAGGCATCGTTTACATGAAAAGAGCAGAGGATCTTACTGGGTTTTGCGATGCTGATTGGGCAGGAGATCTTGACGAGAGACGTTCAACATTCGGTTACGTGTTTATGATGCAGGGTGGAGCTATATCAACTATGGTCAACACATAGACAGCGGACTGTTGCATTATCTTCAACCGAAGCAGAGTTAATGTCAATCGTGGGTGCGATGCAAGAAACGATTTGGTTAAATCGTTCAGAAAAGGAGTTGATTCCTGGCGTTAGAAAATCAACAATACTTTATTGCGATAACAAGAGTGCAATTCACATCGTTCGTAACAACAACTTTTCTCCACGAACTAAGCATGTGGACATCAAAGTGAAGTTCATACGAGAGAAGCTTGAAGATAAATCGTTAAAGTTGGAGTACATCTCTACTATCGAGATGTTGGCAGACGGATTGACGGAAGGTATAGCAGCTGCTAAAAATGAACGTATGAATGAAAACTAGGCTTAAAGTAATAGAAAACTATATTGCTTGAATTAATTATTGTTAGTTTTTATTGAAATATGTTTTGTAATGTTATTGCCAGTTATGATATTAAAGGGAAGTATTGTAAAATAATATCAGTCTGGCAACTCTTGTCATTACATTTCTTTTTATACTCTTCTTCTGTAATACATATTATATTCTTACTATTGAATGAAGTCAGTCGCTATTTAACATCAAAGCTGCGCGTACGTTTTCTGCTCAACAACAATTAAGTTGAATTCCTCCAAAACAATATTAAAAAACTATACAATGAGTTCGTCCCTGATAAATGCACGCAAACATAGAGGTTATAACATATAGAGTTCGCACCCAGTACATATTTTTGCGCCACTTTTATTTTGAATTCTTATAAACATGTATATCAAAAAAGGATGCAGCATGTTGCAGAGAACAGAAAAGAAGCTTAACATGAAATCACGCAACATTACGCATCATGTGACCAAGGCGAGTATGAGCAAAGAATACACAATCAGATATACGATACATACAGAATATGTATATTTTCTGCTATGAGAATTTGCTTTGTTTTGTGTTTGTTTTTCGTATTTCTTAATTTGCATGAGGGCAGCTCTTGAAAAACCGGTTTTCCAAGTCGTTGTTAGTGTACATTTTGATGCTCACACGTTTTTGTTGTTGGTTGTTTTCCAAGTCAGCTTAAAATTTATTTTGGCTTCTTTTTAGCTTAAACAAAATCGTCCCTCTTGTATAGTGAGATCTGAATCGATTCCGCTAAATCGTAATTGTAGGGTAAAATATACAGAATGCAAAAACAAAAACTGATTTCAAAGCCGAACTGTAAATGCCCTACAGCAAAAAAGTTTGCAAAAATAGATTGGGATAAAATATAATAAAAGCCCAAAAAAATAAATACATTATACATTATACAATACATTTCTATTAACTTCCATAACTTTTTCCCCAAAATTGAAAGAGATAAAAAACTTTAAAACGACTATAAAGTTGAAATATATTCGCGAAAACAATGCATCTGCATTGTATTAAATGTTTTGCTCAAAGTATCAAAAATTTAGAATTTATGTTGCTAATTCTGCATTGTTCCTGGCAAACAAATAAAAGCTCAATAGTAAAAATCCAAAAATTGAAATATTATATTAACTTGACCTGGTAAATGAATAAAAATTCAAACATTTATATTATTTATCATTTATTGCTGTAGGGCACTTTCTTGCCGGCTTTGAAATTAATTTTTGTTTTTGCATATCGTTTATTTTACCCTACAACTCCCATTTATCAATATCGATTCAGATCTCAATATATTGTACAAGAGTGACGACGTTGCTTAAGCTAAAAAGGAGCCAAAATAAATTCTAGCTGCCTTGCAAAACATCCAACAACAAAAACGTGCGAACATCAGTTTGTGACCAACTGCACACATTCATATTCACATATGCTCCTCACTGCCATCGAAACATGTTGGAACAAATATTTCATGTTTGGATACTTTTTTATTCTTAGCAACCCATGTTGATAAACAATGTTTAGATACTAGGACGTATTAGTACGTCCTAAGCAGACAAAAAATTGACACAAAATTTTACACTGGATGCGAACTCTATATCTTATAACCTCTATGACGCAAATTAAGCATAGCCAACGTCCTTGTATAACAGATGGAAACGTTTTAAGACTCCAGCTTTGCACGAGGAATTCAAGAATTTGAGATCATTAGTAGTGAAGGTAATTAAAACAGCAAAAAATAATTTTTGTAGTAAAAAGTTTGGATCTGCTGTGAACAGAAGTGGCGTGAAATAGGTAGTATTGGTATTGGCAAAAAAAACGTTGTGAGCTGTGATAATGTTAATGTTGAAAATTAAAATAAGGAATATATTGAAATCCCTGTGCCGACCATTGGTGAAAATATCTTTCGCTCCTTTGATTGTCCGGGTGATGTAAGCCAAAATCTCAGTTTTGCTTGTGTAAGCCAAGCTGAAGTGCTAAAAAGTATCCTATCAATCAAGTCAAATGTTGTTGGGTATGACGAAATCAACCCTATCTTTCTTAAAATCTTACTTCCTCGTATACTTCCGTATCTCAGTCACATCTTCAATATGGTGCTCACTAAATCTGCTTTTCCGAAAAGCTGGGAAAAGGAAAAAATTATCCCGGTACCGAAATCTCATGGTGAGTACCCTCCTATTGCCATCCTTTCTTTCTTATCGATAGCATTGGAACAGTTAATGTTCCAGCAAATTAATGCGCACCTCTATAAGTACGACCTCATAACTGACAGCAATCAGGCTTCAGGGCCAAACGTAGTTGTGTCACCGCCCTTATCGATGTCTGTGAGGACTTCCGGGTTAGTTTAGATGACAATAAGGTGAGTAGTGTTGGGAACCTTCGAGTAATTTCAACTATCGATAGTTAGTAACTGAATGATTTCTACTATCGAGTGATTTTTTTTTTTCACTCATTTATTCACCCATTCTATTTTTGTGTTGAAACTTTTCTTTTTTGTCGTGTACCTTTATAATAGATATATGGTGTATGAATATCATAATACAGGGTATACAATATTTTCATACTCCACCAATTAACAACTTTTGTATAAGTAGGTGGACCACGCTCATTTTTACAAACATTTCGGTGATGTTTCCAGGATAAAATCACGTATTAATATTTTTAACCGTTTAAGTTATATTAACAACTTTTTTATGAGTGGGCGTGGTGCCCCCATTTATTGAAAAATATTTAGTAGTGGTGCTATATGTTCCGGAGTAAAATGATGCCTCAATATCTCGCACGGTTTATGAGATATTCACATTATAAGATTTTTTAAACGAAATGCCTTTACATTAATATATAAAATAGGCGTGGATGTTAACCGATTTCAGTTTCAATCCCAAACTCCCGTACAAAACCAAGAATATTTGTGCCAAATTTCATCGCAATATCTCTTTTTGTTCTCCAGTAATCGTGACTTCAAAAGACAGGCAGACAGACAGACAGACAGACGGACGAACGGACAGGGATAAATCGATTCAGGAGGTGCCGCTGAGCAAGAATATATATATATATACTTTTCAATTAAAAGTAGTTATGAAAATCATTAAACGGAATCATTTCTATAGAAAGAACACTTCCTGGTTATCCGAGAAATTGTGCAGTAAAAGTGAAAACAAAAAAAAATAAGAAAAATACAAGTTCTAAAATCTTAAATCTTGAGAAAAATGCAAACAGAAATGTTCTGCTTACCGAAAAAAACAAATACACAAAATATGAGTATGCGATGACGAACGCAAATAACGAGCATGATCTAGATCTCAGTAGCTGTGGAAATGAGTAGGAACACATTTTAAACATGTGAGAGAACGAGAAAACCGACGATTCTTAGCAGCCATTAAGCAAAAACAATTGCTCGTGTAAAGAGAAAACGAGAGTAAGAAATTTTGTTACCCAGGTTACTGAAAGCTCTGCGGATCAGAAAAAAGGGACTTTTAGCGGTCTATATGTTATGTGGTTAGTGGTTGGACCACTCTAAAGCTGTCGACACTGTCGATCACGTTATTTTACTGAAAAAACTAAGCCGCATGTTTAAGTTCTCTTTAGCAGCTGTCATCCTTGTATCTTTCAGACAGGCTGCAAGCTGTCTTCGCCAATAATGTTTCGTCAACATTTCTACCCATCACGAAGGGAGTGCCTCAAGGGTTGGTTCTAGGTCCTCTTTTCTCCTGTATGTACATCAATGACCTTAACAGTGTTCTGGAAGGTTGTGGAATGTATATGTACGCTGATGATGTATAAATATACGCAAATTTCAACAAAGAAAACTTAAGAAACAGCACGTACTACCTTAATGGGATACTTGAAAACGTCAGTGTGTGGGCATTCAATAATGGCTTAAGCCTTGATCCTAAGAAGTTTATTTTCTAAAAAAAGTCATTGATATTTCTTCAGTACCTCAACTCACACTGAATAGTTGCAAAATTAAGAATGTTTAGACGTCGAAAAATTTGGGTGTAACTTTCAACAGAACTTTAACCTGGCATAACCACATAAGCAGCATTGTCGGAAAGATGTACGGTATGCTACTAGCGCTATGGACAACCCAGTACTTTACACCGCTTCATATTCGACTTCTACTTGCCAAAAATATATCTTGTTCCAAAATTGCTCTATGGCTGGGAAATTTTTGCTATCTGCGACAGTTCGGACAAACATAAATTAAATGTACTTTTCAATAATATTATTCGCTACGTCTATGGATTAAAAAAGGGAGATATTCTGATTTCTGATATTCTTAAGTATTAAAGTCTTCATTTTCTTTTTACTAGGTTGATTATGTTATTATAAAGTTATTATGTTACTAAATTCATATGTTCTGCAGTCTTTCAATGCCGGCACTGTCTATAAGATCGTTTGGCAATCTTGTTGTGATGGTAAATCAAAACAAATAAATAAATAAAAAGATTTTTTATTCTTCTTGCATGGATATATTTCTATTAATTAATTTATTTTCTAATTATTTAATACAATTGTCTTAAATGACTAAAACATAAACAACTATTTTTTGTGTTTGTTTTCTTTTAAGTTTGAAACTTGAAAATTTTCAGTTTAATTATAAATATGTTTTTGTTTTCAAAAAATTTAAATCTCTACATTTCGAAAATTTCTTGTCAAATAATATTTTTAGCTTAACGAATATTTGTGTTTTTATTGAGATAAATATTTTGTGCTTAATAAAATAACCATGTTGGAATTCTCTGCGTGAATTTCAATCCCGAAGTTTCATTCATTGTTGAAAATATCAGGCAACTGTAGACGAAGTTATACTAAGTTTTCGTGATTTGGTTTGCTATAAAGACGGATCGTGATTTGGAAATTGATTTACATTTTTAAACATTTTGGTGTTATATAACAAATGGAGAAATTCTCAACAAAGGAGGCGATGGAACGTCCGCCTAATAATTGTTGATCGACAATTGAGAGGTTATTTTAAAAAGTTTTCTTAAATATAAAAGAGCAGGACGAAGAATAAATTCTTCAATAACGAACAACTTTACAAGGCATTTACATTTTGGGTCGGTTGGAAAGTATTTAATATATCTTTGATTTATTGGTATTAGGTTTTGTTTAACCCGTCGTCTTGCAGTTACCTCATATTTTTCGCAATAAAATGCAATTTCGGGATTGGAATTCATACTAATACATTAGGATTTTATTTAGGAGAAAATACATATAAAAGTATGAAATACATATGAAAGTTTTCAAAACTTATCACTAAGAGTAGACAAGACTTAAAAATATTTTTATAACTGTAATGCCAATTTTAATATCTGTCATAAGAGCAGGAAATTATGCTGGTTTTGCTCTAAACTTAAAAAGGATCTGTAGCTTTTTACCGAGAAAGTAGAAAACACACAGCTTAAAACTTCGTGAGTTCAGAAGCTTGTTGATTACAAGGTTGTGGAAAACTAAATTTTTATTTTATTAAATTTCTTGAACAATTTGAATTTCATGAATTTCTATTTACAATTAAACTGGAAACTTCAGTGTTAAACTTCAAACAAAACAAATAGATAAAATAGTTGTTTTATGTTTTTCTCATTTAAAAAAATTCTAGTAAATAATTAGTAATTAGATTAATTAATAGAACTATACCTATGCAAGAAGAATAAAAAATCCCATTTGACGCGTGAAGTTCAAAATGCCCACATTAAAACTACTTCCCCATGTAACTGGCAACTTTAACAATTGATGTATTTTCGAATCGCCTCCTCACCCTTCCTTCGAAACCATCGGCTGATGAGCTCGGCCGAAAACTTGCTAATCGGGTTTTATGTCTTGCGCATATCCGCTTTTCGTCGTCGGCTAGTTTGACAACCACCTGTTTGTTTTATGACATCACAATAGCTATAATTTTTGCGCGTGACGAAGAAAATACTTCATTGTTTTGAGTTTTGTGAATACAAATATTTAAATACACAATGAGTTGCAATGCTAGAGGCTACCAAAATTTAGAATGGTGATGCAGCTTCTTCGTGCAGTTTTTTCCATTTTCCTTTTAACTTGTTAAAGAAATTAGTTAATTTTTCCGACAAAGAAATAAGTTCAATGTTAAAATTTCATTTGTTTAAAATAATTAAAAAAACTCTCGAACGCGGGCTGTTAAAAGAGTGCTTGTAAACCTCAACGTAAATTAATCCTCGGGACCGGATGGCATTTCAGCCCACGTGTTGAGAAAGTGCGCCTCAACACTGGCTCACCCATCGCGCAAGCTCTTTAACTTATAATATATTTCAGGAGTGTTTCTTATTTCCTGGAAGATTGCCAATGTGCAGCCAGCTCCCAAAAAAGGTGAAGCTACGAACCCTGCCAATTGCCGGCCCATATCAATCTGTTCAATGGTCTCCAAAGTTATGGAGAGCATTATAAATTGGTCAGTGACCGCAAGTACGGTTTCCGTGCTAACCGCTCCACAGACGAATTGATGTCATTCCTCACTGAGCGGTGGAACAGTTGTGTTCACCAATTCGGTGAGAGTAAGGTTGTTGCTTTGGATATCTCCAAGGCATTTGACCGAGTGTGGCATAAAGCACTCGTGTTTAAACTGGCTGCTTATGGTGACGGCTCTGCTTCCGAAGAGCAATCCATCAATGCTGGAGTTCCGCAGGGTTCGGTCCTGTCTCCGACACTTTTTCTTATTTTCATCAATGGCCTTCTGTCATTGACATCTAACCCTGAATACTCGTTTGCTGATGACAGCAGCATTTGTCATTCATATTCAATCTCCAGGCGTCCTTCTATTCTGGAGATCATTGAAAAACGCAGAATTATGAATGACACACTCCAATCTGACCTCAATAAAATCCAAGAGTGAGGTCAAGCGAATCGGGTCGATTTTAATGCGCGTAAAACCCAATGCTATCTGTTGACACACAAGCGTTTAGCGGGTGACAATTTTCCACCTCTAAATGTGGGTGGTGTGGATATTAAGGAGTTGGAGGCTCTTGATGTTCTGGTCATGTCAATCCAATGCGATCTTCGTTGGAACGATCACATTTTTGACGTGTTAAGCGGTGTACGAAATACTTCACTCCAACCTATATTCGTTGTATCTGCACCACCTATATCCGTCCGAAAATGGAGTACAACTCGCATATTTGGTCGGGAGCTTCGAAAACATATCTTCAGCTTCTGGACCGTATACAAGGTCGTGCGATAAAACTTATAGGGGACAGTAGGGTATCCAGCTCTATTGAAACCTTGGAGCTTCGTCGTGATGTAGGGTGTGTATCACTATTTTACCGTTACTTTCATGGTAAATGTTCCCCTGAAGTAGCCGGCCTGATTCTTCCGGTTCAGGTATTTAGCAGAACTACTCGGCTTTCCAGAGGGGTGCACACCTCTTATGTCGCGGTTCCGTTCCAACGAACCACGCATTACCGTGGGAATTCGTTTTTCGGTCGCGTCATTAGATTGTGGAATAGTCTCCCTGCGAATGTCTTCCCGCCCACCTACAGCGTCGAAACCTTTAAGCGAAGTGTAAACCGTCACTACTCCCTCTTTCCACCTTCCCACTAACCTGTCAACCCTTCGGAACCAACAAACGCTGTGCATGGATAGGGGGCATCCCCTGAGTTTGGTTTCATCTGCCATAAAAAAAATTTAAAATGTATAATTTAAGCTTCTTCGAAATATATTGAATGTATAATATGTGTACTAATAAATATTGCAAAGCAAACAAAATATAAGTATGTCTTTATTGTAAGTTAAAATTTAAAATCAATGGTTAGAATACTCGCCATTGACTTAAAAAATTTGGAAAATATAGCTTGTTTGGAATATATACGCCTGTATTTATATTTCGGTTACATTAATTAACTTCATGGAATCGTCACGCCGATGTCCTTCACAGAGAGACGGTACTGTATGCAACCAAAGTGTTTGAGGTGATGCACAGCGCGCATTTGTTCGTGGTAGACACGCATGCAAAGCGGGTAGGACTTCTTCGATGGCTGATCAAGCAGCAATTTGTGTGTCTCAAATGCTGCAATTTACCGGCGCAAGTCCTCCGTTCAACAGTGGCCTTAAAATAAAGTGCGAGATGTGGTGTGATTTTGGTGTGAAGATCGAATTAATTCCTTGCTTCACTGGTGCTGCTGCACTTTGAGTCCTTCACGCACCAGTTCGGCATTTATGCAAGCCCTTTGAGTTGGCCTGACCAAATATACGCAGCACCTTCAGGCGTTTCAACGTCAGCTCCGAATTCGTATTTCATACAATAGGCTGACACGCGACAAATTAACAATTGTTTTTGAAATATAAGGCGTATATTACACAAATCTGTTTACCTTGATCAAGTTTTTACAATAATTTTTTTCTATGATCGAGTTATTATTACAATATCCAAAATTTCACCTCAATTTTTGCACTTTTACACGAGAAAAATATACGACTTTGACAGTTAAGCAATATTGAATGGCTTTTGTGACGTATATATGCAGAACGAAGCAATTTTGAATCTCGGCACAACCTTGTATTGTTTCCTTTTGGAAGATGTTTATACATACATCTCCTTGATAAGCAAGTGGCGCATGTGTAAACAGCTTATTGGTATTATCCATCTTAAGCCTAATACTACGTTTACATCGACCACGAATGACTCATTCGCGTCAGATTTCGCGAATGAGAAGCCGAAAGAGAATAATTTCCATACGATTTGACAAATGAGAATCCATCTCATTCGTTTTGAATGAGAATCGAATGAGAACAAAAAAAGATTTTGAAACACTCTATAGCTGAGATCAAAAAATTCCCAAAACAGTGGAAATGGAACGCAAATAATTGCAATCAGCTGTTTTACAGGTTTTACAAGTGTGGGGACAACCCACATTAACATAAAGGAAACGGTATCTATAATGAATAGTGAATTCCAATTTAAACGTATACAAATGTATAAAATCGGCCTTACAAATTGTTGCAAGACTTTCTGTTTGCATAGTTCAAATTAATAACGTTTAGCGAAATCATGTTCGAAACCAACAACAAAACAAATACCTGCCGAGATCAGATATTTTGGCGCACACTACTCCGATGATAACCAAATGTGGTTGCCAACTCTTCTTCTGAGTCATCTGAGTTGTCAAGCCTTTGGAGCTTCTATAATTGTTTTTTGGAAATTACATGGGATTTTTCAAGAATACAATAATTTATTTCAAGTCAACTGTTTACCATAAAATAGTGAATTTTGCGTTAAATTCTTCAATAACTAACAAAGTTGGAGGATATTCATATACTGGCACGGTTGGATAGCATTTTAATACATCTTTGAAAAGACTTGTTCTATTATAAAATAATTAATCTTTATATTTTAGGAAATAAATTAATTGTTTGTATTAAGAAGTCTACTAATCTATTTAATTGATCAAACACTTTTTGGTTTTTTGCACAAATAACTATTATGGTTATGATTTTTCTCTTTAATCTGGCAATTGTGGTAGTTGTCAGTGATTAATTTGATAATAAAATTGGGCGGACGGACCATCGCCTACCTCGTTGAAAATTTTTCCATTTGTTACATAACAGCAAACTGTTTAAAAATGCTAAATCAATTTCTATATCAATGTCCATCGCTTTAGCAAACAAAATTACAAAAACTTTGTATACTTCGTCTACAGGTGCCTGATATTTTCAGCAATGAATGAAACTTCGGGATTGGAATTCACACAGAGAATTCCCATATTGTTATTTTATTAAGCACAAAATACTTCATTTAATAAAAATTCAAATATTTTTTAAGCTTAATATATTATTTCGCAAGAAATTTTTGAAATGTAGAAAATTTATTTTTTGAAAACAAAAGTACATATGTTTAAAATTAAACTGGAAACTTACAAGTATCAAACTTAAAACAAAACAAATAGATAAAAAAGCTGTTATGTTTCAGTCATTATTATTTAAATAATTAGTAATTATTATTAAATAAATAGTAATTAAATTAATTAATAGAAATATATCCATGCAAGATTAAAAAATCCCATTTTTTAAAATTACTTCACCATGTAACTGACAACTTTAACAGCTGATTTTTGTGTATTGTCGAATTGTCTCTCTCTTTACCATTCTTTCGAGACCGTCTTCGGCCGAGCTCGGCCGAAAGTTCGCTAATCAGGCCCTAATTCTTAATTCACTTCCACTGTCAGCAGTAAATAAGGGCTGCCAACTTCAAACTTGGCAACTGCAGCCAACTTTAAGTTGAAATTATTACATTTTCCTTTTTTTGATCTTGTGTTGCTCTGTCGGTTAGTTTCATTATAAATATGTGTGAAATGGAGGTGAAATTAATCGAATATATTGATTTTTTTGGTTACCTGTTATTCAACAGCCTAATTAGCGGGTGAAAACTACTAACGCTCATCCTTGCAACTTTTCGAAATTCTGCATCATCATTACTTTTAATAAATTCGTATGCCTTAAAGAAGAACCATGTCTATCTCTTTCCTCCACTGAGTATATTTCTTTGGTCCAAATTCTAGAATTTCGTACTCTTCTGACCGATTTATACACAAAGTACAATTCTAGGACTTGGACCAATTTTTCTTGTTGTAATATTAAGGATGTTTTAATGGAATGTGAAAAGTCAAAAACCGAAATGTCAAAATATACAGCTCACTGCCGCATTGTAATTACTACGGCAGTGAATAAGCGCAGCGCAGTGAACAGCTTATCGTTTTCACTGCCACTGCTGCATGGTAATTTTGTATTTAACTTCGAACTCGAACTTTGATTTCGAAATTGACATTCACCATTAAGTGATGTAAATGGGAAAAATGTTAATTTGAAATATCGAACCTATTAATTATCGGCCTCCTTTCGAGTCCCTAAGCTACTAACTTAGTAGTGCTATGTACTAAGTCGGACGTTTATTTTCACTTCGAGTCGCTGTTTTCTTCATGAAAGTTTCAATAGAAAGAATGAGTAATGAGTTTTAGCGATAAAAATAGTAGCTCCCAGCATCCTCTGGTACATTGGAATTTTCAGAGAAAAGTTATATAAAACAGTTTTGTGACCACTGTATTGTATCCACTTAAGATGAGGTCTTTTCCACATCCCATCAAGGGCTGCCCCAATACTAAATCTGTTCCTTTACTTGCTCGAAGTGTCTTGCTAGCTACTTGAATGTGTTTCTTTACTTTTGAATTGTGCTCACAATTTAGGATTTTGACTGCATACATAAAGTTCTTTCTGCTAAACCGCGTTACCTTCAATACAAACATTTTGTGTTACATTTGGACTAAATTGGCAGCACACCTACAAATGTCGGAACAATTCGAGGACGACTATTCGAGAAACGAAAAAAAAAAATATTTCTACGAGATGAGGGCCTCGATAAGAAATTTTTTTTTGTCGTCTTTATACTCTTCACACGAAGGGTGATGGTATCTTCACTTTGTTCTTTCGTTTGTAACGCAGAGGAGGAGACGGGATAGATTATATATATATATTCGGGATAGAAGTATATATATATATTCTTGATCAGCATCTTCTGTGCGTCCGTCTGTCTGTCTGGTCATTGAAATTACTATTACGGGAGAACAGTTTGGCATTTATGGCCGAAATCAACTAATAATAATTTCATTCCATTTGATTAATAACCATTCAAGTTGTAATTTTATTATGGGGTATCTAGCAACATTATAGAAATTTTTGCCAAATATAGGCGTGGTCTAGCCCCTTCAAAAGTTGTTAACTGGCGAAATTCTATTAGAAAATTATATGATTAATGTACTCGTAAAGTAAAAGCAAAACATTTTATATCTGAGCAGTTGTCAGTTGTAACTATAAAATAAGCGTGTTCCACGGATTTATATACCCTACATTTCGTAGAGAATACTCACATTGCTATCTACGAGTACATTTTCCGTAAAAATGGGCGATTTCCCCTAAAAATTTCTCTATTTTAGAGCATTCAAGTGCGCAGTAATACTTTTTTGAATAAATAAAAAGTTTTTAAACACAATGCAAAATATAATTTTTGTCATCAAGTTATCCGATTACACCAAGCTATGTAGGATTTTCAAAGTGCCGGCAACATTTCACATTCTCATTAATTTATTTTCTTTACTAGGAAAGAAATGGAAATACAACGACCACAGTATCCTCAGAAGATACAAAATAAAAATGTTCTTGTCAATTTTGTTTTTCTAGTTTCTTGAATTATAAAAAAATATTTTTTAATCGCTAATTTTTATTTTTACTTGGTAAATGATATTATATCAAAGATGTGTATAGGAATTTAGTGTTAGTATTTTTTATATTCTATGCTTGCGAATCAACCTGAAGGCATTTTCTGTATAAAAAGATTTGTTTATTTGAATTGAAAAGGAACTAGTATTAGAACAACAGCTGATATGCACAGAAATTGCTGGAAGTCGTTTTATACTTATACTTGGATTTTTTACTTTTGAAAGATCTGTCGCCTCATCCTCTTAGACCGAACTCAACCCGAATTTTGTAAAGGAACAGACCTGTTGACAGTGAATAAAATTTTAGTGCTTTAGTTTTTTTTGTTTATTTATTTATTAATATATTTATGTTTATACAATGATCTTCAGTTTATACAAATGAATAATTCAATAGTTTATTTTTAATTGTTAAGGCCAACCATAATGTGCATTAGGAGGTTTAAATTTGTCGAACCGCATGTTCAAATGCTTACTGAAAGTTTGTACTGACTACAATGTACTTTTATAAACTTGTATTGTAAAATATTGTTTAAAATAACGAAAATAACGATTTTCGTCTATGTGGTCTTTTAACATAACTACATGAAAATAGAATAAAACACTTTTTTCCTCCCATATTTTTCCCTACCTTTCGCTGGATTTTCTCAGCTTCATGGGTATTTTTATGAGAGGTGCAAACATATTTTAAATTACACATTTTTATACCCTAAACCAGAAGGGAGTAGAGTATATTCACTTTGTTCTTCCGTTTCTTGTTCAGCGTTTTCACCACCCGGACGGTAGTATTGCCCGTCCATCTGTCTGCAAAAATTTTAATAATGGCGCTATAAGTTCCGGAATAAAATTATACCTCCATATATCGCACGGTTTATGATATATTTACATTATAAAATTTTTTAAAACGAGGTGCCTTTACAATCCAAATGTAAAGAAGGCGTGGTAAAGTAGGCGTGCAGCCAAACAGACGGACGGATAGGGCTAAATCGATTCAGGAGGTGACGCTGAGCAAGAATATATATACTTTTCTATATCTATCTCGTCTCCTTCTCTGCGTTTTTTATCTTTACAAAAAACCATTTTTTGTAAAGATGTTAGTAAAAGCGCTCTATGTTCCGGAATAAAAGTATACCTCAATATCTCGCACGGTTTATGAGATATTTGCATTATAACATTTTTTGAAACGAGATGACTTTACCTTCCGTATGTATAGTAGGCGTGGTTATTAACTGATCTCGACTATTCTCAATCCCAAACTGCCCTACATAACAAAGAATTTTGTGCCAAATTTCATCGCGATATCTCTTTTCGTTCTCCCGTAATCGTGATTTCAACAGACAGACAGACGGACGGACAAGGCTAAATCGATTCAGGAGCTGGCGCTGAGCAAGAATATACATACTTTCCTATATCTATCTCGTTTCTTCTTCGTTACAAACAGAAGAACAAAGTGAATATACCATACTCCCTTCGGGTGTAGGGTATAATTAACGAATTATTATTAGAAAAAACATATAAACTCCGTTGGAGTGAATCCAACGGAAAAACTTTAAAAAACAAACTACAAAATTGCAAATTAGCTATACAGAAACAAACTTATTCACCTGAAATTAAGGTTTAAACTATATTGTTCAGCGGCAATCTCACCAAAGTTATATGGATTATCGAAAATCCATAAAGGAAAAGCACCTTTAAGACTAATCATATCATCGACTAATGTACCTTGTTACCAACTCTCAAAATATACAGGAGAAAACCTAAAAAACATAACCTCAGAAAAATACAGCCTAAAAAATTCTTTGTCAATGACACAACAAATATTCTACATTATGATCAGGTCATAGCCTCCGCCTTTTCCAAGCACGATATTATCTACTTGACGTATAATTTCTCCCTTAACTATAATCCTTATTTTATAGCGTATCGCGATTTTAAAAATATAGATTATGAACATCTTAGATCATAGTTTTACAATGTTGACGACATTTATATTTAATATGACATCTGTTAATGAGCAGGTTGAATTTATACAGAATGATATATATAACCTTTTCGCTAAGTTTGTGCCTTTCAAGGAGAAAATAATTAAACGGTATGATAAGCCTTGGTTCGACAATAGTATTTCATTTCACATCGCGAATCTGCATACCGTCGCTGGAAGCTACACAGTTTACCTGAGCTCTATTGCATATTTAGGAATCTCAAAAGGATGGTTCGCAATCAGGTTAAGCTCTGTAAGGTGCGATAAATTATTATAATAGCAAATTCTCCTCAATTGTTGGAAGTAAACTGACGTGGAGTCATATTGAGACTTGGAATTTTAAAAAATGCCAAAATAACGTGTCATCTTGATTTAGACCTGGACCTGTAACAAGAATAATGACAAATTTTGTGAATGAGCCTGAGTTCATTCTAGTGTAACGTGTTATATTTATTACCGCAATTCTAACCAACCTCCAGATGTGCAGTACAGTTTTAGAGGTGTTGATCAGTTAGATGTTTTGGAAGCTCCTTTGTCAATAAAATGCAATGCTGAAGGTATTGATGAAGTAAATCCAACTTTTTTAATGATTAATAACTAATGAACACAACATTAATAACTTCCACATTTCCAGTTCTATGTAATATGTTGATGTCCGATAGACAATCTGAATTTAGACCCCAGCGTGGATGTGTCAGCATTAATTGACGCATCTGGAGATATTCGCTCAGATCTTGACAATATTGAGGTAGTATTTTTTAATACTTCTTGATCACTCCAAAGCGTGTGACACGGTTGATCATGACATCTTGATTGCTAAGCTATCCAAACCATTTGGAATTACATAAACTGCAATTAGGTTAGTTCAGTCAAATTATGGAAAGGTCACAGTCAGTATGCCTGAATAATTCAAGAACTAACCCATTACGTTCGTCTGGCGGTGTTTCTCAAGGATCCTTACTTGAACAAAAAAACAACAAACGAAGTGTCCGCCATCATGAAATTGTATGATTGCCATACCAAAGTTCTTTGTAAAAATTCTCTTTTTTTAGAAATTTAGTTACTTATCCTATTTTGGCCACGATTTTTTTTACGTGCTTTTTACGTGCCACGTAATTTTTTTTACGTGTTAATCATCATGCAATATAATTACGGCAACTCTGGCGAACATTCGGAAATTCAGTAAATTTCACTCACGCACATTTAGGAATCACACGTATATGAATTTTAAGATCAAAGAAGAAACTAGGCGTAGGCAAGCATTCTTCAGGAAGCCAGCTTCAAGACTTCCCGCTTCGAGAAGGCAGATCTGGACAAGGCCATTACTTGACACTTTGCTCACAAGATGTCGATGTATTACGTTCAAGAACCAAACTCGAATTAATTCTCTGAGACGCGCTGCGACTATTTATATGGCAGCTGATACTTCTGCGGAAGCTTCTGGAACTATCTAGCAAATCGTCGATCTATCCCGCGCTACATGTCGTCTTGAAAACTGTGGAAGTTTCTGGAATTATCTAGCAAATTGTTGATCTTTCCATTTGATCTATCTCGCGCTAGATGTCGCCTTGCAAAGCTATAAAACTAGCTATCTATCTCTTTCTGTCCTACGCTAGATGCATGTAGATGTCGCGATTTGGATAGTTTTATAGCGACCCTGTAAAATGGAGTGTCCATCTGTTGGCGAGAGGCCTTCATTGACAGCAGTGCTGCCAATTGTAAAAGAACTTGGTAAAGAGGTAGAGAAAAGACGAGGGTCTTTCCGTCTGCAGAATAGAAGTCGATCGGACACGTAATTTCTGAATTAAGTAAAAAAATAAATAGTACAATAAACGTTGTATGAAAAATGAACAAATAAATAGTACAATAAACGTCGTATGAAAAGTGACCAAATAAACTGTAGCCTAAACGCTATAAATTGGTGACCCCGACGTGATTTTTGGCGATTGGAAAAATTTGGAAGAAGCAATGCCACTGACGCACAGTCCGTCACGAAACACAAACGCAGATGAGAGTGAGCACAAAAGTGCAAGTAATGAAATCCGGCGTAGAGCCATCCAGACATCCAAAATGTGGAGTATATAAAATTACCACCATTTTGGACGAATTTTCTAGAACTCTGGTTTACACAGATAGAGGCTACACTTGCTAATCGCCGAATCACTAATGACTTGCGAAGGTACAATTTCGTATTAGAGACACTGAATGCGGAAACTGTGCAACAAATATCTGATTTCCTTCGACGACCTCCAGAAGAGGATCGATACAAGGCTCTGAAGGAAACACTAATACTACGACTCAGCGACTCCAAAGAGAGCAGCAGATACGAAAATTCTTAAATGAGTTACAATTAGATAACCGCAAACCGTCTCAACTGTTGAGAGAAATAAAGCAATTAGGTGGAGAAAGTATACATGACGATTTCCTTCGCACTCGGTTTATGTAATGCATGCCGACAAACGTTCGTGCTGTGTTGATGGGTAGTACGGATCTTTCGTTGACAAAATTAGCAGAATTGGCTGACAGAATTCTCCAAGTGTGCGTGAGTACTGGGATAATGGCAACTTCAACAAGACGGCATGATACGTCTCACGAAATGATTTCCATTGCGTCAATGGACTCAAGAATTAATCTTATGGGAAAAAAACATGGTTTCGTTATCCCAGATGATGGAAAAACTGTGTTCCAAGCTGGACACATTCATCAGACACATTTATCAGGACACATCATCAGGTAGAAGCACCCAGCAAAATCGGAGAAGTCATTCGATTTCTCGCAACAGATCAGCCACTCCACATACTAATCAGCCAGGAGTTTCCTACTATCATGCGAGATTCGGAAAAGACGCAACTAAATGCACTACTACTTGCTCTTTTAAAATGCAGAAAAAGGAAAACTAGATGCGCTGTTCCACGTAGAAGCGGTCGTGGACAGCCAAAGTAGTAGCGTACAAGCTGAAAACCGTTTATTTATGCATGACAAAAATAATCTCAATTTTCTCATAGACTCGGGCTTTGCAGTGACGGTGATACCTCGAGAGTATATCAAAACCAAGGCAGTAAAGCAGCCGTTAACACTCTACCAGCGAATACAACTGAAATTGGAACGTTCGGCGAAAAGGTTTTAACATTGGATTTGGGATTACGTCGACCGTTCAGATGGCCATTCATCATAGCAGAAGTAAAGTCGCCAATCATTGGAGCGGACACGGAAAAAGTATATTTTCCACGTTAGATTTAACGAGGGCGTATCATCAAATACCCATGCACCCTGAAGATATTCCGAAGACGGCTATCTCAACTCCTTTGGGGTTATTCGAGTTTACAGTAATGCTATTTGGGTTAAAAAATGCGTCACAAACATTCCAGCGATTCATGGATACCATATTTAGAGACTTAAACTTTGTTATAGTATATATTGATGACATTTTAATTACATCAAAAGATCAAAAAGAACATCGACAGCATTTAAAAACTGTATTTGAAAGATTAAAAGCGAATGGACTCACAATCAATCTGAGTAAATGTGTCCTAGGCAAGCCAGAGCTCACGTTTCTTGGCTATACAATCAACAAGAATGGCTTCAAACCTCCGACGGAACGGATTAAAGCAATCATTGATTATCCGAAATCAAGTACCATTCTTGAGCTTCGTAGATTCCTCGGACTAATAAATTTTTATCGGCGTTGTGTTAAAAATTTAACAGAGATTCAGGTTCCACTTAATCAGTTTTTAAAAGATTCGAAGAAAAACTATACTCGGCCAGTGCCGTGGTCACCTGAGTCCGAAATCGCCTTTGGTTTGTGTAAGCAAAGCGTAGCCGAAGCGACACAAAATAGTTTCCTTATACCTGATTCTTCGATGAGACTATCCACAGATGCATCAAATACAGCCATTGGGACCGCGTTGGAACAGGAGAAAGAGAATGTCTGGGAACCTACAGGATGCTTTTCTCGAAAACTTTCGCCAACAGAAAAGATACCTACGATAGGGAGCTGCTTGCTATATTTGCAGCAGTAAAATTTTTTAAACACATTGGATGGCAGAAACTTTTACTCTTACTCTTAAACTCTTACTCGAGCATTTCAGCGAAACTTTAACTCTTACTCGAGCATTTCAGCGAAACTCCGATAAGGCTAACTATAGACAGTTAAGACAATTAGATTATATTTCTCAATTTTTCACAGAAATAGTCTATTTTAAGTTATCAATAACAATACAGATATCTCAAATTGAGATGCCTAAAGTACTCACCGTTTCGAGAATTCTTCAAGCTCAACAAGAAGACGATGAAATGAACGAGATGAAGAATAAATCGGCTATGAACTTGCAACTTTTATCAGCAGAACCGGGCATCAAAATACACTGCAACGTTTTAAATGGTATAGTAAGGCCGTACATTCCAAAATCAATAAGAAAAGTGGCATTTGGCTCAGTGCATGGTCTTTCACATCCAATCGGGAGGGCCACAAGCAAACTACTAAAAGAAAAATACATTTGGCCAGCAATTAAAAAGTATGCATTAGAAGGCGTACGCTTATGTATGGCGTGTCAGCAATCAAAGATACAACGCCACAACAGGTTACAGCCATGCAGAATTAAAGTTCCAGATAGCAGATTTAATCATATACATTTAGATTTAATAGAATTATCTATCATTAACAATTTTAGGCATTGTTTGACTATGATAGATCGTTTTTCAAGATGGCCAGAGGCGATACCACTAAAAGACATGACCGCAGACACTGTGGCGACCGCATTTTTTCCTCATTGGATCTGTCGTTTTGGAACACCTTTAAACATAACAACAGACCAAAGGAAGCAGGTCGAGTCTCAACTGTTCAAAGCTTTAGTGAAATTAGTAGGCGCAAGCAAAATTCGCACGACACCCTACCATCCTTGCTCAAATGGTCTTATTGAGCGATGGCATCGAACGTTAAAAGCAGCGCTCATGTGCAATCCACAAGTTCAATGGACAGAGTTATTACCCACAGTGCTATTAGGTCTGCGAACAGCATACAAGGAGGATATTGGAGCATCATGTGCAGAAATGTTGTATGGAACAACAATAAGACTTCCTGGATTTCCTGGAGTTTTTCATTTCATAGGACATGCCTACGAATCCACAATTTTTTCTCGAGAAGCTCCGTTAACATATGAAAGGAGTAAGACCAAGTCCCACAGCTCATCATAATAAGGCACGTACGTTTCTGTAAAAAACATTTACGATTGCTCCCACGTACATCTGAGGAACCATGCAGTTAAGCCACCATTGGAGCCACCCTATTCTGTTCCTTATAAGGTAGTAAAACGGTTGGATGATAGAAGGTTCATTATTGTTGTTAACGGAGAATGTAAGACTGTCTCAGCCGAGAGATTGAAACCCGCATATTCAGTGAAAGTGGACGACAACGGACCGCTCATACAGCCAGACGACCAACCAACAACAGCACACCATTGGGGATCATTGGTTGATACTCCGGCTAAAACCTACATAAAAAAGAAACAGGTATCGTTCTTTTCAAAGGAAAACAACTAGAAAGGGAGTGATGTAGCGACGCTGTAAAATGAAGTGTCCATCTGTTGGCGAGAGGCCTTCATTGACAGGAGTGCTGCCAATTGTAAAAGAACCTGGTAAAGAGGTAGAGAAAAGACGAGGGTCTTTCCGTCTGCAGAATAGAAGTCGATCGGACGCGTAATTTCTGAATTAAGTAAAAAAATAAATAGTACAATAAACGTTGTATGAAAAGTGAACAAATAAATAGTATAATAAACTTTGTATGAAAAGTGAACAAATAAATTGTAGCCTAAACGCTATAGTTTCCAGTACTTTCGCTAAACTTCGATTGTAAATTAGTCATACTGTCCTCTACTTAAGTCTGATCGTCCCGATCAGACACCAAATTCCTTGATCCATATGGGGTTAGTCTCTCCAACTGAACGACTTTAATTTTACCTCGTCTTTGCGTGTAGGCTTGTATATATATTCCGTTGCGAATTGTACAGCAGCACCAAGTCGCCTTCTTTAAATCCTTCGGAATTCATAGCTCGGTCATAACGATCCTTCATTTTATTTGCACAGTACTTTCCCCAAATGTTCCTCTAATGTACGATTAAACCTTTCTACCATGCCATCCTATTGTCGTTCGAGTTTTCTTGATACCCAACAATGAGCACATTTCTTGAAATATAGCAGACTCAAAGTTCCTCCCTTGATCTGAATGCGACTCAATTGGTATTCCAAACCGCGTGACCGTAGGAAGGAAATGGACCAGCTCCATAGCTGGTGCTCCCGCATTATACTGCTGCAACCTTCCTCTGCAACTTTCGGACCCTTGCATTGTGCGCAGTTTTTAATCCATTCAGCAACTGATTCTTGATAATTCACCCATTAAAACCGTTGTTTAATCTTTTCCAGAGTTTTCGTGACGCCGAAATGCCCTCTACTTGGTCCATTGTGGAACTCTTCTAATACAGCTGCTATTCTAGACTTCGGTAGCGCAACCAAATCGCGAATGTGTTCACCGTCTTCACTTTCCCATGAACGATGCAGAACTCCCTTTATGAACTTCAAGCTATTCTATTGCGCCAAATACGCCTTGGCCAACGGACTTTCTGATACCATTTCTTCCTTGGTTGTTATTTAATCTGTTTCGCTTTCATGACCTTAACCAAGTCCGCATCATTCAGTTGACTTACAGCGCTGGATTCCCATTCATCATCAGGTTGCAGATTTGTTAATCGGATGTCGACTATACCTTCGCTTTTTTCAGCCTTGGAGCAATGATTACACTCCAATGCACATGGGCGTCGAGATAGTGCATTGCCGTTTCCACGCTGCCTAAATTTCCGATGCTGTAGTTCACAGTCATAATACTGCAACCTTTCTATAAATCGCGCAATCTGTACTTCCGGATTTTTAAACTGGAGTAACCATCTGAGTGCTGCATGATCTGTTCTGAGATGGAAATGCTGTCCATACAGGTATTTGTGAAAATGTTTAACACATTCGACCACTGTCAAGAGTTCCCGCCTTGTAACGCAATAGTTCCTTTCCAAGGTTTTCCAAGGACTCTGCTATATCCGGTTTTCCAAGGACTCTGCTATAGTACCCAAGTACCTTTTCCCGTGAGGGTATAACCTCACATCGATAACCTGTGAGGGTACACCTCCTACTCCATGTGCACTAGCATCTGTCTCTAGGACGAACTTTCCGCCAGGAACTGGATAAGCCAACATTGGAGCTGTAAAAAGCAATTACTTCAACTGCTGAAAGCCATTCTCTTCCTCCTCTTTCCACACAAATTTTTTACTTTTATTTGTCAAATTATGCAAACTTTGTTCAACATTGGGGAATCGGGGTACAAAGCGTCGGTAATATGTACAGAGTCCAAGGAAGCTTCGCACTTCATGAACATTCGTGGGTTGAGGACAATCTCTTACCGATTTTATTTTGTCTTCATCAGTGTGAATTCCTCTAGTAGTGATTTTGTGGCCCAAATAAGTTACTTCGGTTTTAAATAGATTGCATTTCTTTGGATTCAACCGTAATCCAGCAGAAGCAATTCGTCGAAAGACATCTTCTAAATTTTTGAGGTGGTCAAACTCTGTCCCATGACAATAATGTCATCAAGATACACCAAACATGTTTTCCAGTGAGGCCCTTTTAGTACGTGTTCCATTAAACGCACAAAAGCGTTGCCGGAGCGTTGCATAATCCAAACGGCATCACGGAGAATTGCCACAATCCATCCCCGATTCTAAAGCAGTAGTTTTTGCGATCGTATTCCTCGATCTCCAATTACCACTTTGCAAATCACTGGAGAATGTGTCCAAGGTGTCGTTTATTCGTGGCAGTGGGTAGCTGTCCTTTTTAGTGACGTTGTTCAGCTTCCGATAGTCAACGCAGAAACGGGTGCTTCCATCTTTCTTTTTAACTAACACGACCGGTGAACACCATGCGCTAGTTGATGGTTCAATAACTTCACCTTTTTGCATTTCGTCTATTATTTGTCCCGCTTCTTCTCGTTTTGCTAGTGGGACTCTGCGTGAAGCTTGCCGAACCGGTATTGCATCGCCAGTGTCTAACCGATGTTGCACGATGGCAATTCTTCCAAATTTATTGCCATCGTTGGCAAATGTGGAGCTATACTTTTCTAGTAGCCGTTTTGCCTTCATCCTTTCTGGCCCGCTCACCTCATTCAACCAGGTACCCACGATGTTAGGAATTATCGTGCCCTCTTTGAGAACCTCGTTTTTGCATTCCTGGGGAGGATTGTCACAATTAACCACGGCTTCCACAGCTTGGCATTGTCCTACTAACGCTCCTTTCTCCAAAGTGATCATTGAGCTCTACTCATTCATCACTTGAATTAAGATCCGCTTATTTAATTCCCGTTTGTACCAAGGTTCGTCCAACCAGTATATTCGCAGTCCTTTCTGATGCCTCTACTACCCGTAGCCTGCTTGCTCCACAGTCTCCCTCTACACATGCCCACAGTACTGCTTCGGACTTTGGTGGAATCTGCTGACGGTGACTTACATTCCTGATCTGAGGCCGTTCATACCCACTGCTTAGGGGTATCTCCATGTTCTGGCACGTCAGCATTCTTTTCTTCAGATCAAGAGTAAGACCATGGGCTAGTATAAAATCCACGCCAATTATTACCTCGTCCATTATTTCAGCCAATAAAAAGGTGTGAATCACTTCGTTCACTAGCGTTCCAATCTGAACCTTGCACACCAGTTTGTTCCTAGAAGCACTACTGGCATCTTCTGTGCTTATTTTCCTTGCGTTTCCGATTTTCCTACCTGATGTTCCACAGCTGTAACACTTCGGTTCAGAGCCCTTGCGTGAGGTTGGCATGCTCTGAGAAATAGTCTGGATAAGAACCCTTATGGTTTTTTTCTAGGGATTCACTTAGCTCAACTTCCAGCCGATGAACTTCATGTCCTTCATTGCTTAAAAGGCATGCTGTTTCCTGCGTCAAAGCAAAGGACACTGTTTCGGCAAACGTCTTCTTTGGCATGCAATAGACTGCACGTTTGGTATCCGCATCTCTTATACCACGCATCTCGTATACCACTCACGCCTGAATTTTAAGTAATTCAGTTACGTCTGCTGGTGCATCTGCGTTGGCCAAATGCGCGAGCCGCTCTATCTCCGTTGCATATTCTTGTAACGACTCGTTAGCTCTTTGGTAACGATTCATCAGATCCATTTGGAACACTTCTTTTCTATGGTCGCTACCATATCGTTCAATTTCAGGAACTGTTTGCAAAACTTCATCGGCGGAGCCTTTTAATGATACTATCAAAGCTGCCACTTTGTATGCCGTAGTCCAGTGATTGGCTTGTGCTGTGGTCTCGAACTGCAGTTTAAAAATTTTAAACGGTACAGTTTCGTCAAAGGTTGGCGCCTGCAATTTCGTTGCGCTAACAACTGTAAATGGTCCACTGGACTGTATTTCTCGCACATGACCATCCAGCCGCAGTATTTCTGATTCTAGTCTGTGTAATTCATCCTCCATTTTATCTTGCCTCGCATGCAATATGGAAGAATTCCCTTCTGTGGGCGGTAGTTGGTCCTGCAGTTGTAAAGTGTTTTGTGTAAGCTGCTCCTGCAATTGTTGTGTTTTGTGTAAACTGCTCCTGCAATTGTGAAGTATTTTATGTAAACTGCTCCTGTAATTGTGAAGTGTTTTATGCCAGCTGTTCCTTCATACGTGAGGACAGTTGCTCTTGCAATTGCGAGGACTGCTGCGCCATTGCTGCTAAAAGCACATTCATGTCAAATGCTGGAGCTGGCTGCGGCTCTACGAACTGCTACTCTACTTTAGATGGAGCTCCTGAAGCCTCATGACAGAACTCATGTTCTTCAACATCGATGCCCCCATTCTCCATTGCTTTACGCAACCGTGCTTGTATCTCTCCCTTATGCCCTGTCACAGGCAAACTTCTAGCCTCCAGCTCTTCGCCCAGCTGGGGTATTCTCAGTTCAACAAACTTTACCATGATTTAGGTTTATTCAGCAATCCCACTTCTGACACCAATTAATACGAAAAATTAGTTTTACGTTTACGACTCTCTTAGTTTCGATCTCTGGATTGCGAATAATCCAATAAAACTCCAAAGGTGTTGTTGTTTTTAATTTCACAAATTTATTCTTTTCTTATTGCACTTCTTAACACTTATTTCTTAACACTTTTGCTCACAAGCGGCTATTTATATGGCAGCTGATACTGCTGCGGAAGGTTCTGGAACTATCTAGCAATTTGTCGATCTATCTATTTGATCTATCCCGCGCTAGATGTTGTCTTGAAAGCTGTGGAAGGTTCTGGAATTATCTAGAAAATTGTCGATCTCTCCATTTGGATTGACGGATTTGGATGTTTTCTAGTGGTTTCGCGAAACTTCGATTGTAAATTCGTCCCAATATCATGTATTGCACATCTAAATGCCTGCTTTGAAAAGTTTGCGATTGGGCAAAAAATAATAGCTTGTGTTTAAACCGATCCAAGTCAAAGTGCTTAGCAAACAAAAAAGAAATTATGATACTTCTCGTTAGCCTTAAGTATGTCTGTCCAGGACTGACATTAAATATATTACACAAGCTAAAAATTTAGCTATTGTTTTTAATAATACACTGTCTTGGAATAATCATATAATCCAGACTATCGGTAAAATTTACGGTATGCTTCGAGCACTATAGTGCAGTCAATGCTTCACACCAATAGTTATTAGATGTCAACTTACCAAATCATATTTGATGCCTACTCTTCCATATGGGTGTGAAATTTTTGCTAATTGTGACATGGTTAGTAAACATAAATTAAATGTTTTGATCACTAATATTGCGCGATACGTATACAAGTTGAGGCGGTCAGAACATGTAACAAATTACGCCAAGCAATTGTATGGACTGGCCCTTAATAACTTATTTGACTATACTAGTAGAACATTAATATTTTTGCATGAAACCCTTGCACCCTCATACTTGCAGTGTAAAATGACATTTACGCAGTCTGAACGTAACAACTTGATAATACCATTTAGGCGTTCATGTCTGACATTTGACGGACAATTTTTTATTTAATCCGTCAGGCTTTGGAAGTCTTCACCTGTGACTGTTCAGAAAATCAGCAACACAGCGAAATTAAAAAAAAATACTGCATAATGAGACGTCTAGAAGTAGCACGTCGAGTGGTGGTGACGTCTCACGTTCGTGGACATGGACGTCGCAGTTGACGGCGCTGGATGGAGATGGAGGCCGCTCAGAGCCGGGAGGCACTAGTAGACATCCCCTGCGGGACCGCATGTACATGCTGAATCTGTGGAAATAGTTAGTAAAAGACCATCATGCGAGGGGTAGAAGCACCAATTTTGGTGCGGACATCAGCCACGCATACGCGGTTGTACTTGTCACGGTAAACCTTGGCAATACGGACCAACCACCACGAGATTCCAGTCAAATTGTCACGAACGACAACCAGATCGTCTATTTTAATTACGGGCTGTGGGGTTTTCCACTTAGTACGGTGAGAGAGTTCTCGGGGTATATTTTAAGTATGGGCTGTGGAGTGTTCCACTTAGTATACCGAGAGAGTTATCCGGGGTATTCCGCCTTCCATCGTTGGCAGAGATGTTGAGCGTGTGCCTGTACTCATAGCTAACAGTTGAGTACTGAGAGCGAATTGTTAAGATTTTCAGGCTCCGCCGGAGCAAGTGTGGGGCCACCAACCAGAAAATTACCTGGAGTAAAGGCTTCCATAACGGTTGGGTTTTCCGATTATGCGTTGAGGGGCCAAGTCCTTGGTGCGAGTCATGAACTCCCGGAATTCACATCGGAGTTCCTTTGAGGCACCTACGAAATTGGTGCCATTGTCGGAGTAGATTCTGGCCGGGCAACCTCTGCGCTGTGAACCGGGAGAACGCAGCGAGGAACGTAGCCGTTTATATATGATTGGTGGGCTCCAGCAATCGTACGACTTCGGTGAGACGACTGTTCTGAACGAGATCGGCGATCGGCGTGAATGATGTCGGTGAATACTTCGGCGAACGACTTTGGTGATTGCTTCGCTAAGTGACTTCGGTGAATGCTTCGGTGCGTGACTCAGGTGAGTACTTCGGTGAATAACGTCGGTGAATAACTTCGGTGAATGCTTCGGTGAGTGACTTCAGAGAATACTTCGCAGAATAACATCGGTGAATAACTTCGGTGAATGTTTCGGTGAATGACTTCAGTAAAGAACGTCGGTGAATAACTTCGGTGAATGTTTTCGGTGAGTGACTTCGGTGAATAACTTCGGGGAATGTTTCGGTGAGTGTCTCCGTTGAGTACTTCGGTGAATAAGGTCGGGGAATGAATTCTGTGAATATTTCTGTGAGTGACTTCGGTGAATAATGACGGTGTGGAATGAATGCCTGGGGCACTCTTCTGTGGTGTAATGAGTGGATGTCGTGTCAATGTGATGTGAATGCGGCGTGAAGTTTTCGTTTGACGATGAGCGCGATTTTAACGAGCGCCTTAGACACTTGACTGTGGTGAGTAAATAAAATTGTTGTCGTTCTGGGATGAATACTACACTTGACTGTGGTGAGTAAATAAAATTGTTGTCGGTGTGGGATGAATGCGACGTGCCTGTGGCACTTTTCTGTGGTGTAATGAGTGGATGTCGTGTCAATGTGGTGTGAATGCGGCGTGGGGCTTTCGTCTGACGATGAGCGTGAAACATCTCCATGTCTGGTCGTCGCACTGGGTCCTCGACCCGTTCCATGCGTCGTAGCGCCTCTGGTGCCGAGTCGTCGCTGTCATCGAGCTCTATGATCGGATCAATGGTGTCAGGATATGTTCCTACCATGTCTCACTCTCTTAGTCTAGGGATGAGAATAATCAGTGCATGATTCTAATTGGGAACGTTTCGGGAAGGGTTGGGTGAATGACTAGAGTCGTCTCGTTACAGCGGTTTCTGATATCCCTGTTTATCGAAGCCGTACTTGCGTTGGTGGCCGTTGCGTGATAGGGTTTCATATCACCCATATATATCGTCCTCACCATTGTCCCGTTTGGCTTCTGTATTCTGACTGGTTAGGTATACCCCATATACGATAGGGTCCGACAAACCGTGGTCCTAACTTCGCATTAAATTTTTCGATCGCCTTGGAGAGTTGGAGTTGTCGCAGAAGTACAAGTTCCTCTACTTTAGGGTTCCACCCCCGTTAGCGGAGGTTATATGCTCTAGCCTGATCCTGAGCTACGCGTTCTAGGTTTCGCCTGGCAACCTGGAATACCTCTTCCACTCGAGCCCCCATCTCTCTATAGTAAGCGGTCTGTCGCATATCCCCAATGTGTGCTCGTCGAATAAGGCATTTAGAAGCCTGGGTTCGCGTCCTTGAGTCAGGAAGGCTGGAGTGAACCCCGTGACTTCGGACAACTGGTGTTTAGCGCGAGCATCGCCTCGGGCAGGAGCGCATCCCAGTGCGCCTGATTGTTCTCTGATAATTGCGCCAACAATCTTTTCATATTTCTATTCACCCGTTCTGCCGCATTTTTGGGGCGTATATTTAGCAGTATACTGGTGTCGTATTCCCAATTGCTCTAAATATTTGCAAAAATGCTTGTCGCAGAATTGCCTCCCGTTGTCAGTGACTAAGATTCTCGGCGTGCTATACCTGGCCAGAATTCTCTCTCGCAGTGCCTTCTCCAGATTTTTTCCGGTTGCCGCTCGCATGGGTTCCCATGCTCGCATGGGTACCCATAAATTTGTCGTAAAAGGCTAATAACATGTTATTACCCCGGTTAGACCGAGGCAGTGGCCCGATGAAGTCGGCGCACACTATCGCCCATGGTTCCTCGACGAGTTGAACAAACATCTGACCCGCTGCTTTCTCCTGATTCGGTTTGTACCCGCTTCCACAGTCCCTTAGGGACGCAGAGTTTCCAGGAGGCAGTCTTTAACATTACATAATCCCGTAGTGTGTCGATACAGTTGTTAATTTTCTACGATGTACTCCGGGTACTCTTCTGAACTTTCTTGAGCTGCTCTCAACTTTTCGCGGTACCACTTGCAATCTTCCGTGTTGGCTTCCAAGCTGTAAAGTTCCTTCCAGGTTTGTCGTGAAAGTGCGCCAGCCACTGCATTCTCCCGCCCTTTGAGGTACTCCACATTAAACATATACTTTTGAAGTTCGATCGCCCAACGCGCAATCCGGCCTGAGGCACTCACAGTTCAGCCATTTAAGCGACAGATGGTTTGTCACGTAAACCGGTACCCTTCGAGGTAGGGACGCATCTTCCGTATGCCTCACACAATTGCCAGACTCTTTTTCGGTGGTGGAGTAGTTTTGCTCGACTTGGTTTGAATGATGACTAGCGTACGCGATCAAAACCCCATTCCGTCGGACTCCTGTGTTAAAATTGCTCCGAGTCCATAGGCGCTCGCATCTGTCTGCTACTTCAATTGTTTGGAGAAGTCGGTTCACGTTAAGACGGGGGCTTCCATCAGCCTTCGTTTAGGCTCGCCGAACGCTTGGTCTTGCTCCTCTCAACATTGCCCGTGTTTGCCTTTCCTCAGTAATTTGGTTAACGGGGAACAAAAAATTTAATTTATGTTTATCAACCATGTCACAATTAGCAAACATTCCACACATGATGGAAGAGTACGCATCAAATATGATTTGCTAAGTTGACATCTAATAACTATAAGTGTAAAGCATTGACTGTAGCATAGTGCTCGAAGCATACCGTAAATTTTACCGATAGTCTGGATTATATGATTATTCCAAGACAGTGTATTATTAAAAACAATAGCTAAATTTTTAGCTTGTGTAACATATTCAATGTCAGTCCTGGACAGACATACTTTAGGCTAACGAGAAGTATCATAATTTCAGATCTATGATCTAATTATAATGTAGAACATTTGTTGTGTCATTGATAAATAATTTTTTAGGCTGTATTTTTCTGAGGTTATGCTTTTTAGGTTTCCTATTGTATATTTTGAGAGCTGGTAACAGTTTGGGCAAGGTACATTAGTCGATATCATTAGTCTCAAAGGTACCATTTTTTGTTTTAATTTTTGGTAATCCATATAACTATGGTGAGGGTGCTGCTGAACAATATAGTTAAAATAACCAACAATAGTTTTCCTTGGCGTAAGGTTGAGTAATTTATAAAATAATTATAGCTTAAATATAATAATATAATAAATAAAAATATATATAATAAATAAAATTTAAATAAATAATAAATTAAATAATTTAAATAACATAATACCAAGTCTTTTATAAAGTGGTTCACATTACATCCTCTTCGGATGCAGAGTCTAAATATTGGATCATGTAAAAGGCCTCCGCTGTTTTTTGTTACATTTTTAGATAAAAATTTTCTTTATCGAAAATCAATTTTAATCAAGTACATATTGACCATTATTATCTATGATCTATTGCCATTTTTCGGGTAGCTTCATAATTCCATCGGTGTAGGACTTCTGTACTATAGTTTATCGTCGAAGAACTTTGCCAAGTGATTTTCAGCGGCGCTTCGGTCGGCCAATTTTTTACCGTCAAGAGAGTTTTGCAGAGACCGAAACAAATGGTAGTCAGACGGTGCAAGGTCTGGGATATACGGTGGATGCATCAAAACTTTCCAACCAAGTTCCGTCAATTTGTTCCGAGTCAACAAAGATGTGTGTGACGCGCATTGTCATGATGGAATACAACTCCCTTTCTGTTGGCCAATTCTGGTCGCTCTTTCTCATAATGGACAATTCCCTTCCAATCCCACCAAATACTCAACATAACCTTGTTTGCCGACAATCCAGGCTTTGAAGTGGTTTGTGGAGGGTCACCAGCCTTTGACCTTTTTTTTATGGCAGATGAAACCAAGCCCCTATCCATGCCCATCATTTGTTGGTTCCGAAGAGATGACAGGTTAGTGGGAAAGGGGAAAGAGGGAGTAATGGCGGTTTACACTTCGCTTAATGGTTTCGACCTCGATCGTTTGCATTTGATATTCTCGTATTGCACCCCTTTTTCATCGCCTGTAATGAGTCGCTCCAAAAATGGTTCGATTTCGTTGCATTTTAGCAGCATTTCACTGAGGGTTATTCGGTCAATCAAATTTCTTTGCGTTAATTAATTTGGCACCCAAACATCGGGCTTCTTTTTGTAGCCTGCTCTTTTCAAATGATTCCAAACTGTCATGTGGTTGATGTTTAGTGCCTCCGCTATTCCCTGACAGCTTGCGTGCTGGTCTTGCTAAATCAGTTGCAAAATTTCATCGACTTTTTCAGTGACTGGCCAACCATAGCGAGGTGCATCTTTGACATCGTAATTTCCGGAACGGAATCGAGCAAACTACTGCTGGGTCCTTCGTTCTCTCACATCATTCTCACCGTATACTTCACAAATTTTTCGGCATGTTTTTGCAGCGTTTTTACCTTTTTGATTGTAAAAAAGCATCACATAGCGTATTTTTTCAGATATTTCACTAATTTTCAAATCAATATAACATTTTACACGAGCAATGAATTAGGAAACTATCTTCACAAATAAATGTAAGCTCAAATGTCACCTTTTAAACAAATGTTCGTTTGAGACAATCGGGTGAGTGTTGCCCGATATATAGGCATCAACACCATCTGGTGGCAAAAAACCGCGGAGGCTTTTTACATGACGCGATATTTCCAGAATGCGACAGACAAGTACAAGAATTTGACTAGACTTTGATCTTTCTTTATGTTCTACAACAAACGCATTAATATTTTTCTTTCTGTATATCTCTCCCTGTTCTAGGCTAATTATCAGTTCTCCTCCGATGAAATTCGCGTTCTTCGTGAGTGCAATTCTGAATCCTTTTTCCAAAGATCTCTGCCACTGGGTACAGCATGTGGTTTAATAGCTTATTATGCAGTACAACGAGGCTTCTTGCAAGTAAGCGATGTCACCTTTTGAAATCCATTCTCATTTAGAATCCATTCTCATTTTGCGTCTCCCTTTTTATACGTATTTAAGTATGTAAACAGAAAACAAGTAAAAGTGTGTCTTCGGCCTGGCCGAAGGCTAAATACCTACACCCGAGTAACTAAAAAAATTATAATTTCGCAACTTAAAAACTTTTGTATAAGGACCACGCCTATTTGTGGCAAATATTTTTGTATCGTCTCTAGATACTGCTAGATAGAATCACTTATTAATATTTTGAACCGTTTATGGGATATTGACAACTTTTGTATAAGTGGGCGGAGCACGCCCATTTTTGGCAAATATTTTTGTAATGTCTATATACAGCTAGATAGAATCACGCATTAATATTTTGAACCGTATATGGGATATTGACAACTTTTCTCTAAGTGGGCGGACCACACCCATTTTTCGTATACAAATTGGTAACACCTGTAGATACCTCGTAATAAAAATACGTGTTAATACCGTTTACAAGATATTGACAACTTTTGTAAAGTGGGCGTGGCTCGCCCATTTTATACCTTTGGTGAGATTGCCCACTTTGTTATGAGTGGGCGTGGCACGCCCATTTCTTGTAAAGATGTTAGTAAAAATATGTTAAAGATGTTAGTAAAATGTTAGCTCTATATGTTCCGGAATGAAATTATACCTCGATATCTCGCACGGTTTATGAGATATTCGCATTATAACATATTTTGAAACGGGGTGACTACCTTCCGTATGTATAGTAGGCGTGGTTGTTAACTGATCTCGACTATTTTCAATCCCAAACTGCCCTACAAAACAAAGAATATTTGTGCCAAATTCATCATCGCGATATCTCTTTTCGTTCTCCCGTAATCGTGATTTCAACAGACAGACAGACGGACGGACAAGGCTAAATCGATTCAGGAGCTGGCGCTGAGCAAGAATATACATACTTTCCTATATCTATCTCGTTTCTTCTTCGTTACAAACAGAAGAACAAAGTGAATATACTCCCTTCGGGTGTAGGGTATAATTAACGAATTATTATTAGAAAAAACATATAAAACATATAAACTCCGTTGGAGTGAATCCAACGGAAAAACTTTAAAAAACAAACTACAAAATTGCAAATTAGCTATACAGAAACAAACTTATTCACCTGAAATTAAGGTTTAAACTATATTGTTCAGCGGCAATCTCACCAAAGTTATATGGATTATCGAAAATCCATAAAGAAAAACACCTTTAAGACTAATCATATCATCGACTAATGTACCTAATCTAATCATATCATCGACTAATGACTAATCATATCATCGACTAATGTACCTTGTTACCAACTCTCAAAATATACAGGAGAAAACCTAAAAAACATAACCTCAGAAAAATACAGCCTAAAAAATTCTTTGTCAATGACACAACAAATATTCTACATTATGATCAGATCATAGCCTCCGCCTTTTCCAAGCACGATATTATCTTCTTGACGTATAATTTCTCCCTTAACTATAATCCTTATTTTATAGCGTATCGCGATTTTAAAAATATAGATTATGAACATCTTAGATCATAGCTTTACAATATTGACGACATTTATATTTAATATGACATCTGTTAATGAGCAGGTTGAATTTATACAGAATGATATATATAACCTTATCGCTAAGTTTGTGCCTTTCAAGGAGAAAATAATTAAACGGTATGATAAGCCTTGGTTCGACAATAGTATTTCATTTCCCATCGCGAATCTGCATACCGTCGCTGGAAGCTACACAGTTTACCTGAGCTCTATTGCATATTTAGGAATCTCAAAAGGATGGTTCGCAATCAGGTTAAGCTCTGTAAGGTGCCATAAATTATTATAATAGCAAATTCTCCTCAATTGTTGGAAGTAAACTGACGTGGAGTCATATTGAGACTCGGAATTTAAAAAAATGCCAAAATAACGTGTAATCTTGATTTAGACCTGGACCTGTAACAAGAATAATGGCAAATTTCGTGAATGAGCCTGAGCTCATTCTAGTGTAACGTGTTATATTTATTACCGCAATTCTAACCAACCTCCAGATGTGCAGTACAGTTTTAGAGGTGTTGATCAGTTAGATGTTTTGGAAGCTCCTTTGTCAATAAAATTCAATGCTGAAGGTATTGATAAAGTAAATCCAACTTTTTTAAGGCCCTCCTTCCGCATCTGTTGCCTTTCATATCACACCTAATGAACACAACATTAATAACATTTCCAGTTCCATGTAATATGTTGATGTCCGATAGATAATCTGAATTTAGACCTAAGCGTGGATGTATCACAGCATTAATTGACGCATCTGGAGATATTCGCTCAGCTCTTGACAATATTGAGGTAGTATTTTTTAGTCCTTCCTGATCACTCCAAAGCGTGTGACACGGTTGATCATGACATCTTGATTGCTAAGCTATCCAAACCATTTGGACTGACATAAACTGCAATTAGGTTAGTTCAGTCAAATTATGGACAGGTCACAGTCAGTATGCCTGAATAATTCAAGATCTAACCCATTCCGTTTGTCTGGCGGTGTTCCTATATACAGGTGTATGTATCAATGAAGTATAATTCTATTATATTGTTACGTAAATTTAGATTTACGGTTTCGATTCTCTTATGTTCGATCTCTGGATTGCGAATAATCCAATAAAACTCCAAAAGTGTTGTTGTTTTTAATTTCACAAATTTATTCCTTTCTTATTGCACTTCTTAATACTTATAGTTTACTTGACACTTTCCTCACAAGATGTCAATGTATTCCGTTCAAGAAACAAACTCTAATTAATTCTCTGAGACGCCCTGCGGCTATTTATATGGGAGCTGATACTGCTGCGGAAGGTTCTGGAACTATCTAGCAAATCGTCGATCTATCTATTTGATCTATCCCGCGCTAGATGTCGTCCTGAAAGCTGTGAAAGTTTCTGGAATTATCTAGCAAATTGTCGATCTCTCCATTTGATCTATGTATAGGCTTGTATGCGTGTAGGCTTGTATATACATTCCGTTGCGGATTGTACAGCAGCACCAAGTCGCCTTCTTTAAATCCTTCGGAATTCATAGCTCGGTCATAACGATCCTTCATTTTACTGCTCATCAGCTGTGTTCGATTGTAAATTCGTCACACTGCCCTCCACTTAAGTCTGATCGTCCCGATCAGACACCAAATTCCTTGATCCATATGGGGCTGGTCTCTCCAACTGAACGACTTTAATTTTACCTCGCCTCTGCGTGTAGGCTTGTATATATATTCCGTTGCGGATTGTACAGCAGCACCAAGTCGCCTTCTTTAAATCCTTCGGAATTCATAGCTCGGTCATAACGATTCTTCATT
Source organism: Sicus ferrugineus (assembly GCA_922984085.1). Taxonomy (NCBI): domain Eukaryota; kingdom Metazoa; phylum Arthropoda; class Insecta; order Diptera; family Conopidae; genus Sicus; species Sicus ferrugineus. Next base: position 18,124,097 of record OV277348.1, read on the forward strand.
TTACTGCTCATCAGCTGTGTTCGCTGCATCACATGGTGATGCATTTCATCCATTTCGGACTGAAGTAATTCCCAATAGCTGCCTCCAGTTTCAGTAAGTTCATTGCTCTTTCCAAATTTCAGATCTGACGGGAGTCTCAAATCTGTGTCAAAAATAATCCTCGCAGGTGGATGGCCGGTAGTGTCATGGACTGCTAATCGGTAAGCCAATAAAAACATTTGAATGTGCTTGTCCCAATTGCACTGGCATTTGCCCAGTACTTTCCGCAAATGTTCCTCTAATGTACGGTTAAACCTTTCTACCATGACATCCTATGTCATGGTAGAAAGGTTTATGGATGTACAGCTGTCGTTCGAGTTTTCTTGATACCCAACAGTGAGCACATTTCTTGAAATATAGCAGACTCAAAGTTCCTCCCTTGATCTGAATGCAACTCAATTGGTATTTCAAACCGCGTGACCCAATTCTGCACAAAAGCTTCGGCCACAGTTTTAGCCTCCTGATTTGGTATAACGTATACTTCTGGCCACTTACTGAAATAGTCCATAATCACAAACACATATTTGTTTCTGAGTCGCTAGTTGGAAATGGAGCAGCTCCATAGCAACGCGTTCAAATGGTGCTCCCGCATTGTACTGCTGCAACCTTACTCTGCTTCTAACTTTCGGACCCTTGCATTGCGCGCAAGTTTTTAATCCATGCAGCAACTGATTCTTGATAATTCACCCAGTAAAACCGTTGTTTAATCTTTTCCAGAGTTTTCGTGACGCCGAAATGCCCTCCACTTGGTCCATTGTGGAACTCTTCTAATACAGCTACTATTCTAGACTTCGGTAGCGCAACCAAATTGCGAATGTGTTTACCGTCTTCACTTTCCCATGAACGATGCGCCAAATACGCCTTGGCCAACGGACTTCCTGATGCCATTTCTTCCTTGGTTGTTATTTTATCTGTTTCTTTCGCTTTCATGACCTTAACCAAGTCCGCATCATTCAGTTGACTTTTCCTTACAGCGCTGGATTCCCATTCATCATCATCAGGTTGCAGATTTGTTAATCGGATGTCGACTATACCTTCGCTTCCTTCAGCCTTGGAGCAGTGCTTACACTCCAATGCACATGGGCGTCGAGATAGTGCATTGCCGTTTCCATGTTGCCTACTTTTCCGATGCTGTATTTCACAGTCATAATTCTGCAACCTTTCTATCCATCGCGCAATCTGTACTTCCGGATTTTTAAACTGGAGTAACCATCTGAGTGCTGCATGATCTGTTCTTAGATGGAAATGCTGTCCATACAGGTATTTGTGAAAATGTTTAACACATTCGACCACTGCCAAGAGTTCCCGCCTTGTTACGCAATAGTTCCTTTCCATGGTTTTCCGTTTTCCAAGGATTTCCGGTTTCCAAGCACTCTGCTATATCCGGTTTTCCAAGGACTGTGCCATAGTAGCCAATTACTTTTTCCTGTGCGGGTATAACCTCACATCGATAACCTGTGAGAGTACACCTCCTACTCCATGTGCACTAGCATCTGTCTCTAGGACGAACTTTCCGCCAGGAACTGGATAAGCAAACATTGGAGCTGTACAAAGCAATTACTTCAACTGCTGAAAGCCATTCTCTTCCTCCTCTTTCCACACAAATTTTGTACTTTTATTTGTCAAATTATGCAAACTTCTTGCAACATTGGCAAATCGATGTACAAAGCGTCGGTGATATGTACAGAGTCCAAGGAAGCTTCGCACTTCATGAACATTCGTGGGTCGAGGACAATCTCTTACCGATTTTATTTTGTCTTCATCAGTGTGAATTCCTCTAGTAGTGATTTTGTGGCCCAAATAAGTTACTTCGGTTTTAAATAGATTGCATTTCTTTGGATTCAACCGTAATCCAGCAGAAGCAATTCGTCGAAAGACATCTTCTAAATTTTTGAGGTGGTCATCAAAACTCTGTCCCATGACAATAATGTCATTAAGATACACCAAACATGTTTTCCAGTGAAGCTTTTAGTACGTGTTCCATTAAACGCACAAAAGCGTTGCCGGAGCGTTGCATAATCCAAACGGCATCACGGAGAATTGCCACAATCCATCCCCGATGCTGAAAGCAGTTTTTTTTTGCGATCGGATTCCTCGATCTCCAATAACCACTTTGCAAATCTAGCGTTGAAAACCATTTCGCACCGGATAATGTGTACGCACATGTGCCGCGCGTGTGCCGTCAAGTTCCGCTGCGCCGGTGTCTGTTGCAAAAACTGCCGACAACGGCTCAGCACATGCCGCCCCGTACACAGGGAACAGCACAGCTCGCGCTCGCGGCCCTCCGTAGGAAGCCGCTGGGCTGGCGGGCACCAGGCGTGCCGCCTGGCCGGCATCACTGGCGCGCATCGTGGGCCCGGACGACCTGAAGGCGCGTGTCTTGGGGCCGATGGTGCTGATGGAGCCGGCGGTGCTGGTGGTGCACGTCGCGGCGCCGGTTCTCGTGGGGCAGGCCGCAGACGTCTCGGGGCCGGTGTGAGTGGTGAGAGCGCACGTCTCGGGGCCAGCTTCCGCGATCTCGGAGGTCTTCGTGATAGATGGGCATCTGTGCTGGGGCCGGACCGGAGGAGGCTTCCTCAGGCCGGACGAGAGAACTCCGGAAAGCTCGGGTTGGCGGTGTGGGCGAGCGTCGTGTCGTGGCAAGCGCTTGTGCCTCGTCGGCCGAGACGTCGGGCACCAGGGAATCAGCCGTTGGGGACAGCTCCCGAGGATGGTGGGCAGCAATAGGTGGCGCGGCGGCGCATATGGGCACCGCCCCGGGTGGTGCCAGCAGACGCCCTCTTCGGGTCCGCGCATATTGCCAGCGGATTAAATACATGTGGGCTCTGTAATGAGAAAATGTGTTAATAATGGGTTGTCAGGTACAGGGTTCGTTGCTTGTTCCGATGTAGGATGCAAGGCTTGCAGGTATGAGTCGTCGTTTTGATAAGGGTGTAACCTTGGGGATCCAGAATTGGGTATGGACCAGACGAAGAACTAATTTTCGTGTATAAAACGAATGAGCAATCGCGAGAATTGGCAGCCGTATGGCAGAATAATCGGGTGCCGTTCGTCGAAGGGCAAGTTGGGACACGAGGACAACCGCCCGCCAACGCGCATCGTGTTATCCGTGTGGAGAAAAGGGGTTCAACGAAAGTAAACTGCCTTTAGATCGCAGCATCGTGTGGTTTTCTTTATCTCTCCCGGTGGGGGGTGCAGGTTGGGGTGCGAATGCAGGTGACGCTGAGCTGGATGAGCGTTGTGGAGAAAACGATATACGTATGAGTATACACGTAGGGCTCGTGGCAGCGATGAAAATCGTTCGAGAGGATCCTCATCGGTAGCGCAATGGGTGTGCAGCGTTTTGACAGTTTTCTGCTCGTTTGGTGACATTGGCGTTTGGCGATTCTTGTCGTGGGCGAGCCAAGCAGGTCCATTCCACCAGAGGGTGCTCTCAGCGAGATTTTGGGGTGTGGCACCGCGACTGGCTAAATCCGCGGGGTTGTCCTGGGAATCCACAGGAAACCGTTGCGAATGTGGTACTTTCTCGATGATTTTGGCAACTCGATTTGACACGAATGTCGCCCAAACGCACGGGGATTTCTTCAGCCAGGCCAAAACAATGGTGGAGTCGCTCCAACCGTGGATCGTATAATGGGGCAGCTGCAGCGTAGGCACGAGAGTGTCGATAATCTCAGCTACTAAAGTGGCTCCGCACAATTCTAACCTGGGGAGAGACAAAGTTTTAATTGGGGCTATACGAGTTTGGGAGTACAAAAGGAAAACTTGGATTTCCTGAGCTACCGTGATGCGGGCATAGATGAAGCCTGTGTAGGCTTTTTCTGAGGCATTGCAAAAGGCATGGAGTTCGACTTCGCTTTCTGGGGTGTAACTCACCCATCGCGGGATGCGGATGGCGCGGATGTGCTGATAATTCTGGAGAAAACTTAACCAGTTAGCGTGAGTTACCTGAGGCAGAGTGTCATCCCAGTCGATTTTGTCCAACCAGACTTGTTGAATCAGAATTTTCGCTGCAAAGATGATCGGAGCCAGCCAACCGGCTGGATCGAACAGCTTGGCGACCAGAGACAACATTTCCCGTTTTGTGTACGCAGCTTTGATGACGATAGCTTGCACATCGAAGTAGAAGTCATCATGGGTCGCGTTCCAGCGAATTCCCAGCATTTTAGCGATGGGTCGCATCGAGGTCGCATCGAAGAATGCGGCCTTTCTTGCTGAAAAGCATGATGAGTTGAACCGGAATAAAGTTCGAATAGGCAGGGGCTTGAGCACGTGGGGTCGAATCTGATACAGCATTCGAGGAGGATGGAGCGTGCTCACGATGCAAGAGGGTGTGATGCCTGCCATTACATTTGACGCAATTGAATCTGCTTGGACAGTTTTTCACGGAATGAGATCTGGCCAAGCAGTTGCTGCACAAGCGGTTTTTCTGAACGGTATTCAGCCGCTGTGGGACGGGCAAGCTGAGAAACTGATCGCAGGATCTCAACTTGTGCTGCTTCTGGCAAAGAGGGCAGCTATCTTGGGACACCTTCAACTGGAAGGTGTTGACGCGTTTGGAGGCTGGAGTCGAGTGAGTGGGAGTTGTGGGCTGCGTAGACTTCGAGGGGGGTGTGCATTTAATATCTTGCACCGTTTCAAGGGTCTGGAAGCGATGAGTGAGAAACGCATCCAGAACTGTCCATTTCGGGATCTCCGTTTTGTTGGTGAGAGATTGCTTCCAGAGGGAAAGCGTTGCTTCTGGGAGCTTGCTGGAGCACAAAAACACGATTATTGCGTCCCAATGCGGGGTATCGACACCTTGTAGCGCGAGTGCGGCGAGAATATTATTGATTTCGCGCTGCAGGTCTTTAATAGCGCCACCGGTTTCCGGAGGACTACCGGTGAGGACGCGCCCGTTCTCGTACCTGTCGGACAGGTTGTTCCATGCTTGGGCAAAACCTTCCAAAGGCTTGGGTGTCGCAGGGGGGCAAGCTGATATTGTAGCCTGACTGGGGCATCTCAGCTGACATCGGCGAAGGGGTCGCGGCAACTGGAGGGGACACTGCGGCTTCGATCAGTTGATCAATTTTTCCCGCGCAGCGCAGATATACCGCATAGCATTGGCGCCGCTTCTCCTTTACGCCTTCGAACTCTTTGCCTCTGTGCTTCGTCGAGTCCAGCTCCGCAAGCACCTTTTCATAGGCGCTTTTAATCAGCAGCCACTGCGATCGTATTTCCTCCCGCTGAATCCCAAGGGTGTAAATGGTGTGGTCCGTGGTGGGTGTCTGGTCGAAGTCCACTTCGAACTCGATCAGCGCATCGGCTATACGAATGAAGGATGCGAGCGCCGCCATTGTATGTCTGGGTTACGGATAGGGGCGGTGAAGGAAACTTATTTCGGAAAGAATAAAAAAAACTTTATATTTTTTTTTTCGTATATTTAAAAAAAGTCGCAAAAATGTTTCCGGGTCGCTATGCGGTGGCGTTGGGGCTCGAAAAGCTTGCTGCCGAAAATTAACCACGCGTTGTCTCTAAAGTTGGCAACTAGTTACAAAGAGACTAGTTGCTGCGAACACTTCTGCCTACCGGGTGTCTCGCTTTTTCGATTTTGCGTTGGGTCACCGTTGAATAGTGAATTTCACACTGCTATCACTTGGGAGAGTGCAGACAGAAAAAACAGGTTTTTGTGTTCTGTATGCACTCTGTATGACTGATCCACGCAAGCAGAAGAGCGCGAGCAGCAGAAAGAAAAAATACCCGAAAAAACCAACCGGCAAAAGGTGGTGGTTTTTCGCCTTTGCACTGAGCGCAATTACGGAGCACTCAAGTGACTTGGTGCAAAAATGTGAGAGCGTGAATCCAAAGCAATCTCTCGGGAGAGCTCAGCAGAAGGCTGCTCTAAACTTTAGCGTCTAAAGAGTTCGGGAGTGCGGGAGCACGGGGCTTGCTTATGCGCCAAGCAGTAAATTTTTGCAAAAAATGTGGGCTTCGCAGCAAGCGATGCTTGCGAAGACGGTCAGCAACAAAAGTTTAAGCTTTGGTGCTGCCGTTACTTAAGGGGACCGTTACCCACGAATCGAAGATTCTGGAAGGTTATTATATATATATATATATATATATATATATAATAACCTTCCAGAATCTTCGATTCGTGGGTAACGGTCCCCTTAAGTAACGGCATATATATGTATATATAATATATATATATATATATATATATATATATATATATATATATATATATATATATATATATATATATATATATATATATATATATATATATATATATATATATATATATATATATATATATATATATATATATTACGAAACTTTTCCCTCTCTGGCCAGGGTATGTGACTCAGCCGAGTCCAGGATCCGTCCAGTTATTTATTTGATTGAGACACAAGGCTTCCTTCAATGAATTCTCTCTTTTTATTCATTTCTAGATTAATTCAATAAATTCTAATTCAACAATTAAGCTTATATAAAATATTTGGAAATGGTCTTAAAATGTATAAATGGGTACAAAATAGATGTATGGCCTTTGATAGCCTTCACAGGTGGACGCTGTGGTGAAAGAACCTGTCCCCGCTCCACTGGGGTACGAGCGAACCGGGTGTTGGCCGCGGGAGTACAACTCCGCAAGGCGACGCGCTGATGAGAATCGTTGGGCCGCGGGAGTACAACTCCACAGGCGACGCTCTGATGCGAACTGTTGGCCGCGGGAGTACAACTCCACAGGCGACGTACTAATGTGAGTGTTGGCCGCGGGAGTACAACTCCACAAGGCGACGCGCTGATGAGAATCGTTGGGCCGCGGGAGTACAACTCCACAGGCGACGCTCTGATGCGAACTGTTGGCCGCGGGAGTACAACTCCACAGGCGACGTGCTAATGTGAGTGTTGGCCGCGGGAGTACAACTCCACAAGGCGACGCGCTGATGAGAATCGTTGGGCCGCGGGAGTACAACTCCACAGGCGACGCTCTGATGCAAACTGTTGGCCGCGGGAGTACAACTCCACAGGCGACGTGCTAATGTGAGTGTTGGCCGCTGGAGTACAACTCCACAAGGCGACGTGCTAATGAGAAACGTTGGGCCGCGGGAGTACAACTCCACAGGCGACGCTCTGATGCGAACTGTTGGCCGCGGGAGTACAACTCCACAGGCGACGTACTAATGTGAGTGTTGGCCGCGGGAGTACAACTCCACAAGGCGACGTGCTAATGAGAAACGTTGGGCCGCGGGAGTACAACTCCACAGGCGACGCTCTGATGCGAACTGTTGGCCGCGGGAGTACAACTCCACAGGCGACGTACTAATGTGAGTGTTGGCCGCGAGGCCCTGTTGGCGTCGACGTTGTGGCTCTGCCGAAGTCGAGGCTCTGCTGGCGTCGACGTTGTGGCTCTGCCGAAGTCGAGGCCCTGCTGGCGTCGACGTTGTGGCTCTGCCGAAGTCGAGGCTCTGCTGGCGTCGATGTTGAAATGACTTACCGAAGAGGGACTTCCAAAAGACCCAGGCCGGGAGTTCACAATCAAAAGCCCCGATTCCTCGTGGTGAAGCGCCTTTTATAGTGACGATGGTATTCCTACGCGCTTATTGTAAGAAGCTTGTTGTCTCTTTCTTGCCTGCGTGGTCGTATATGTGGTCGAGCTCTCTCGATCCACTCAGGCGATGGTGCTACTTTCTAACAACTCTCAATTTTTGTCAAATCTCTTTTCTACTTTGCTTTGCTACTTTGCTTACTTTGTTACATACATATTAATATGCAGAAACGGTAGTTTAAAATTAAATTGATGTATATTCTGGGTATATATATATACAAGTAAAAAACATGCAAATATGGAATTATGTGGGGGGAAATTAAGTTGTCCTTAATTTGCTCCTGACATCTCCCTCTTACTTTATCGAGGGGGTGGTGGCGACGGCGATCCTGCCCGTCCGCGTGACCTTTATGTCATAACGAATGCCCCCGCTGACACGGGCCAGCTTGAAGGCGTTCCTGCCTCGCTTCCTCCGCTTGATGTCCTGGACTTCGTGCCGTATGGACTCTGGCAGCTCACCTAACGGATCTTCAGCCAAACCGGTTTGCCTCCGGACGCGTTTGCCAGGGACCACCGGCGACCCTTCGGTTTTCCGCCCGTTCGATGCCTGGGGTGTCTTTTGTGCGGAGTTTTCTCGGAAGCCCCTCGCGGTGCTGCCCTCAGAGGTTCCCATGTCTCTGTTGTCCTCCCAGTCAGAGTCATCTGAAGCCAGTAGACTCATGCCGGAACTCGCGCGGTGGATGGGTTGTGGAGGAATACTCGGCGAACGCGCTCGCTGTGTATGCCCCCGAACGAATGCCCCCGCTGACACGGGCCAGCTTGAAGGCGTTCCTGCCTCGCTTCCTCCGCTTGATGTCCTGGACTTCGTGCCGTATGGACTCTGGCAGCTCACCTAACGGATCTTTAGCCAAACCGGTTTGCCTCCGGACGCGTTTGCCAGGGACCACCGGCGACCCTTCGGTTTTCCGCCCGTTCGATGCCTGGGGTCTCTTTTGTGCGGAGTTTTCTCGGAAGCCCCTCGCGGTGCTGCCCTCAGGGGTTCCAATGTCTCTGTTGTCTTCCCAGTCAGAGTCATCTGAAGCCAGTAGACTCATGCCGGAACTCGCGCGGTGGATGGGTTGTGGAGGAATACTCGGTGAACGCGCTCGCTGTCCCCTGGACGGTTGATCAACTGCGTCATTTGGCCGTGGTTGCGTCGCGACCCTTGGTTGATATGACCGTGATGGGAGCGTGTTCATGTGGGTGATTTCATGAGCCTTCGCACCGTCGTTGCTGCGGTTGTTGCTGTGAAGACGAACATTTCGATTGTGGTTACCACTGCGTCTGCGGCTGCTGGCACTGTTGTTGCTGCTGGTGTTATTGCCACTCCTGTTACTGCTGCTGCTGGTATGACTGTCACTACTGCCACTGCTGCTGCTGGTACTGCTGTCACTACTGCCACTGCTGTTGCTGGTACTGCTGCTGCTGGTGTTGCTGTCAAGCCTCGTACGGTTGTTGCTGGTATCGGTGGCTTTCTTCCCTGGCGCGCGGCTTGGGCATTCCGCTATAGGCCGACTAGTTCTCGGCAAGTATAAGTGGGGCAGCTTCTCCAATGGAGGGAACTTACTCGCAACTGTATTGCCACTGCCAGGGCCGCCCTCTTTTCTTCTGCGTCAGCCGCTGGGTACCACTCACGGAGATCCTGGTGGCGGTAGTCAGCGAAAGGTTGGCCCAGGAACATGGACGCGTTATGTAACAAGAATACTCCGCAGTCGGTCGAGTTCCGTTGTTGTGGTGTGGGGACGCGGTGTACCGAGAGCGTCTGGGCATCCACTACTGGCGGGCTTCTCATTGGAAACTCCCACTGGTACGCCTTCTGGAAGAATTTCCACCAGACCTCTGGCACAGGGTCGTTGTTGACAGTGCTCATAGAGTCGAAGACCAAAATTTCTCCTCGGGGTCCCGTCCCAGTCTCCTTCCAGCACAGCACCAGTAGGTACCAGTGCATTCGCTGATTCGCCGGTATCAGGAGTGCAGATTTATTGAAAATACTCTGGTTCCGGACCCACTTCCGTAGCGGCTCCAGTTCGGACGTTGCATTGTATTTACACAATTCGGGAAAGAATTGCGCACTCAGAATCGCGACCCGGCGTTGTATCTCTAGTGGCTTCCGTCGTATCAAGACCGCTAAATAAAAGTCGATTAGAGGAGTCATTGATGAACCGTCCGGACGAGATTCGGCGATAATCCTCCGGGTATAGCGTGACTCCGCCCGGTCCCGGCGGGTAAATGAGTAGGGCGTCTGAGACTCCTTCGTCCTCACTCGACACTTCTATAACGATTCGGTTGGCCTTGTGTTCCTCAGTCGACGGCACTGGCGACTGCGCGGCGAACGCCGGCTGCGACTGCGCGGCGGACGTTGACTGCGACTGCGCGGCGGACGTTGACTGCGACTGCGCGGCGGACGTCGACTGCGACGTTGGCTTGACGGCTTGCGACATCGCGTTCACTTTTCAGACGGCACTATTGGACAATAGTCAATTCTCTACGCGTGCTTCTCCGACGGCACTCACTTTTTGAATAAATGTGAAATATTTCCTTCTTGCAGCGATCTCCATAAATTTTGATAACGAAGGATCCCGTTATTTCGTGTGTCGGTTGGTTCCTTGGGTTTTGTTATTGCCTTGCATTCTGTGTGCTTGAGTTCGGGTCCTGTTGTGGTATGCATGTTACAAATTTTCCTGCTCGCAGCGATCTCCGCGAATTGTGATAACGGAGGATCCCGTTATTTTGTGGGTAGTTGGTTGGTGTTTGGTTGTGACTTTGTGGTTTCTTCGTGCTCCCGTAATAAAAATCCCCTGTTTATTTTCTTATTATTTGAATATTTTCTTAATAAATCAGAATATTTTGGGTTTCATGTAATTCTTATATACTAATGATTTGCTGTGGCTTCTTTCTGTTATTTCAATATTATGTATTTATAGAAAGGGAGTTACCATGACCTCGCTGTGTTCTTCCTATTCTGCCGTGGTTGCATGCGTCGGCCGTGGGAGCTGCGTCGGTGGGTACGCATTTGAGCTCGCTGATGTGTGCTGTCTTCGTCTTCTTGGAGGCACTATTTACTTCTTGGAGTTGTACAATCATCGGGGATGTGAACGCGATTACCTTGTAGGGGCCATCATATTTTGGTGCCAATTTAGCTGCAAAGCTGTTGGCGGCCTTCGAGAGCGGATGGGTTCGTTTAAGGACGAGCTGCCCAATATTCGGTGTCCAGTGGCGTCGGCGCAAGTTGTAATGACGAGCCTGATCGGAGGCGGCTTGGGTCAGTCTTTTCCTGACGATCGCAAATATTTCTGTGAGTCGCTTGGCCTTGTCATCCGCCTCCTCGGGCGATTGTCCCGTGCCAAATGTTTTCTGGTCGAATAAAGATCTCGGCAACCGCAGCTCTCGTCCTTGCGTGAGATAGGCAGGACTATAGCCAGTCACATTCGATCTGCTTGAATTCAGGGCCAATGTGATTTCGGGAATCAGCTCGTCCCAGGCGTTCTGTTGTCCATCAGCGAATTGGGCGATCATGGTCTTCAAAGTTCTGTTTGCTCGTTCCGCTGGGTTCTCTTGTGGGGTGTATGGGGCTGTATACTGGTGCTTGGTTCCTATTTCTGTGAGAAAGCTTTCGAACGCTCGGCTTGTGAACTGGACGCCGTTGTCTGAAATTAAAACTTTTGGGGTGCCGTAACGGGCCAGTATCCTCTCTCGGAAAGCCTTTATAAGATTTGGCGTTGAGGCTTTGCGCAGTGGTACGGCTTCAATCCACTTGGAGAACCTGTCGAAAAATACTAGAATCGTATTATTACCGTGCTTTGACCGGCGAAGTGGTCCAATGAAGTCCGTGCAAACGTTGGCCCACGGCTCATCGGCGATTTGACTCAGCATTTTCCCAGCCTTCAGTTGTTGGTCCACTTTGAACTTCTGGCATGATTCACATCGTTGCACAAAGTTTTTGATGTCTCGCGACATGCCTGGCCAGTAGTATCTGTCCATGATCCTGGCGGTGGTCTTCCGAATTCCTAAGTGGCCTGCGCTGGGAAGACTGTGGTTCTCGTATAACACACGTTGGCGGAGGAAGCTGGGGACGCACATCTTCCACGGGGTGCATACCTCGTCGTGTTCGCGTTGCGCTATGTGCCTGTACAGATTCCCATCCTGCTCGAGGAAATCTGGGTATTTCTCGGGGTTGTCGTGAATAGCGGCTATCTTCTTTTCTAACCAAGGACACTTCTTACACTTTTCTTCGTCAATTCCTGTGCGGCGGAGGGTGTCTACCGGTTGTCGCGACAATGCGTCGGCCACTGCGTTGAGTTTCCCTCTTCTGTATTGGACGTCGAACCTATATTGCTGCAGTTCTAACGCCCACCTTGCGATCCGGCCCGATGGATTCTCTATCGAATTGAGCCACTTAAGGGAGAGATGGTCTGTAACCACCGTAAACTGGTACCCCTCGAGGTAGCACCGCATTTTCATGATGCCCCATATGATCGCCAAGCACTCCTTTTCCGTAGTGGTGTAATTTTGTTCGGCTGGGTTGACGCGGCGACTAGCATAGGCGATTACCGCTTCTCTCCCATCGTCGTCTTGCGTTAACACGGCTCCCAGGCCTACCTCGCTGGTGCCAGTCTGGAAGATAAATCGCTTGGTGAAGTCTGGATAGGTCAGGACCGGTGCATTGACAAGCATTCCTTTCAGCTTATCGAAGGCCTTCTATTGTTCGTCTTGCCACTTCCAATGTCTGCCCTTTTTCAGCAGAGTTGTCATCGGGTGTACTACAGTTGCGAATTCTGGTACAAATCGGCGATACTCAGCCGAGTCCAGGAGTCCAGTATAAATGGGTACCAAATAGATGTATGGCCTTTGATAGCCTTCACAGGTGGACGCTGTGGTGAAAGAACCTGTCCCCGCTCCACTGGGGTACGAGCGAACCGGGTGTTGGCCGCGGGAGTACAACTCCGCAAGGCGACGCGCTGATGAGAATCGTTGGGCTGCGGGAGTACAACTCCACAGGCGACGTACTAATGTGAGTGTTGGCCGCGGGAGTACAACTCCACAAGGCGACGCGCTGATGAGAATCGTTGGGCCGCGGGAGTACAACTCCACAGGCGACGCTCTGATGCAAACTGTTGGCCGCGGGAGTACAACTCCACAGGCGACGTGCTAATGTGAGTGTTGGCCGCGGGAGTACAACTCCACAAGGCGACGCGCTGATGAGAATCGTTGGGCCGCGGGAGTACAACTCCACAGGCGACGCTCTGATGCAAACTGTTGGCCGCGGGAGTACAACTCCACAGGCGACGTGCTAATGTGAGTGTTGGCCGCGGGAGTACAACTCCACAAGGCGACGTGCTAATGAGAAACGTTGGGCCGCGGGAGTACAACTCCACAGGCGACGCTCTGATGCGAACTGTTGGCCGCGGGAACACAACTCCACAGGCGACGTACTAATGTGAGTGTTGGCCGCGGGAGTACAACTCCACAAGGCGACGTGCTAATGAGAAACGTTGGGCCGCGGGAGTACAACTCCACAGGCGACGCTCTGATGCGAACTGTTTGCCGCGGGAGTACAACTCCACAGGCGACGTACTAATGTGAGTGTTGGCCGCGAGGCCCTGTTGGCGTCGACGTTGTGGCTCTGCCGAAGTCGAGGCTCTGCTGGCGTCGACGTTGAGGCTCTGCTGGCGTCGACGTTGTGGCTCTGCCGAAGTCGAGGCTCTGCTGGCGTCGATGTTGAAATGACTTACCGAAGAGGGACTTCCAAAAGACCACTGTCCAGGCCGGGAGTTCACAATCAAAAGCCCCGATTCCTCGTGATGAAGCGCCTTTTATAGTGACGATGGTATTCCTACGCGCTTATTGTAAGAAGCTTGTTGTCTCTTTCTTGCCTGCGTGGTCGTATATGTGGTGGCGACGGCGATCCTGCCCGTCCGCGTGACCTTTATGTCATAACGAATGCCCCCGCTGACACGGGCCAGCTTGAAGGCGTTCCTGCCTCGCTTCCTCCGCTTGATGTCCTGGACTTCGTGCCGTATGGACTCTGGCAGCTCACCTAACGGATCTTCAGCCAAACCGGTTTGCCTCCGGACGCGTTTGCCAGGGACCACCGGCGACCCTTCGGTTTTCCGCCCGTTCGATGCCTGGGGTGTCTTTTGTGCGGAGTTTTCTCGGAAGCCCCTCGCGGTGCTGCCCTCAGGGGTTCCCATGTCTCTGTTGTCCTCCCAGTCAGAGTCATCTGAAGCCAGTAGACTCATGCCGGAACTCACGCGGTGGATGGGTTGTGGAGGAATACTCGGCGAACGCGCTCGCTGTGTATGCCCCCGAACGAATGCCCCCGCTGACACGGGCCAGCTTGAAGGCTTTCCTGCCTCGCTTCCTCCGCTTGATGTCCTGGACTTCGTGCCGTATGGACTCTGGCAGCTCACCTAACGGATCTTCAGCCAAACCGGTTTGCCTCCGGACGCGTTTGCCAGGGACCACCGGCGACCCTTCGGTTTTCCGCCCGTTCGATGCCTGGGGTGTCTTTTGTGCGGAGTTTTCTCGGAAGCCCCTCGCGGTGCTGCCCTCAGGGGTTCCCATGTCTCTGTTGTCTTCCCAGTCAGAGTCATCTGAAGCCAGTAGACTTATGCCGGAACTCGCGCGGTGGATGGGTTGTGGAGGAATACTCGGCGAACGCGCTCGCTGTCCCCTGGACGGTTGGTCAACTGCGTCATTTGGCCGTGGTTGCGTCGCGACCCTTGGTTGATATGACCGTGATGGGAGCGTGTTCATGTGGGTGATTTCATGAGCCTTCGCACCGTCGTTGCTGCGGTTGTTGCTGTGAAGACGAACATTTCGATTGTGGTTACCACTGCGTCTGCGTCTGCTGGCCAGATTTATTGAAAATACTCTGGTTCCGGACCCACTTCCGTAGCGGCTCCAGTTCGGACGTTGCATTGTATTTACACAATTCGGGAAAGAATTGCGCACTCAGAATCGCGACCCGGCGTTGTATCTCTAGTGGCTTCCGTCGTATCAAGACCGCTAAATAAAAGTCGATTAGAGAGTCATTGATGAACCGTCCGGACGAGATTCGGCGATAATCCTCCGGGTATAGCGTGACTCCGCCCGGTCCCGGCGGGTAAATGAGTAGGGCGTCTGAGACTCCTTCGTCCTCACTCGACACTTCTATAACGATTCGGTTGGCCTTGTGTTCCTCAGTCGACGGCACTGGCGACTGCGCGGCGAACGCCGGCTGCGACTGCGCGGCGGACGTTGACTGCGACTGCGCGGCGGACGTCGACTGCGACGTTGGTTTGACGGCTTGCGACATCGCGTTCACTTTTCAGACGGCACTATTGGACAATAGTCAATTCTCTACGCGTGCTTCTCCGACGGCACTCACTTTTTGAATAAATGTGAAATATTTCCTTCTTGCAGCGATCTCCATAAATTTTGATAACGAAGGATCCCGTTATTTCGTGTGTCGGTTGGTTCCTTGGGTTTTGTTATTGCTTTGCATTCTGTGTGCTTGAGTTCGGGTCCTGTTGTGGTATGCATGTTACAAATTTTCCTGCTCGCAGCGATCTCCGCGAATTGTGATAACGGAGGATCCCGTTATTTTGTGGGTAGTTGGTTGGTGTTTGGTTGTGACTTTGTGGTTTCTTCGTGCTCCCGTAATAAAAATCCCCTGTTTATTTTCTTATTATTTGAATATTTTCTTAATAAATCAGAATATTTTGGGTTTCATGTAATTCTTATATACTAATGATTTGCTGTGGCTTCTTTCTGTTATTTCAATATTATGTATTTATAGAAAGGGAGTTACCATGACCTCGCTGTGTTCTTCCTATTCTGCCGTGGTTGCATGCGTCGGCCGTGGGAGCTGTGTCGGTGGGTACGCTTTTGAGCTCGCTGATGTGTGCTGTCTTCGTTTTCTTGGAGGCACTATTTACTTCTTGGAGTTGTACAATCAACGGGGATGTTAACGCGATTACCTTGTAGGGGCCATCATATTTTGGTGCCAATTTGGCTGCA
The DNA here is from genome assembly GCA_922984085.1 of Sicus ferrugineus. Lineage (NCBI taxonomy): Eukaryota > Metazoa > Arthropoda > Insecta > Diptera > Conopidae > Sicus > Sicus ferrugineus. Next base: position 18,139,707 of record OV277348.1, read on the forward strand.
AAGCTGTCGGCGGCCTTCGAGAGCGGATGGGTTCGTTTAAGGACGAGCTGCCCAATATTCGGTGTCCAGTGGCGTCGGCGTAAGTTGTAATGACGAGCCTAATCGGAGGCGGCTTGGGTCAGTCTTTTCCTGACGATCGCAAATATTTCTGTGAGTCGCTTGGCCTTGTCATCCGCCTCCTCGGGCGATTGTCCCGTGCCAAATGTTTTCTGGTCGAATAAAGATCCCGGCAACCGCAGCTCTCGTCCTTGCGTGAGATAGGCAGGACTATAGCCAGTTACATCCGATCTGCTTGAATTCAGGGCCAGTGTGATTTCGGGAATCAACTCGTCCCAGGCGTTCTGTTGTCCATCAGCGAATTGGGCGATCATGGTCTTCAAAGTTCTGTTTGCTCGTTCCGCTGGGTTCTCTTGTGGGGTGTATGGGGCTGTATACTGGTGCTTGGTTCCTATTTCTGTGAGAAAGCTTTCGAACGCTCGGCTCGTGAACTGGACGCCGTTGTCTGAAATTAAAACTTTTGGGGTGCCGTAACAGGCCAGTATCCTCTCTCGGAAAGCCTTTATAAGATTTGGCGTTGAGGCTTTGCGCAGTGGTACGGCTTCAATCCACTTGGAGAACCTGTCGAAAAATACTAGAATCGTATTATTACCGTGCTTTGACCGGGGAAGTGGTCCAATGAAGTCCGTGCAAACGTTGGCCCACGGCTCATCGGCGATTTGACTAAGCATTTTCCCAGCCTTCAGTTGTTGGTCCACTTTGAACTTCTGGCATGATTCACATCGTTGCACAAAGTTTTTGATGTCTCGCGACATACCTGGCCAGTAGTATCTGTCCATGATCCAGGCGGTGGTCTTCCGAATTCCTAAGTGGCCTGCGCTGGGAAGACTGTGGTTCTCGTATAACACACGTTGGCGGAGGAAGCTGGGGACGCACATCTTCCACGGGGTGCATTCCTCGTCGTATTCGCGTTGCGCTATGTGCCTGTACAGATTCCCATCCTGCTCGAGGAAATCTGGGTATTTCTCGGGGTTGTCGTGAATAGCGGCTATCTTCTTTTCTAACCAAGGACACTTCTTACACTTTTCTTCGTCAATTCCTGTGCGGCGGAGGGTGTCTACCGGTTGTCGCGACAATGCGTCGGCCACTGCGTTGAGTTTCCCTCTTCTGTATTGGACGTCGAACCTATATTGCTGCAGTTCTAACGCCCACCTTGCGATCCGGCCCGATGGATTCTCTATCGAATTGAGCCACTTAAGGGAGAGATGGTCTGTAATCACCGTAAACTGGTACCCCTCGAGGTAGCACCGCATTTTCCTGATGCCCCATATGATCGCCAAGCACTCCTTTTCCGTAGTGGTGTAATTTTGTTCGGCTGGGTTGAGGCCCATTCCTTTCAGCTTATCGAAGGCCTTCTGTTGTTCGTCTTGCCACTTCCAATGTCTGCCCTTTTTCAGGAGAGTGGTCATCGGGTGTACTACAGTTGCGAATTCTGGTACTAATCGGCGATACCAGGACGCAATTCCCAGTCACTGTCGCAGTTCGCGTACGTTGGAGGGTGGTTTCAGCGTCTTGATGGCGGAAATTTTGTCTGGGTCCGTTTCGGTGCCGCGTTCACTTATCACGTGTCCTAAATACTTAGTGTGCTTTTTGAAGAACTCACATTTCTCTGGGTTCAATTTCAGGTTCGCCGACCGTAACCTTCGGAAGACTTCCTGCAGGTGGCCCACGTGTTCCTCCACTGAGCTGCTTGTAACTATAATGTCATCCAGATATGCGAAAGCATGTGGTTCTAAGTCAGGTCCAATGACTTTATCCAACGCCCTCTGGAATGTCGCCGGAGCAGAATGGAGGCCGAATGGCATGACCTTCCATTGGAAGAGGCCTCGCCCCGGGACCGTAAATGCTGTGTACTTCTTGCTGTCGTTGTCCATTGGTATATGCCAATACCCGTTTTTAAGGTCCAGGCTGCTGATAACCTTGGCGTTTCGTAGTCGGTCGAGTATGTAGTGTATATGCGGAAGTGGATACGCGTCAGGAATTGATCTGTCGTTTGGCTGCCGGTAGTCAATGCAGAGTCTCCAAGTGCATGTTTTCTTTTTGACCAGGACTATCGGGGCACTATAGGCACTGTGTGACGGCTCGATGCATCCTTTAGCCAGAATGGGATGTATCTCTGCTTAATCGGCCGCTCATCTTTAATGGCAATCTTGTGCGACGTAATGTTGCATGTTCCTTGTACCTCATTGAATTTCGCGAGTTCGTGCCGCAGGAAATGATCGATGCTCAGCGATGGAGGGTCCTCCTCCTTGAGAGCCGTGCACGTCCACTCCTCTCGCCGTTTCTGTCCGTGTGTCTCTCGCAGAGTGACCGTCTGTCCGCCGCAGCTGATGACGGCCCCAGCCTTCGCCAAGAAGTCCAGGCCGAGAAACAAGTCGTCCGATGCCACGGCCATAATCAACAGCTCCACATCGATCTCACATGTGCCGAGTTTGATTCTTACCTGGAGGCATTCTTTGGTCATCCTTCGTGTGTTGTCGGCTAGGCGAATGTAGTTGGTGGAAGTAGTTCGGCTCACCGGAAGACCGAGCTCCTGCACAAGAGCTTGGCTGGCAAAGCTCCTTGTCGCTCCCGTGTCCAACACCGCTCTTTTCTTGATGTGTTCCACTATGACTTCTGCAGTGAAATGAGTACTGTCGTGGTGTAGGAGGCTTAGTTGACCCGGCGAGGGGTCGTAGTTGCTGGACCCGCCTTCCCTCCTGCCTGGCGTGGTCCGTCCTCGTTTCCCGGGGGAGGTCGTTGGCAGCATTCGATAGTGCGGAGTCCGCGACGTCCGCAAGTCCAACAAAACAGGATACGGCGGTTGTGCCAATACCGTTCCGTGTGGCCGTCTTGCCCGCATCGTCGACATGAAGTGGCTGGGTTTATACTCACTTCGGCCGGGGGTGCCAGCTGTCGATGCTTCACTTCTCGCTCACGTGGCCGGTGGTTTGTGGGTTCCGGTTGCCGTCCATGTATTTCTTCAAGGTCCTCTGCTAGAACGATGAGTTCCTCGAGGTTCATGAAGTCGCGCCGTTTCACGTAAAGTTGCACGTCCTTCCGCGCGTTTCGATAGAGGCGTTCAAGCTTCACCTCCTCGGCCCAGTTGACATGACGCATAGCGTCGTACAGGTCGAGCACGTAGTCCTTGAAGGGTTCGTCTGGTTTTTGGTGCCGGTTACGTATGTGGTCCTCGAGTCCCTCGAAATAACGGGTGGACAGAAAGAATTTCAAAAACGCCGTTTTGAATTGACCCCAGGTTTGCCAATCCATTATTCTGTTGCGGAACCAGATCAGAGCTCGGTCTCGAAGAAGTTCCGGCATTGTCCTTGGTAGCAAGTCTCGGCTTATCCCATACGCGGTGGTCAGTTCTTCCAACCTTTCGATAAACGCGAGAGGATCGCGACCACCGTCATATCTAACTGACCACTTCCGCACTTTGTCCATGACGTCGGCGTGATCTGTCGTGCGTTCCCTCGACGGTGGCCCGCATTCACCCCCTTGACTTGCTGTTGAAATGGTGGTGGGCAGTTGCAGAGTTTCCACTGTTTCGGGCTGATGCGTCTGTGCCGTCCCCATTCGGTGCGGGGACTTCGCTTGCTGGTGAATCCTTTCCAGTTGTTCTAGTCGCGCCATGACCTTTTCGTCGTCCTTCGAGTCTGATGCAAACGTGGCCAGCCGTTTTCTTAAATCCTCGACGGTTCCACCTTCGTCGAGTTCAAATTCCTTCGCGTAGGTTACTAGCTCGTCCTTGCGTAATGAGTAAATCCAGGCAATCTTCATGGCGTGCGTCTTCTTACGGCACTCTGTGATGAGTTATTTCGATGTTCGTGTCTCGTCGAGATGTTGGAAGCCTTAATGTCCCTGCTCGGGCGCCACTGTAACGAAACTTTTCCCTCTCTGGCCAGGGTATGTGACTCAGCCGAGTCCAGGATCCGTCCAGTTATTTATTTGATTGAGACACAAGGCTTCTTTCAATGAATTCTCTCTTTTTATTAATTTCTAGATTAATTCAATAAATTCTAATTCAACAATTAAGCTTATATAAAATATTTGGAAATGGTCTTAAAATGTATAAATGGGTACAAAATAGATGTATGGCCTTTGATAGCCTTCACAGGTGGACGCTGTGGTGAAAGAACCTGTCCCCGCTCCACTGGGGTACGAGCGAACCGGGTGTTGGCCGCGGGAGTACAACTCCGCAAGGCGACGCGCTGATGAGAATCGTTGGGCTGCGGGAGTACAACTCCACAGGCGACGCTCTGATGCGAACTGTTGGCCGCGGGAGTACAACTCCACAGGCGACGTACTAATGTGAGTGTTGGCCGCGGGAGTACAACTCCACAAGGCGACGCGCTGATGAGAATCGTTGGGCCGCGGGAGTACAACTCCACAGGCGACGCTCTGATGCAAACTGTTGGCCGCGGGAGTACAACTCCACAGGCGACGTGCTAATGTGAGTGTTGGCCGCGGGAGTACAACTCCACAAGGCGACGCGCTGATGAGAATCGTTGGGCCGCGGGAGTACAACTCCACAGGCGACGCTCTGATGCAAACTGTTGGCCGCGGGAGTACAACTCCACAGGCGACGTGCTAATGTGAGTGTTGGCCGCGGGAGTACAACTCCACAAGGCGACGTGCTAATGAGAAACTTTGGGCCGCGGGAGTACAACTCCACAGGCGACGCTCTGATGCGAACTGTTGGCCGCGAGAGTACAACTCCACAGGCGACGTACTAATGTGAGTGTTGGCCGCGAGGCCCTGTTGGCGTCGACGTTGTGGCTCTGCCGAAGTCGAGGCTCTGCTGGCGTCGACGTTGAGGCTCTGCTGGCGTCGACGTTGTGGCTCTGCCGAAGTCGAGGCCCTGCTGGCGTCGACGTTGTGGCTCTGCCGAAGTCGAGGCTCTGCTGGCGTCGACGTTGTGGCTCTGCCGAAGTCGAGGCTCTGCTGGCGTCGATGTTGAAATGACTTACCGAAGAGGGACTTCCAAAAGACCACTGTCCAGGCCGGGAGTTCACAATCAAAAGCCCCAATTCCTCGTGGTGAAGCGCCTTTTATAGTGACGATGGTATTCCTACGCGCTTATTGTAAGAAGCTTGTTGTTTCTTTCTTGCCTGCGTGGTCGTATATGTGGTCGAGCTCTCTCGATACACTCAGGCGATGGTGCTACTTTCTAACAACTCTCAATTTTTGTCAAATCTCTTTTCTACTTTGCTTGCTACTTTGCTACTTTGCTTACTTTGTTACATACATATTAATATGCAGAAACGGTAGTTTAAAATGAAATTGATGTATATTCTGGGTATATATATATACAAGTAAAAAACATGCAAATATGGAATTATGTGGGGGGAAATTAAGTTGTCCTTAATTTGCTCCTGACAATATATATATGTTTGACCGGATATATATATATATATATATATATATATAGATATATATATATCCGGTCAAACAGCGCCAGTTGCCGCGGAGAGAGCCCGCAGCCGGGCTTACGCTCACGAGAGAGGCGCATCTCATGACCGGCAGGCTGACAGGAGAGAGACTGGAGTGCTCACTCCTGACACCCTACCGATCGATGAGGGAGCACCTCTGGCGAACGGCAGTTGGCGTTAACAATGACGTTGTTCAGCTTCCGATAGTCAACGCAGAAACGGGTGCTTCCATCTTTCTTTTTAACTAACACGATCGGTGAACACCATGGGCTAGTTGATGGTTCAATAACTCCACCTTTTTGCATTTCGTATATTATTTGTCCCGCTTCTTCTCGTTTTGCTAGTAGGACTCTGCGTGGAGCTTGCCGAACCGGTCGTGCATTCCCAGTGTCTAACCGATGTTGCACGATGGCAATTCTTCCAAATTTATTGCCATCGTTGGCAAATATGGAGCTATACTTTTCTAGTAGCTGTGTTGCTTTCATCCTTTCTGGCCCGCTCACCTCATTCAACCAGGTACCCACGATGTTAGGAATTATCGTGCCCTCTTTGAGAACCTCGTTTTTGCATTCCTGGGGAGGATTGTCACAATTAACCACGGCTTCCACAGCTTGGCATTGGCCTACTAACGCTCCTTTCTCCAAAGTGATCGGTGAGCTCTACTCATTCATCACTTGAATTGGGATCCGCTTATTTAATTCCCGTTTGTACCAAGGTTCGTCCAGCCAATATATTCGCAGTCCTTTCTGATGCCTCTACTACCCGTAGCCTGCTTGCTCCACAGTCTCCCTCTACATATGCCCACAGTACTGCTTCGGACTTTGGTGGAATCTGCTGACGGTGACTTACATTCCTGATCTGAGGCCGTTCATACCCACTGCTTAGGGGTATCTCCATGTTCCGGCACGTCAGCATTCTTTTCTTCAGATCAAGAGTAAGATCATGGGCTAGTATAAAATCCACGCCAATTATTACCTCGTCCATTATACCTCGTCCAGCCAATAAAAAGGTGTGAATCACTTCTAGCGTTCCAATCTGAACCTTGCACACCAGTTTGTTCCTAGAAGCACTACTGGCATCTTCTGTGCTTATTTTTTTAGTGTTAGTAAATGACCATCATGCGAGGGGTAGAAGCACCAATTTTGGTGTGGACATCAGCCACGCATACGCGGTTGTACTTGTCGCGGTAAACCTTGGCAATACGGCCCAACCGCCACGAGATTCAAGGCAAATTGTCGTCACGAACGACGACCAGATCGTCTATTTTAATTACGGGCTGTGGGGTTTTCCACTTAGTACGGTGAGAGAGTTCTCGGCGTATATTTTAAGTACGGGCTGTGGGGTGTTCCACTTAGTATGGCGAGAGAGCTATCCGGGGTATTCCGTCTTCCATCGTTGGCAGAGATGTTGCGCGGGTGCCTGTACTCACCGCCAACGATTGAGTACTGAGAGCGAATTGTTAAGATTTTCAGGCTCCGCCGGAGCAAGTATGGGGTCACCAACCAGAAAATTACCTGGAGTAAAGGCTTCCATAACGGTTGGGTTTTTCGATGATGCGTTGAGGGGCCGATAGTTGAAGCAAGACTCAATTTAACTCGGAAGAGTTGTAAATTCTTCAAAAATGCATTTCGTGGCTGGGGCCACTTTTCGCAAATGGGTTTTAAGGCTCTTATTCCCAGCCTCCCATTGGCCTACCGTATTAGGGACGCTCGGTGGGATAAAGCTCCAGATGTCTTGATACGAGCGCTGGACTTCGATCAAGTCCTTGGTGCGAGTCATGAACTCCCGGAATTCACATCGGAGTTCCTTTGAGGCACCTACGAAATTAGTGCCATTGTCGGAGTAGATTCTGGCCGGGCAACCTCTGCGCTGTGAACCGGGAGAACGCAGCGAGGAACGTAGCCGTTCATATATGACTGGTGGGCTTTGGTGATAAATGGCCTTTGTTGCGAAACAGAGAAAGACACAAACAACCTTTAGTAATTAAACACACGAGTCCCGTGTAGTTTTTATTTTTTGAACGGACCGGCAAAGTCGACTCCGGTGGTGGCATTTTTTTGTAACCAGGGTATTGTTACAAAAAAATAATATGGGGGAAAATCATCAAATTTCAATACAAGTGGTTTTATTTGTCGAGATTCTATACAAAGTTCAATAAAGTTTTGAATAAAAAATTAGTTTATTTGAAAGGATTTTGGGAAAGGGTGCAATCCTTGACGTGATTATAGCGAGCGCCTGGGACACTTGCATGAAAATGGTCCGTTTTTCGTCACGGTCGCAATGCGAAAGAGCTTTGCTCTGCTACGCGCTAGTGCACGTAGGGAGCTTGCCGATCTCCTGGGCTGGTGGTGGGACTCGCGTGGGAACCCGGTGCATGTCTTAAAACTGTGCAACCGTTGAAATAAAGATAGGTATTTCGTGTTCCGTCACCCTACACTGTCTCTTTGTATTTATGCTGCAGAGCAGCGTACCAGAGTGCAAAGAAAAGAAAAACCCTATAATCCCTTTCCCACAGCACCGGAACGCGAATATATATATATATATATATATATATATATATATATATATATATATATATATATATATATATATATATATATATATATATATATATATCCGCGAAAGCGGATCCATATATATATATATATATATATATATATATATATATATATATATATATATATATATATATATATATATATATATATATACGCCGTTACGTATTAATGTAGCCACTAAAAACCCACCTCATCACTTTGGATCTCTCTACCCCGGAACCGCTTTCGCGGACTACTGTACTCTCCTGCGTCCAGGTCCGTCATTTTAACATTGCTCTTGCTATAGTTTTTCTTTGCTGTATGTCTCTCCTCGCCGTTTGCTTTTGCCATTTCTGCATTTTCGAGGACTCTTTTCTTTTTTTTTAATGCCTCTCCACTCTTATTTCCACTCTTAACCCTGGAAAAAGCCACGTAGAGCATTCCATGCATGAAAACTGCTATTCTAAGCTCGTTTTCACACAAAAACCTTGTAGAATACCGTGTTTTGGTCCGCCTAATACCATTGCATAGACCTTCTGATACATCTAAATTACAGCAGCATTATAATGGTATTTTTTTATTCTCAATTCGTGTGATATTAAATCGGTTACATCAATGGAATTAAGATACTCTGCGGTTAATTGAAGCGCTCCTTTATGCTGATATTTGACAGAATCGTAACTTTGTTTTTGCGTAAAACGAATATTTTTCTAGAAAATACTTTTAAAATTTTATTAAACCTCTTACATATTTGTTATTGAAATTTATATGGAAGTAATAAATTGTCGTCAACATTGTCGGAAGTAATAAATTGTCGTAACAAAGAAAATTGAGTAGAATACCAAATATGGTTAATAATTAATACACTACATAACTACCGATATAGGCAAATTTCAAAAATTAACTTTATATTTGGTATCGGTGGTCCCAAATCAAGAGGAAATTACTCTAATAATTCTTGCCCCTGAAAAAGTTTAATTTTTCCAATTTAGTAATATAACAATAAAAAATGAGAGTGGGTTAGATCTGTGCACGTTATTTTATTTTATTTACAATCACCTTTTTTAATAGCCGAATGCTACATACGGATCTGTTCCCAAAGTATGCCTGGGCGTTATTGTGGGATATTTTGTGGGAAAATTTAGTTATCAAAAGAGATGTGCTGAAAAATTAACGCTACTTCCCAACTCAAAATTTGCGGATATGTTACGTGCACGCAAAGAAGGTAACAGCCCCATTTCGTCCAATTACGGCATTGGTATTGGTATGTCTATACCAAATTCAGCAGATGGTTACAGTGGCGATTACAATCGAAAAGAAGATAGTGCGCTGGAAAACTCGTTACACATTGATGTTGGGAGACCTTCAGTGATGGAGTTAGACGATATATATCGTCCATCATTGGAAAGTGAGTATACATATACTCGTATCATTATGTACCTTGTTATGTAGATAAGTATATAATGTAGAGCAGTTGGTACTGAAAATGGGCGAAATCGGGTAATAACCTCGCCTTTTTTATACCAAATGCAAAGCAAAAATATGAATATTTCGTAAACTGTAGGAGATATTAAGACGAAAAGCTCTATAGTAAAAAACTACATGCTGAATTGCAAAAATAAGATATCTAGCGATCGGCTTATTCTTGCCATAATTGACTCTGTAGAGAAAAACGACCGCTTTGTTTTAGATTTCGTAAGTAATCCAACTGAGGACTCTTTATTTATATCTTCTTATCGCTACCTTCTGCACAAAACGCACTCAGTGCATTCTGCATACATCTTAGAGGTACCTAATTAGCCACTAGATAAGAAGTAATTTTACACCATCTGCGGACATATTCCATAAAATATCGATAGATGCATTTACGCTTACCTCATATTTAACCTATCCAAAGCAACTGCATCATTCGATAACGAGTCCCTTTTACAGAATAAACAAGGCATTGATTGTTATCTGTAGGATTCTTGCCGTCACGCGCAATAACTAAAATATCTGCAAACATCGCATCAGTTTATATATAGTTTCAGTTTATATAGTTTAGTTATATTATAGATATTATACTATAACTAGATATATTATTATAACATAGTTTAGTTATATAATTCAACATACTCCCCGAGTTGAATCACTGATGATTCCAGACGGGTCATTTCGCTCATGCAGCTTGACTTCACAACTTCAGTGAATCTTCGCTTGACCTTGAACTGGTTTTAGTTATAAATTTCTTTGCTCCGTTGTCGGTCGTAGTCAACCGGTCGCATTCCTCATTGCAGATGTCGCTATTCAGCAGACAATGTAGAAACCTATGCGAAAAAAATGCGTGAAATGGCACGCGACGTTTTTGGTATGGTGTTAAAGTAAATAGGAACGATAGAAGTGAAGTTGGGTAGCGAAAGTGTTTGGTCAATTGGCTGGAGAACGTCGAAGAGAAAGGTTCACTGAAGTTGGTGTCCAATCAATTATAATATTTTAGAATTGTCAGTATTAGAAATTCAAATCAAGTTCAACCACTTAAAACACACACAACCCTTCATAAACTAATGAAGGGGTCACTATAAATTTAATGGTCCTTCGAGCCGGGTTCGGAAAAATGATGGGAGGGTCTGGCGAATTGTCGTCAGGCGATCATAGCGCTAAAGAAGTGCGAATTAAAGTGCGTCAACGGGAGCAAACTATAACTCGATTGCAGTTGTTACTCGATCGAGTTGAGACCTTCAATACGATGTCGACGCACCAGCTGCAAGTGAAGTTAGCCCTAATCGACCGACAGTATGAAGTGTTCGACCAATTGCAGTCGGAATTAGAAATGTTAGACGAGACCCAGTTGGATGCTCCGCACCGCGCTAATTTTGAAGATTCGTTCGTGGAAGTCAAGGCTCTAATTCTGTCTCGCTTGGAGATGTTGCAGTCTGGTGGACACGATGCGCACCTAAGCAGCACTCGTATTACACATCACAACAAAGTAAAACTACCACAGCTTCAATTAACCAAATTCAGTGGTGAGCAACATGATTGGGTGTACTTCTTTAACATGTTTACGGCGCTTGTCCATAACAACGACGAGATCTCAGCCGTAGAGCAGTTCCAACATCTTCGTTCATGCATCGTGGCAAAGGCTAGTCACGTCATTCAAACTCTACAAGTGACGCCTGAAAATTATCAACGCCCACTTGATCTACTCATCGCGAGGTATAATAACACAAGGCTCATATTTCAATCGCACTTGCAGCATATTTTCGATGCCCAAAAAATCTGTAAGCCTAATGTATCGGCATTACGCAATTATATGGATACAATAAATGCAAATTTGAGAGCCATGCAATCGTTTGCCAACAGGGCTGAAATTGGTGATGGGATCTTACTTCATTTGGTATTGTCCAAATTAGATGTCGAAACACACTCCAAATGGGAGGAGTTCCTGGTGACGCGAGTTCGTTCACACTATCAGCTTGGGAGGACTTCGCAAGGTTCTTAGAGCGTCATTGTCAAGACATAGACATCGTCAGCAACAACAATTCCTAAAAACCTAATCACCCACCACTTCGTTCGTCTAGTTCAGCAAATCACCACACGTCAAAATCGTCGACACTAATGGTTTCGAAGGCCTCTTGCAACTTGTGCGAGGAGCTCGTATACCACAACGCTTTCAAGTGTGCTAAGTTCGTTGCCCTTGGTCCTGTAGAACGCTATCAACTAGTAAAACGAAAAAAGCTGTGCCTGAATTGCTTCGGAACACAACATATGGCCACATCGTGCACGTCTAGTCACAGGTGCCAACAATGCAAGGCCACCCACCACACTCTCCTCCACCGAGAGCAGGCATTGAAGGCAACCACAACCTCGAGTGCGCCCATAGAGCCATAGCCTCCGCAAGTAGCACTGCAAGCAGGACACCAATCCAGCGAAGTGATCATTGCTACTGCTCTTGTACAACTTAGCAATGACAAGGGCATAACACTAGTGGCTCGGGTTATACTCGATTCTGCATCGCAACTTAATTTTATCACAGAGCGTACTGCACAGTTCTTACGTGTAGATCGCCAGAAAAATTATGTCAAAATCCACGGCATTGGCCGTTGCAATTCGGAAGCACATCACTCTTGTACAGTGAGCCTCAGCTCGCTGTACGGCGCGTACTCGACAAAATTGGAAGCCATCGTAATACCCACAATAACCACCTATCAACCAAGTCGCTTAATCAGCATAGAGAAGTGGAACCTTCCAATAAAATATTTTCTTTGCTGATCAAACTTTCAACAAGCCTGGTCCCATCGATATGCTCATTGGAGCAAGCCTCTTCTACAATCTGCTCATGGTGGGCCAAATAAAAGTAGATCCAAACCAGCCAGTCCTCCAAGAAACTGTGTTAGGTTGGATAGTATCAGGTGCCATGAATCCCAAAGCTGGCCTATCATCATCTTCACTTAGTTCCAATACACCATGTACTGTCACCAAAGAAGAAGAAGCATGTGAGAACTACTTCCAAGCGACGACACGGCGATGTTCTGAGACAGGTAAATTCATCGTCCGGCTGCCCTTTAGGGAGTCTCCAACCACACTAGGTCAGTCGTCCGAAATTGCAAAAAAACGGCTTCACTCAGTTGAAAAACGAATACATCATAACAGGCTAGCGTGAGTATAATTGCGCCACGTATGTAGACACGGGTCTAAAATCTAAGTTAACCACTAAATCAAAGTTAAGGGAGGTAGTATAAGAAAATAAGAAAAGTAGGGGGAAATAGTACAGTAAACTGAGATTATAATTACTCTAAGAAATCATTAGTTACAGCAACTGTTGAGAAGCAACTGCAAAAACATAAGCGAGATCGTTAAGAAACCATTGATGCTCCAATACATCCATTGCCCGCATCTTTCTCCGTGACACCCACAATAGCGTTTAGCTCATCCAAGTCTTCTACAAGAAAACTTTCACCACCGTCAAGCTTTTTCACGAGTACCGATCGTTGCGGTTCGTCAACACTGTCGATCATTGCCAACGACCGACATCGACTTTCGAGGAAATTTTGCAGCTCTTCAAATGTTGGTGGCTCAATTCCAGTTAGGGATAGCTCCCATTGTTTCCGAGTGTCGACGCATAACTTGGACACAACTACGTGCACTAGCCAGTCGTCCTAAAACTCAACTGGCTGCCCTAATGCACCAAGCGCTCTTGAGTGTTGGACCACTCCATCCAAAATCTGCTTTATTCCACTGTCAGTATCGTTATTAGCTTTAGCGATTTCATCAATTGCGCACAGATGTTTTTCTACAATAATGCGCAGAACTTTATATCGAGATTTTGGCAAATTCCACGCTTGCTCGTACTTTGCATTGTCAGCTTTAAAGTTGCTCACTACACGTGCAGCTTCGCCTTTTAAGCAATTTTGAAGATAGTGTAATTTTTTACCTTCGGCTAAATTATTGTTGTGACCAATCGCTGCTAAGAAGGCACCGTGAAATCTAACCCACTCAATGGGATCTCCAGAGAAGCTGGGCAATTCTAATTTGGGTATTAATAAGATGTACAATATTTGCTTTTGTACTTACGTTATTGTTCGCGGAGGTGTTCGTCGTGGTAACCCTCGATGCATTTCTAATGGTAAACTGAAAATTTGTCCGAGCTTTTACATACCATTGCTCGGCACGATCTCTATTCGCTTCCTCCCCTTCCAACGTTGCCTCACGTTGAACAGTGTCTATTCGAATGGTTTACAGTTTTGCTTCCCGCTGCTCGACTGTTGCGGATGAACGGGCTTGAACATTGCGTACTCGAGCGGTTTCCAGTCTTGCTTCCCGTTTCTTGACTGTTTCAGATGAACGGGTTTGAAGAGTGCGTATTCGAACCGATTCCAGTCATGCTTCCCGCTGCTCAACTGTTTCGGATGAACGGGCTTGAACATTGCGTACTCGAGCGGTTTACAGTCTTGCTTCCCGTTGCTCGTCTGTTGCTGAAGCTCGTAATGCCTTTTGTTTTTTCTTTAGGTGTAGATCGACCAATTTATCGATCGATTGTGTGTAAGTTATTTTATTGTGTAGCACATCACAATCCACGCATTTGTCCACTATGAAAAATAAGTCTTATATTTACTAATTTTAAATATTCTCAGCTAAAATTACTTGACTTTAATTACTTAAATTTCCTTAAATGTATTATAATTTAAAAATTTGTATTCCACAGATACTATGCCACAGTTAAGATCAGATTATCCCACAGAGTCAGATCTGCAGTTAGAACCACCTAAACAAGGAACAACATATGAGGAAATTCGCAGGCGTAATCGAAATTATTAAAGTCAAATATTTAATCAACTTTCAGAAATGTTGCAAATAAAAATCAAGAAGTAATCTTTCAGTTTTCTTAATATTATTACAATTATAAAGTAATTTATTTACGAAAAGGATTATAGTAAAATATCTACGAATTAACAGAATATTTTAACTGTCCAACTTCGTACAAATATGCCGCCAGCAATTTTGTCTATTAAAGAATAAAGTGAAAATATTTGTAATATGTGTGTAGTTTATGTGTGTGCGTGTGTGGTGTGTATATTAATATACCCCTTCAATATAGTTGTATTTGTCAATTTTCTCATTTTGAGAATGAGCCCCGTCGTCACAAGCTCCTATTGGCATCAGAACGACATTCCTTCCTGTTGCTTCTTGCAAAGTTAGAGTTACTGGAATGGATCCGCCCTCGCGCGTCATGTCCGGTTCAGTTCTGAAGACATGCTTAATTGCTCTTTTAGCAGCCTCGTAATGTGGATGCCTCGGATTTGTCGTCCATGATTTTCCGCTACTAATCAGATTTATCTAAATAGTATTTAGTTTTGATATATATATATATATATGTATGTATATATACAACACCGTGGGTCATTGCCTTATATATATATATATATGTATATAAGGCAATGACCCACGGTGTTGTTGTTTTTGTATCGTCATTATGCGAGAACCTAGTAGGCAACCGAAAGCTGCCGTAGGTTCCTGCAAGTAGCGTTCTCTACAACTCTTTATATTTATCTTCAACATCGCTTCTGTGATCTGACATACCATAATTAAGATGATTCTATTCTACCGGGGTATACTTCAAATACGATATAGTCTCCACATGTAAGTTGTCTCCTCGAACGACATGGGTGGTTCCGATTTAATACGTCCGTAGAGTTCCTTCAGATATTCTGGTCTGCCTCGGTGTCAGAAATGATGATGCAAAGCCTTGATGCGTAGCCATCAATTGACTATCGAAATCGGGTTACTCGTAATATCAGGTTCAGCCTACGAGAAAATTACCTGGTGTTATAGGTACTTAGAGATGGGCAATTAAGACAAGCTTCGTTTTTGGAGAGAGTTCACCTTCGAAAGTGAATTTCGCTCCTAGGTGAATAGCTTCTAAAACTTTACGTTCGGGAGACAAAGAAGCCATCAGTTGAATTCTATGCTTTCTCCTATAAATCAT
The DNA here is from genome assembly GCA_922984085.1 of Sicus ferrugineus. Lineage (NCBI taxonomy): Eukaryota > Metazoa > Arthropoda > Insecta > Diptera > Conopidae > Sicus > Sicus ferrugineus. The sequence continues at coordinate 18,155,177 of OV277348.1, forward strand.
ATAAAAAGCCTCCGCGGTTTTTTGCCAATTGTTGGAGTTGATGCCTATTTATCAGGCAACACTCACCCGATTGTCTCAAACGAACATTTGTTTAAAAGGTGACATTTCAGCTTACATTTTTTGTGCAGATAGTTTTCTAATTCATTGCTCGTGTAAAAAGTTATATTGATTTGAAAATAAATGAAATATCTGAAGAAATACGGTATGTGATGCTTTTTTACTATCAAAAAAGTAAAAACGCCGAAAAATTTGTGAAATGTATGGTGAGAATGCTGTGAGCGAACGAAGGACGCAGCAGTGGTTTGCTCGATTCCGTTCCACAAATTTCGATGTTAAAGATGTACCTCGCTCTAGTCGGCCAATCACGGAAAAATTCGATGAAACTTTGCAACTGGTGGAAGAAGACCGTCGCGCAAGCTGCCAGGAAGGCACTAAACATCAACCACCTCAGCGGAGGCACTAAACATCAACCACATGACAGTTTGGAATAATTTGAAAAGAGCAGGCTACAAAAAGCAGCTCGATGTTTGGGTGCTACATGAATTCACGCAAGGAAATTTTATTGACTGAATTACCATCAGTGAAATAAATGCTGCTGAAATACAACGAAATCGAACCATTTCTGGAGCGATCCTTATAGGCGACGAAAAATGGGTGAAATACAAGAATATCAAACGCAAGCGATTAAGGTCAAAGGCTGGTGACCCTCTACAAACTACTTCAAAGTTTGGATTGTCGGAAAACAAGGTTATGTTGAGCGTTTGGTGGGATTGGAAGGGAATTGTCCATTATGAGCTGCTGCAACCTGGCGAAACCATCAATTCGGTCCTGTACTGTGCACAACTCGACCGTATGAACGAAAAAAATCCAGAAAGAGCGACCAGAATTGGCCAACATAAAGGGAGTTGTATTCCATCATGACAATGCGCGGCCACACATATCTTTGATGATTCGGAACAAATTGACGGAATTTGGTTGGGAAGTTTTGATGCATCCACCGTATAGCCCGGACCATGCACCGTCTGACTACCATTTGTTTCGGTCTCTGCAAAAATGGTAAATTGGCTGACCCAAGCGCCGTTAAAAATCACTTGGCCAAGTTTTTTGACAATGAACCACAGAAGTTCTACATCGATGGAATTATGAAGATACTCTAAATTGCAAAAGGTCATAGATAATAATGGTTAATATCTACTTGATTAAAATTGATTTTCAATAAAGAAAATTTTTGTTAAAAAATGTACCAAGAAACTGCAGAGACTTTTTATATGACCCATTATAAAGCGAACAAGAAGCGAAGTGACAACGATGCGGTAGAATGAAAGGTTGTCTTTCATCAAAGATCTGGGCATGAGAATAATCGACCGCTAACACGCGACATGCCGTCCTCATGGAAAAAATATTTGTTATGTAAGTCTGTTTGGGATTGAAAATGGGCGATATCGGTTAACAGCCACGTCTACTTTTAATATGGAATGTAAAGGCACCTCGTTTTAAAAAATGTTGTAAGTTGAATATTCATAAACCGTATGAGATATTGAGGCATAATAACACGTATAGCGCCAGTACGAAAATTCTTGCAAAAAATGGGTGCGATCCGCCCATTCATAAAAAGTTGGCAATATCTCATGAACGGTATAGGGTGTGAAGACGTAATTTTCAAGGTATCGGGGGGCATTACCAATCTGCTTCCCAAAAATGGGCTTGCCAAGCCCAGTCATAAAAAAGTTGCAAATATATCTAAAACGGTATAAGATATTAAGACTTTTTTAACACTACGTCTCTGGAGATATTACCTATCTGTTTGCCAAAAATGGACGTAACACGCCCACTTATACAAAAGTTGTTAATATGTCATAAACGGTGCAAAATTTTAATACATGATTTTATCCCGGGGTAGCCAGAGATATTAGCAAAATATTTGCCAAAAATGGGCGTGGTCCGCCTACCTATACAAAAGTTGTCAACTGTAGAATAATTTTTTTAGCTACTCGGGTGTCTGGTCGAAGACAACACCTCTACTTGTTATTATTGTAATATGCATCAAATGCTTTGAGCGGCTTCTATTCAAAAGTTGTTTCACGAGGGTCAGATGACTCAAATTTCGGCCATGGGCTCCTGTTAAATTTAAAATGTGAATTCCATCCCCCACAAGTTTTTTTATGGCAGATAGAACCAAGCTCAGGGAATGCCCCCTATTCATGCAAAGCATTCGTTCGTTTAGAAGGAAAAAGGTTAGTGTGAAGGGGAAAAGTGGGAGTAGTGTCTCTTTTAAAAGCTTCGACGTTATAAGTGGGAGGGAAAACATGCGCAGGGAGATTATTCTACAATAGGGCGACCGAAAAACGAATTCTCGCGGTAATGGGTAGTACGTTGGAATGGGATCGAGACGTAAAAGGGGTGCACCACTCTGGAAAGCCGAGTAAATCTGTTGAATACCTGAACCGAAGAAATCAGGCTGGCTACTTTAGAGGAACAATTACCATTAAAGTATCGGTAAAATAAAGATATACACCCCACATCCCGACGATATCCAATATCATCAGCAAACGAGTAGACGGGGTTAGACGTCAATGACAGAAGGTCATTGATAAAAATGAGAGAAAGAGTTGGAGACAGGACCGAAGCCTGTGGAGCTCCACCATTAATGGAGTGCTCTTCGGAAGCAAAGCCGTCTATCACAACCCGAATAGAACGGCCGCTGAGGAAACTCGATATCCTTCGAGTGAAAGTATTACCGACACCATAAGCAGTCAATTTAGACACGAGTCGGTCAAATGCCTTGGAGATATCCAGAGCAACAACCTTGCTCTCACCGAACTGGTGAATAAAACTGTTCCACCGCTCAATAGGAAACGCCATCAGATCGTCGATGGAACGTTGAGCACGGAAGCCGTACTGGCGATCGCTGATCAACTCGTTGCTCTAGATACCTCATCAGGTTAAAATTTACAATGCTATCCATGACTTTGGAGAGCACTGAGCAGATTGCTATGGGCCGGTAATTTGCAGGATTTTTTGGGAACTGGCTGCACATTAGCAATCTTCCAGGAAGTGGGAAAAACTCCTGAAGTAAATGATAAATTAAAGAGATTGCGCAATGGGCGAGCCAGTATTGAGCGCACTTTCTCAACACATGGGCTGAAATGCCACCCGGTCCCGAGGACTTATTGACATTAAGGTCTGCAAGCACTCTTTTAACAGCTCGCGTTCGAAAATGCATCTCAGGCATAGCATAGCAGATACACCATCGACCGCGGGCAGTGGTTGGCTACTCTCAGGAAGAGAGCAGTTTTGGAGAGCAAACATTTTCTCAGGAAGAGAGCAGTTTTAGAGAGCAAACATTTTGGCTAATAAGTTTGCCTTATCAACCGAGTGAGTGAAGATCTGATCATCCTTGAGGAGAGTTGGAATGGACGATCGCGTATGATTCTTCACTCTCCCCACGAACGACCAAAAGTTCTTGCTACCCCTATGGTATTCAAGAACTCTGCGGCTAAGGCGCTGTTCGTAGAGAACTTTTTCGCGCTTTAGAGTGGCATTGCACCTATTTCTGGCCTGATTGCCCAGCAGTTTAGTATCAGCAGTTTTGTTTGCCAAATGCTTCCTCTTTAGCTTTTCTCTGCTTGTCTGCAAGTCGCATTAAATCAGGAATGGTCTTTTTGTTTAATGGAAATCTTTTTATTGGGTATAAAAGACCTCATACCAAATAAAATTATATTTTCTACCAATTTGGCTGCATCATTTATGTTTCTATCCCTAAAACACAAATGCCAATTGAAACGGCTGAAAAAAGAGGTTCAGCGCATCCCAATTAGTCTTCTCATAAAGCCACACTGTCCGCTTCAGAGCTGGCTGATGAGCGGATTGAAGACTAGAATATGGGAATGTAGCAGAAATTGTAGCGTGGTCCGAATTACTAAGAGGTGCAAGAACATTCACATCATACTTGCTCTGATGTGAAGTTAGGAAAAGGTCCAGAATATTTTGGTTTTGCCCATCAACGCAGGGAAAGTGCGTTGGTTCCTTCACTAATTGAGTCAAATTATTAGACTCAGCAAATAATTCAACATACAAACCCTCAGGTGTTGCGTGACTCGAATGACGTAGCCAATTGGAGTTATGAACGTTGAAATCACCAGCAACAACAATTTCACTGTTCGGGTACGATTCCAGAATTTTAGAAATCGAATCAGAGAGACTGTCCAGTTTATCAAAAGTGGGCAGCCTCCCTAGACCCGGGCTTCTATAAATGAAGCAGAAGTGCAGGATGTGCGACTGGATTTTGAACTTAACCCACATGGACTTAAATTCGGCATCCAACGTGCAAAGGTGTTGCTGACACTGGTACGCAACATCACTGCGAATGTATAAGGCGAGGCCTCTGTGTGGTAAAAACAATGGCAGTAAATGGTAACCCGGCATGTGAAAATTCAGTGGATCTGCCCCCTCGGACACCTGGGTCTCACTTAGCGCCATTATATGCGGTTGGTGGGTACAAATATGCGCATAGACCGCGAAGAAATTCGCCCTCAAGCCATTAGTGGAATCTATGCGGAATTTTGTCATCGCCACCCACTGCAAGGAAGTGTAACCCAGTGTACCCACTGAAGTGGTACAGCTGACCAGCAGCCACGCGTACGTTGCAAGCAAAGCAAAACGCGACAAGACAAGTGTTGGAATGCCTTTATCTTGCCGCGCTTCAGCCCACGGTGCACTCACAGTCGCATGCACACCTAACGGGACCAGGAAGAAGGAGGAGGAGTGAAGCAAACGAAATGCTGAGCTTTACTGCGGAGAGCATAAAAAAGCCCCTCGCATGGTTCTCTGCGTCCCGTTTTATTGTCTATTTATTTGTTGTAATTTGATCAACTTTTATTTATTTGTTATTAAGTTAAGTTATTATTAAGTAGTGCGCTATTGTTTGTTAGTTAAAAAGTGTTGTTTGGTGAAGTGTTATTATTGTATTAAACGTATTTCGCGGCGTGGATTTTCACTATTGTTTTAGACTATTGTTTTAGATTTTATTTGCCCGAACACTGATTAAAAGAAGTATTGGCGGGCGCATCGACCGCCTCTGTCCGCGGTCACATCACAACTGAATACTATATTTCCGGAATATTGGTTCTAATCCTAACTGGAACCGCTTCGATAGTTCTCGCCATTACTTTCGAACTTTCATTATGTAAGATCTGATATATTTCCCCTTGAACGCATAACCAGCGTCTCAATATGTTTCTTATTCTCGTCCATAAATGTTACTCATTTACTAACTGAGTTTATAATTGACCGATTCCACAAATTGTCCCTACCAATTATGCCATCCGCTGGCACTCCCTGTCCAAGTAGCACAATATGTAGCGTTAAACAAAGATGATTCATACCGCTAGATTTGATCACTACGGAACCCCTCGTGGTTACACATCCACCAAAAGCTCCATTAAGGGTTTTTACGTTGTTAGTGTTTACCGTCAATGATCCACTAAACGCGCTTTCCTTTACCAGGCTCGTGTCTGCTCCAGTATCTACTAATAGGATGAGTTTTCCGCTTTTTGCATCTTCACATGATACTTCGATGAACACGTCATCTATAGTGTCTCGGCGACCCTTCTGCCAGTTCAATCCTGAATTAATTTGCCCCCTTATTTCCGTTGTATTTCGTTGTACTATATATTATCGCCTTTACTTATCCCACTTTCTACCCTTGAAAAAAAATTTTCTAACATCTTTGTTGCGTCTTTTTGCCATGAAATCAAGTTTGTCTTATTGTTATTTAAAAAATTCTCAGTACAATTAAAAACTTTTGTTTTCTTTTCTTTAACTACATCTTTTATTATTTGTATTTGTATTTTGTATTTGTATTTATTAATAATAACATTAGTACTTAAGAACTTATGTTCTTTTAATGTACAATGCATGATTACAAATAGTTACATAGCATGAGTGATTTGAATTAGCCTATAGATAGTGAAAATAAATGGGGTAAAGAAAGAAATGGAGAAGAATAAAGGAGGGATTGAGAAGAGAAGTATATGGTCGGGAGCTTCGCGAACATATATTAAGCTTCTAGACCGTGTCCAGTGTCGTGCGTTAAAACTTATAGGGGACAGTAGGGTATCCAGCTCTGTTGAAACCTTGAAGCATCGTCGTGATGTAGGGTGTGTCTCATTATTTTACCGCTACTTTCATGGTAAATGTTCCTCTGAAGTAGCCGGCCTTATTCCACCGGTTCAGGTATTTAGCAGAACTACTAGGCTTTCCAGAGGGCTGCACCCCTTTTATGTCGCGATTCCGTTCCAACGAACCACGCATTACCGTGGGAATTCGTTTTTCGGTCGCGTCATTAGATTGTGGAATAGTCTCCCTGCGAATGTCTTCCCGCCTACTTACAGCGTCGAAACCTTTAAGCGAGGTGTAAACTGTCACTACTCCCTCTTTCCCCCTTCCCCCAACCTGTCATCCCTTTGTAACCAACAAATGCTGTGCATGGATAGGGGGCATCCCCTGAGCTTGGTTTCATCTGTCATAAAAAAAAGTAATTTAGTGTGGCATCCCTAAAACTGGCCCTTCGTGGAATGTTTTTTAGAGCTTGTGGCAGCAAGTTCCACAAACGTATCGCATTAATAAATAAGAATCTTGAGGAGTTTAAGGTTCGAAAAATTGGAATTATGAACAAGGTGCTCCTACTTGATTGCGCAAAGCGTATTTTTTCATATACTAGAAGTAAAAAGGTTGCTTAGTCAGTAGAAGTTTATGAAGAAAAACGCAATTCCTTGCTGTAAGATACTCAATGATATCACAACCGATAATGGCTTTCTTAAATTGCGATATGTGATCGTACTTCCAAAGACCAAACACATATCTCGTTACACAATTATATGCCAGTTGTAATTTTAATTGAGAGCGTGAATCCAATTTACTGTAAACAAGATCAGAGTATGTAATCACATGCAATATTAAGTGTATGGCAAGTTTACGCTTAGTTTCAATGGGAATAAAGTCAGCTGTTGTTCTTAGATTTCGAAGTATGCCATAGACTTTTCCAATAATACTGTTTATATGGTCAGTGCATGTTAAAGAAGAATTTATTCTGAAGCCAAGATTAGTAATACAGTTAACTACCTTTAACCTGTTACCCCGTATGAATAATGATGTGATATAACTATTTACTATTTTGTACTTGGAAACTGGTAAGACAGATGACTTTGAGGCGTTCAGCTGAAGATTGTTATTGGTGGCCCATTTACTGATTCTGGAAAGATCTTCATTTACTCTGCATGCCAAGTCTTCCAAGAGGTTGGCTTCACCCGAGAGATACATCTGCACATCATCAGCATAGGCATGAAGTGAGCAGTAATTACAAACAGAGAAAATATCATTTATGTAGAGGGAAAACAATAAAGGGCCCCGAACCGACCTTGGGAACACCATTCCTTACTGGCATATACTCAGAAGAATTGTTAGCACACTTAACTCTTTGAAGTCGCCCTCGGAGATAATTTTCCATGAAATGCACTGCATTATCACAGAAACCAAACAAATACTTTAGCTTATGACAAAGAAGACCGTGACTTACATTCTCGAAAGCTTTGGAAAAATCAAGTGGCGTTGAAGCTTAGCAGCTCCTGAACTCTGATATAGAAAAAAACAAAGAAAAAAAAAGTAGACAAAGCAGTGTAAAAGATCCATTGTCATATACGGGCCTAATGTCCTCTATAACTTTCCAGATTGCAGTTGAACAACTGTGTGCAGGACGGAAACCAGATTGAAGTGGAGATAACAACTGTTTATCTTGTATGTATTTTATAATCTGGCTGGCTAAGAGTATTTCAAAAACCTTGGACAGAGATGATAAAATACTTATTAGTCTGAAATCCTTCGGTTCAATTGCTGCTGATTTTTTTGCCAGAGGCACCACGGCAGCAACTCTCCATAGGCTTGGAAACGTCGAGGATGCTAGACAAAAATGAAATATGTGGGTCAACGGTCTCAATATATAAGCAACAATGAGTTTTAAGAATCTAATGCGAATATTGTCTTCGCCCAGTGCATTAGACTTGATCTTCATTACGCCGATAGCCCCTTCAGCTTCAGTAACTGCATTGAATTGAAACGATTATTGCGTTGGACTGGTCGAAAATCGAGCAGCGTTGTTCGTACCCAAGTTGTTAGAAAGAAAATAACTGTTTAGAGCATTAGGGTCAATATGGCATTCTGACTTTTGCTTAGCACCAATGCCAAACTTTTTCAGATTTCTCGATTTAGCGCAGTATTTAGCTTTTGATTGTCTCGTAATCAAAACAGCTGCATTTATAGCGCGAGTATAATTGCGCCACGTATGTGGACATGGGTTTCTTTTCCACATAGAATGCAACCTATTTCGTTCATTAATAGCGCGTCGCACACGGTTCGTGAAATATGGACAGGATACATTTTTTATAGTAATCGCTTTATGTGGTACATGCTTATGAAAGAAGTTATAAATGGTTCTTGTAAAAAAATTCAATTTTCTCGTCTGCAGTAGTACAGTACCAAACCTGGTCCCAAATAACAGAAGAAAAGTCTTGAAACAGTTCTGGGTACTTTATCGACGTACCCTATTGAAGTCAAAATAAGAAAAATTTTGCGTGACTGTAGCGAATGATAATTTAATATTCAGGGTACAAAAAATTAGGTCATGATCTGACAGAAAAAATATTGGGTCAAACAGTAATACAGCTGAGCTATCAGATACGATAAAAAGGGCAAGCAGACTGGGACGGTCCTTATCCGTGAAACGTGTTGGCTCCGAGCAATTAACTACTGACATGTCCATAGATGAGACATGCTCATGAAATGATATAGATAAATTATCATCACGCATCAAAATTATATTAAAGTCTCCACATAACATGAGGAAATCGAAGTTGGGTGACAGTTCACATAAATCAGTAAAGAAAGCGGCAAGGTTATTACTTTTATTAGGGTTGTAAACGCAGGTCAAACATATTTTAAACATGTTGTCAAACATGTTAAAAAAAGACTTAGAAACAACACCTGACTTTAGCGAACTCCGGCAGTATATTGCCACACCGCCACCTTTTTTTCCATGCCTATAATTTCTATATAGAGTAAAATTCTTAGTGGTATAGAATGAGCTGCTCTTTTCTGCAACAAACCATGTCTCAGACACGCATATTACGTCGACAGATGAACTCTCAAAGACATGTCTTACATAATCTAGCTGAGCAACTTTTAAACCCTCGTATCGCCCACACAAAACACCTACAAGAGACTTGCTATCAATGCCAAAACCATGACTAGCAGAACCACTCATAGCCACCAATACAAAGAGGACCAGAAACAAATATGCCCACTAAATCAAAGTTAAGGGAGGTAGTATAAGAAAATAAGAAAAGTAGGGGGGAAATAGTACAGTAAACTGAGATTATAATTACTATAAGAAATCATTAGTTCCAGTTGAGAAGCAACTGCAAAAACATAAGCGAGATCGTTAGGAAACCATTGATGCTCCAATACATCCATTGCCCGCATCTTCCTCCGTGACACCCACAATAACGTTTAGCTCATCCAAGTCTTCTACAAGAAAATTTTCACCACCGCCAAGCTTTTTCACGAGTACCGATCCTTTCTTAACATACACCGAGTGCAACAGCTTGTTACGTTTTAGTGTCAAAGCATGCTGAATACCCATGCATGCTATTATACCCACAGACAATATGATTAAACCGAAAATTTGTGCAATGCTTGCACTTAAGCATGAAGTCAAAACTCCACACGTATCCACTGACTCAACGGCCGTCGGCTTTACAGTTTGTTTGTCATCAACTGCTTGCCTAACTCCAATTTCGCTTACCTCCTCCTCCAACACTTTCAACACCCGCGCCAGCACTATCGATTCGCCCGTTATCGACTTTCTCGCAACGATCAGAGGAGGACGGTTCAACAATCGTTTTCGATGTATGACTTGTCACCCCCATGATGTGTGACCTCGTGGTACTCATCTTTTTGGGTTCCCAGCTTAGTGGCATTGGCTGGGCCCTCGATAGTTTCCCTGCGTTGTTCCTTGATATCTCTTGACGGGGCAATTTATTGCTATGTGTCCTATTTTTTCACAACGGAAACACTTAATATCATCTCCTCTGCTTCTGTTTTCCTTATTATTCGTATTCCATCTACCCTCATTAGATTGTGGCTGATGTCTACCACTACTTTTAACCGAACTACCTGACGTTCGGCTAAATTTCCTCTCGTCGGCTGCCCCCGTGACTGACATCTCCAATTTAGTTCATGCCCATACATCATGCATTTCTCACAGAATGGACTATTTTTTCTTACGAGACACTCGTCCCTAGTATGGCCTTTCCTTCCGCAGAAACTACATACTATTCGCGTTTTGGCACTGTCGTCCCCACCATATCCATGTGGACGTCCCATCTTTTTGCCGTCCTGCGTGATACCCGGGAGTTATCGCCATGCTGTGTATTTAGTTTCCCTGGGGAACCAATGGGTGTATAGCTTGCAGTCCTTTGGTTAATTTCTAACGTCCAGACAGGATTCATGCTCGCTAAAAAGTTTGATTGAGCTCCGAGAGATCTGCTGATGATCTCGTTTAGCTGTACTGCTTCTGCGACCAGGCTCTCCATGTCGATCACGTTGGTGCCCAACATCGTAATGTCCTCCGCCTGCGTCCTTAGATTTGTTAACCTTTCTCGGAACTCCACTATTTCTTCCCGCGGGAGTTGGGACACTATCTGTATTTCCGAAATTATCGTATCTAGCGATCTACACTTCAGATAGGACAGCTTTAAAGTACTGTATAGCTCTTCTACGCTCGTTATTTTCTTTCCCTAATTAACCCGTAAGCATTCCCATGAAACCTTTGCTTTACACATGGCAAGAAGTCACCTATCTCGGAATCCAATATACCCCTCCCTCCGAGTTCACATCCCTCAATAAATTTATACACTTCATTCCTCAAATCAGGCGAACGGGTACCTGAGAAAAATGGTACTAATCTGTTTACATTTTTTGCAATTACTACTATACTCATTTTTAAGCCTGTTTTACTGCTGATGATCTTTAAACCTGTTGCAGGTAGCGAAGGACGCCCAATGGGATCTTTGTCCGGGAGGGTCTTATCTGCTAGCAATTATTCTTGTGGAAGGAGCCTATTCTCTTCTTTTAACTCCTCTATTCTCTTATGAGCCTCTTCTAAGGAGTCAAAACTTTCCCTGCTTTTTTGGTTTAAAACTGTCGAGAGCAAATTTCCCGAAACTCCCTTTTTCTAAATCAACTTTCTCAATCTAATATTTTCCTCTTCTACTTCCTTCACTAAAATCTCCTCTAATTCTCTGTCTGTCAAATAGTTGTCGTATCTGTTTGTTAAAGCGCGAAATTCAGCTTTCCACCTCTCTAATTCCTTTAGCGCACTTTTACTTTTATGTGCTATAAAATCCTCTCCTCCTCCTCCTCCTCTAAAATTGCATCCGCCTTCTCTACCTTAGAGAGACTACCTAGATCTTTAATCTTTTCTTTTATTAATACTAAATTCTCCTTATTGTTTACAGTGGACGAAAGATTATCCCAAATTTTTTCAATACACCTGTCCAACTGCCCCACCAAATCCTTATAATCTCTTCTTAAATCCCTTAATCGTGCCTCCAAATCGAGCGAAATATACATAAAGTAACCAAAAACAACTAAAACAAAAAGACAACGCTTGCAATTTTTCCAACACTTTGGGTCTGGCAAGCAAATGAGCAAAAACAATCAAAACGCCAGCAACGTTTTGCGCTGAAATCCGATCTCAAGCAAGCGTAAGCGCCACCGCCACTCTTGAGTTTCGCGTCACGGTTTAATTGTAGACACACTTCACGTATTTTCTTTCAATGTTTTTCTAATAGCATTCGTAAAACTGCTAAGTCTACTATTATCAGAAATTATTCGTGTTCAACTATTTTTGCATTTGCACAACAATTTATTATATTAATCCCCCTAAAGCCAGACTCAGACACAGGATTACGGGTAAAGGAATCTTGCCCATTATTATTTATGTGTGTTAGAATTAAATTTTACTTCTTCTCACTAACTGCGCTACAAATAATTCCTATTTCTATCTTTACTATATTTAATACTTTTAAAATTTTTATGTTAACATAAACTCACCTGTGCGAACGATTTTCGGTTCGTAATAACTGGCTGCGCCAAATATGTTGTGTCCCTGCTGAAAAATCCTTGTCGTGGGCTTCTCTGAAGTCCTTCCTTCCACAGTCCGTCTCGAATTAAAACACTTCAATTCTACTGTGATCAAACTTTATTAAGATTACACTAGAGTTGCACACGGTTCAGCGCCCTGCTTCACTAATGACTACAACTATCTGCTACATTCCAAACTTACTATATTTATATGTTTTGAACGCGGAAGCTTAAACACGGAAATAACAATATGCTAACTGTAGCGGAAAAGAGCTGCCTCAACACCTAAGCGCAAGAAAGTGGGTCACTAGTTCCACGGTCAGCGATATTTAATGGAAACGAAACCGCAGCTTCAGCGACCTGCGTTCATTCGACGAATTGCTCTAGAAACGGCAATGCGGAATTAAACCAAAAAGCATAACGTGCAAAAAATGCTCAGTGCGATATTATAATTTAAGTATCGCCTGAAAGTATGCCGAGCGGAACTAGTGACTCACAACAGTCGCACGCCAGACGCTTGTGAGTCAGCAAACAGCATTGGGCCTTCCGCGCATTAAAATCGACCCGATTTGCCCGACCCCACTCCTGGATTTTTTTGAGGTCAGATTGGAGTGTGTCATTAATAAATCTGCGTTTTTCAATGATCTCCAGAATAGAAGGACGCCTGGAGAATGAATATGAATGACAAATGCTGCTGTCATCAGCAAACGAGTAGACGGGGTTTAATGTCAATGACAGAAGGTCATTGATAAAAATGAGAAAAAGAGTTCGAGACAGGACCGAACCCGAACTCCAGCATTGATGGAGTGCTCTTCAGACCGGCTGCTGAGGAAACTCGATATCCATCGAGTGCATGTATTACCGACACCATAAGCAGCCAATTTAGACACGAGTGCTTTATGCCACACTCGGTCAAATGACTTGGAGATATCCAAAGCAACAACCTTATTCTCACCGAATTGGTGAACACAACTGTTCCGCCGCTCAGTGAGGAACGCCATCAAATCGCCTGCGGAGCGGTGAGCACGGAAACCGTACTTGCGGTCACTGACCAATTGGTTGCTCTCCAGATACCTCATCAAGTTAAAAGTTATAATGCTCTCTATAACTTTGGAGACCATTGAACAGATTGATATGGGCCGGCAATTAGCAGGGTTCGTAGCCTCACCTTTTTTGGGAACTGGCTGCACATTGGTAATCTTCCAGGAAATAGGAAACATACCTGAAATATATTATAAGTTAAAGAGATTGCGCGATGGGTGAGCCAGTGTTGAGGCGCACTTTCTCAACACGTGGGCTGAAATGCCATCCGGTCCCGAGGATTTATTCACCTTGAGGTTTACAAGCATTATTTTAACAGCCCGCGTTCGAAAGTGCATCTCAGGCATAATATGAGACACACCATCGATCACGGGTAGTGGTTGGCTACTCTCAGGAAGAGAGCAGTTTTCAGCAAAAATTTTGGCTAATAAGTTTGCCTTATCAACCGAGTGAGTGAAGACCTGATCATCCTTGAAGAGAGTTGGCATAGACGACCGCGTCTGATTCTTCACTCTCCCCACGAACGACCAAAAGTTCTTACTAACCTTATGGTATTCAATAACTCTGCGTCTAAGACGCTGTTCGTAGAGAACTTTTTCGCGCTTTAGAGTGGCATTGCACCTATTTCTGGCCTGATTGCGCAGCAATTTAGTATCAGCAGTTTTGTTTAAACGCCAATTCCTAAATGCTTCCTCTTTAGACCTGACTGCTTGTCTGCAAGTCGCATTAAACCAGCAATGGTCTTTTGGTTTAATAGAAATTCTTTTATTGGGTATGAAAGACCTCATACCAAATAAAATTATATTTTCTATCAATTTGGCTGCATCATTTATGTTTCTATCACTAAAACCCAAATGCCAATTGAAACGGCTGAAAAAAGAGGTTCAGCGCATCCCAATTAGTCTTCTCATAAAGTCACACTGTCCGCTTCAGAGCAGAAATTGTAGCGTGGTCCGAATTACTAAGAGGTGCAAGAACATTTACATCATACTTGCTCTGATGTGAAGTTAGAAAAAGGTCCAGAATATTTTGGTTTTACCCATCAACGCAGGGAAAGTGCTTTGTTTCCTTCACTAATTGAGTCAAACTATTTGTAAAGCTCAGAACGGTTGGGTGGTCTCCGAGCACAATCCGGCTCGAAGGACCAAAATGTTCGAGTGCGAACTCACAAGTTATACCTCTTTAATAAATCAACGAATGTTCAATTCTTTAAGATTCTTAGTACTTTTTATATTCACAAGCGCTTGTGCCTCGTCGGCCGAGACGTCGAGCACCAGAACGTGAGCCGTTGGGACAGCTCCCGAGGACGGCAATGGCAGCAATACGCGGCGCAGATGGGCACCGCCCCGGGTGGTGCCAGCAGACGCCCTCTTCGGGTCCGCGCATATTGCCAGCGGATTAAATACATGTGGGCTCTGTAATGAGAAAATGTGTTAATAATGGGCTGTGATGTACAGGGTTCGTTGCTTGTTCCGATGTAGGATGCAAGGCTTGCAGGTATAAGTCGTCGTTTTGATAAGGTTGTAACCTTGGGGATCCAGAATTGGGTACGGACCAGACGAAGAACTAATTGGTTGCCTCCGTGTAGAGATATTTCGTGAATAAAACAAATGAGCAATCGCGAGAATTGGCAGCCGTATGGCAGAGTAATCGGGTGCCGTTCGTCGAAATGCAAGTTGGGACACGAGGACAACCGCCCACCAACGCGCATCGTGTTATCCGTGTGGAGAAAAGGGGTTCAACGAAAGTAAGCTGCTTTTAGATCGCAGCATCCTGTGGTTTTCGAGAGCGGCGTACTCGTCCGTAAAATGAGTCTTCTGGCAGGAGATCGCGAGGCAGCGTTTAGTTTCCTTTATTTCTCCCGGTGGGAGGTGCAGGTTGGGGTGCGAATGTAGGTGACGCTGAGCTGGATGAGCGTTGTGAAGGAATCTATATACGTATGAGTATACGCGTAAGGCTCGTGGCAGCGACGAAAATCGTTCGAGAGGATCCTTATCGGGAGCGCAATGGGTATACAGCGGTTTGACAGTCTTCTGCTCCAGTGTGGTGACGTCTGGGGCGCGGAATTCGGGCCAGCGATCCTTATCGTGGGCGAGCCAAGCAGGTTCATTCCACCAGAGGGTACTCTCAGCGAGATCTTGGGGCGTGACACCGCGACTGGCTAAATCCGCGGGGTTGTCCTGGGATGGGTTCCACATGGAACCATTGCGAATGTGGTACTTTCTCGATGATTTTGGCAACTCGGTTTGCCACGAATGTCACCCAAACGCGTGGGGATTTCTTCAGCCAGGCCAAAACAATGGTGGAGTCGCTCCAACCGTGGATCGTATAATGGGACAGCTGCAGCGTAGGCACGAGAGTGTCGATCATCTTAGCTACTAAAGTGGCTCCACACAATTCTAACCTGGGGAGAGACAAAGTCCAAGGAAACTTCTATTTCCTGAGCGACCTTTATGCGGGCATAGATGACTCCAGCGTAGGCTTTTTGTGAGACATTATAAAAGGCATGGAATTCGACTTCGCTGTCGGAGGTGTAACTCACCCATCGCGGGATGCGAATAGAGCGGATGTGCTGGTAATTCTGTAGAAAACTTAACCAGTTAGCGTGAGTTACCTGTGGCAGAGTGGCATCCCAGTCGATTTTGTCGAACCATACTTGCTGAGTCAGAATCTTCGCTGCAACGATGATCGGAGCCAGCCAACCGGCTGGATCGAACAGCTTGGCGACCAGAGACAACATTCCCCGTTTTGTGGACGCAGCTTTGATGAGGATAGCTTGGACATCGAAGTAAAAGTCATCATGGGTCGCGTTCCAGCGAATTCCCAGCATTTTGGCGATGATGGAGTCTTCTAGCGTCAGGAAATCGATATGGAGTAGATGGGAAGCCGGCAAGTCTGCCAGAATGGTTCGCAGTCCATTTGCGAAGGAAAAAAACCTGCTGAGTCGAGAGCCGCTATGAGTTGGTCACGGGTGTGGGTAGCTGTCACCAGGTCATGCGTGCCTGCGAACACCATCCACGTACGTGGAATGCTGTAGAATGTGTGACGTAAGCGGAAACTTGTGTTCACCTCGTCTGCCAATTGAAGAAGGGTTCGTAGAGCAAGAAAAGGGGAGAAATTAACTCCAAACGTTACCGTTTGAAGCTCGAAGTCGGTAAGTTCGGACTTGTACGGGTCTCGGAAGAGAATGCGCTGATATGGTGTGTGTGCTTTGGGTCGACCAATATTTGGCGATACATTTTGAATGTCTCGAGGCCCCTGAGCGGGGCGTGTCTGGAAAGCCGACTTTAAAGGCAATGACACGATGTAGCGGCCGTCATCGGGTTCGCGTATTTTTCTTCGCGAAACTTTTCGGAGTGGGATAGCAATCTAGTTTTGGGAAGTTCCTCCACCTCCCAAAAAGGTTCGAACTGTTGTTCGAAGGTGACTTCGTTATGTAAGCCGCTTTGATGGGTGCAGTGGCAGATTGCATGGTGGAACCGGGCCGGTTAGGATCCAACCAAACACGGTTTGCTGAGCCATGAGGGAGCCCAGCACTTAGCGGCGGATGCCGTCAAGCAGGATTGCTGGGTATAAATCGGCTCCGATGAGGACGTCGACCTGCTCGCTTTTGGAGAATTTGACATCTGCGAGCTCGATGTCTTGAGGGAGGCCACTGAGAAATGACCTGTCTAACGAGTGGGAGGGCAACCGCCCTGTAATTTGTGGGAGCACGAGCGCCGTCACGTTGATTTGAAAGTTGGGATCAAGTGGCGAATTCAGCAGAAAATCGCTATGTAACATGTACCGTGGTGGCGTATTGTTACCATAGCAGTTCCTAAAAGAACCTGTTTGGGAGATTTCGCGAAACACACTTGATGAGTGTCCTGTGGATTTCGTTGTTGCGTGGGGAAGGAGTGGACTGTATATGTGTGGGAGGTCGCATCGAAGAATGCGGCCTTTCTTGCTGGGAAGCATGTTGAGTCGAACCTGGAATAAAGTTCGAATAGGTAGGGACACGAGAACGCGGAGCGTTATCATACCGTTGCTCTTGATTTCGTTGTTGCGTGGAGGGAGGAGTGGACTGTATATGCGTGAGAGGTCGCATCGAAGAATGCGGCCTTTCTTGCTGGGAAGCATGTTGAGTCGAACCTGGAATAAAGTTCGAATAGGCAGGGGCTTGAGTACGCGGAGCGTTATCATACCGTTGCTCTTGATTTCGTTGCTGTGTGGGGGCTTGAGCACACGGAGCATTTTCAAACCGCCGCTCTTGATGTGAGGCACGTGGGGTCGAATCTGATACAGCATTCGAGGAGGATGGAGCATGCTCACGATGCAAGAGGGTGTGATGCCTGCCATTACATTTGACGCAATTTAATCTGCTTGGACAGTTTTTCACGGAATGAGATCTGGCCAAGCAGTTGCTGCACAAGCGGTTTTTCTGAACGGTATTCAGCCGCTGTGGAACGGGCAAGCTGAGAAACTGAGAACAGGATCTCAACTTGTGCTGCTTCTGGTAAAGAGGGCAGCTATCTTGGGACACCTTCAATTGAAAGGTGTTGACGCGTTTAGAGGCTGGAGTCGAGTGAGTCGGAGTTGAGGGGTGTGTTGATTTCGCGGCGGGTGTGCACTTAATATCTTGCACCGTTTCAAGGGTCTGGAAGCGATGAGTCAGAAACGTATCCAGATCTGTCCATTTTGGGATCTCACCAACAAAACGTTGATGAGAGATTGCTCCCCGAGGGAAAGCGTTGCTTCCGGGAGCTTGCTGGAACAAAAAAATACGATTATCGCGTCCCAATGGGAGGTATCAACACCTTGTAGCGCGAGCGCGGCGAGAATGTTATTGATTTCGCGCTGCAGGTCTTTGATAGCGCCACCGGTTTCCTTCGTGATGGGGGACAGGCCGAAGAGCTTCTTCAAATGGTCGTTGGTGAGGACGCGCCTGTTCTCGTATCTGTCGGACAAATTTTTCCACGCTTGGGCACAACCTTCGTTCGTGAGAGGGGATTTCTGCACGATTTATTTCGCTTCGCCCGTAGTTTTTTGATTCAGGTGTAAAAGCTTCTCAACCGGCGCAATTCTGGTGTTCTGGATATAAAGGGCCGTGAACATATCCCTAAAAGAGGGTCATGAGAGGTAATCACCGTGGAAGGCTTGGGTGTCGCAAGTGGACAAGCTGATGTTGTAGCCAGATGATGGCATTTCAGCTGCTGCTGTATTGAGTGCGGAAGAAGTGGGACGAGTTTTTCGGCATGCGCCGATTTTCGTTGCGCAGCGAATATTCGGTAGCAGTTGCGTTGCTTAGTCTTAATCACTTCTACGTCAGCGGGGGCGGATTCTTCGGAGGCCATCAACTGGTCTAGGCACGTGTAGTAGACTTCCTTGGTCGCCTTCCACATCGTCTTGAGCTCTTCCAGATGAGCATCTAATGAAAAGTCCGAGTGCTCCTACTCAGGGATGGTCACGAAGTCGGCCTCGAATTCGACGATCGCGTCGGAGGCGCGTATAAATTTGTCGGGTGACGCCATTATATTTTTAGGGTTCGCTTAGGGGCGGCGATGAAAGTCGAAAAACCAAAAGAAAACGCACCGAAAAACTATTTCGGAAAAAATTGTATTTTATTTTAGAAGAAAAAAGTCACAGAATGGTTTGCGCGTCGCTAGCTGATTGCGTTGGGGCTCAAGGAGCCTGCTTCCGAAAATTAACCACGTGTTGTCTCTAAACTAGTTACGAAGAGAACTAAACTAGGTGCTGTGAATACTTCTGCTAACTGGGTATTTCACCAGCGAGAGTGCAGACAGAAAAAACAGGTTTTTGTGTTCTGTGTGCACTCTGTGTGTATGGGCAGCGCAAGCAGAAGAGCGCGAGCAGAAGCAAAATGTATCCGTATAAACCAACAAGCAAAAGGTGGTGGTTTTTTTTACTTGCACTGAGCGCACAAGTAACCCGCTCTTATAGTGGCAAGGAGAGCGTAAGCCACGAAAGCGAAAGTGTGTGATCTTTTCACTTTCTTTGTGAGAGCGCGAAACTAAAAGCAATTTTTCGGGAGAGCTCAGCCGAAGGCTGCTCTAAAGATTTCTTGTGCGGGAGCACGGGGCTTGCTTATGCGTCAAGCGGTGAATTTTGCGCAAAAAATGTGGGCTTCGCAACAAGCAATGCTTGCGAAGACGGTCAGCAACAAAAATTTAAGCTTTGGTGCTGCCGTTATTTTTGGGGACCGTTACCCACGAATCGAAGATTCTGGAAGGTTATTATATATATATATATATATATATATATATATATATATATATATATATATATATATATATACATATATATTATTTTATTTATTTTATTTTATTTTATTTATTTTGGGGTTATTTTTGGGGACCGTATATATATATATATATATATATATATATATATATATATATATATATATATATATATATATATATATATATATATATATATATATATATATATATATATATATATAAATATGGCCGGAAGGGTTCGAGCCTAATATTTAGGCACTTAGAATGTGCGAACTCACCTTTCAACACCCGATCTAGCGGCTTGGGCGTCGTAGCTAATGACGTCAGTTTGGGCGTCGCTTATGATGACATTGTGACTCCTGGGCGGCGGTAATCCGGCTCGAAGGACCGAAACGTAAAGCTCAGAACGGTTGGGTGGTCTCCGAGCACAATCCGGCGCGAAGGACCAAAATGTTCGAGTGCGAACTCACTCAAGTTATACCTCTTTAATAAATCAACGAATGTTCAATTCTTTAAAATTCTTAGTTCTTTTTATATTTACAATTCAATTCTTTAAGATTAGCCTTCAGAAGAAATGCACAAAATTCAAAGTGATGACACTGGTTGCAACCCGCACGCGTCAACTGGTTGATAGTAAGTGAGTTGTGTAGGTCCAGCGACGATCGCTGGAGGCCGGTCAATTTGCGCCAGTTGCCGCGGAAGAGCCCGCAGCCGAGCTTACTCTCAAGAGAGAAGCGCATCTCATGACCGGCAGGCTGACAGGAGAGAGACTGGAGTGCTCACTCCTGACACCCTACCGATCGATGAGGGAGCACCTCTGGCGAGCGGCAGTTGGCGTTAACACTATTAGACTCAGAAAATAACTCAACATACAAACCCTCAGGTGTTGCATGACTCGAATGACGTAGCCAATTGGAATTATGAACATTGAAATCACCAGCAACAACAATTTCACTGTTCGGATACGATTCCAGAATTTTAGAAACCGAATCAGAGAGACTGTCCAGTTTATCAAAAGTTGGCAGCCTCCCTAGACCCGGGCTTCTATAAATGAAGCAAAAGTGCAGGATGTGCGACTGGATTTTGAACTTAACCCACATGGAGCTAAATTCGGCATCCGCCGTGCAAAGGTGTTGCTGACACTGGTACGCAACATCACTGCGAATGTATAAGGCGAGGCCTCTGTGTGGTAAAAACAATGGCAGTAAATGGTACCCAGGCATGTGAAAGTCCAGTAGATCTGCACTTTCATCGCCACTCACTGTAAGGAAGTGTAAGGTCAGCCGTACAAGCGGCTACGCGTACGTCGCAAGCAAAGCAAAACGCGACAAGACAAGCGTTATGCCTTTACCTTGCTGCGCTTTAGCCCACGGTGCACTCACAGCCGCCTGCACACCTAACGGGACCAGGAAGAAGAAGGAGGAGTGAAAACAAACAAAATGCTGAGCTTTACTGCGGAGAGCATAAATAAGCTCCTCGCTTGGTTCTCTGCATTCCATTAGATTGAATTTAAAGAGAAGGAGACGAGATAGATATAGAACAGTACACACAATTCTGTTTTTACACGGTAGATACGTTCCAGACAAACCGTTTAAAAAAACCGTGTAAAAAAGATATGAAGAACATATAGAAAGAAGGGGATTAGTTCCATATCCTTCAACCCAGTAAAAAATAGTTAAAATATATGATTCATACCAAAATAAAACTATTATGAGTGTCTTTATAAAAGCGAAATTAAATTTTTATATGCATAAATGCACAGTTTATCTCACAAAAACAAAAGGCAATTCAACTCTTAAAGTAAAAGTAACATAAATATAAAATTATAGCAGTTCAGGAACTGAAAACTCGTGCAAGAAAACAAATATAAATTAATTAACAAAAGGTACATAATCCAATTTTTAAAGTTAATTACAACAAATTAAAAATCATCAATAATTTATAAACAACAAATAATTTATAAACAAAAAAGTCAAGGTTATAAAAATAGCATAGCTCTCAGTGCCGCTTGGTTAGTAGGAGCAACTCGGTCTTCTCAGTACCCAGGCTGAGGCCGTGAGAATTTAGCCAGGCTCGCGTTCTCAGCATGACCTGATTCAATTTTCTCTGGGCATCGGTCAGGTTTCGGGCAGTGATGACGGCCGCTATGTCGTCCGCATATCCGACCAGGAATGTGTCGTCCGGCATCTGTGTGTTCAGGATCTCGTCGTAGCTAGCGTTCCATAATTCCGGACCAAGGATAGACCCCTGGGCTACCCCTGAAGCTACCCCCGTTTTTGCTTTGTAGGCCTTCAGTGGTCTCGTAGAAGAGTTTACGATTGCTTAGATAGCTGCGCATTATCTTTCTCAAGTATAGAGGTATCTGGAATCTGTTCTCTAGGGCGTCTATAATATCAACCCGCCTTGCGCTATTAAAAGCGTTTCTTACGTCCAGTGTTGCAAGGAGGACGATGCGCCTGGAGTAGTGATTTCCGCGCTGCGCCGCAGCAACACTGTTTATGACATCTTCGATTGCTCCTAGAGTTGACCTTCCCGATCTGAAGCCATGTTGTTTGTGGGAAAGCCCTCCAGCGTCTGTGATGGCTTTTGCGAGCCTAGGTTTTAGCAGTCGCTCTAATAGTTTTCCAGCTGTATCTAGCATGCATAGCGGTCGGTACGCTGATGGAGAGTCGTGATTTGCCTTTCCCTTGCTGATGAGGTGGTTGCCATTAGGAGGTTTCTCTTACTTTGTTTTGGGCCGCCTACATTTGCCATCAATCTACTGAGGGAGGCTGTTGCTTGTCCGGCTTTCTTCATCGCGTGCTTTATTTGCTCCCAGTAGTTCAGCTTGGAGTCCAGTCTCATTCCTAGATACTTCACTACTCTCTGTGTGATGATCGGTGTCCCAAAAACTTGCATCTCGATCTCGAGGGGGATATGACGCCTTGTTAGAAGGAGTATTTCTGTTTTCTCTGTAGCTAGCTTCAGCCCATGCACGTCTAGCCACGACTTCGTCCGCCTCATAACCTGGTTTAACTTGCGCTGTAGATCTTCCGTATTGCGGGCGGTTATAACTGCTGCAATATCGTCAGCATATGCCACCAGGTGGGTGTCATCGGGCATGCCGATCTCGAGGATTCCGTTATAATTGACGTTCCACAAGTCAGGTCCTAGTATTGACCCTTGCGCCGCGCCTGAAGTTATTTGTTTCCTTCTTAGTCCGTCAGTGGTGTCATATAGGAGCACGCGGTCCTGGAAATAACTCCGGATCATTCTCATCAAGTACTGGGGTATCTTGAATCTATTTTTTAAGGTATTTATGATGTCAGTCCAATTGACGCTGTTGAATGCATTTCTCACATCTAGCGTTACTAGTAAAACCAGGTGTCTGGAGTACGGGTTTTCTCTACGCGTGGCCTCAACACTGTCTATGACATCTTGTATGGCTCCCAATGTAGATCTGCCTGGTCTGAAACCGTATTGTCTGGTCGACAGGCCGCCAGCCTCGTCAATCGCGGCAGTTAGTCTTGGTTTGATCAGTCTTTCCAGCAGCTTTCCAGCCGTATCTAGTAAACACAATGGGCGGTATGCTTCCGCGCTCTGTCGGTTTCCTTTGCCTTTGTCAATCAATATCAGTTGTTGCCGTTTCCATGGTGTTGGAAATGTGCCTTCTACCAGGCAGGCGTTATACATTCTTAGCAGAGTTTGGGGGCGTTCGTTCGCCATGACTTTGAGTACTTCGGACGGGATCCCATCTGGCCCTGGAGCTTTATTCTTCTTCAAAGTGTTTGCGGCTCTTCTAAGCTCTTCCTCGGTGAAAAGTTGGGGTGTTTCTCCTCTATGTGACTCCTCTCTGTACAAGGGCGTCTCTTGTGTCGGAAAGAGTGTGTTCACTATCTCTTCCATTTTTTCGCTGTCAAGAGAGGGCGGCGCTGGTTTTGCCCCTAACTTCTTCATCACAATCTTATACCCCATGCCCCATGGGTTGGTGTTTACGTCGCTTCGAAGCTCTTCCCATTTCCTCTTTTTGCTGCGTGCAATAGCAGACTTAAGCTCTTTCTTAGCAGCTTTGTATTCGACTTCTTCGTTTGTGGCTGGCCCTCTGCTTCTAGTTCTGGTAAATTTGCGTCTTTTCTGTAGACAATTTCTTCTGAGCTCTGCTATTTCTCGGGTCCACCAATATACGGCTTTCCTTTTTGGGTTTCTTCCTAGTTTTGGCATAGCTGCATCACATGCCTTCCTGATGTCGTGCATAACCTGTTCGCTTTCGTTTTGGCAGTTAGCGTTACCTCCATAATTTCTACAATTGTTTGCGTGGTCTAGGGTGACAAGTAGCAGAGTGGTGTCTAGCCTTGACACATTCCATTTGCGGGTACTTTGTCGTGTGCTTTCTGGAGAGTGTCTAGTTGTCCGTTCGACTCTGTACCATATGTACTGATGGTCGCTACCAGTGTAGTCCTCAATCACGCTCCAGTTTGTAAGTGATCCAGCTATACTGTCCGATACCAGAGTTATATCTGGGATGGTGCCTTCGCATCCAGGCCTTCTGAAAGTTGGAGTGGCTCCTATGTTGGCTATCGCAAGCCCAAGTCTAGCTGCCATGTCCAGTATTCTTCTACCGCGTGAATCGGTTACGGGCATACCCCATTCTGAAGCTCTGGCGTTGAAGTCCCCCGCAATTATCAGAGCTCCTCCGATTTCCGAAGCTTTGTCTTCAATCGTATTTAACTTTTTTTGAAATTCTTCTATGTTGTCACTAGGCGTCAAGTAACAGCTCATTAGTGTAAAGTGATGACCCTTAACCCAAGCATAACTGTTTCCAGATCCTTGGCTCGTTGTAAAAGGAAGTCTGGATGGGGGTAGCCAAATTGCCGCCGTGCCGGTCTCGTCTTCCACCCAGGTACCGTTGTCTATTTTCCTGTACTGCTCGCTTATTATTACGGCGTCAGCTTCTTTCTCCATAACGAGTTGAGCCATTAGTGAGTCCGCTGTTTTGCTCCTGTGCATGTTTGCTTGGAGAATTTTCATTTCCTTCTGTCAGCAACGTTTTTAGCTGTCGCGCATTTGCCAGATCCCGGGAGGTGATCCACCGGGCTGTACCCTGCCTCGGTGCATAGGCAGCAACTCGGAGTCTTGATGCAGTTCTTCATTTTATGCCCGGGTTCCCCGCATCGAATGCAGAGGCCTTTCCCTTTCCTGTCTGGCCCTTTGCAATCCCATTGCTGATGTCCGATTCCAAAGCACCTGTAGCATCTCTTGGCTCTGATGTGTACTCGCATTTTGGCTCTTATCCAGCCTATTTTTATATTTCCGGCTTTTAGGAGTATTTCCGAACTTTTTTGCGACAGAGTTACGTAAGCCCGTACCTGTTCTCTACTATTTGGTTTAGTGATGGAAACCGTCAGTTGTTCTTCTTCGTTTGGAAGAAGTTCCTTGACTGCCTTAATAACCTCCCTGTCGACGGTGAGTGCATCAAGATCCCGAATCTCTACTGTAACTGTAGGCTTAACGCTGATAACTTCAGCAGACTCTTTCAGCGTTTCCTTTAGCTTCTCGTAAAGCTCGGGCCTGACCTCCTCTCCCTTGTCGAGTTCCATTAGTAAGGCTCCTGTTTTTGTTTTGCGAATACATCGCACATTTGCTGAAGCTTCTAGCTGAGCGTTGTTTCGCAGGCTTTTTAGAACTTCTGCATAAGTGCAGCCCTCAGCTGGTTTAATAATAACCGCGTCTGCTTTCGCTTTTGGTGCCCGGCTCTTCAACTTCTCCCTATTCTCTCCTCTGTTTTTGGGTCGAAAGTTGTCTAGGTTCTCTGTTTTTTCTTTTGACGTTGCGTCTTTGTTCGTTGTTTTTGTATTACTCTCTCTTTGAGCTCGGGAGCTTTTTTTGTTGATAATTGTCTCCCACTTCTCGGGCTCTTTGCTCCGGAGTTTTTTCTCTGCCGCTGCTTTCACAGGACTTGATGCAACTCTCTTCGCTCTGGACGATGTGGGAGTTTCTGCGTCACTTCCGTACTTGAGGCCTGGTTTTTCCGGAGCTACCCGTCTAATGTCGCCTTCCGACTCTATTACGTCGATTAACTCTATTACGTCGATTAACTCTTCTAGCTCAGAGATATATAATAATAATAATAATAATAATAATAAGAATAATAATAATAATAATAATAATAATAATAATAATAATAATAATAATAATAATAATAATAATAATAATAATAATAATAATAATAATAATAATAATAATAATAATAATAATAATAATAATAATAATAATAATCCCTCGGGGAGTGTTGTATCCCTAGAGGGCGCGTCCCCAGGTGGAGGATAGGGGAACGCTCGATAGATATATCGGGTAGGTGGGAAATAAATTACCACCCGCGGACCAAACATCATCAAAAATCCTACATCCTACACTGGCAGCCAGACAGCATGTAGGTGGGCATCTGCGCTCAATGTGATGAGCGGCCTTTATATGAACATGGACTTCGTCGGACAGGATCGGGAAATTATATTGATTTAGTTGTTTTTTGGGCTGACGGTTGCAGTATTCTGTTACCTGAGTACGTAAGAGTGACATCTTGCGGAAATGGCTTTCAGGCTAATGCTGCAGCCGCCTCCGTCCCGTTAAAACCGTGGCGGGGCTTGAAGTACGTTCGAGGTTCGTCACCATTAAGTTGGTCGTACAGGTCCAGTTGAGCATCGCTCCTGTTTAGCGCCTGTCCTGGCTCTGAACACTGACTCCCATAAGGATCAGTGTCAACCCTCGCGTGGCCTCCCTGCTTGCATAGATAACCACGGGGACATTAAAAGGGCGACTGTACAACGAGCGGAGATAGCGGCTTCAAGCGGGGACCCATACAGAATGTACAATCCAAACAAAAATATAAAACGATGTGAGAAAGATAGAAAAGGCAGCTTGACAGTTCCGCAAACAGCGAGTACAAAAAGCGCAGAGATGGCGCGTAGTCAAGAATGTAGGAGCGAGGGGGAATTGTCGGGAATAGGGGTCTCCACAAGCGTTTTCTCTGACGCGGACGCACTAGCTTTCCGACGAGGCTCGCTGATCCGGCGCTCACAACAGCGGAGTGCTGGCGCGGTAAGCGTGATCACTCGTACACCGATGACACCCGACGCTGGCAGCGAGCAACAAAAACGGCAGTCGTCGCAATCACAGGGGTTGCTAGAGGCAGAAAAGGAGAATGAAGGATATGCTTATACCCTCAAGAAAAGCAGCAAGGCCACGCATCCTCCTGAGTTCACTGCCCTTAAAGATTTTCAGCAACGGAGAGAGGAAACAGCTACACATGAAGCGACTGACGAGATTAGGAAGCACGATGCCGGCGCGGGGGATATGGAGACACAGATCGGAATAATCCAGGATACCTTGGTTACTATGCGCAAGGCTGGTGCAAAACAACGGAATGTAAGCATGGAGATAAAAAATGGTCTCAGCGTGTTGGAGGCGGCCATCGACGCCATACAGCATCATAGGCGCAGTGACCAAAAAATAAAAGGGACCGGGTCCTCGACGACAGAAAATGCGAAGGAAGCCGGGGCCGCTGTTGCCACTTCTCGGAAGAAGGACATGGGCGCTTTAACTATCCCAAGCAGCAAAAACCCAGAGCAGACGCCGCGGGAACGGCTGAAGAATCAAGAAGGCTCTACACCCTGGAGCGTGGTCGTGCGCAAAAAATCCTCTTCGCGCAAGGATCCGCCCAACGAAGGGGGAATACCTTCGGGAGAAGGGGACTCAACCCCAATTCGTAAGGCGACACAGGAAATCCAGGCACAGGGAAAAAGAGCGAAGAGGGAAAGGACTCAACGCGCGAGACGGAGTGCCGTCGTCGTAAAGCCGAAAGAAGGCACCACATATGCCGAAATCCTCCGAGCGATTCGTGCAAATGTGCGCCTGGAGGACACGGACACAGTGGTACGCGCGGCTCGAAAGACCAAAGGTGGCGCTGTTCTCCTTGAGCTAGATCAGTGTGGCGACCGAGTAGCGCTGCAAAACTCTATAAAAGAGACTGTGGGGCAGACTGCTGAGACCAGAATCCTTGCCAGTAGGACCCGGCTGGAGGTCCTGGGTATGGACTGTCTCACAACAGCTTCAGAGGTAGAGGACGCAGTACGCCGTGAGCTCTCAAACGACTATAGCGGAGAGCTTAAAGTAGTGGTTTCTGCCGCAAATGCCCGAGAACAGCGCATGGCAGTCGTTGAGTTAGAGCACAAACATGCGGGCAAACTCCTCAATGTAGGGAGGATACGAGTGGGCTGGATAAGATGTCGCATCAGGCAACGCATTGATGTACAGCGGTGCTTCAGGTGTCTGGATTACGGTCACCGGAGGCAAAAATGCACGGGACCGGATAGAAGTGGCCTCTGTTGGCGATGCGGGTAGAAAGGACACAAGGCCGCGTCATGCTCCTCAAAACCGCAATGTTACCTGTGTACTGCTGACAACGAGGGTCCAAAGTCTTTGGAACATGTCCCTGGCTCTGGAGCCTGCGTTTCGGGTGGCCCTGGACAACGCGAAAGGACGGAGACAATGATTACCGTCCTACAGGGCAATCTGAACGGTAGTCGGGTCG
Source organism: Sicus ferrugineus (assembly GCA_922984085.1). NCBI lineage: Eukaryota > Metazoa > Arthropoda > Insecta > Diptera > Conopidae > Sicus > Sicus ferrugineus. The sequence goes on from OV277348.1 coordinate 18,183,224, forward strand.
CTGATGAACTGCTATCTCAATTCATCCATGAATACGGGGTGGGCATGGCGGTCATCAGCGAGCCTTACCGAATCAGGAAGCACTGGCTGGTGGATGACTCTGGCGCGGCGGCTCTCTGGGTTGCGGATCCCAGTATACAGATCACGAGCAGCGGGGCTGGAGGTAGTTATGTCTGGGCAAAAACAGAGTCGGCCACTTTCGTGAGCTGTTACTTCTCTCCCAACGACGCCATGGGTGTGTACAGGTCTAAAATTGAAGCCCTGGAGGACGACCTGCGCTGCATTACTGGCGGCCTCGTGATTGCTGGGGACTTTAATGCGCGAGCCATAGAGTGGGGTATGCCACAAACCAACGCAAGAGGCCGGTTTTTATTGGAGATGGCAGCCCGGCTGGGACTAGTTGTCCTTAATAAAGGTACAACCCCGACATACCGCCGGCCCGGCTTTGGGTACTCGATTCCAGACCTTACCTTGGTGTCGGAGACTCTAGCCCGAAGGACGGTGAACTGGAGGGTGATGGAGGACCTTACAGGAAGCGACCACCAGTACATAACCTTCCGGCTTATGGACGCAGGGCAAAAACAGGTACCTGTACGAGTACATCGACCACTCGGCTGGAACGCCACCAGAATGGATGAGAGCAAATTTGTTGCAGGCCTGATTGAGGGGGCTCGGCACATCCCAACGCTCCCTAGAAATGCCTGCGATGAATGTGATTCGAGGCGCCTGCAATGCGTCCATGCCCCGAAGGAGGCCGTGGAGAGGTAAGACACAGGTGTACTGGTGGAATGACCAAATAGACGAACTCCGGAGATTTTGCCACAAAATGCGCCGACTGGCGCAACGTGCCGCTGGCCGAACGCAGATGACGGAGAAGGTCGCAGCTTATAAAGCCGCTAAAAAGGCATTGGGCAAGGCTATCCGAGAAAGCAAGGTGCGCTGCTGGAAGGAGCTTTGCGACGGGGTAGAGCAGGACCCATGGGGTAAGGGCTATAAGCTGGTGATGGGTAAGCTCTGCTCGCCCGCACCAGACTTGGAGCAGAGAAAAGTTCTGAGCATCATAGATGCCCTGTTCCCGACCCATCCCGATGTATCTGACGCTCGTGCGTTTGCTGGGGAGGAGGACATTCCATTGTTTGGGGTGGATGAGCTAATTACGGCAGAGCGCAGCATGAAGTCTGGTAAGGCTCCAGGCCCCGACGGTGTGCCGGCGGAGGCCATCAAAGCCGTTGCCCGTAACCGTCCGGATCTCTTGCTTAACATCTACAACGTGTGTCTTAGGGCGGGTGTATTTCCAGCTTGCTGGAAAAAGGCGCGTTTGGCTTTGATCCCAAAGGGCAAAGGTGATGCCAATTCTCCATCATCGTATCGACCACTGTGCATGTTAAACACGGCGGGAAAGATGATGGAGGCCTTGCTTAAAATGCGGCTGGGGGCTGCCATTGAGCAGGCTGGTGGTCTCTCCAACCGGCAGCATGGCTTTAGAAAGGGGCACTCTGCGATTGATGCAATCAGCGAAGTGACCCAAGCTGTGAAACGGGCCGAAACTGCATGCCACCAGGCAAGGCCGATAGTGCTCCTCGTGACCCTCGATGTGAGGAACGCGTTTAACTCGGCAGGGTGGAGTGACATGTTTCACGCGCTCGAGCAGACCTTCAGAGTACCAGCATATCTCTCGGCTATACTGAGGGACTATCTGAACGACCGCTGGCTTCTCTACGTGACGACACAGGGAACGGGTCAAAGGCGGGTGACTGCTGGAGTGGCACAGGGATCGGTGCTTGGGCCTGAGCTGTGGAATGTCACGTACGATGGCCTGCTGCGCCCGGAAATGCCGGCTACCGCTTTCCTTTTTGCGTTTGCCGATGATGTCGCCGCCGTCATAACAGCACGCAGTCCTGAACTGGCTCAACTTGTGCTTAATCAAGTGATGCGCAGGGTTAGCGGGTGGATGGGCGACCACGGTCTCCAGTTGGCTGTAGCCAAAACGGAGATCGTGATTCTTACGAAGAGGCGAGTCCCCAATTCGTTGACTATGATGGTTGGAGCACAACCGGTGAAAACAAGCAGGTTCGCGAGATATTTAGGAGTAAAGTTGGACAACCGACTCACATATTGGGACCATATTCGCGGAGTCTGTGACGGGGTTGCCCAGAAGACGGCGGCGCTGAGCCGGTTAATGGCGAATGTAGGTGGGGCGAGGCAGCATACGAGGAGGCTCCTGCTCGTCTCCGTACAGTCAGCCCTACTCTATGGTGCGGAAATATGGGCGGACGCCCTTCGAGTTAAAAAATATAAGACAAGGATGGCCGCCGTCCAGCGTCGCGGGGCATTGCGGGTTAGCTCGGCGTACCGTACTGTGTCCGCAGATGCAGCACTTGTTGTGGCCGGCTGTATTCCAATAGAGCTGCTTGCTCAGGATCGGAAAGAAATCTATCTGCAAAGCTCTACAATAGGACGGGCGGCCGCCGCGGAGCAAGCGCGTGAGGGCGCACTTATTTGTTGGCAACGAAGATGGGATGCTAGTACTAGGGGACAGTGGACTCGGAGAATCATACGCGATGTGCGCGAGTGGTGTGGGCGACGACATGGTGAGGTGAGTTTTTACCTGACACAGTTCCTGACTGGACACGGATACTTCCGTAAGTATCTGCACAGTGGTGGGCTCACCGTGCTGCGTGCTGTGTGACTGCGAGGGGGACGATGTCTGGCATACCTTCTTCGCCTGCGAGTTTTTTGCCGAAGAGCGGAGGCTGACTGAGAACTCAGTGGGCGTCGGTTACCCGGCAAACATCACTGCGGAAAACATCATAGCCGTGATGTTACGGTCAGAGCACGACTGGGACCTGGTGGCGAAGTACGTCGAAGTTATACTCCGCCGCAAGCGTAGTATGGGGTGCCTCCAGTAGGTACGCTTGACCCGTGCTGCGTCCACTGCGGCGAAGATGGCACAGCTTCGAAGCTGTGAAAAGCGGGGCCTGGACGCAGGCACTACGAGGGAGGTCCGGTGGGATCTGATGGGAGCCCCACCCCGAAGTAATGCGAAAGCGGTTCCGGGGTGGAGTCAGGTTCCGTCAAAGAGGGGGATGTTTTAGTGCTTGAAAGCGGCACATACAGGGGTTTGTGACGACAGCCCTGAGATGCGGTACGCATTTTTACCTCCTCTCCTGCGAAAAAAAAAAAAAATAATAATAATTGTTGAAAGGCAACACTGTTCTACATCTCTGCTTTCTCTTTGTGTTTTCTTATATATATATACCTAATCACTTTTATGTATACTGATATTCTATGAGTCTTGAAATATACTTTGAACAAGGAGGACGTGTTTTTCCTTGGACGCTTCGCGCTGAACGCTAAACGGTGAATTCCAACAGGTTATGCAGTGAATTCCAACGGTGAATTCCAACAGGTTATGGGCCCAGGTGGCATAATTACTAATATGAGTTTGTATCAAATCGACAAATTGGACGAACACAATTATGACAGCTGGAGCGTCCAAGCGCGGGGAATACTTGTACATGCAGATTTGTGGAATGTGGTGTCAGGCAAGTTGAAAAAACAGGACTCCATGACGTCAAAAGAGAAGGAAGCAGTGGATGTATTGGATCAAAAAGCATTGTCCACAATTATACTTATTGTGAAAACGTCGCAGATAAATTATATTAAGCATTGTCAAACTGCTTCTGTAGCATGGGAAAAGTTACGCGAAGTGTATCAACCACGTGGTCCAGTCAGGAAGGTGTCTCTCTATAAAAAATTATTAAATTTAAATATGACTGAGGCTGAAAGTGTTTCGCAATACATAAATGCATTCACAGAAACAACTGAAAAATTGAGAGAGGTTGGTATAGAATTAAATGATGAGCTTATAGTGATCATATTATTATCGAGCTTGCCCAGCGAATATGAGAATTTCGTCATCGCAATGGAAACGCGTGACACTTTACCTACGTTTTGTGCGTTAAAAATTAAACTGCTAGAAGAGATCGAAAGACGAAATCAAAGGGGCAGTCGAATAAATGAGAATACTGGCAGTCATCATGCATACGTTGCAAATTCTTTCCCGAAGGAGAAATACGAAGCGAAAAAACAAAACAGTAAAAAAACGAGTGGCAAGTGCTATAATTGTGGAAAAAAGGTCACTTTGCAGCAACGTGTAGAGTCTCGAAACGAAAACAGGAAGAACAAAAATACTCCTATTCGATGTTGGCAGCCACAGAAGTGAATGTCTTGAATCAATCATCATGGTGTCTTGACAGTGGTGCCAGCATGCACATGTGCAGTAACCGAGAAATGCGCAGGAAAATATTAATTGCAAAACTTGTGCAAAGTGCAAAATAAGCGCGCTACCTTTTCCTCAGAGTTCTGGAAGTTGTTCCAAAAGCTTACTGGAATTAATCCACACAGATGTGTGCGGGCCGATAAATGTGCAGTCGTTTGGTGGATCACGTTATTTCGTCACATTTATTGATGATATGTCCAGGAAAGTGTTTGTATACTTTATTAAAACAAAAAGTGAAGTTTTTAATAAATTAAAAGAGTTTAAAATATTTGCAGAATGCCAAACTGGCAAGAAAATTAAAGCTATTCGAAGCGACAACGGGCGAGAGTATGTAAACATGGATTTCAATAATTTCTTGAGCGCAAATGGAATAAAGCGACAGCTGACGGTGGCGTACACTCCGCAACAGAATGGTATAGCCGAACGTGCAAATCGTACGTTGGTTGAAATGGCACGCAGCATGATACTGCATGCAAATCTGAGTGAAGCATTTTGGGCAGAAGCCATCGCAACATCAGCATACTTGCGCAATCGATCGCCAACGAAATCACTAACAAATGTTACGCCCCAAGAAATGTGGAGTGGTAAAAAACCGTCTGTGAGCCACTTAAGAGTGTTTGGTTCTAAGGTAATAGCGTTAGATAAAACATGTAGATTCAAGTTCAGGCCGAAAGGTGAAGAGTACCTCTTTGTCGGTTACTCTACTACGAGTAAAGCATACCGTCTTTTTGATATGGGCTCTAGGAAGATTGTTGAGAGACGAGACGTTCGTTTTGATGAAAACATGGTACCCAACTCTACAAAGGTAACTGAGAAACCAGATGTAAGTTTGGATGAAAACGTGGTATCTAACATAGGCTCCATAATCTTCGAATACGAAAGCCCAAAAAAACAATTCTAAGGATGTCACTATTACTGACAGTCAAGAAGACATTGGTGAAGATATAGCCAATCGCAAAATTAATGTAGATATCATTAATAGTCAAGATATAGTAAGTTGTGATGGCGATGTTAACGAAGATTCTGAAGAAGACGAAAATTCATTTGTTGACGCAAACGCCGATGAAGACAATATTTGGCCTGAGGAGGGGCAACCAAAACAGATAAAGTTTGGGCCAGGAAGGCCACGAATAATTCGCACAGGCGAGCCTGGGCGCCCTAAGAAACAACTTAATATATTGAACACAATGCAAACCGATAACATGAAAATACCACAAACACTGCAAGAGGCCGCACACAGCGCACAATCAAATGAATGGCAAAGGGCGATGCAGACATAATATGACTCGCTGGTCAAAAATAAAACATGGTCGTTGGTTGATCTTCCTCCAGGTAAAACAGCAGTTGGCTGTAAGTGGGTTTTCTCGGTAAAAAGAGATAAAAACGGTAATGTCGAAAGGTACAAGGCCAGACTTGTGGCTAAAGGTTGCAGCCAGCGGTTCGGAATAAATTTCACCGAAACTTTTTCGCCGGTCGCACGCTACGCAACGTTTAGAATGGTGTTCGCATTGGCAGTTGAACTCCAGATGTACCTTCACCAGATGGATATCTCGACAGCTTACCTAAACAGTAGTCTCACTGACGAAGTCTATATGAAGCAGCCGGAAGCCATCATCAATAAGAAGTTTCCGAATCGCGTCCTACGCCTTAACAAGGCAATTTACGGTTTGAAGCAATCGGGTCGTGTTTGGAACCTCCAATTAGACAAAGTTTTGCAGGAGATAGGTTACACGCAATGCATGAATGAACCGTGCTTATATAGAATGAATGTTAAAGGCAAGGTAAATTTAATTGCTATTTATGTTGATGATCTTGTTATAGCTAGCACGTGCAAAGAAGATCTGCTGCAAACGAAATATCTAATTTCGAAAAGATTTAGATTAGTAGACAAAGGTCCACTTCAACATTTCTTGGGTATGGAAGTGGAGCGCGACGGTGAAACCGGTTCGATTCAAGTTGGCAATAAACAGTACATCAATAAGCTCCTTCAAGATTTTGGCATGCAGAACAGTAGATCTGTTGCTACTCCTTTAGATGCGGGTTATGAGGTTTACTGTGACAAGGGCAATTGTGAAAGAGTAAATGCAACGCGTTATCAGTCATTAATCGATGCATTAATGTATTTAGGTTTGACAACAAGACCAGATATCTTGCATTCAGTGTGCAAGCTGTCACAACAAAGCAAGGATCCTCACGTGGAACATGAGACGGGAGCTAAACATGTGTTGCGGTACTTGGCCAACACCATCGATTTTAGACTACACTACAAAAAATGTGGCAGACTGATTATGGGTTTTTCTGATGCCGATTGGGGCGGAAGCCTAATGGACAGGAAGTCATATACTGGGTACACCTATTTTTTGGCTGGTTCAGCGATTTCTTGGGAGTCACGGAAACAAGCAACCGTTGCTTTAAGTTCTACGGAAGCTGAATACATGGCCCTATCTACGGCAGCAAAGGAAGCCATATATTTAAGTAAACTTTTGAAAGAAATAGGTTTGCATAACACCGACCAAGGAATTGTTATCAACTCTGACAATTTGAGTGCACAACAAATAGCTCTGAATCCGGTCCAACATGCACGCACAAAGCATATAGACATAAGATACCACCATATACGTGAAGCCGTTAAAAATAACGTGATAAAGCTAGAATATGTTTCGACCAATGATATGGTAGCCGACATCTTTACAAAGAACTTATGCAAAATTAAACATCATAAGTTTACAAATATGTTAGGATTAAAGCCATGATCTAGATGTAGATGTAGAATTCCTGTTGAGGGGAAATGTTGAAAGGCAACACTGTTCTACATCTCTGCTTTCTCTTTGTGTTTTCCTTATTTATATATACCTAATCACTTTTATGTATACTGATATTCTATGAGTCTTGAAATATACTTTGAACAAGGAGGACGTGTTTTTCCTTGGACGCTTCGCGCTGAACGCTAAACGGTGAATTCCAACAGGTTATGCAGTGAATTCCAACGGTGAATTCCAACAATAATAATAATAATAATAATAATAATAATAATAATAATAATAATAATAATAATAATAATAATAATAATAATAATAATAATAATAATAATAATAATAATAATAATAATAATAATAATAATAATAATAATAATAATAATAATAATAATAATAATAATAATAATAATAATAATAATAATAATAATAATAATAATAATAATAATAATAATAATAATCCCTCGGGGGGTGTTGTATCCCTAGAGGGCGCGTCCCCAGGTGGCGGATAGGGGAACGCTCGATAGATATATCGGGTAGGTGGGAAATAAATTACCACCCGCGGACCAAACAACATCATCAAAAATCCTACATCCTACACTGGCAGCCAGACAGCATGTAGGTGGGCATCTGCGCTCAATGTGATGAGCGGCCTTTATATGAACATGGACTTCGTCGGACAGGATCGGGAAATTATATTGATTTAGTTGTTTTTTGGGCTGACGGTTGCAGTATTCTGTTACCTGAGTACGCAAGAGTGACATCTTGCGGAAATGGCTTTCAGGCTAATGCTGCAGCCGCCTCCGTTCCGTTAAAACCGTGGCGGGGCTTGAAGTACGTTCGAGGTTCGTCACCATTAAGTTGGTCGTACAGGCCCAGTTGAGCATCGCTCCTGTTTAGCGCCTGTCCTGGCTCTGAACACTGACTCCCATAAGGATCAGTGTCAACCATCGCGTGGCCTCCCTGCTTGCATAGATAACCACGGGGACATTCCAAGGGCGACTGTACAACGAGCGGAGATAGCGGCTTCAAGCGGGGACCCATACAGAATGTACAATCCAAACAAAAATATAAAACGATGTGAGAAAGATAGAAAAGGCAGCTTGACGGCTCCGCAAACAGCGAGTACAAAAAGCGCAGAGATGGCGCGTAGTCAAGAATGTAGGAGCGAGGGGGAATTGTCGGGAGTTGGGGTCTCCACAAGCGTTTTCTCTGCCGCGGACGCACTAGCTTTCCGACGAGGCTCGCTGATCCGGCGCTCACCACAGCGGAGTGCTGGCACGGTAAGCGTGATCACTCGCACACCGATGACACCCGACGCTGGCAGCGAGCAACAAAAACGGCAGTCGTCGCAATCACAGGGGTTGCTAGAGGCAGAAAAGGAGAATGAAGGATATGCTGATACCCTCAAGAAAAGCAGCAAGGCCACGCATCCTCCTGAGTTCACTGCCCTTAAAGATTTTCAGCAACGAAGAGAGGAAACAGCTACACATGAAGCGACTGACGAGATTAGGAAGCACGATGTCGGCGCGGGGGATATGGAGACACAGATCGGAATAATCCAGGATACCTTGGTTGCTATGCGCAAGGCTGCTGCAAAACAACGGAATGTAAGCATGGAGATAAAAAATGGTCTCAGCGTGTTGGAGGCGGCCATCGACGCCATACAGCATCATAGGCGCAGTGACCAAAAAATAAAAGGGACCGGTTCCTCGACGACAGAAAATGCGAAGGAAGCCGGGGCCGCTGTTGCCACTTCTCGGAAGAGGGACATGGGCGCTTTGACTATCCCAAGCAGCAAAAACCCAGAGCAGACGCCGCGGGAACGGCTGAAGAATCAAGAAGGCTCTGCACCCTGGAGCGTGGTCGTGCGCAGAAAATCCTCTTCGCGCAAGGATCCGCCCAACGAAGGGGGAATACCTTCGGGAGAAGGGGACTCAACCCCAATTCGTAAGGCGACACAGGAAATCCAGGCACAGGGAAAAAGAGCGAAGAGGGAAAGGACTCAACGCGCGAGACGGAGTGCCACTAGATCAGTGTGGCGACCGAGTAGCGCTGCAAAACCCTATAAAAGAGACTGTGGGGCAGACTGCTGAGACCAGAATCCTTGCCAGTAGGACCCGGCTGGAGGTCCTGGGTATGGACTGTCTCACAACAGCTTCAGAGGTAGAGGACGCAGTACGCCGTGAGCTCTCAAACGAATGTAGCGGAGAGCTTAAAGTAGTGGTTTCTGCCGCAAATGCCCGAGAACAGCGCATGGCAGTCGTTGAGTTAGAGCACAAACATGCGGGCAAACTCCTCAATGTAGGGAGGATACGAGTGGGCTGGATAAGATGTCGCATCAGGCAACGCATTGATGTACAGCGGTGCTTCAGGTGTCTGGATTACGGTCACCGGAGGCAAAAATGCACGGGACCGGATAAAAGTGGCCTCTGTTGTCGATGCGGGTAGAAAGGACACAAGGCCGCGTCATGCTCCTCAAAACCGCAATGTTACCTGTGTACTGCTGACAACGAGGGTCCAAAGTCTTTGGAACATGTCCCTGGCTCTGGAGCCTGCAAAGCGTTTCGGGTGGCCCTGGACAACGCGAAAGGACGGAGACAATGATTACCGTCCTACAGGGCAATCTGAACGGTAGTCGGGTCGCTGATGAACTGCTATCTTAATTCATCCATGAATACGGGGTGGGCATGGCGGTCATCAGCGAGCCTTACCGAATCAGGAAGCACTGGCTGGTGGATGACTCTGGCGCGGCGGCTCTCTGGGTTGCGGATCCCAGTATACAGATCACGAGCAGCGGGGCTGGAGGTAGTTATGTCTGGGCAAAAACAGAGTCGGCCACTTTCGTGAGCTGTTACTTCTCTCCCAACGACGCCATGGGTGTGTACAGGTCTAAAATTGAAGCCCTGGAGGACGACCTGCGCTGCATTACTGGCGGCCTCGTGATTGCTGGGGACTTTAATGCGCGAGCCATAGAGTGGGGTATGCCACAAACCAACGCAAGAGGCCGGTTTTTATTGGAGATGGCAGCCCGGCTGGGACTAGTTGTCCTTAATGAAGGTACAACCCCGACATACCGCCGGCCCGGCTTTGGGTACTCGATTCCAGACCTTACCTTGGTGTCGGAGACTCTAGCCCGAAGGACGGTGAACTGGAGGGTGATGGAGGACCTTACAGGAAGCGACCACCAGTACATAACCTTCCGGCTTATGGACGCAGGGCAAAAACAGGTACCTGTACGAGTACATCGACCACTCGGCTGGAACGCCACCAGAATGGATGAGAGCAAATTTGTTGCAGGCCTGATTGAGGGGGCTCGGCACATCCCAACGCTCCCTAGAAATGCCTGCGAGGCGGGCGTAGTGGACTCCTTCGTGAAGTCTACCATGAATGTGATTCGAGGCGCCTGCAATGCGTCCATGCCCCGAAGGAGGCCGTGGAGAGGTAAGACACAGGTGTACTGGTGGAATGACCAAATAGACGAACTCCGGAGATTTTGCCACAAAATGCGCCGACTGGCGCAACGTGCCGCTGGCCGAACGCAGATGACGGAGAAGGTCGCAGCTTATAAAGCCGCTAAAAAGGCATTGGGCAAGGCTATCCGAGAAAGCAAGGTGCGCTGCTGGAAGGAGCTTTGCGACGGGGTAGAGCAGGACCCATGGGGTAAGGGCTATAAGCTGGTGATGGGTAAGCTCTGCTCGCCCGCACCAGGCTTGGAGCAGAGAAAAGTTCTGAGCATCATAGATGCCCTGTTCCCGACCCATCCCGATGTATCTGACGCTCGTGCGTTTGCTGGGGAGGAGGACATTCCATTGTTTGGGGTGGATGAGCTAATTACGGCAGAGCGCAGCATGAAGTCTGGTAAGGCTCCAGGCCCCGACGGTGTGCCGGCGGAGGCCATCAAAGCCGTTGCCCGTAACCGTCCGGATCTCTTGCTTAACATCTACAACGTGTGTCTTAGGGCGGGTGTATTTCCAGCTTGCTGGAAAAAGGCGCGTTTGGCTTTGATTCCAAAGGGCAAAGGTGATGCCAATTCTCCATCATCGTATCGACCACTGTGCATGTTAAACACGGCGGGAAAGATGATGGAGGCCTTGCTTAAAATGCGGCTGGGGGCTGCCATTGAGCAGGCTGGTGGTCTCTCCAACCGGCAGCATGGCTTTAGAAAGGGGCACTCTGCGATTGATGCAATCAGCGAAGTGACCCAAGCTGTGAAACGGGCCGAAACTGCATGCCACCAGGCAAGGCCGATAGTGCTCCTCGTGACCCTCGATGTGAGGAACGCGTTTAACTCGGCAGGGTGGAGTGACATGTTTCACGCGATCGAGCAGACCTTCAGAGTACCAGCATATCTCTCGGCTATACTGAGGGACTATCTGAACGACCGCTGGCTTCTCTACGTGACGACACAGGGAACGGGTCAAAGGCGGGTGACTGCTGGAGTGGCACAGGGATCGGTGCTTGGGCCTGAGCTGTGGAATGTCACGTACGATGGCCTGCTGCGCCCGGAAATGCCGGCTGACGCTTTCCTTTTTGCGTTTGCCGATGATGTCGCCGCCGTCATAACAGCACGCAGTCCTGAACTGGCTCAACTTGTGCTTAATCAAGTGATGCGCAGGGTTAGCGGGTGGATGGGCGACCACGGTCTCCAGTTGGCTGTAGCCAAAACGGAGATCGTGATTCTTACGAAGAGGAGAGTCCCCAATTCGTTGACTATGATGGTTGGAGCACAACCGGTGAAAACAAGCAGGTTCGCGAGATATTTAGGAGTAAAGTTGGACAACCGACTCACATATTGGGACCATATTCGCGGAGTCTGTGACGGGGTTGCCCAGAAGACGGCGGCGCTGAGCCGGTTAATGGCGAATGTAGGTGGGGCGAGGCAGCATACGAGGAGGCTCCTGCTCGTCTCCGTACAGTCAGCCCTACTCTATGGTGCGGAAATATGGGCGGACGCCCTTCGAGTTAAAAAATATAAGACAAGGATGGCCGCCGTCCAGCGTCGCGGGGCATTGCGGGTTAGCTCGGCGTACCGTACTGTGTCCGCAGATGCAGCACTTGTTGTGGCCGGCTGTATTCCAATAGAGCTGCTTGCTCAGGAGCGGAAAGAAATCTATCTGCAAAGCTTTACAATAGGACGGGCGGCCGCCGCGGAGCAACCGCGTGAGGGCGCACTTATTTGTTGGCAACGAAGATGGGATGCTAGTACTAGGGGACAGTGGACTCGGAGAATCATACGCGATGTGCGCGAGTGGTGTGGGCGACGACATGGTGAGGTGAGTTTTTACCTGACACAGTTCCTGACTGGACACGGATACTTCCGTAAGTATCTGCACAGTGGTGGGCTCACCGTGCTGCGTGCTGTGTGACTGCGAGGGGGACGATGTCTGGCATACCTTCTTCGCCTGCGAGGTTTTTGCCGAAGAGCGGAGGCTGACTGAGAACTCAGTGGGCGTCGGTTACCCGGCAAACATCACTGCGGAAAACATCATAGCCGTGATGTTACGGTCAGAGCACGACTGGGACCTGGTGGCGAAGTACGTCGAAGTTATACTCCGCCGCAAGCGTAGTATGGGGTGCCTCCAGTAGGTACGCTTGACCCGTGCTGCGTCCACTGCGGCGAAGATGGCACAGCTTCGAAGCTGTGAAAAGCGGGGCCTGGACGCAGGCACTACGAGGTAGGTCCGGTGGGATCTGATGGGAGCCCCACCCCGAAGTAATGCGAAAGCGGTTCCGGGGTGGAGTCAGGTTCCGTCAAAGAGGGGGATGTTTTAGTGCTTGAAAGCGGCACATACAGGGGTTTGTGACGACAGCCCTGAGATGCGGTACGCATTTTTACCTCCTCTCCTGCGAAAAAAAAAATAATAATAATAATAATTGTTGAAAGGCAACACTGTTCTACATCTCTGCTTTCTCTTTGTGTTTTCTTATTTATATATACCTAATCACTTTTATGTATACTGATATTCTATGAGTCTTGAAATATACTTTGAACAAGGAGGACGTGTTTTTCCTTGGACGCTTCGCGCTGAACGCTAAACGGTGAATTCCAACAGGTTATGCAGTGAATTCCAACGGTGAATTCCAACAGGTTATGGGCCCAGGTGGCATAATTACTAATATGAGTTTGTATCAAATCGACAAATTGGACGAACACAATTATGACAGCTGGAGCGTCCAAGCGCGGGGAATACTTGTACATGCAGATTTGTGGAATGTGGTGTCAGGCAAGTTGAAAAAACAGGACTCCATGACGTCAAAAGAGAAGGAAGCAGTGGATGTATTGGATCAAAAAGCATTGTCCATAATTATACTTACTGTGTTAACGTCGCAGATAAATTATATTAAGCATTGTCAAACTGCTTCTGTAGCATGGGAAAAGTTACGCGAAGTGTATCAACCACGTGGTCCAGTCAGGAAGGCGTCTCTCTATAAAAAATTATTAAATTTAAATATGACTGAGGCTGAAAGTGTTTCGCAATACATAAATGCATTCACAGAAACAACTGAAAAATTGAGAGAGGTTGGTATAGAATTAAATGATGAGCTTATAGTGATCATATTATTATCGAGCTTGCCCAGCGAATATGAGAATTTCGTCATCGCAATGGAAACGCGTGACACTTTACCTACGTTTTGTGCGTTAAAAATTAAACTGCTAGAAGAGAGCGAAAGACGAAATCAAAGGGGCAGTCGAATAAATGAGAATACTGGCAGTCATCATGCATACGTTGCAAATTCTTTCCCGAAGGAGAAATACGAAGCGAAAAAACAAAACAGTAAAAAAACGAGTGGCAAGTGCTATAATTGTGGAAAAAAAGGTCACTTTGCAGCAACGTGTAGAGTCTCGAAACGAAAACAGGAAGAACAAAAATACTCCTATTCGATGTTGGCAGCCACAGAAGTGAATGTCTTGAATCAATCATCATGGTGGCTTGACAGTGGTGCCAGCATGCACATGTGCAGTAACCGAGAAATGCGCAGGAAAATATTAATTGCAAAACTTGTGCAAAGTGCAAAATAAGCGCGCTACCTTTTCCTCAGAGTTCTGGAAGTTGTTCCAAAAGCTTACTGGAATTAATCCACACAGATGTGTGCGGGCCGATAAATGTGCAGTCGTTTGGTGGATCACGTTATTTCGTCACATTTATTGATGATATGTCCAGGAAAGTGTTTGTATACTTTATTAAAACAAAGAGTTTAAAATATTTGCAGAATGCCAAACTGGCAAGAAAATTAAAGCTATTCGAAGCGACAACGGGCGAGAGTATGTAAACATGGATTTCAATAATTTCTTGAGCGCAAATGGAATAAAGCGACAGCTGACGGTGACGTACACTCCGCAACAGAATGGTATAGCCGAACGTGCAAATCGTACGTTGGTTGAAATGGCACGCAGCATGATACTGCATGCAAATCTGAGTGAAGCATTTTGGGCAGAAGCCATCGCGACATCAGCATACTTGCGCAATCGATTGCCAACGAAATCACTAACAAATGTTACGCCCCAAGAAATGTGGAGTGGTAAAAAACCGTCTGTGAGCCACTTAAGAGTGTTTGGTTCTAAGGTAATAGCGTTAGATAAAACATGTAGATTCAAGTTCAGGCCGAAAGGTGAAGAGTACCTTTTTGTCGGTTACTCTACTACGAGTAAAGCATACCGTCTTTTTGATATGGGCTCTAGGAAGATTGTTGAGAGACGAGACGTTCGTTTTGATGAAAACATGGTACCCAACTCTACAAAGGTAACTGAGAAACCAGATGTAAGTTTGGATGAAAACGTGGTATCTAACATAGGCTCCATAATCTTCGAATACGAAAGCCCAAAAAAACAATTCTAAGGATGTCACTATTACTGACAGTCAAGAAGACATTGGTGAAGATATAGCCAATCGCAAAATTAATGTAGATATCATTAATAGTCAAGATATAGTAAGTTGTGATGGCGATGTTAACGAAGATTCTGAAGAAGACGAAAATTCATTTGTTGACGCAAACGCCGATGAAGACAATATTTGGCCTGAGGAGGGGCAACCAAAACAGATAAAGTTTGGGCCAGGAAGGCCACGAATAATTCGCACAGGCAAGCCTGGGCGCCCTAAGAAACAACTTAATATATTGAACACAATGCAAACCGATAACATGAAAATACCACAAACACTGCAAGAGGCCGCACACAGCGCACAATCAAATGAATGGCAAAGGGCGATGCAGACAGAATATGACTCGCTGGTCAAAAATAAAACATGGTCGTTGGTTGATCTTCCTCCAGGTAAAACAGCAGTTGGCTGTAAGTTGGTTTTCTCGGTAAAAAGAGATAAAAACGGTAATGTCGAAAGGTACAAGGCCAGACTTGTGGCTAAAGGTTGCAGCCAGCGGTTCGGAATAAATTTCACAGAAACTTTTTCGCCGGTCGCACGCTACGCAACGTTTAGAATGGTGTTCGCATTGGCAGTTGAACTCCAGATGTACCTTCACCAGATGGATATCTCGACAGCTTACCTAAACAGTAGTCTCACTGACGAAGTCTATATGAAGCAGCCGGAAGCCATCATCAATAAGAAGTTTCCGAATCGCGTCTTAAGTTTCCGAATTGCCTTAATAAGGCAATTTACGGTTTGAAGCAATCGGGTCGTGTTTGGAACCTCCAATTAGACAAAGTTTTGCAGGAGATAGGTTACACGCAATGCATGAATGAACCGTGCTTATATAGAATGAATGTTAAAGGCAAGGTAAATTTAATTGCTATTTATGTTGATGATCTTGTTATAGCTAGCACGTGCAAAGAAGATCTGCTGCAAACGAAATATCTAATTTCGAAAAGATTTAGATTAGTAGACAAAGGTCCACTTCAACATTTCTTGGGTATGGAAGTGGAGCGCGACGGCGAAACCGGTTCGATTCAAGTTGGCAATAAACAGTACATCAATAAACTCCTTCAAGATTTTGGCATGCAGAACAGTAGATCTGTTTCTACTCCTTTAGATGCGGGTTATGAGGTTTACTGTGACAAGGGCAATTGTGAAAGAGTAAATGCAACGCGTTATCAGTCATTAATCGGTGCATTAATGTATTTAGGTTTGACAACAAGACCAGATATCTTGCATTCAGTGTGCAAGCTGTCACAACAAAACAAGGATCCTTACGCGGAACATGAGACGGGAGCTAAACATGTGTTGCGGTACTTGGCCAACACCATCGATTTTAGACTACACTACAAAAAATGTGGCAGACTGATTATGGGTTTTTCTGATGCCGATTGGGGCGGAAGCCTAATGGACAGGAAGTCATATACTGGTTACGCCTATTTTTTGGCTGGTTCAGCGATTTCTTGGGAGTCACGGAAACAAGCAACCGTTGCTTTAAGTTCTACGGAAGCTGAATACATGGCCCTATCTACGGCAGCAAAGGAAGCCATATATTTAAGTAAACTTTTGAAAGAAATAGATTTGCATAACACCGACCAAGGAATTGTTATCAACTCTGACAATTTGAGTGCACAACAAATAGCTCTGAATCCGGTCCAACATGCACGCACAAAGCATATAGACATAAGGTACCATCATATACGTGAAGCCGTTAAAAATAACGTGATAAAGCTAGAATATGTTTCGACCAGTGATATGGTAGCCGACATCTTTACAAAGAACTTATGCAAAATTAAACATCATAAGTTTACAAATATGTTAGGATTAAAGCCATGATCTAGATGTAGATGTAGAATTCCTGTTGAGGGGAAATGTTGAAAGGCAACACTGTTCTACATCTCTGCTTTCTCTTTGTGTTTTCCTTATTTATATATACCTAATAATAATAATAATAATAATAATAATAATAATAATAATAATAATAATAATAATAATAATAATAATAATAATAATAATAATAATAATAATAATAATAATAATAATAATAATAATAATAATAATAATAATAATAATAATAATAATAATAATAATAATAATAATAATAATAATAATAATAATAATAATAATAATAATAATAATAATAATAATAATAATAATAATAATAATAATAATAATAATAATAATAATAATAATAATAATAATAATAATAATAATAATAATAATAATAATAATAATAATAATAATAATAATAATAATAATAATAATAATAATAATAATAATAATAATAATTTTTTTTTTTTTTTTTTTTTTTTTTTTTTGACGGGCGAGGTTGGGAAAAATACCTTCGTATCATGTAACGACCGTCGCCGTTACGTATGTGGTGTAGCCACTAAAAAACCCACCTCGTCACTTGGGATCTCTCTCTACCCCGGAACCGCTTTTGCATTACGTCAAGGTAGAGACCCAAGAGGTCCTATAGGACTATTCTACTCTCCTGCGTCCAGGTCCGTCAATTTTGTCATTGCATATGCAATAGTTACTCCTATGTTGCATGTCTACTCGACATTTGCTGTTTCTCTTTCTTCGAGGTCCCTTTTTTTCTTTCTGAGGATCTCTTCCGCATATCTAGCTATGACTTGCCAAGTTTCTTCGCTTCTTAGCATTTTTTCCACAATGTTCTCCGGTGATATGGAGCCGATGCTTTGTTCGATTCTAGCACGTTCTGCATGCCATCTTGTGCACTTAAACATGGTGTGTTCTGCATCATCTTCGTCTGCATCTCCGTAAATACAGTGGGGCTCCGCCGACTTGCCGATTACATAGAGGTATCTGCTGAAATACCCGTGCCCTGATAGCATTTGAGTGAGATAATAGTTCACTTCCCCAAAGCTTCTATTCGTGTATGCTTCGATCTGTGGAATCAGCTTTCTAGTCCATCTGCCTCGATACTCGGCATTCCACCTGTGTTGCCATTTCTGATATGTCTGTTTTCTAAGTTCTTTTTGATTACTTATCCCACTTGCGTGCCATCGTTCCTTTCGCTCTTCTGCTAGGAGATCGATAGGAATATTTCCGCTAATAACGGATACTGCTGCCTCGGAGACTGTCCGATACGCTGAGGTTACCCTAAGTGATGCCGTCCTTTGTACTGAAGACAGCAACTTTCTACGACATTCCGCATTTAGTGCGTCTGCCCATAGCTCACAACCGTGTAGCAAAATTGTGTTCGTGGTTGCCATTAGGAGGTTTCTCTTACTTTGTTTTGGGCCGCCTACATTTGCCATCAATCTACTGAGGGAGGCTGTTGCTTGTCCGGCTTTCTTCATCGCGTGCTTTATTTGCTCCCAGTAGTTCAGCTTGGAGTCCAGTCTCATTCCTAGATACTTCACTACTCTCTGTGTGATGATCGGTGTCCCAAAAACTTGCATCTCGATCTCGAGGGGGATATGACGCCTTGTTAGAAGGAGTATTTCTGTTTTGTCTGTAGCTAGCTTCAGCCCATGCACGTCTAGCCACGACTTCGTCCGCCTCATAACCTGGTTTAACTTGCGCTGTAGATCTTCCGTATTGCGGGCGGTTATAACTGCTGCAATGTCGTCAGCATATGCCACCAGGTGGGTGTCATCGGGCATGCCGATCTCGAGGATTCCGTTATAATTGACGTTCCACAAGTCAGGTCCTAGTATTGACCCTTGCGCCGCGCCTGAAGTTATTTGTTTCCTTCTTGGTCCGTCAGTGGTGTCATATAGGAGCACGCGGTCCTGGAAATAACTCCGGACCATTCTCATCAAGTACTGGGGTATCTTGAATCTATTTTTTAAGGTATTTATGATGTCTGTCCAATTGACACTGTTGAATGCATTTCTCACATCTAGCGTTACTAGTAAAACCAGGTGTCTGGAGTACGGGTTTTCTCTACGCGTGGCCTCAACACTGTCTATGACATCTTGTATGGCTCCCAATGTAGATCTGCCTGGTCTGAAACCGTATTGTCTGGTCGACAGGCCGCCAGCCTCGTCAATCGCGGCAGTTAGTCTTGGTTTGATCAGTCTTTCCAGCAGCTTTCCAGCCGTATCTAGTAAACACAATGGGCGGTATGCTTCCGCGCTCTGTCGGTTTCCTTTGCCTTTGTCAATCAATATCAGTTGTTGCCGTTTCCATGGTGTTGGAAATGTGCCTTCTACCAGGCAGGCGTTATACATTCTTAGCAGAGTTTGGGGGCGTTCGTTCGCCATGACTTTGAGTACTTCGGACGGGATCCCATCTGGCCCTGGAGCTTTATTCTTCTTCAAAGTGTTTGCGGCTCTTCTAAGCTCTTCCTCGGTGAAAAATTGGGGTGTTTCTCCTCTATGTGACTCCTCTCTGTACAAGGGCGTCTCTTGTGTCGGAAAGAGTGTGTTCACTATCTCTTCCATTTTTTCGCTGTCAAGAGAGGGCGGCGCTGGTCTTGCCCCTAACTTCTTCATCACAATCTTATACCCCATGCCCCATGGGTTGGTGTTTACGTCGCTTCGAAGCTCTTCCCATTTCCTCTTTTTGCTGCGTGCAATAGCAGACTTAAGCTCTTTCTTAGCAGCTTTGTATTCGACTTCTTCGTTTGTGGCTGGCCCTCTGCTTCTAGTTCTGGTAAATTTGCGTCTTTTCTGTAGACAATTTCTTCTGAGCTCTGCTATTTCTCGGGTCCACCAATATACGGCTTTCCTTTTTGGGTTTCTTCCTAGTTTTGGCATAGCTGCATCACATGCCTTCCTGATGTCGTGCATAACCTGTTCGCTTTCGTTTTGGCAGTTAGCGTTACCTCCATAATTTCTACAATTGTTTGCGTGGTCTAGGGTGACAAGTAGCAGAGTGGTGTCTAGCCTTGACACATTCCATTTGCGGGTACTTTGTCGTGTGCTTTCTGGAGAGTGTCTAGTTGTCCGTTCGACTCTGTACCATATGTACTGATGGTCGCTACCAGTGTAGTCCTCAATCACGCTCCAGTTTGTAAGTGATCCAGCTATACTGTCCGATACCAGAGTTATATCTGGGATGGTGCCTTCGCATCCAGGCCTTCTGAAAGTTGGAGTGGCTCCTATGTTGGCTATCGCAAGCCCAAGTCTAGCTGCCATGTCCAGTATTCTTCTACCGCGTGAATCGGTTACGGGCATACCCCATTCTGAAGCTCTGGCGTTGAAGTCCCCCGCAATTATCAGAGCTCCTCCGATTTCCGAAGCTTTGTCTTCAATCGTATTTAACTTTTTTTGAAATTCTTCTATGTTGTCACTAGGCGTCAAGTAACAGCTCATTAGTGTAAAGTGATGACCCTTAACCCAAGCATAACTGTTTCCAGATCCTTGGCTCGTTGTAAAAGGAAGTCTGGATGGGGGTAGCCAAATTGCCGCCGTGCCGGTCTCGTCTTCCACCCAGGTACCGTTGTCTATTTTCCTGTACTGCTCGCTTATTATTACGGCGTCAGCTTCTTTCTCCATAACGAGTTGAGCCATTAGTGAGTCCGCTGTTTTGCTCCTGTGCATGTTTGCTTGGAGAATTTTCATTTCCTTCTGTCAGCAACGTTTTTAGCTGTCGCGCATTTGCCAGATCCCGGGAGGTGATCCACCGGGCTGTACCCTGCCTCGGTGCATAGGCAGCAACTCGGAGTCTTGATGCAGTTCTTCATTTTATGCCCGGGTTCCCCGCATCGAATGCAGAGGCCTTTCCCTTTCCTGTCTGGCCCTTTGCAATCCCATTGCTGATGTCCGATTCCAAAGCACCTGTAGCATCTCTTGGCTCTGATGTGTACTCGCATTTTGGCTCTTATCCAGCCTATTTTTATATTTCCGGCTTTTAGGAGTATTTCCGAACTTTTTTGCGACAGAGTTACGTAAGCCCGTACCTGTTCTCTACTATTTGGTTTAGTGATGGAAACCGTCAGTTGTTCTTCTTCGTTTGGAAGAAGTTCCTTGACTGCCTTAATAACCTCCCTGTCGACGGTGAGTGCATCAAGATCCCGAATCTCTACTGTAACTGTAGGCTTAACGCTGATAACTTCAGCAGACTCTTTCAGCGTTTCCTTTAGCTTCTCGTAAAGCTCGGGCCTGACCTCCTCTCCCTTGTCGAGTTCCATTAGTAAGGCTCCTGTTTTTGTTTTGCGAATACATCGCACATTTGCTGAAGCTTCTAGCTGAGCGTTGTTTCGCAGGCTTTTTAGAACTTCTGCATAAGTGCAGCCCTCAGCTGGTTTAATAATAACCGCGTCTGCTTTCGCTTTTGGTGCCCGGCTCTTCAACTTCTCCCTATTCTCTCCTCTGTTTTTGGGTCGAAAGTTGTCTAGGTTCTCTGTTTTTTCTTTTGACGTTGCGTCTTTGTTCGTTGTTTTTGTCTTACTCTCTCTTTGAGCTCGGGAGCTTTTTTTGTTGATAATTGTCTCCCACTTCTCGGGCTCTTTGCTCCGGAGTTTTTTCTCTGCCGCTGCTTTCACAGGACTTGATGCAACTCTCTTCGCTCTGGACGATGTGGGAGTTTCTGCGTCACTTCCGTTCTTGAGGCCTGGTTTTTCCGGAGCTACCCGTCTAATGTCGCCTTCCGTCTTTTTCCAGGATTTTCTACACGACTCTATTACGTCGATTAACTCTTCTAGCTCAGAGATACCGTTCTTAACCTCCATGCTAGTATTCTTTTGTTTTTTTACAGCAGCTTTCATTTTGCGTAGGATTTGTCGGCACTTTGTTGTCGCGTCCTCTTCCTCCTGGCGCATTTTCAAAATGAACTCATGTCGCGGTGATTTTTTAGTCGCACACGTCGCATCATTTCCGCTGTTGTTGTGATGTATCTGCTGTTGAGGTGTATCTTCCGTTCTGGCCTCATTTCTAGCTCCTGAATCTGTTGCCGACTCTACGGATTTTGCAGGTTGTGAGCCGTCTGGAACATGTACCTGCTTTTCACCTTCCGTTTCTAGTTTCTGCTGACTCTTATCGCTGTTTGACCAAGTGATGAGATCCAAGGTATTTCCCTTCTGCGGTGGTGAACGTGCAACTAGCGAGCTTCGCCGGAAGGGCTGCAATTCAGTGCTATTGAAGCTCTCTATTTCCAGCAAAGTCCCCTCGTCTCTGCAACTCTTCCCTCGCTCCCGGTTCGTGTTTATCACACTTAATACTGGCTGTGCCGCTAAGCTATCTCGCCCTCCCTCACTTTCTCTGTTATTAGATTTAAGTTTACTCGTTGTGTTCATTCTATATGGGTCCCCGCTTGAAGCCGCTATCTCCGCTCGTTGTACAGTCGCCCTTTGGATGTCCCCGTGGTTATCTATGCAAGCAGGGAGGCCACGCAAGGGTTGACACTGCTCCTTATGGGAGTCAGTGTTCAGAGCCAGGACAGGCGCTAACCAGGAGCGATGCTCAACTGGACCTGTACGACCAACTTAATGGTGACGAACTTCGAACGTACTTCAAGCCCCGCCACGGTTTTAACGGAACGGAGGCGGTTGCAGCATTAGCCTGAAAGCCATTTCCGCAAGATATCACTCTTGCGTACTCAGGTAACAGAATACTGCAACCGTCAGCCCAAAAGCCACTATATCCATATCGTGTCCTAATCGTGTGTCCGTCGGTATCCAAATCCGCCGTCTGTTTCCAGACCGCCGCTCGCGTCAGTAGGCCATACAAGCGGGTGCCTGCTGACCCTCCAGGGGCCACCACGTGGAGGTGCGAGTCGACTTGGTAAAGCCAGTGACCAGGATAGCCCTGGCCTTCGCCAGGTTAAAGGCAATCAGTAAGCTTCCCTGGTATGACTATACCCATTTGGCCCCCATAATAATAATAATAATAATAATAATAATAATAATAATAATAATAATAATAATAATAATAATAATAATAATAATAATAATAATAATAATAATAATAATAATAATAATAATAATAATAATAATAATAATAATAATAATAATAATAATAATAATAATTTTTTTTTTTTTTTTTTTTTTTTTTTTTTTTTTTTTTGACGGGCGAGGTTGGGAAAAATACCTTCGTATCATGTAACGACCGTCGCCGTTACGTATGTGGTGTAGCCACTAAAAAACCCACCTCGTCACTTGGGATCTCTCTCTACCCCGGAACCGCTTTTGCATTACGTCAAGGTAGAGACCCAAGAGGTCCTATAGGACTATTCTACTCTCCTGCGTCCAGGTCCGTCAATTTTGTCATTGCATATGCAATAGTTACTCCTATGTTGCATGTCTACTCGACATTTGCTGTTTCTCTTTCTTCGAGGTCCCTTTTTTTCTTTCTGAGGATCTCTTCCGCATATCTAGCTATGACTTGCCAAGTTTCTTCGCTTCTTAGCATTTTTTCCACAATGTTCTCCGGTGATATGGAGCCGATGCTTTGTTCGATTCTAGCACGTTCTGCATGCCATCTTGTGCACTTAAACATGGTGTGTTCTGCATCATCTTCGTCTGCATCTCCGTAAATACAGTGGGGCTCCGCCGACTTGCCGATTACATAGAGGTATCTGCTGAAATACCCGTGCCCTGATAGCATTTGAGTGAGATAATAGTTCACTTCCCCAAAGCTTCTATTCGTGTATGCTTCGATCTGTGGAATCAGCTTTCTAGTCCATCTGCCTCGATACTCGGCATTCCACCTGTGTTGCCATTTCTGATATGTCTGTTTTCTAAGTTCTTTTTGATTACTTATCCCACTTGCGTGCCATCGTTCCTTTCGCTCTTCTGCTAGGAGATCGATAGGAATATTTCCGCTAATAACGGATACTGCTGCCTCGGAGACTGTCCGATACGCTGAGGTTACCCTAAGTGATGCCGTCCTTTGTACTGAAGACAGCAACTTTCTACGACATTCCGCATTTAGTGCGTCTGCCCATAGCTCACAACCGTGTAGCAAAATTGTGTTCGTGGTTGCCATTAGGAGGTTTCTCTTACTTTGTTTTGGGCCGCCTACATTTGCCATCAATCTACTGAGGGAGGCTGTTGCTTGTCCGGCTTTCTTCATCGCGTGCTTTATTTGCTCCCAGTAGTTCAGCTTGGAGTCCAGTCTCATTCCTAGATACTTCACTACTCTCTGTGTGATGATCGGTGTCCCAAAAACTTGCATCTCGATCTCGAGGGGGATATGACGCCTTGTTAGAAGGAGTATTTCTGTTTTGTCTGTAGCTAGCTTCAGCCCATGCACGTCTAGCCACGACTTCGTCCGCCTCATAACCTGGTTTAACTTGCGCTGTAGATCTTCCGTATTGCGGGCGGTTATAACTGCTGCAATGTCGTCAGCATATGCCACCAGGTGGGTGTCATCGGGCATGCCGATCTCGAGGATTCCGTTATAATTGACGTTCCACAAGTCAGGTCCTAGTATTGACCCTTGCGCCGCGCCTGAAGTTATTTGTTTCCTTCTTGGTCCGTCAGTGGTGTCATATAGGAGCACGCGGTCCTGGAAATAACTCCGGACCATTCTCATCAAGTACTGGGGTATCTTGAATCTATTTTTTAAGGTATTTATGATGTCTGTCCAATTGACACTGTTGAATGCATTTCTCACATCTAGCGTTACTAGTAAAACCAGGTGTCTGGAGTACGGGTTTTCTCTACGCGTGGCCTCAACACTGTCTATGACATCTTGTATGGCTCCCAATGTAGATCTGCCTGGTCTGAAACCGTATTGTCTGGTCGACAGGCCGCCAGCCTCGTCAATCGCGGCAGTTAGTCTTGGTTTGATCAGTCTTTCCAGCAGCTTTCCAGCCGTATCTAGTAAACACAATGGGCGGTATGCTTCCGCGCTCTGTCGGTTTCCTTTGCCTTTGTCAATCAATATCAGTTGTTGCCGTTTCCATGGTGTTGGAAATGTGCCTTCTACCAGGCAGGCGTTATACATTCTTAGCAGAGTTTGGGGGCGTTCGTTCGCCATGACTTTGAGTACTTCGGACGGGATCCCATCTGGCCCTGGAGCTTTATTCTTCTTCAAAGTGTTTGCGGCTCTTCTAAGCTCTTCCTCGGTGAAAAATTGGGGTGTTTCTCCTCTATGTGACTCCTCTCTGTACAAGGGCGTCTCTTGTGTCGGAAAGAGTGTGTTCACTATCTCTTCCATTTTTTCGCTGTCAAGAGAGGGCGGCGCTGGTCTTGCCCCTAACTTCTTCATCACAATCTTATACCCCATGCCCCATGGGTTGGTGTTTACGTCGCTTCGAAGCTCTTCCCATTTCCTCTTTTTGCTGCGTGCAATAGCAGACTTAAGCTCTTTCTTAGCAGCTTTGTATTCGACTTCTTCGTTTGTGGCTGGCCCTCTGCTTCTAGTTCTGGTAAATTTGCGTCTTTTCTGTAGACAATTTCTTCTGAGCTCTGCTATTTCTCGGGTCCACCAATATACGGCTTTCCTTTTTGGGTTTCTTCCTAGTTTTGGCATAGCTGCATCACATGCCTTCCTGATGTCGTGCATAACCTGTTCGCTTTCGTTTTGGCAGTTAGCGTTACCTCCATAATTTCTACAATTGTTTGCGTGGTCTAGGGTGACAAGTAGCAGAGTGGTGTCTAGCCTTGACACATTCCATTTGCGGGTACTTTGTCGTGTGCTTTCTGGAGAGTGTCTAGTTGTCCGTTCGACTCTGTACCATATGTACTGATGGTCGCTACCAGTGTAGTCCTCAATCACGCTCCAGTTTGTAAGTGATCCAGCTATACTGTCCGATACCAGAGTTATATCTGGGATGGTGCCTTCGCATCCAGGCCTTCTGAAAGTTGGAGTGGCTCCTATGTTGGCTATCGCAAGCCCAAGTCTAGCTGCCATGTCCAGTATTCTTCTACCGCGTGAATCGGTTACGGGCATACCCCATTCTGAAGCTCTGGCGTTGAAGTCCCCCGCAATTATCAGAGCTCCTCCGATTTCCGAAGCTTTGTCTTCAATCGTATTTAACTTTTTTTGAAATTCTTCTATGTTGTCACTAGGCGTCAAGTAACAGCTCATTAGTGTAAAGTGATGACCCTTAACCCAAGCATAACTGTTTCCAGATCCTTGGCTCGTTGTAAAAGGAAGTCTGGATGGGGGTAGCCAAATTGCCGCCGTGCCGGTCTCGTCTTCCACCCAGGTACCGTTGTCTATTTTCCTGTACTGCTCGCTTATTATTACGGCGTCAGCTTCTTTCTCCATAACGAGTTGAGCCATTAGTGAGTCCGCTGTTTTGCTCCTGTGCATGTTTGCTTGGAGAATTTTCATTTCCTTCTGTCAGCAACGTTTTTAGCTGTCGCGCATTTGCCAGATCCCGGGAGGTGATCCACCGGGCTGTACCCTGCCTCGGTGCATAGGCAGCAACTCGGAGTCTTGATGCAGTTCTTCATTTTATGCCCGGGTTCCCCGCATCGAATGCAGAGGCCTTTCCCTTTCCTGTCTGGCCCTTTGCAATCCCATTGCTGATGTCCGATTCCAAAGCACCTGTAGCATCTCTTGGCTCTGATGTGTACTCGCATT
Source organism: Sicus ferrugineus (assembly GCA_922984085.1). Taxonomy (NCBI): domain Eukaryota; kingdom Metazoa; phylum Arthropoda; class Insecta; order Diptera; family Conopidae; genus Sicus; species Sicus ferrugineus. The sequence goes on from OV277348.1 coordinate 18,209,576, forward strand.
TTGGCTCTTATCCAGCCTATTTTTATATTTCCGGCTTTTAGGAGTATTTCCGAACTTTTTTGCGACAGAGTTACGTAAGCCCGTACCTGTTCTCTACTATTTGGTTTAGTGATGGAAACCGTCAGTTGTTCTTCTTCGTTTGGAAGAAGTTCCTTGACTGCCTTAATAACCTCCCTGTCGACGGTGAGTGCATCAAGATCCCGAATCTCTACTGTAACTGTAGGCTTAACGCTGATAACTTCAGCAGACTCTTTCAGCGTTTCCTTTAGCTTCTCGTAAAGCTCGGGCCTGACCTCCTCTCCCTTGTCGAGTTCCATTAGTAAGGCTCCTGTTTTTGTTTTGCGAATACATCGCACATTTGCTGAAGCTTCTAGCTGAGCGTTGTTTCGCAGGCTTTTTAGAACTTCTGCATAAGTGCAGCCCTCAGCTGGTTTAATAATAACCGCGTCTGCTTTCGCTTTTGGTGCCCGGCTCTTCAACTTCTCCCTATTCTCTCCTCTGTTTTTGGGTCGAAAGTTGTCTAGGTTCTCTGTTTTTTCTTTTGACGTTGCGTCTTTGTTCGTTGTTTTTGTCTTACTCTCTCTTTGAGCTCGGGAGCTTTTTTTGTTGATAATTGTCTCCCACTTCTCGGGCTCTTTGCTCCGGAGTTTTTTCTCTGCCGCTGCTTTCACAGGACTTGATGCAACTCTCTTCGCTCTGGACGATGTGGGAGTTTCTGCGTCACTTCCGTTCTTGAGGCCTGGTTTTTCCGGAGCTACCCGTCTAATGTCGCCTTCCGTCTTTTTCCAGGATTTTCTACACGACTCTATTACGTCGATTAACTCTTCTAGCTCAGAGATACCGTTCTTAACCTCCATGCTAGTATTCTTTTGTTTTTTTACAGCAGCTTTCATTTTGCGTAGGATTTGTCGGCACTTTGTTGTCGCGTCCTCTTCCTCCTGGCGCATTTTCAAAATGAACTCATGTCGCGGTGATTTTTTAGTCGCACACGTCGCATCATTTCCGCTGTTGTTGTGATGTATCTGCTGTTGAGGTGTATCTTCCGTTCTGGCCTCATTTCTAGCTCCTGAATCTGTTGCCGACTCTACGGATTTTGCAGGTTGTGAGCCGTCTGGAACATGTGCCTGCTTTTCACCTTCCGTTTCTAGTTTCTGCTGACTCTTATCGCTGTTTGACCAAGTGATGAGATCCAAGGTATTTCCCTTCTGCGGTGGTGAACGTGCAACTAGCGAGCTTCGCCGGAAGGGCTGCAATTCAGTGCTATTGAAGCTCTCTATTTCCAGCAAAGTCCCCTCGTCTCTGCAACTCTTCCCTCGCTCCCGGTTCGTGTTTATCACACTTAATACTGGCTGTGCCGCTAAGCTAGCTCGCCCTCCCTCACTTTCTCTGTTATTAGATTTATTAGATAATAATAATAATAATAATAATAATAATAATAATAATAATAATAACAATAATAATAATAATAATAATAATAATAATAATAATAATAATAATAATAATAATAATAATAATAATAATAATAATAATAATAATAATAATAATAATAATAATAATAATAATAATAATAATAATAATAATAATAATAATAATAATAATAATAATAATAATAATAATAATAATAATAATAATAATAATAATAATAATAATAATAATAATAATAATAATAATAATAATAATAATAATAATAATAATAATAATAACATGTACAACGTGTGTCTTAGGGCGGGTGTATTTCCAGCTTGCTGGAAAAAGGCGCGTTTGGCTTTGATCCCAAAGGGCAAAGGTGATGCCAATTCTCCATCATCGTATCGACCACTGTGCATGTTAAACACGGCGGGAAAGATGATGGAGGCCTTGCTTAAAATGCGGCTGGGGGCTGCCATTGAGCAGGCTGGTGGTCTCTCCAACCGGCAGCATGGCTTTAGAAAGGGGCACTCTGCGATTGATGCAATCAGCGAAGTGACCCAAGCTGTGAAACGGGCCGAAACTGCATGCCACCAGGCAAGGCCGATAGTGCTCCTCGTGACCCTCGATGTGAGGAACGCGTTTAACTCGGCAGGGTGGAGTGACATGTTTCACGCGCTCGAGCAGACCTTCAGAGTACCAGCATATCTCTCGGCTATACTGAGGGACTATCTGAACGACCGCTGGCTTCTCTACGTGACGACACAGGGAACGGGTCAAAGGCGGGTGACTGCTGGAGTGGCACAGGGATCGGTGCTTGGGCCTGAGCTGTGGAATGTCACGTACGATGGCCTGCTGCGCCTGGAAATGCCGGCTGACGCTTTCCTTGTTGCGTTTGCCGATGATGTCGCCGCCGTCATAACAGCACGCAGTCCTGAACTGGCTCAACTTGTGCTTAATCAAGTGATGCGCAGGGTTAGCGGGTGGATGGGCGACCACGGTCTCCAGTTGGCTGTAGCCAAAACGGAGATCGTGATTCTTACGAAGAGGCGAGTCCCCACTTCGTTGACTATGATGGTTGGAGCCCAACCGGTGAAAACAAGCAGGTTCGCGAGATATTTAGGAGTAAAGTTGGACAACCGACTCACATACTGGGACCATATCCGCGGGGTCTGTGACGGGGTTGCCCAGAAGACGGCGGCGCTGAGCCGGTTAATGGCGAATGTAGGTGGGGCGAGGCAGCATACGAGGAGGCTCCTGCTCGTCTCCGTACAGTCAGCCCTACTCTATGGTGCGGAAATATGGGCGGACGCCCTTCGAGTTAAAAAATATAAGACAAGGATGGCCGCCGTCCAGCGTCGCGGGGCATTGCGGGTTAGCTCGGCGTACCGTACTGTGTCCGCAGATGCAGCACTTGTTGTGGCCGGCTGTATTCCAATAGAGCTGCTTGCTCAGGAGCGGAAAGAAATCTATCTGCAAAGCTCTACAATAGGACGGGCGGCCGCCGCGGAGCAAGCGCGTGAGGGCGCACTTGTTTCTTGGCAACGAAGATGGGACGCTAGTACTAGGGGACAGTGGACTCGGAGAATCATACGCGATGTGCGCGAGTGGTATGGGCGACGACATGGTGAGGTGAGTTTTTATCTGACACAGTTCCTGACTGGACATGGATACTTCCGTAAGTATCTGCACAGGATGGGAAAGGTGGGCTCACCGTGCTGCGTGCTGTGTGACTGCGAGGAGGACGATGTCTGGCATACCTTCTTCGCCTGCGAGTTTTTTGCCGAAGAGCGGAGGCTGACTGAGAACTCAGTGGGTATCGGTTACACGGCAAACATCACTGCGGAAAACATCATAGCCGTGATGTTACGGTCAGAGCACGACTGGGACCTGGTGGCGAAGTACGTCGAAGTTATACTCCGCCGCAAGCGTAGTATGGGGTGCCTCCAGTAGGTACGCTTGACCCGTGCTGCGTCCACTGCGGCGAAGATGGCACAGCTTCGAAGCTGTGAAAAGCGGGGCCTGGACGCAGGCACTACGAGGGAGGTCCGGTGGGATCTGATGGGAGCCCCACCCCGAAGTAATGCGAAAGCGGTTCCGGGGTGGAGTTGGGTTCCGTCAAAGAGGGGGACGTTTTAGTGCTTGAAAGCGGCACATACAGGGGTTTGTGACGACAGCCCTGAGATGCGGTACGCATTTTTACCTCCTCTCCTGCGAAAAAAAAAAAAAAAAAAAAAAAAAAAAATAATAATAATAATAATAATAATAATAATAATAATAATAATAATAATAATAATAATAATAATAATAATAATAATAATAATAATAATAATAATAATAATAATAATAATAATAATAATAATAATAATAATAATAATAATAATAATAATAATAATAATAATAATAATAATAATAATAATAATAATAATAATAATAATAATAATAATAATAATAATAATCCCTCGGGGGGTGTTGTATCCCTAGAGGGCGCGTCCCCAGGTGGCGGATAGGGGAACGCTCGATAGATATATCGGGTAGGTGGGAAATAAATTACCACCCGCGGACCAAACAACATCATCAAAAATCCTACATCCTACACTGGCAGCCAGACAGCATGTAGGTGGGCATCTGCGCTCAATGTGATGAGCGGCCTTTATATGAACATGGACTTCGTCGGACAGGATCGGGAAATTATATTGATTTAGTTGTTTTTTGGGCTGACTGTTGCAGTATTCTGTTACCTGAGTACGCAAGAGTGACATCTTGCGGAAATGGCTTTCAGGCTAATGCTGCAGCCGCCTCCGTCCCGTTAAAACCGTGGCGGGGCTTGAAGTACGTTCGAGGTTCGTCACCATTAAGTTGGTCGTACAGGTCCAGTTGAGCATCGCTCCTGTTTAGCGCCTGTCCTGGCTCTGAACACTGACTCCCATAAGGATCAGTGTCAACCCTCGCGTGGCCTCCCTGCTTGCATAGATAACGGGGACATTCCAAGGGCGACTGTACAACGAGCGGAAATAGCGGCTTCAAGCGGGGACCCGGAAAAGGCAGCTTGACGGCTCCGCAAACAGCGAGTACAAAAAGCGCAGAGATGGCGCGTAGTCAAGAATGTAGGAGCGAGGGGGAATTGTCGGGAGTTGGGGTCTCCACAAGCGTTTTCTCTGCCGCGGACGCACTAGCTTTCCGACGAGCTCGCTGATCCGGCGCTCACCACAGCGGAGTGCTGGCGCGGTAAGCGTGATCACTCGCACACCGATGACACCCGACGCTGGCAGCGAGCAACAAAAACGGCAGTCGTCGCAATCGCAGGGGTTGCTAGAGGCAGAAAAGGAGAATGAAGGATATGCTGATACCCTCAAGAAAAGCAGCAAGGCCACGCATCCTCCTGAGTTCACTGCCCTTAAAGATTTTCAGCGACGGAGAGAGGAAACAGCTACACATGAAGCGACTGACGAGATTAGGAAGCACGATGTCGGCGCGGGGGATATGGAGACACAGATCGGAATAATCCAGGATACCTTGGTTGCTATGCGCAAGGCTGCTGCAAAACAACGGAATGTAAGCATGGAGATAAAAAATGGTTCCAGCGTGTTGGAGGCGGCCATCGACGCCATACAGCATCATAGGCGCAGTGACCAAAAAATAAAAGGGACCGGTTCCTCGACGACAGAAAATGCGAAGGAAGCCGGGGCCGCTGTTGCCACTTCTCGGAAGAGCGACATGGGCGCTTTGACTATCCCAAGCAGCAAAAACCCAGAGCAGACGCCGCGGGAACGGCTGAAGAATCAAGAAGGCTCTGCACCCTGGAGCGTGGTCGTACGCAGAAAATCCTCTTCGCGCAAGGATCCGCCCAACGAAGGGGGAATCCCTTCGGGAGAAGGGGACTCAACCCCAATTCGTAAGGCGACACAGGAAATCCAGGCACAGGGAAAAAGAGCGAAGAGGGAAAGGACTCAACGCGCGAGACGGAGTGCCACTAGATCAGTGTGGCGACCGAGTAGCGCTGCAAAACTCTATAAAAGAGACTGTGGGGCAGACTGCTGAGACCAGAATCCTTGCCAGTAGGACCCGGCTGGAGGTCCTGGGTATGGACTGTCTCACAACAGCTTCAGAGGTAGAGGACGCAGTACGCCGTGAGCTCTCAAACGACTATAGCGGAGAGCTTAAAGTAGTGGTTTCTACCGCAAATGCCCGAGAACAGCGCATGGCAGTCGTTGAGTTAGAGCACAAACATGCGGGCAAACTCAATGTAGGGAGGATACGAGTGGGCTGGATAAGATGTCGCATCAGGCAACGCATTGATGTACAGCGGTGCTTCAGGTGTCTGGATTACGGTCACCGGAGGCAAAAATGCACGGGACCGGATAAAAGTGGCCTCTGTTAGCGATGCGGGCAGAAAGGACACAAGGCCGCGTCATGCTCCTCAAAACCGCAATGTTACCTGTGTGCTGCTGACAACGAGGGGCCAAAGTCTTTGGAACATGTCCCTGGCTCTGGAGCCTGCAAAGCGTTTCGGGTGGCCCTGGACAACGCGAAAGGACGGAGACAATGATTACCGTCCTACAGGGTAATCTGAACGGTAGTCGGGTGGCTGATGAACTGCTATCTCAATTCATCCATGAATACGGGATGGGCATGGCGGTCATCACCGAGCCTTACCGAATCAGGAAGCACTGGCTGGTGGATGACTCTGGCGCAGCGGCTCTCTGGGTTGCGGATCCCAGTATACAGATCACGAGCAGCGGGGCTGGAGGTAGTTATGTCTGGGCAAAAACAGAGTCGGCCACTTTCGTGAGCTGCTACTTCTCTCCCAACGACGCCATGGGTGTGTACAGGTCTAAAATTGAAGCCCTGGAGGACGACCTGCGCTGCATTACTGGTGGCCTCGTGATTGCTGGGGACTTTAATGCGCGAGCCATAGAGTGGGGTATGCCACAAACCAACGCAAGAGGCCGGTTTTTATTGGAGATGGCAGCCCGGCTGGGACTAGTTGTCCTTAATGAAGGTACAACCCCGACATACCGCCGGCCCGGCTTTGGGTACTCGATTCCAGACCTTACCTTGGTGTCGGAGACTCTAGCCCGAAGGACGGTGAACTAGAGGGTGATGGAGGACCTTACAGGAAGCGACCACCAGTACATAACCTTCCGGCTTATGGACGCAGGGCAAAAACAGGTACCTGTACGAGTACATCGACCACTTGCAGGCCTGATTGAGGGGGCTCGGCACATCCCAACGCTCCCTAGAAATGCCTGCGAGGCGGGCGTAGTGGACTCCTTCGTGGAGTCCACCATGAATGTGATTCGAGGCGCCTGCAATGCGTCCATGCCCCGAAAGAGGCCGTGGAGAGCTAAGACACAGGTGTACTGGTGGAATGACCAAATAGACGAACTCCGGAGATTTTGCAACAAAATGCGCCGACTGGCGCAACGTGCCGCTGGCCGAACGCAGATGACGGAGAAGGTCGCAGCTTATAAAGCCGCTAAAAAGGCATTGGGCAAGGCTATCCGAGAAAGCAAGGTGCGCTGCTGGAAGGAGCTTTGCGACGGGGTAGAGCAGGACCCATGGGGTAAGGACTATAAGCTGGTGATGGGTAAGCTCTGCTCGCCCGCACCAGACTTGGAACAGAGAAAAGTTCTGAACATCATAGATGCCCTGTTCCCGACCCATCCCGATGTATCTGACGCTCGTGCGTTTGCTGGGGAGGAGGACATTCCATTGTTTGGGGTGGATGAGCTAATTACGGCAGAGCGCAGCATGAAGTCTGGTAAGGCTCCAGGCCCCGACGGTGTACCGGCGGAGGCCATCAAAGCCGTTGCCCGTAACCGTCCGGATCTCTTGCTTAACATGTACAACGTGTGTCTTAGGGCGGGTGTATTTCCAGCTTGCTGGAAAAAGGCGCGTTTGGCTTTGATCCCAAAGGGCAAAGGTGATGCCAATTCTCCATCATCGTATCGACCACTGTGCATGTTAAACATGGCGGGAAAGATGATGGAGGCCTTGCTTAAAATGCGGCTGGGGGTTGCCATTGAGCAGGCTGGTGGTCTCTCCAACCGGCAGCATGGCTTTAGAAAGGGGCACTCTGCGATTGATGCAATCAGCGAAGTGACCCAAGCTGTGAAACGGGCCGAAACTGCATGCCACCAGGCAAGCCCGATAGTGCTCCTCGTGACCCTCGATGTGAGGAACGCGTTTAACTCGGCAGGGTGGAGTGACATGTTTCACGCGCTCGAGCAGACCTTCAGAGTACCAGCATATCTCTCGGCTATACTGAGGGACTATCTGAACGACCGCTGGCTTCTCTACGTGACGACACAGGGAACGGGTCAAAGGCGGGTGACTGCTGGAGTGGCACAGGGATCGGTGCTTGGGCCTGAGCTGTGGAATGTCACGTACGATGGCCTGCTGCGCCTGGAAATGCCGGCTGACGCTTTCCTTGTTGCGTTTGCCGATGATGTCGCCGCCGTCATAACAGCACGCAGTCCTGAACTGGCTCAACTTGTGCTTAATCAAGTGATCCGCAGGGTTAGCGGGTGGATGGGGACCACGGTCTCCAGTTGGCTGTAGCCAAAACGGAGATCGTGATTCTTACGAAGAGGCGAGTCCCCACTTCGTTGACTATGATGGTTGGAGCCCAACCGGTGAAAACAAGCAGGTTCGCGAGATATTTAGGAGTAAAGTTGGACAACCGACTCACATATTGGGACCATATTCGCGGAGTCTGTGACGGGGTTGCCCAGAAGACGGCGGCGCTGAGCCGGTTAATGGCGAATGTAGGTGGGGCGAGGCAGCATACGAGGAGGCTCCTGCTCGTCTCCGTACAGTCAGCCCTACTCTATGGTGCGGAAATATGGGCGGACGCCCTTCGAGTTAAAAAATATAAGACAAGGATGGCCGCCGTCCAGCGTCGCGGGGCATTGCGGGTTAGCTCGGCGTACCGTACTGTGTCCGCAGATGCAGCACTTGTTTTCCAATAGAGCTGCTTGCTCAGGATCGGAAAGAAATCTATCTGCAAAGCTCTACAATAGGACGGGCGGCCGCCGCGGAGCAAGCGCGTGAGGGCGCACTTATTTGTTGGCAACGAAGATGGGATGCTAGTACTAGGGGACAGTGGACTCGGAGAATCATACGCGATGTGCGCGAGTGGTGTGGGCGACGACATGGTGAGGTGAGTTTTTACCTGACACAGTTCCTGACTGGACACGGATACTTCCGTAAGTATCTGCACAGTGGTGGGCTCACCGTGCTGCGTGCTGTGTGACTGCGAGGGGGACGATGTCTGGCATACCTTCTTCGCCTGCGAGTTTTTTGCCGAAGAGCGGAGGCTGACTGAGAACTCAGTGGGCGTCGGTTACCCGGCAAACATCACTGCGGAAAACATCATAGCCGTGATGTTACGGTCAGAGCACGACTGGGACCTGGTGGCGAAGTACGTCGAAGTTATACTCCGCCGCAAGCGTAGTATGGGGTGCCTCCAGTAGGTACGCTTGACCCGTGCTGCGTCCACTGCGGCGAAGATGGCACAGCTTCGAAGCTGTGAAAAGCGGGGCCTGGACGCAGGCACTACGAGGGAGGTCCGGTGGGATCTGATGGGAGCCCCACCCCGAAGTAATGCGAAAGCGGTTCCGGGGTGGAGTCAGGTTCCGTCAAAGAGGGGGATGTTTTAGTGCTTGAAAGCGGCACATACAGGGGTTTGTGACGACAGCCCTGAGATGCGGTACGCATTTTTACCTCCTCTCCTGCGAAAAAAAAAAATAATAATAATAATAATAATAATTGTTGAAAGGCAACACTGTTCTACATCTCTGCTTTCTCTTTGTGTTTTCTTATTTATATATACCTAATCACTTTTATGTATACTGATATTCTATGAGTCTTGAAATATACTTTGAACAAGGAGGACGTGTTTTTCCTTGGACGCTTCGCGCTGAACGCTAAACGGTGAATTCCAACAGGTTATCCAGTGAATTCCAACGGTGAATTCCAACAGGTTATGGGCCCAGGTGGCATAATTACTAATATGAGTTTGTATCAAATCGACAAATTGGACGAACACAATTATGACAGCTGGAGCGTCCAAGCGCGGGGAATACTTGTACATGCAGATTTGTGGAATGTGGTGTCAGGCAAGTTGAAAAAACAGGACTCCATGACGTCAAAAGAGAAGGAAGCAGTGGATGTATTGGATCAAAAAGCATTGTCCATAATTATACTTACTGTGAAAACGTCGCAGATAAATTATATTAAGCATTGTCAAACTGCTTCTGTAGCATGGGAAAAGTTACGCGAAGTGTATCAACCACGTGGTCCAGTCAGGAAGGTGTCTCTCTATAAAAAATTATTAAATTTAAATATGACTGAGGCTGAAAGTGTTTCGCAATACATAAATGCATTCACAGAAACAACTGAAAAATTGAGAGAGGTTGGTATAGAATTAAATGATGAGCTTATAGTGATCATATTATTATCGAGCTTGCCCAGCGAATATGAGAATTTCGTCATCGCAATGGAAACGCGTGACACTTTACCTACGTTTTGTGCGTTAAAAATTAAACTGCTAGAAGAGAGCGAAAGACGAAATCAAAGGGGCAGTCGAATAAATGAGAATACTGGCAGTCATCATGCATACGTTGCAAATTCTTTCCCGAAGGAGAAATACGAAGCGAAAAAACAAAACAGTAAAAAAACGAGTGGCAAGTGCTATAATTGTGGAAAAAAAAGTTCACTTTGCAGCAACGTGTAGAGTCTCGAAACGAAAACAGGAAGAACAAAAATACTCCTATTCGATGTTGGCAGCCACAGAAGTGAATGTCTTGAATCAATCATCATGGTGTCTTGACAGTGGTGCCAGCATGCACATGTGCAGTAACCGAGAAATGCGCAGGAAAATATTAATTGCAAAACTTGTGCAAAGTGCAAAATAAGCGCGCTACCTTTTCCTCAGAGTTCTGGAAGTTGTTCCAAAAGCTTACTGGAATTAATCCACACAGATGTGTGCGGGCCGATAAATGTGCAGTCGTTTGGTGGATCACGTTATTTCGTCACATTTATTGATGATATGTCCAGGAAAGTGTTTGTATACTTTATTAAAACAAAGAGTGAAGTTTTTAATAAATTCAAAGAGTTTAAAATATTTGCAGAATGCCAAACTGGCAAGAAAATTAAAGCTATTCGAAGCGACAACGGGCGAGAGTATGTAAACATGGATTTCAATAATTTCTTGAGCGCAAATGGAATAAAGCGACAGCTGACGGTGGCGTACACTCCGCAACAGAATGGTATAGCCGAACGTGCAAATCGTACGTTGGTTGAAATGGCACGCAGCATGATACTGCATGCAAATCTGAGTGAAGCATTTTGGGCAGAAGCCATCGCAACATCAGCATACTTGCGCAATCGATCGCCAACGAAATCACTAACAAATGTTACGCCCCAAGAAATGTGGAGTGGTAAAAAACCGTCTGTGAGCCACTTAAGAGTGTTTGGTTCTAAGGTAATAGCGTTAGATAAAACATGTAGATTCAAGTTCAGGCCGAAAGGTGAAGAGTACCTCTTTGTCGGTTACTCTACTACGAGTAAAGCATACCGTCTTTTTGATATGGGCTCTAGGAAGATTGTTGAGAGACGAGACGTTCGTTTTGATGAAAACATGGTACCCAACTCTACAAAGGTAACTGAGAAACCAGATGTAAGTTTGGATGAAAACGTGGTATCTAACATAGGCTCCATAATCTTCGAATACGAAAGCCCAAAAAAACAATTCTAAGGATGTCACTATTACTGACAGTCAAGAAGACATTGGTGAAGATATAGCCAATCGCAAAATTAATGTAGATATCATTAATAGTCAAGATATAGTAAGTTGTGATGGCGATGTTAACGAAGATTCTGAAGAAGACGAAAATTCATTTGTTGACGCAAACGCCGATGAAGACAATATTTGGCCTGAGGAGGGGCAACCAAAACAGATAAAGTTTGGGCCAAGAAGGCCACGAATAATTCGCACAGGCGAGCCTGGGCGCCCTAAGAAACAACTTAATATATTGAACACAATGCAAACCGATAACATGAAAATACCACAAACACTGCAAGAGGCCGCACACAGCGCACAATCAAATGAATGGCAAAGGGCGATGCAGACAGAATATGACTCGCTGGTCAAAAATAAAACATGGTCGTTGGTTGATCTTCCTCCAGGTAAAACAGCAGTTGGCTGTAAGTGGGTTTTCTCGGTAAAAAGAAATAAAAACGGTAATGTCGAAAGGTACAAGGCCAGACTTGTGGCTAAAGGTTGCAGCCAGCGGTTCGGAATAAATTTCACCGAAACTTTTTCGCCGGTCGCACGCTACGCAACGTTTAGAATGGTGTTCGCATTGGCAGTTGAACTCCAGATGTACCTTCACCAGATGGATATCTCGACAGCTTACCTGAACAGTAGTCTCACTGACGAAGTCTATATGAAGCAGCCGGAAGCCATCATCAATAAGAAGTTTCCGAATCGCGTCCTACGCCTTAACAAGGCAATTTACGGTTTGAAGCAATCGGGTCGTGTTTGGAACCTCCAATTAGACAAAGTTTTGCAGGAGATAGGTTACACGCAATGCATGAATGAACCGTGCTTATATAGAATGAATGTTAAAGGTAAGGTAAATTTAATTGCTATTTATGTTGATGATCTTGTTATAGCTAGCACGTGCAAAGAAGATCTGCTGCAAACGAAATATCTAATTTCGAAAAGATTTACATTAGTAGACAAAGTAGACTTCAACATTTCTTGGGTATGGAAGTGGAGCGCGACGGTGAAACCGGTTCGATTCAAGTTGGCAATAAACAGTACATCAATAAACTCCTTCAAGATTTTGGCATGCAGAACAGTAGATCTGTTTCTACTCCCTTAGATGCGGGTTATGAGGTTTACTGTGACAAGGGCAATTGTGAAAGAGTAAATGCAACGCGTTATCAGTCATTAATCGGTGCATTAATGTATTTAGGTTTGACAAAAAGACCAGATATCTTGCATTCAGTGTGCAAGCTGTCACAACAAAACAAGGATCCTTACGCGAAACATGAGACGGGAGCTAATCATGTGTTGCGGTACTTGGCCAACACCATCGATTTTAGACTACACTACAAAAAATGTGGCAGACTGATTATGGGTTTTTCTGATGCCGATTGGGGTGGAAGCCTAATAGACAGGAAGTCATATACTGGTTACGCCTATTTTTTGGCTGGTTCAGCGATTTCTTGGGAGTCACGGAAACAAGCAACCGTTGCTTTAAGTTCTACGGAAGCTGAATACATGGCCCTATCTACGGCAGCAAAGGAAGCCATATATTTAAGTAAACTTTTGAAAGAAATAGATTTGCATAACACCGACCAAGGAATTGTTATCAACTCTGACAATTTGAGTGCACAACAAATAGCTCTGAATCCGGTCCAACATGCACGCACAAAGCATATAGACATAAGATACCATCATATACGTGAAGCCGTTAAAAATAACGTGATAAAGCTAGAATATGTTTCGACCAGTGATATGGTAGCCGACATCTTTACAAAGAACTTATGCAAAATTAAACATCATAAGTTTACAAATATGTTAGGATTAAAGCCATGATCTAGATGTAGATGTAGAATTCCTGTTGAGGGGAAATGTTGAAAGGCAACACTGTTCTACATCTCTGCTTTCTCTTTGTGTTTTCCTTATTTATATATACCTAATCACTTTTATGTATACTGATATTCTATGAGTCTTGAAATATACTTTGAACAAGGAGGACGTGTTTTTCCTTGGACGCTTCGCGCTGATCCCTAAACGGTGAATTCCAACAGGTTATGCAGTGAATTCCAACGGTGAATTCCAACAATAATAATAATAATAATAATAATAATAATAATAATAATAATAATAATAATAATAATAATAATAATAATAATAATAATAATAATAATAATAATAATAATAATAATAATAATAATAATAATAATAATAATAATAATAATAATAATAATAATAATAATAATAATAATAATAATAATAATAATAATAATAATAATAATAATAATAATAATAATAATAATAATAATAATAATAATAATAATAATAATAATAATAATAATAATAATAATAATAATAATAATAATAATAATAATAATAATAATAATAATAATAATAATCCCTCGGGGGGTGTTGTATCCCTAGAGGGCGCGTCCCCAGGTGGCGGATAGGGGAACGCTCGATAGATATATCGGGTAGGTGGGAAATAAATTACCACCCGCGGACCAAACAACATCATCAAAAATCCTACATCCTACACTGGCAGCCAGACAGCATGTAGGTGGGCATCTGCGCTCAATGTGATGAGCGGCCTTTATATGAACATGGACTTCGTCGGACAGGATCGGGAAATTATATTGATTTAGTTGTTTTTTGGGCTGACGGTTGCAGTATTCTGTTACCTGAGTACGCAAGAGTGACATCTTGCGGAAATGGCTTTCAGGCTAATGCTGCAGCCGCCTCCGTTCCGTTAAAACCGTGGCGGGGCTTGAAGTACGTTCGAGGTTCGTCACCATTAAGTTGGTCGTACAGGCCCAGTTGAGCATCGCTCCTGTTTAGCGCCTGTCCTGGCTCTGAACACTGACTCCCATAAGGATCAGTGTCAACCCTCGCGTGGCCTCCCTGCTTGCATAGATAACCACGGGGACATTCCAAGGGCGACTGTACAACGAGCGGAGATAGCGGCTTCAAGCGGGGACCCATACAGAATGTACAATCCAAACAAAAATATAAAACGATGTGAGAAAGATAGAAAAGGCAGCTTGACGGCTCCGCAAACAGCGAGTACAAAAAGCGCAGAGATGGCGCGTAGTCAAGAATGTAGGAGCGAGGGGGAATTGTCGGGAGTTGGGGTCTCCACAAGCGTTTTCTCTGCCGCGGACGCACTAGCTTTCCGACGAGGCTCGCTGATCCGGCGCTCACCACAGCGGAGTGCTGGCGCGGTAAGCGTGATCACTCGCACACCGATGACACCCGACGCTGGCAGCGAGCAACAAAAACGGCAGTCGTCGCAATCGCAGGGGTTGCTAGAGGCAGAAAAGGAGAATGAAGGATATGCTGATACCCTCAAGAAAAGCAGCAAGGCCACGCATCCTCCTGAGTTCACTGCCCTTAAAGATTTTCAGCGACGGAGAGAGGAAACAGCTACACATGAAGCGACTGACGAGATTAGGAAGCACGATGTCGGCGCGGGGGATATGGAGACACAGATCGGAATAATCTAGGATACCTTGGTTGCTATGCGCAAGGCTGCTGCAAAACAACGGAATGTAAGCATGGAGATAAAAAATGGTCTCAGCGTGTTGGAGGCGGCCATCGACGCCATACAGCATCATAGGCGCAGTGACCAAAAATTAAAAGGGATCGGGTCCTCGACGACAGAAAATGCGAAGGAAGCCGGGGCCGCTGTTGCCACTTCTCGGAAGAGGGACATGGGCGCTTTGACTATCCCAAGCAGCAAAAACCCAGAGCAGACGCCGCGGGAACGGCTGAAGAATCAAGAAGGCTCTGCACCCTGGAGCGTGGTCGTGCGCAGAAAATCCTCTTCGCGCAAGGATCCGCCCAACGAAGGGGGAATCCCTTCGGGAGAAGGGGACTCAACCCCAACTCGTAAGGCGACACAGGAAATCCAGGCACAGGAAAAAAGAGCGAAGAGGGAAAGGACTCAACGCGCGAGACGGAGTGCCGTCGTCGTAAAGCCGAAAGAAGGCACCACATATGCCGAAATCCTCCGAGCGATTCGTGCAAATGTGCGCCTGGAGGACACGGACACAGTGGTACGCGCGGCTCGAAAGACCAAAGGTGGCGCTGTTCTCCTTGAGCTAGATCAGTGTGGCAACCGAGTAGCGCTGCAAAACTCTATAAAAGAGACTGTGGGGCAGACTGCTGAGACCAGAATCCTTGCCAGTAGGATCCGGCTGGAGGTCCTGGGTATGGACTGTCTCACAACAGCTTCAGAGGTTGAGGACGCAGTACGCCGTGAGCTCTCAAACGACTGTAGCGAAGAGCTTAAAGTAGTGGTTTCTGCCGCAAATGCCCGATAACAGCGCATGGCAGTCGTTGAGTTAGAGCACAAACATGCGGGTAAAATCCTCAATGTAGGGAGGATACGAGTGGGGTGGATAAGATGTCGCATCAGGCAACGCATTGATGTACAGCGGTGCTTCAGGTGTCTAGATTACGGTCACCGGAGGTAAAAATGCACGGGACCAGATAGAAGTGGCCTCTGTTGGCGATGCGGGCAGAAAAGACACAAGGCCGCGTCATGCTCCTCAAAACCGCAATGTTACCTGTGTACTGCTGACAACGAGGGGCCAAAGTCTTTGGAACATGTCCCTGGCTCTGGAGCCTGCAAAGCGTTTCGGGTGGCCCTGGACAACGCGAAAGGACGGAGACAATGATTACCGTCATACAGGGTAATCTGAACGGTAGTCGGGTCGCTGATGAACTGCTATCTCAATTCATCCACGAATACGGGATGGGCATGGCGGTCATCAGCGAGCCTTACCGAATCGGGAAGCACTGGCTGGTGGATGACTCTGGCGCGGCGGCTCTCTGGGTTGCGGATCCCAGTATACAGATCACGAGCAGCAGGGCTGGATGAAGTTATGTCTGGGCAAAAACAGAGTCGGCCACTTTCGTGAGCTGCTACTTCTCTCCCAACGACGCCATGGGTGTGTACAGGTCTAAAATTGAAGCCCTGGAGGACGACCTGCGCTGCATTACTGGCGGCCTCGTGATTGCTGGGGACTTTAATGCGCGAGCCATAGAGTGGGGTATGCCACAAACCAACGCAAGAGGCCGGTTTTTATTGGAGATGGCAAAAAAAGGTCAACGGGTGGGACTAGTTGTCCTTAATGAAGGTACAACCCCGACATACCGCCGGCCCGGCTTTGGGTACTCGATTCCAGACCTTACCTTGGTGTCGGAGACTCTAGCCCGAAGGACGGTGAACTGGAGGGTGATGGAGGACCTTACAGGAAGCGACCACCAGTACATAACCTTCCGGCTTATGGACGCAGGGCAAAAACACGTACCTGTACGAGTACATCGACCACTTGCAGGCCTGATTGAGGGGGCTCGGCACATCCCAACGCTCCCTAGAAATGCCTGCGAGGCGGGCGTAGTGGACTCCTTCGTGGAGTCCACCATGAATGTGATTCGAGGCGCCTGCAATGCGTCCATGCCCCGAAAGAGGCCGTGGAGAGGTAAGACACAGGTGTACTGGTGGAATGACCAAATAGACGAACTCCGGAGATTTTGCCACAAAATGCGCCGACTGGCGCAACGTGCCGCTGGCCGAACGCAGATGACGGAGAAGGTCGCAGCTTATAAAGCCGCTAAAAAGGCATTGGGCAAGGCTATCCGAGAAAGCAAGGTGCGCTGCTGGAAGGAGCTTTGCGACGGGGTAGAGCAGGACCCATGGGGTAAGGGCTATAAGCTGGTGATGGGTAAGCTCTACTCGCCCGCACCAGACTTGGAACAGAGAAAAGTTCTGAGCATCATAGATGCCCTGTTCCCGACCCATCCCGATGTATCTGACGCTCGTGCGTTTGCTGGGGAGGAGGACATTCCATTGTTTGGGGTGGATGAGCTAATTACGGCAGAGCGCAGCATGAAGTCTGGTAAGGCTCCAGGCCCCGACGGTGTACCGGCGGAGGCCATCAAAGCCGTTGCCCGTAACCGTCCGGATCTCTTGCTTAACATGTACAACGTGTGTCTTAGGGCGGGTGTATTTCCAGCTTGCTGGAAAAAGGCGCGTTTGGCTTTGATCCCAAAGGGCAAAGGTGATGCCAATTCTCCATCATCATATCGACCACTGTGCATGTTAAACACGGCGGGAAAGATGATGGAGGCCTTGCTTAAAATGCGGCTGTGGGCTGCCATTGAGCAGGCTGGTGGTCTCTCCAACCGGCAGCATGGCTTTAGAAAGGGGCACTCTGCGATTGATGCAATCAGTGAAGTGACCCAAGCTGTGAAACGGGCCGAAACTGCATGCCACCAGGCAAGGCCGATAGTGCTCCTCGTGACCCTCGATGTGAGGAACGCGTTTAACTCGGCAGGGTGGAGTGACATGTTTCACGCGCTCGAGCAGACCTTCAGAGTACCAGCATATCTCTCGGCTATACTGAGGGACTATCTGAACGACCGCTGGCTTCTCTACGTGACGACACAGGGAACGGGTCAAAGGCGGGTGACTGCTGGAGTGGCACAGGGATCGGTGCTTGGGCCTGAGCTGTGGAATGTCACGTACGATGGCCTGCTGCGCCTGGAAATGCCGGCTGACGCTTTCCTTGTTGCGTTTGCCGATGATGTCGCCGCCGTCATAACAGCACGCAGTCCTGAACTGGCTCAACTTGTGCTTAATCAAGTGATCCGCAGGGTTAGCGGGTGGATGGGGACCACGGTCTCCAGTTGGCTGTAGCCAAAACGGAGATCGTGATTCTTACGAAGTGGGCGAGTCCCCACTTCGTTGACTATGATGGTTGGAGCCCAACCGGTGAAAACAAGCAGGTTCGCGAGATATTTAGGAGTAAAGCTGGACAACCGACTCACATATTGGGACCATATTCGCGGGGTCTGTGACGGGGTTGCCCAGAAGACGGCGGCGCTGAGCCGGTTAATGGCGAATGTAGGTGGGGCGAGGCAGCATACGAGGAGGCTCCTGCTCGTCTCCGTACAGTCAGCCCTACTCTATGGTGCGGAAATATGGGCGGACGCCCTTCGAGTTAAAAAATATAAGACAAGGATGGCCGCCGTCCAGCGTCACGGGGCATTGCGGGTTAGCTCGGCGTACCGTACTGTGTCCGCAGATGCAGCACTTGTTGTGGCCGGCTGTATTCCAATAGAGCTGCTTGCTCAGGAGCGGAAAGAAATCTATCTGCAAAGCTCTACAATAGGACGGGCGGCCGCCGCGGAGCAAGCGCGTGAGGGCGCACTTATTTGTTAGCAACGGAGATGGGACGCTAGTACTAGGGGACAGTGGACTCGGAGAATCATACGCGATGTGCGCGAGTGGTATGGGCGACGACATGGTGAGGTGAGTTTTTACCTGACACAGTTCCTGACTGGACACGGATACTTCCGTAAGTATCTGCACAGTGGTGGGCTCACCGTGCTGCGTGCTGTGTGACTGCGAGGGGGACGATGTCTGGCATACCTTCTTCGCCTGCGAGTTTTTTGCCGAAGAGCGGAGGCTGACTGAGAACTCAGTGGGTGTCGGTTACCCGGCAAACATCACTGCGGAAAACATCATAGCCGTGATGTTACGGTCAGAGCACGACTGGGACCTGGTGGCGAAGTACGTCGAAGTTATACTCCGCCGCAAGCGTAGTATGGGGTGCCTCCAGTAGGTACGCTTGACCCGTGCTGCGTCCACTGCGGCGAAGATGGCACAGCTTCGAAGCTGTGAAAAGCGGGGCCTGGACGCAGGCACTACGAGGGAGGTCCGGTGGGATCTGATGGGAGCCCCACCCCGAAGTAATGCGAAAGCGGTTCCGGGGTGGAGTCAGGTTCCGTCAAAGAGGGGGATGTTTTAGTGCTTGAAAGCGGCACATACAGGGGTTTGTGACGACAGCCCTGAGATGCCCTATCATCCACCCCGGGACCGCTTTCGCATTACTTCAGTGTGGGGTTCCCCGTTGCGACCCTACTGGACATCCCACGTTGCGCCAGCGTCCAGGCCCGCTTAATTGTTTATCTAATTTTATACTGCCTTTGTCAGTTTTAGCTCTGCACTCCTGCTTACAGGCGCAAGTCTTCGTCTGATTTTTCCGGCGAAGTATCTCCTCGGCGTATATAGCGATAATTTCCCAGTTACGTTGGCTCTCAAGCATTTTATCAACAATGCTGCTAGTTCTCAAGGGGCCTAATTCGGTCTCCACTGTCATGCGTCTTTCCATCCAGGCAGTGCACGAGAACAATGTATGCTCAACATCGTCCTCGCTCTCGCAGTACAGGCATTTCGGGCTTGATACCTTGCTCATTTTGAACAAGTATGACCTGAAATATCCGTGTCCCGTCAGGAACTGTGTGAGAAAAAACGTTACCTCGCCGTGCTTTCTGCTGATCCAGGGTGCTAGGATTAACCTCGCAGTCCACCTTCCCCTGGGGTCTAGTTCCCATCTTTGCTGCCATTCCAGTATCAACTGATTTCTGGCTTCTTCCCTAGCATGTATTTTGCCTAGTCTCTCTTTTTGGTTTGCCAGACCTTTTGGCGTTCCAGAGCAAGCAAGTCGATAGGTGGAGTGGAGGCCAGTACGAGCACAGCAGGTTCTGACACTGTTCGGTATGCGCAGGCTATTCTCAACGCGCATCTTCTTTGTACGCTGGCCATGCGTTTGCGATATTTCCCAATCTGCAATGATTTGCTCCATATTTCCGCTCCATACAGTAGAGTGGACTGCACAACCGACATTATTAATCGCCTTTTGCTTGGTTTTGGTCCTTTTGTGTTCGCCATGAGCTTGCTTAGCATAGACGCTCTAGTGGAAGCCTTATTTACAGTCTGCTGGATGTGGGCCCAGAAAGTGAGCTTGCTATCGATTTCTACTCCCAAGTATCTTATATTATTTGACACCGGAATCTCCGTGGAACCAACCTGCATATTCGGGATGTGTTGGGTTCTTTTCCCTGTTATTATTACCATCTCTGTTTTCTGATCCGCCAGAGTTAGCCCATGGTTCTCAATCTATGTCCTAACGCGCCTCATGACCTGATTCAGTTTCCATTGCATGGTCTTCGCATCGCGTGCAACTATCACAGCTGCAACATCGTCGGCATAACAAATAAGAGTCGCTCCGTCGGTCATATTCATTTTAAGCAGGCTGTCATATTGGCTATTCCACAGATCTGGTCCAAGAATGGATCCCTGCGCTACACCCGCTGTGAGTTTCCGCGCGCGAGGGCCATCTTCCGTGTCATACAATAGGACTCGGTCTTTTAGATAGTCTCCCATGATGCGCATTAAATATTTCGGTAATCTAAAACGGCGCAGCGAATCCAGGATGTCACACCATCTCACGGAGTTGAAAGCGTTCTTAACATCGAGCGTCACAAGCAACGTAAGCTCCCGGGAGTAATGATTCTTCTCTTGAGCTTTCCTCGCGATCTTAACAACTTCCTCGACTGCATGTATTGTAGAGCGGCCCTTTCTAAAGCCGTATTGTAGACGAGAGAGATCGCCTGCCTCGCGTATTGCAGAAACAATTCGAATTTGGAGCATTTTTTCTAAGACCTTGCCTGCGGTGTCCAGCATACATAGTGGTCGATATGATGATGCCATAGACACGCCTGGTTTTCCTTTGCTGATTAGCACGAGTCGTGCTCTTTTCCAAGGTGTGTAGAATACCCCTGCTCCAAGGCATTCGTTGTACATTTTCAAAATGAGCTGTGGGTTTATCCGTACCGCCTCTTTCATCGCTTCAGCCGGGATTCCGTCTGGTCCCGGTGCTTTTTTGTTTTTTAAAGAGTTTACAGCCTTCTCTAGTTCAGCTTCAGTGAAAAGTGGGACAGAATCCGAGCTTGTATCTTCGTCACTATAGCGTCTGTCTGGGTGATTAGGGAAAAGCGCGTCGACTATATCGTCCATGGCCTTTCCACTCATGTGGGCACTGACGTTCGTTGTAATTTTTTTTGTGACGACTCTGTAACCAAGGCCCCACGGATCCAAGTCAACTTCCTGAATTAGTGTTCTGAACTTTTCATACTTGCTCTGCTTTATTGCGTCACGTAGCCTTTTCTTCGCTGCTTTAAACTCTGTGGAGAGTGCGGCTGACGCTACCCTTCCCACTGACCGTTGGGCTCGCCGTCTAAGCTGTAGACAAGCTCTCCTGAGAGCCGCGATTTCCGTTGTCCACCAGTAGGCTGGCTTTCTGTACTGTCGCGGAAATTTTCGTGCCATCGAGGCTTTGCACGCACGGCATATCAAATCCATTGTATAGGTTACGCGCGCATAAGCTGCTGACTTGCCTTGGAGTCCTAAGCATTTCGCTGGTACTTGATCTGCTCCCCTCATCATCTCGCTTATGAACTTTTCTGCGCACATGTTCGAGACATTCCAGCGAGGTAACCTGTTTTCTCTTCCGCTTGCTGGATTTTGTCTGGGGCTCTCAGGGCATATGCGAAAAGTTATGTATTGATGATCGCTTCCAGTAAAGTCTTCAATTACACGCCACTTAGTTAGTTTCGCTGCCAAGTTCTCAGTAGCAAAGGTGATATCGGGTATTGTTTCACGATATCCTGGCCGTCGAAAGGTGGAGGTTCTTCCGCTGTTTAGAACGAGCAAGCTCGTCCTGGCTGCCAGCTCCAATAAGCGCGCTCCTCGAGAGTCTGTCTGTGGCATTCCCCATTCTAGAGCCTTAGCGTTAAAGTCACCTCCGACCACTACCTCACCCTCGGTCCTTTGCAGTGTGTCTTCCAGCTGATCAAGTTTTCCTTGGAATTGGGCGATGCTTTCGTTCGGAGTAAAGTAACAGCTGATGTACACGATTCCCGCGCTTTTTACCAAGACGTATCCGTTTCCGGCAAGATGATCCTCTATCGGACGTTTGCCTGTGTTAGTAACCCATTGCTCGCTGATAAGTAGAATATCAGTTGACTTTTCATATATTATCTGGCTTAGTAAAGAGTCAGCTGTCTTGCTTCTGTTTATATTACACTGTAATATATTTGTCATGCAGTTTTATTTTTAGCTCTAGTAAGTGCTTCGCGGAATACCACACATTGTCTTGATCCAGTTACATGGTTACTCCTGCCTTCATCGATGTGGCTATCAGATCATAAAACACATTTCGGATTTTCCGAGCAAGCAGCCGCTTTGTGTCCCTTACAGCCACATTTATAGCACATCTCGCTACGGTCAGGGCATTTACAATCACGGGCTTGATGCTCGTACCCAAAGCAGCGAAAACATCTCATGACTTCTACGCGCCTTCGTATAGGACAGACAACCCATCCAATTTATAGTTTGCCAGTGTTTAGAAGCTGAGCTGCATCTTTCTCCTCCAATTCAACGATAGCTAGTCTCTGCCCCCTGCTGTTAGTGTCCGTGATGCGAGTCTTGCACTGTACATTAGGATTGTCAAGATAAGCTTTAACTGCCGCTTCGACATCCATCGCACTTGTTGCACAGTCTATATATCGGATCTCTATGCGCGTCCTTGGGACCAAGATTTTTACAAGACCGTCTTGTCCTATAGCCGTTTTCAGCGCATTGGTGAAAGCTTTCTTACTACTGCCTTCATCAGATCGCTTCAGCTCAAGTAGCACATCTCCGGAGCTTGTCTGACGTATGGAGCGGACGTCCGTCCCACTCTCTTTCGGTTTGACCTTGCTTCTGATGTCTTTCACAATGTCAGCGAACGATTTACCCATAGCAGGCTTAATGATAACGGCATCCGGCTTAACTTTGGGCTTAGTGTTTACAACTGCCCTGTTATTTGGCGTCTGTCGCGCTGCTGGTATGATTTGCTTACCTGTGCTCATTATGTTCCCACTTGAGTTCTTCCTGGAACCCTTCACAGTCTCGTCTCTAGTCGTCTGGCCCTTTACTTGGGGCTTTGAAGTGTGGCGAGTATTCTTTCTCATCACTTTTTGCCAGACATCGTCATCTTCAGTCCTAACCTCAGTTCTCTTTTTCCTTTTTTCCCTGCTGTTATTAGGTGGGCTATCGGCAGCCCTTTTCGTGTTCTGGGTGACTGGCGTTTCAGACATCTTTTTAGAGTCTAGCGATATCGCCCCGTTTTCTTTTAGAGGTTCCTCTTTTTTCTTTTCACTCTCCTTCGCCTTCAAGCTTCTCCTGTAATTTATAGCAATGTCAAGAAGCTCCTCTAGTTCGCATATGCCCTCCTATATGTCTTTGGACACATTCTTCTGTTTGTTGGAGGCTTTCTTCATTCGCAGTAAAATTTCACCACACTTTGAGATAGTGTCTTCTTCGCCTTTTCTCATTTTACCGATAAATTCCTGCCGCGGGCTACTCGGCTCTTCAATTTCCCAGGCAAGTGGTTCGGTTCGTTCTTCGCCTGTTTTGGCTGTTTTTTGTGTTCTGTTCCCATCTTCTGAGTGATAATGGGCAGTGAGCCTGCATGCCACCAGGCAAGGCCGATAGTGCTCCTCGTGACCCTCGATGTGAGGAACGCGTTTAACTCGGCAGGGTGGAGTGACATGTTTCACGCGCTCGAGCAGACCTTCAGAGTACCAGCATATCTCTCGGCTATACTGAGGGACTATCTGAACGACCGCTGGCTTCTCTACGTGACGACACAGGGAACGGGTCAAAGGCGGGTGACTGCTGGAGTGGCACAGGGATCGGTGCTTGGGACTGAGCTGTGGAATGTCACTTACGATGGCCTGCTGCGCCTGGAAATGCCGGCTGACGCTTTCCTTGTTGCGTTTGCCGATGATGTCGCCACCGTCATAACAGCACGCAGTCCTGAAGCGGTTAGCGGGTGGATGGGCGACCACGGTCTCCAGTTGGCTGTAGCCAAAACGGAGATCGTGGTTCTTACGAAGAGGCGAGTCCCCACTTCGTTGACTATGATGGTTGAAGCCCAACCGGTGAAAACAAGCAGGTTCGCGAGATATTTAGGAGTAAAGTTGGACAACCGACACACATATTGGGACCATATTCGCGGGGTCTGTGACGGGGTTGCCCAGAAGACGACGGCGCTGAGCCGGTTAATGGCGAATGTAGGTGGAGCGAGGCAGCATACGAGGAGGCTCCTGCTCGTCTCCGTACAGTCAGCCCTACTCTATGGTGCGGAAATATGGGCGGACGCCCTTCGACTTAAAAAATATAAGTCAAGGATGGCCGCCGTCCAGCGTCGCGGGGCATTGCGGGTTAGCTCGGCGTACCGTACTGTGTCCGCAGATGCAGCACTTGTTGTGGCCGGCGAAAGCGGTTCCGGGGTGGAGTCGGGTTCCGGCAAAGAGAGGGACGTTTTAGTGCTTGAAAGCGGCACATACAGGGGTTTGTGACGACAGCCCTGAGATGCGGTACGCATTTTTACCTCCTCTCCTGCGAAAAAAAAAAAAATAAAAAATAATAATAATAATTTTTTTTTTGCGGGAGAGGAGGTAAAAATGCGTACCGCATCTCAGAGCTGTCGTCACAGACTCTGTTATGTGCCGCTTCCAAGAACTAAAAAACCCCCCTTTACGGAACCTATCATCCACCCCGGGACCGCTTTCGCATTACTTCAGGGTGGGGTTCCCCGTTGCGACCCTACTGGGCATCCCAATCCCAATTCCAAGTAAATTTTAGTACCTTGTCCTGGCTGAGTGCTCTTAAGCGGACGCCAATCCCAATTCCAAGTAAATTTTAGTACCTCGTCCTGGCTGAGTGCTCTTAAGCGGACGCCAATCCCAATTCCAAGTAAATTTTAGTACTTCGTCCTGGCTGAGTGCTCTTAAGCGGACGCCAATCCCAATTCCAAGTACATTTTAGTACCTCGTCCTGGCTGAGTGCTCTTAAGCGGACGCCAATCGCGATTCCAAGTAAATTTTAGTACCTCGTCCTGGCTGAGTGCTCTTAAGCGGACGCCAATCCCGATTCCAAGTAAATTTTAGTACCTCGTCCTGGCTGAGTGCTTTTAAGCGGACGCCAATCCCGATTCCAAGTAAATTTCATTAGTACCTCGTCGTGGCCGAGTGCTTTTAAGCGGACGCCAATCCCGAATCCAAGTAAATTATAGTACCTCGTCGTGGCCGAGTGCTTTTAAGCGGACGCCAAACCTGAATCAAAGTAAATTCTAGTACCTCGTAGTGGCTGACGCCGACAATCATAAAACCTCGTATTCTAGAACTCTGTGTGTATATAGATTTTGTATTTTACGGACTGAGTGCTATTCAGCGGACATTAGAATTAAAGGAACTAGTTTTAAGAAATACTGTTAGCAATAAAATACCGAAAAATTAAACTTTGAATTACGGTAAATAAATAGTCGAAAAACTGTGAAAAGAAAACCGAAAGCTTTTTATTTAAGTGTTCGGTACGGGACTCTGGCGAGACTGAGTATACCCCGGCAAGAAACTTCGTTACAAAATGGCGCCCGAGCAGGGACAATAGTTTCCGAGAAAAATCAAAAACTATAGTGCTGAATCGCGAAAATTTAGGGAAAAAAAAAAACGGTATTATAAACAGTTACGCGAAGCGAACGATAAATCGAACAAATAATTGAACGCTAAACTGAGCTAACGGCGAATTCAAATAAAAAAACATTGTGCAAAAAAAATAACGCGGTATTTCAAAGGAACAGTTACACGAAATAAACGGAACAAAATAGAAAAACATCGTGCAAAGAAATAACGCGAAAACTGTTACACGAAATAAACGGAAAATCGAAATGGGTAAACGGTGGATTTATAATGTTCCAAAAGAGAATCTGCAGGAGATTCTACGCGAATTCGGTGTGGAATCAAAAGGCACGGTCGACGAACTTCGTAAAGTGCTCTCCGGGTTTTTGATGTCGCCTGATCTGACCGACGAGCTGATCGACAGGTTACGCGAACTTGAAGTGCAGTGGAATCGCGGTGTTTTTCCAAGTGCGCGACCGGCGACGCCATCATTGCAAGGTGCGGTTCCGAAACACGGCGAACAGAGGGCAAATCCAACAGAAGTGCTTAACATGAACCCTGGCAATCAAGTTTCCATGTCAACAGGTGGTTGCATAGCAGCGAGGTGCGAGACAGAGAGTGTGGCCTATAGTAGGATGTGCTACTCTGAGGTAATTGACAAGGTACGTAAATGGTCTTGTAGGTACGACGGTGGTAGGGACCCAATAGGCTTCATAGAGAGTCGAAGAGCTCACAGAGGCATACGAGTTGCCTAAGCATATGCTGCCACGAACCATACCGGAGTTGCTGAAGGACAAAGCTCTTTGTTGGTACAGGAATAACAATAGGAGCTGGTCAAGATGGGAATTGTTTAAAACCGATTTCCTGAATTTCTTCTTGCCATCGAGATATTTCGAAGAACTGGAGGACAACATTAGGAAAAGGATCCAAGGGCCTCGCGAGAAGTTCAAGGACTATGTACTGGCCATGCAGACATTAATGCGACATGTGAACTATACAGAGGAGCAAAAACTACAAAGGATTTACAAGAATTGCCATAGGGATTATCTTCTTTACATAAGGAGGTCTGATTTCTCTGCGTTGGGGGATCTCATTGAATTGGCTGAAGATTTTGAAGGCATACGAAAGGAACCCGAACCTCAACGAGAAATTCATACTCAGCACCGACAATTACCAGGGACGCACAGGATGATGACCATAGAAAACACAGGAAAACAGCGAGACCTTCGAACAGCCTGTAGAAGATGTGGCGAAAGCGGACATTTTCAACGAGAATGCCGAAACTCAAGGAAACTTTTCTGTTGGACTTGTGGAAAGGAGGGGGTCCGGACGATTGAATGCTGCAAGAAACCTTCGGGAAACGCGCAGGGTGTCCAGCAGGGACGAGGGCTGCTGGAACCGAACAAGATAGACTCTCCTCGTACCCCACGAAGTGCTTAAACTACCAAGGTAGCCTTAGGAAGGGAACTCGTCACAGCTACTCTAGACACAGGAGCCTCGCGGAGCTTCATTAGCAACGCGGCGGCTGTGATGACAGACGGAAAGCTGATGGAGGTGGACGTACGGGTCAAAATGGCCGACGGCACCATGCGTGCCGTGAAGGAAGCCGTCGAAGTCTGCGTGCGTTTGGGGACTGCAGACTGTAAGCTCCCACTTCTGATTCTACAGGATGTGACAGACCATGTGATCCTGGGTTTGGACTTCCTGACAAGCATAGGAGCTTCTATTAGCTGTGGTGGTGAGACGATTACGCTGGGAGGCTCGAAAGCCGAACGAGCGACTTGCTCGACAGTTCACACGGATTACGCCCAAGTTCCTGAGGCAAAACCATTGGAGAAGACTGATGTGGAGAACGAACAACACTCTGAACCAGGCGTAGAAACCAACAACTCGCGAAAAGAAGACCAACACATCATCAAGGAATTCCTAAAAACAGAGCATGAGAAATTCGAGATGCTGGAAGGACCTTCCAACATAACGACCCATAAAATCGTCATGAGAGATGATAGGCCAATAAAGCAGAGGTATTACCCTAAGAACCATGCAATGCAAGCGATAATTAACAAGGAGATAGACGAGCTGCTGGAAAAAGGCTGTATCGAGCCCTCTCATAGCCCTTACAGTGCACCAATTGTTCTTGTTAAAAAGAAGAATGGGAAATGGAGACTTTGCGTGGATTATCGTCAGCTAAATGCAAGATCAGTGCCTGACGCATACCCACTTCCGAGGATACAACATATTCTAGATCGACTCCGCGACGCGCAATACATTAGTACACTTGATCTCAAGAACGGTTACTGGCAAATACCCATGAGTCCAGAAAGCAAGCAATACACCGCGTTCACAGTACCAGGAAGGGGACTCTTTCAATGGAAAGTTATGCCGTTCGGCCTACATTCGGCACCCGCGACGTTCCAAAGGGCGTTGGACCAAGTCATTGGACCGGAGATGGAACCACACGCGTTTGCTTACCTGGACGACATCATTGTAATAGGAAAGACGCTGGAACAACACATGAACAATTTACAGGAAGTATCTCGACGTTTAAGAGCGGCTAATTTAAAAATCATCAAGGAGAAGTGCGAGTTTTTCCAGCAAGATTTGAAAAATTTAGGTCACGTCGTGAGCCGCAGAGGAATTCACACAGATCCAGACAAGGTAGCGGCTATTCAGGAACTGGCGGCCCCAACAAATGTCAGAGGCGTTAGGCGATTCCTCGGGATAGCATCCTGGTACCGGCGGTTCGTACCGGACTTCGCCAAATTGGTGGTCCCACTCACCAGCCTTCTTAAGAAGGGCAAACGCTGGCAATGGACCGACGAGCAATAGCAGGCGTTCGAGAACCTCAAGGAAAGGCTCACGAAGGCACCAGTACTGGCGTGCCCAGATTTTTCCAAACCATTTACGCTGCAGACTGACGCGAGCAACCACGGGTTAGGAGCTGTTCTCACGCAAGAAACCGATGGGGGAGAGAAGGTCATCGCCTACGCCAGCCGGCATTTAAACAAGGCCGAAATCAACCACTCAGCGACAGAGAAGGAGTGCCTCGCGATCGTTTGGGGAATCAGGAAAGTGCGACCGTATTTAGAAGACTACAGGTTCTGCGTCGTCACAGACCACCTCTCACTGAAGTGGTTGAACTCTTTGGAAAATCCTTCAGGGCGTATAGCAAGATGGGCGCTTGAGTTACAACAGTACATGTTGAAATACCGCAAGGGCAATTGGAACGTGGTCGCAGACGCACTTTCCAGACAGCCAGTAGAAAAACTGAGCACGGTTACGACTAACGGGGAAAAGTGCAACTGGATAGAAACCAAGATAGCAGAAATTAAGAGGAATCCAGAGAAGTTTGCCGATTATACTATGGAAAACGGTCAACTGTATCGACATATCCCAGGGCAGGTAAACGACGAGGATTGTGCCGCATGGAAGCTCTGTGTTCCGAGGTATCTTCGTGCCCGAGTTCTTAAGGAAAACCACGATGACCCCAGCGCTGGACATCCAGGCATTAGAAAAACCGTCACCAGGATAGCCAACAGGTACTACTGGCCAGGCATGTTCAGGGATATAAGGAAACACGTGCGCTGCTGTAAATCATGTCAGCGATATAAACCTTTGCAGAGCAAAGCCGCCGGGAATATGCTGACACAGTTACCAGAGGAGCCTTGGTCAGTCGTCTGTGCCGACTTCGTTGGACCATTACCCCGAAGCAAGCACGGCAACACGATGATTCTAGTTTTCTTTGACAAATTCTCCAAGTGGACCGAAATCGTACCACTGAGACAAGCAACCGCAGACAGTGTGAAGAAGGCGTTTCGAGAAAGGATTCTAGCGAGGTATGGAGTTCCAAAAGTTCTCGTCACGGACAACGGCGTTCAATTCAACAGTAGGACACTGCAGCGATTTCTTCAAGAGGTAGGAATCCGACAACAGTTTACAGCACCTTATACCCCCAAGGAGAACCCAACAGAAAGAGCCAACCGAAACGTCAAAAGAATTCTTGCACAAGTGGCCGATAATAGGCAAACCCAATGGGATGAGTTGATCCCAGAAATTTCGTTGGCAATCAACAGTACATTGTGTGCCGCTAACAAAATCATAAGAAATATTTCTCGAAATTAGCACAACAACAACAAGTACATTGTGTGCCGCAATGCCCATTAGAAAATTCCAGAATGTGCACAAGAACAACGACTGCAGCGGAGTTGTTTTGATCGGTGTATAAAAGGGCCCACCGCGCTGAATTCGATCTCTTTTGGAATCTCTTGCTCCAAGTGGTAAGTCGTCGAATCTTGAACCTCTAGTACATCGTAGTAGCTGAGTGCTCTTAAGCGGACGCCAATCCCAATTCCAAGTAAATTTTAGTACCTCGTCCTGGCTGAGTGCTCTTAAGCGGACGCCAATCCCGATTCCAAGTAAATTTTAGTACCTTGTCCTGTGTTGTATGTCGCATTCACACTATCAAGGCAAGAACATTGGCACTTGTTAATAACTCAGTTAGTGAGTCAAGGTCAAGTTCAGCTTTTAGTGCAAGCCAAGCATTTTGTTTTGGGAAGCTCGAAAGCCAAGCTAGCAACCAGCACTCTGCATGGTAGCAAGTGTGGAAGCTAATTATAAACTCCGGGAAAAGCTCTGGAAAGCCAAGATAGTAACCAGCACCGTCTGCATGGTAGCAAGTGTGGAAGCTAATTGCCACCAAATAGCTTTTCTCGAGCTCAAGCCAAGAAGCTTTCCGAATAAATAAAATTAGCTAAAATAAAAAGCAAAGAGCAAACGCGGAAGAATTAAATCGTTCCCAATTTAATTCTGCCGACGTTAATATTGGCAAATATTAATATTAAGAATTTAATATTGCAAAATAGTGGAATTGCGACATACCGGTCCACTTTAGTTTCGCCGACGGCTACGTCGGCGAGCTTAAGTAAAAATGATTTAATGTTTAAAAGTAGAGTTCTGTTTGTGAGCCCACATCGCGTAGACTGCCGCTGCATAGTTGAGAGGAAAAATAAAGAACACTAGAGGGGATTCCGGTCTTTTCTTTGGGAGGATCATCATTTCCAGGAGGTAACCACAACATTTTGGCGCAGCCGGATTTTCGAGCCGAGGATCGCTCGATGGAAGTTAAAGGTAAGTGAGTGAAAATTTTGGTGAAAATAAAATATGAAATATATAGTATTCACTCCTATATATGAAATGAAGTGAAAATAAATAAAAGGAGTGCCAGCGTCAAGCCAGGCACCCTTGTCTGTCCAATGGCGTTGCAAGCCGGGCGAAACCTTTGCTGAGGTCGACCATTTCACTATGGGAAGTTGTTTGGAAGGTTTTTAAATAGTTTCAAAAGTTTTAAATAGTTTTAAAGTGATATTTAAAAGTGAATTGTTGGGGAATGAATTAATTTTTGAGTAAAATTATATAAATTCTTAATATGATAATGGTAGTAATGCGAATAATAAGAATAAAAAGTTATTTTTTAATTTTTCCGAATTAAAAGGATCCCTTATTAAGGGAACATTTTTTTACGTGCACTCAATTAAGTAACCTCTTTACAAAATTTTGTCAATAACAAAACCCGTAAGGATAATTTGTTTCTTTAACGGAGTTATGTACGGTGTAAGCTTTTCTGAGTTCCACATTGGCATTTTGCCTGTCCAGCGCGAAGTGGTGTATGTAAATGCCCCGTTAAAGCGAACTGATTAAAATCGGGAGCTAAAATCTATAATTTTTGAGTCGTTTGCTGAATAAAATTGAGTTCTAAAAAATAAATTTTATTGCAAGCGAGGTTATTGTTTATTTTAAATGGTTTTTGTGGAAAATATAGAAGTGATTATTCGTGGTCAGATACGGAACATATCCAGTACTGAGAAGACTCAATGGAATACGTGCCACAGAGAGTACGGCACAGGCATCGAAGGATATTCCGACGGAAATAAAGAAACAAGGACCAGCAAAATTAACGATAGAGGAATATCGTAAGCGGCAGCTGGAGAAAAGAGAGCGAATGGCAACTGCGACACCGAAAACACCGAAGAAGCGTCGTGGCGGTAAACTAGCGCAGGACAGGAAACGCCTAACATACCTGAGGGCATTGGTACGAGAGACCACTAATCCAGTTCCATGGGAGGCATCACGCAGAGCATGGGAAGAAATAGGGAGCCTAGAAGAACGGCTGGAACAACGTAGATCGGAAGGAAGAGCGCGACAACAGGTGTAAAAACTTCCAGGGGGCAGAAAAATTATACTTTAGGAATGGAGACAGTTGTAATGAGTAATTAATGAAATAAATAAATGCAATAAATAAGTTAAGAATGCGTTTTTTTTAATATAGTCGAAAGCTAACTCATAAGAAGCAGACCGCTTATTCATTTTATTAAATGAAATGAAAATAAGTGGATATTTGTTGTAGAATATGAACGTGAAGCGAAACTCAAGAGTGGCGTCGGCGCCTGCTTGAGATCACATTTCAGCCAAAAGTTACTGTGTTTTTTTTATTGTTTTGCTTGTTAGCGCGTCAGAACGGAAGCGTTTGCAAAATTGTAAACGTGGGGTTTTTGTTTTGTGGGTTTTATTTCGTTCGACTCTGAGGAGCAAGTCAAAAATTCGACGCTCGTTTTAATGCAGCCACTGTCGCTGGCCTTGATTTTGTTATTCCGAAAGAGAAATTAGGTCAGTAGTAGCAAACAAGAGGATTGCTGACTGCTGCAGTTTTGCTAACTAGTCAGGATAAATGCTACTTAATTGAAAATATTAAATGTATGAGAAAAAAAAAAAAAAAAATTAAAAGAGAACGAAAAGCAATGTAATTAATGGCCGAGTCGTTGCAAGAACAAGCATATATAGAATTAGAGAGAACCCATAAGGATCTGAAACGTCAGTTGGGGGAGTTTATATCAAAAATTTGGGCAATTTTAAAAGAGACAGTAGGCAACAAGGAAAACTTAGAATTGATAAAGTCTAGAGTAGGGGACTTAAGAGACCTTTCAAGTGTAGAAAGAGCAGACGCGATAGTAGAGGAATTGCTTAAATTCCTACACCAGATAATAGAGAATAAGACAGAAAATTCGAAGGTATGGGAATCGGAATTTAAGGCACTGAAGAATAGGTACGATAATTATTTAGTAGATAAAGTGTTTCAGGAGGATATATTAAGGAACTTAGAGGACGAGAACGTAAAACTAAGGGAATTATTAAAGGAAAAGGGGCTAACCGAAGAAACGTTAAATAAAACACTAGAACAGGGGTTTGCACAGAAATCAAGAGAAGACTGTAGTTCTTTAGAAGAAGCGAACAGAAGAGTCCAAGAATTAAAAGAGGAAAACAGACGGCTGAAACAAGAAATAGAATTAGCTAACGATCAGACACTATACCATAAAGAAGCTACCGCTGCTATAGTCAGTCCAAAGGAATATAACTCAGTTTCATTTCCTACGTTTAAGCAATCAGGGGCAAATCAAATCAAGATGGGTATAGCAGAAATCGCGAAGATAACAAGCAGTCTTGTTCCACTGTTTTCAGGGACACAGTCACCAGACTTAAGAGGTGAGGTGTATAAGTTTATACAGGCGTGTGAGTTAGCTACAAGGGAAGCGACTACAGGAAATATACAAGAGTATATAGATTGTATCAAACAAAGATTGTATGGAGACGCTTATGATCTAGTAGGCTCACAACGTTTCAGCAGCCTAGAAGAATTATACCTAGTGTTAAGAAGAGCCTACCTACCAACGATTTCGTTAGACTCAACGTTAACAGAACTACAGAATTGCAGTCAATTGCACAATGAGGACATTCGGCAGTACGCAAGACGCCTAAATACCAAAAAAGCACAGGCGCTACAAGTAATAAAAGATACCTATAATGGACAGGGCGACAGCGCACTTGTATCTATGGTAGAGACGTCAGCAAATAAGGCGTTTAGAACAGGGTTAAAAGATGCAACTTTACGAATTCACATGCTAAGTGTTACAGGGAAAAGTATGGAGGAAATGATAGAAATAGCAGTGAACACGCTGATTGAAATACAAAGAAGTAATTCCCTCCATCAACCAATGGTTACACCCATAATTAATATGAATTCGGTAGAACCCTACACAGGACCGCCTGTACATAATCTAGTGGCTTATAAAAGACTAGAAGAAAGGCAGAACGTTTCGAGAGCACCACAAGAGAACATAGTTTGTTCATTTTGTAATAAACGTGGGCATACGCGAGAAAAGTGTTTAATTAGGGAAAACACACCGTATTGCCAAAAGTGTTTAAAATTATGGACACGAGACAAACTGGAGGTGTAATAACAATAAAAACAACAGAAGTGGGTCGAACAACAAAAATCAAGGGCCTAATAACTGGAACCAGGGGAGTCAACAATGGAACCAACACCAACGAAGTTGGCAACCAAAGCAACCCCAGCAAAATTGGCAACAAAAACAAGTCCAAACGAAATGGAATCAAAAGCAAAATAACCTAGTGAACCCAAATTCGACTACCTTCAAGAGGGCGCAGATGAATCGGAGTCCTGTGAACATGCCAAACGAAACGAAACAAGCAATATGTCATTGGTGTAACAGACCAGGACATATAGTAGCAAACTGTGAAGCTAAAAGAAGTTGGGAAAATCTTCAGAATAATCAGCAGGGAAACCGGCAAGGGCCCAGACAAGGCCAATAATCTGGGAACCCAACAAGAATAGGAATTTAAGGCCAAATGAAACAGTAACCGTACGTCCAACATCGGAAACGATTGTGGATACATTACCAACTTCACCAAGCGAAACAGTAACTGTAAGTCCGACGTCGGAAACGATTGTGGATACGTTACCAATTTCGTCGAGTGAAGGACTAACTGTAACTCCGACATCGGAAGCGATTGTCGATACGTTACCAGCCTCAATAACTGAAGTAGTAACAGTACGTCCTACGTCTAAAGAGATTGTGGATACGTTACCAACTTCAGCAAAATTGAAGAAAGCCAGAAATGTAGAGAAAACAGCTGATAAGAACATAGAAAACAAAAATAATATTCGGAGAAAATCAGACGAATCGGTAGTTCAGGCTGTAAAGATAATTGAAGTTGGAGTACAGACTTTAATGACAATACTTCTGATGACACAATTGGTTGCTGTATTTATTATAAGAACAATCTTCCGCAATTTCCAGCATTGTAAAGCAAGAAGCATTAGTCTTAGAATAACGGAATATATTACCTGTATAAAAGCACTTGCAAGTCATATAAAATCAGGAATAATAGCCAAATGGAGAGTTTCTTTTCCTAAGTTGCCAAATCAAGGTGTGAATACGAGTGTTCATGTTCATAACCTGCATAATGAAAGTAAAAAGATTGAGGTAGAAGTGTCTAACCGGGAGCAATCTAATATGAATGACGTGTTTATTGAGTTGCCTTGCGAAGAGGCCAGAAATAAAAAACTCATTCTGCTAGTTGATACAGACGCCGACAATAGCTTACTTAAAGATAATATTTTGAATGAAGTTCTCAACGTAGACACAGGTGACATGCAAACAGTGGTGCATAAGAAGAGAATTCCACCAGTAATATACCAGGGAAAACTGGTTAATCTGAAAAATGGTAAAATTTTTCTACCCGTATTAGAATCAAGCGGACATGATTTCGCCTTTAACCAAAATTTCGCATCGGATTTCACAAATATTAATAACTTGCAGTTAAGAAAACTAGGTAATATGAATTACATGACGATACATGTGAAAAATCGAAGAAGACAAATTCGTAGAAGACTAGAATTTAAATAAAAAAAAAAAAAAAAAAGGGGGCAGCTTAATTAATAAAAAATTGTAAATATTATTGCTCTTAACATAGTTGAGTTAATAATAAAAATTTTATTAAAACTATAATAATAAATTTAAAATGTTAATTAAATATCGTGTATCAGAATTTGTCATTAAGAGTCTAAACGCATTTTTCAGCTATATCAATTTAGTCGAAACAATGTGGAAATATGAAAAATAGATCCGTCTAATATGTGAATACATATTCAAAGGAACACATTACATTACACAATACATATTACACAGTACATTACTTAAAGACTCAAACCAATATGTAAGACATATTGGACGCAAGGTAAAAGTAATCCCGTTCCATTTTAGAGTATTTCATTCGTCTTACTCCATATGTGTTAAATATCTAATTTAGGATAGTCGAATTCAACTTTAGTTCATTCGCTGGAAATTGAGCCGAGAAGAAGACAATCCTCACCAATTCAAAGGATATGACATTGGCAAAGATGGCCTAAAACAATGTCCAACAATTCGAAAACTTACTTACAAACTAACCCTAAATGTTGAAAAAAGAAAACAAGAAAAAAAAGAGAGAAAAACAAAAATTAAAACGAAAAACATAAAGAAAAGAAGTTATATTAAAATAAAAACAAACTTGAGTTAAAAAAAAAAAATACAGAAAGAGAAAAAGATGTGGAATAAAATAAGAGAGAAAAAAAAAACTGAAATATATAAAACAGGTTTGAGAAAAAAAAGAAAGACAAGAAAATAAAAGAGAAGAAAATTTTTTACTAACACAACTAATTTAAACTAACCACTAACTTTTATAACTTTTAGCTACGTGCGTTTCAATAAGCAAATATTGCTTACTTAAACGCGATTTACACCATTTGTACAGGAAAGGGTACAAATTACCTCGTTGCTCCAAAACAGCAACGTCCCAGCTTTTTAAAAACGCGTTTAATTGTGACCGTTTAATTACGTAAACGGTAGAATTTTTTAAAAGGAAAGAAAAAGAAAAATCGTTTCAGCAAGCAAGAAAATTTGCTTATTAAAACGAAGCTAAAATGAGTAAAAGAAGAAGAAAACTATTAATAAATTGAAAAATAATGTACTATGTTATGTATTAGAATATGGTATTTTCAAGGAGAAATTAATTAGTAGTTACTTTAATTAGTCATATTTAATGAAATGTCAGCTCCGGGAGCAAGAGCGTTTAATGTTCATGTTATTGTTTTCTTCAATGTTCTCTTCTTATTAACAAGTTTGATGCTTCTGTACATATACATTATGTTGTTTAGATAATACATTATAGTCTTTAATTGTTGTCCACAATTGTAATTTCAATTTTTGTAAACTTATAATTTTGCTAAAAAAAAAGGCTCAGTAAATTTCAATTCAATTCAATTATATTTAATGAAATTACTAAAATTAAATAAATTGTTTAGTAAAAGTAAATTAAAAATGTAATTATAATTCAATATTATATACTCGCTAATATAGCATTATACAATAGAGTGTAAACAGTGAAAATATACTGTTTGTATAATACAGTAATTTGTATTCAATAGATATAGTTAAGACAACAACACCCATAACAACATCG
The DNA here is from genome assembly GCA_922984085.1 of Sicus ferrugineus. Classification (NCBI taxonomy): domain Eukaryota; kingdom Metazoa; phylum Arthropoda; class Insecta; order Diptera; family Conopidae; genus Sicus; species Sicus ferrugineus. The sequence goes on from OV277348.1 coordinate 18,246,468, forward strand.
AGCAAGCAGCAACAACAACGGCGACAAAAAACCCCAAAATTCGCATGTCGCTGCTATGCTGCCGACTTGATCCAGAGATGTCATTCGCGTTTTTTTTTTCTGGAAACTCTAAAATTTTAATGCCGCTACGTACCAATCAATTTCCTGGATGTCGTCACCAATCTGAGAGGCAATGAACACACCACACCTGAAGTTTATCTCTCTTTGACACCGAACCAGGCTGTAGCCTGTCATACTTACGGATATCACACTACATCATTACAGAGCATGATTCTATTTAATTGCACGTTTATAAACAAACTCCGTGTAGACAATCGTTGAAGAAGGTGCATTGATCGCACTTGACGAATTTCTAATTAAGTAATTAGAAAAGACGCAATGAAAATAGCAACGAAGTTGGCTGCAGTTTAATTTTTCTGATTGGAATGCAGTTGGAAGTACAAACCGATGGTTGTGGTGGACGGGATACTTTCGTGGTCTGAGTTCATGGTGCTGTTGGTTCGCTGAGTGTAACAGGATAATCCAGGAACCAGGATCTACAACTGCAATAAGTACAGCGTTTGGTACAGCTTAGAGAGTACATGGGAACAAGTCCAGGAGCTGCGTGACTTCACATACAACAACCACAACCACAACACACGTGAACAACGAGGATACACTAAGGTAGAAGTTAAGGTAGATTTAAGTTACATAATATTAGAGAATTAGAATAAACCACTCCTGTATCATATTGTACAGAAAAAATTAATATCGCTTCACGATATTAATTTTTTCTTTCCCTAAGGGTGGAGGGATGTGTATGTCGCATTCACACTATCAAGGCAAGAACATTGGCACTTGTTAATAACTCAGTTAGTGAGTCAAGGTCAAGTTCAGCTTTTAGTGCAAGCCAAGCATTTTGTTTTGGGAAGCTCGAAAGCCAAGCTAGCAACCAGCACTCTGCATGGTAGCAAGTGTGGAAGCTAATTATAAACTCCGGGCAAAGCTCTGGAAAGCCAAGATAGTAACCAGCACCGTCTGCATGGTAGCAAGTGTGGAAGCTAATTGCCACCAAATAGCTTTTCTCGAGCTCAAGCCAAGAAGCTTTCCGAATAAATAAAATTAGCTAAAATAAAAAGCAAAGAGCAAACGCGGAAGAATTAAATCGTTCCCAATTTAATTCTGCCGACGTTAATATTGGCAAATATTAATATTAAGAATTTAATATTGCAAAATAGTGGAATTGCGACATACCGGTCCACTTTAGTTTCGCCGACGGCTACGTCGGCGAGCTTAAGTAAAAATGATTTAATGTTTAAAAGTAGAGTTCTGTTTGTGAGCCCACATCGCGTAGACTGCCGCTGCATAGTTGAGAGGAAAAATAAAGAACACTAGAGGGGATTCCGGTCTTTTCTTTGGGAGGATCATCATTTCCAGGAGGTAACCACAACACCTGGCTGAGTGCTCTTAAGCGGACGCCAATCCCAATTCCAAGTAAATTTTAGTACCTTGTCCTGGCTGAGTGCTCTTAAGCGGACGCCAATCCCAATTCCAAGTAAATTTTAGTACCTCGTCCTGGCTGAGTGCTCTTAAGCGGACGCCAATCCCAATTCCAAGTAAATTTTAGTACCTCGTCCTGGCTGAGTGCTCTTAAGCGGACGCCAATCCCAATTCCAAGTAAATTTTAGTACCTCGTCCTGGCTGAGTGCTCTTAAGCGGACGCCAATCCCAATTCCAAGTAAATTTTAGTACCTCGTCCTGGCTGAGTGCTCTTAAGCAGACGCCAATCCCAATTCCAAGTAAATTTTAGTACCTCGTCCTGGCTGAGTGCTCTTAAGCGGACGCCAATCCCAATTCCAAGTAAATTTTAGTACCTCGTCCTGGCTGAGTGCTCTTAAGCGGACGCCAATCCCGATTCCAAGTAAATTTTAGTACCTCGTCCTGGCTGAGTGCTCTTAAGCGGACGCCAATCCCGATTCCAAGTAAATTTTAGTACCTCGTCCTGGCTGAGTGCTTTTAAGCGGACGCCAATCCCGATTCCAAGTAAATTTCATTAGTACCTCGTCGTGGCCGAGTGCTTTTAAGCGGACGCCAATCCCGAATCCAAGTAAATTTTAGTACCTCGTAGTGGCCGACGCCGACAATCATAAAACCTCGTATTCTAGAACTCTGTGTGTATATAGATTTTTACCAAATCTAATAGTCCGCTATTCAGCGGACATTAGAATTAAAGGAACTAGTTTTAAGAAATACTGTTAGCAATAAAATACCGAAAAATTAAACTTTGAATTACGGTAAATAAATAGTCGAAAAACTGTGAAAAGAAAACCAGAACTCTGTGTGTATATAGATTTTTACCAAATCTAATAGTCCGCTATTCAGCGGACATTAGAATTAAAGGAACTAGTTTTAAGAAATACTGTTAGCAATAAAATACCGAAAAATTAAACTTTGAATTACGGTAAATAAATAGTCGAAAAACTGTGAAAAGAAAACCGAAAGCTTTCTATTTAAGTGTTCGGTACGGGACTCTGGCGAGACTGAGTATACCCCGGCAAGAAACTTCGTTACAATGGTCTTCGCATCGCGTGCAACTATCACAGCTGCAACATCGTCGGCATAACAAATAAGATATAATAAGATATAGAATAATAAGGACAAATAAGATATAGAATAATAAGGCTGTCATATTGGCTATTCCACAGATCTGGTCCAAGAATGGATCCCTGCGCTACACCCGCTGTGAGTTTCCGCGCCCGAGGGCCATCTTCCGTGTCATACAATAGGACTCGGTCTTTTAGATAGTCTCCCATGATGCGCATTAAATATTTCGGTAATCTAAAACGGCGCAGCGAATCCAGGATGTCACACCATCTCACGGAGTTGAAAGCGTTCTTAACATCGAGCGTCACAAGCAACGTAAGCTCCCGGGAGTAATGATTCTTCTCTTGAGCTTTCCTCGCGATCTTAACAACTTCCTCGACTGCATGTATTGTAGAGCGGCCCTTTCTAAAGCCGTATTGTAGACGAGAGAGATCGCCTGCCTCGCGTATTGCAGAAACAATTCGAATTTGGAGCATTTTTTCTAAGACCTTAACTGCGGTGTCCAGCATACATAGTGGTCGATATGATGATGCCATAGACACGCCTGGTTTTCCTTTGCTGATTAGCACGAGTCGTGCTCTTTTCCAAGGTGTGTAGAATACCCCTGCTCCAAGCCATTCGTTGTACATTTTCAAAATGAGCTGTGGGTTTATCCGTACCGTCTCTTTCATCGCTTCAGCCGGGATCCCGTCTGGTCCTGGTGCTTTTTTGTTTTTTAAAGAGTTTACAGCCTTCTCTAGTTCAGCTTCAGTGAAAAGTGGGACAGAATCCGAGCTTGTATCTTCGTCACTATAGCGTCTGTCTGTGTGATTAGGGAAAAGCGCGTCGACTATATCGTCCATGGCCTTTCCGCTCATGTGGGCACTGACGTTCGTTGTAATTTTTTTTGTGACGACTCTGTAACCAAGGCCCCACGGATCCAAGTCAACTTCCTGAATTAGTGTTCTGAACTTTTCATACTTGCTCTGCTTTATTGCGTCACGTAGCCTTTTGTTCGCTGCTTTATACTCTGTGGAGAGTGCGGCTGACGCTACCCTTCCCACTGACCGTTGGGCTCGCCGTCTAAGCTGTAGACAAGCTCTCCTGAGAGCCGCGATTTCCGTTGTCCACCAGTAGGCTGGCTTTCTGTACTGTCGCGGAAATTTTCGTGCCATCGAGGCTTTGCAGGCACGGCATATCAAATCCATTGTATAGGTTACGCGCGCATAAGCTGCTGACTTGCCTTGGAGTCCTAAGCATTTCGCTGCTACTTGATCTGCTCCCCTCATCATCTCGCTTATGAACTTTTCTGCGCACATGTTCGAGACATTCCAGCGAGGTAACGGGCTTGATGCTCGTACCCAAAGCAGCGAAAACATCTCATGACTTCTACGCGCCTTCGTATAGGACAAACAACCCATCAAATCTTTAGTTTGCCAGTGTTTAGAAGCTGAGCTGCATCTTTCTCCTCCAATTCAACGATAGCTAGTCTCTGCCCCCTGCTGTTAGTGTCCGTGATGCGAGTCTTGCACTGTACATTAGGATTGTCAAGATAAGCTTTAACAGCCGCTTCGACATCCATCGCACTTGTTGCACAGTCTATATATCGGATCTCTATGCGCGTCCTTGGGAACAAGATTTTTACAAGACCGTCTTGTCCTATAGCCGTTTTCAGCGCATTGGTGAAAGCTTCCTTGCTACTGCCTTCATCAGATCGCTTCAGCTCAAGTAGCACATCTCCGGAGCTTGTCTGACGTATGGAGCGGACGTCCGTCCCACTCTCTTCCGGTTTGACCTTGCTTCTGATGTCTTTCACAATGTCAGCGAACGATTTACCCATAGCAGGCTTAATGATAACGGCATCCGGCTTAACTTTGGGCTTAGTGTTTACAACTGCCCTGTTATTTGGCGTCTGTCGCGCTGCTGGTGTGATTTCCTTTCCTGTGCTCATTATGTTCCCACTTGAGTTCTTCCTGGAACCCTTCACAGTCTCGTCTCTAGTCGTCTGGCCCCTTACTTGGGGCTTTGAAGTGTGGCGAGTATTCTTCCTCATCACTTTTTGCCAGACATCGTCATCGTCAGTCCTAACCTCAGTTCTCTTTTTCCTTTTTTCCCTGCTGTTATTAGGTGGGCTATCGGCAGCCCTTTTCGTGTTCTGGGTGACTGGCGTTTCAAACATCTTTTTAGAGTCTAGCGATATCGCCCCGTTTTCTTTTAGAGGTTCCTCTTTTTTCTTTTCACTCTCCTTCGCCTTCCAGCTTCTCCTGTAATTTATAGCAATGTCAAGAAGCTCCTCTAGTTCGCATATGCCCTCCTTTATGTCTTTGGACACATTCTTCTGTTTGTTGGAGGCTTTCTTCATTCGCAGTAAAATTTCACCACACTTTGAGATAGTGTCTTCTTCGCCTTTTCTCATTTTACCGATAAATTCCTGCCGCGGGCTACTCGGCTCTTCAATTTCCCAGGCAAGTGGTTCGGTTCGTTCTTCGCCTGTTTTGACGGTGTTCTGTCCCATCTTCTGAGTGATAATGGGCAGTGAGCCTGGGTTGTCTATGCATGGTCTTGCCAATAGCGTAGGCGGAGTTATTTTAATTAGGGAGCTTCTTCCAGGGGCACATAGTCCAACTCTGATGCTTATGGGTGTGCCAAAGCATGTCTGGTCATCTACGCATGGTTTCGTCGCTAGTGAGGGCGGAGTTCTCTTAAGTAGAGAACTTTTTCGAAAGGCACTCAGCCCAAGATTGGTGCTTATAGGTGTACCCAAGCATGCCTGGTCACCATTCGTGACATTCTACGAGAGAGACCAACTGAGGGATTTGCTGCTCCTGTTGTTGTTGTTGTTGCTCTTGTTGTTGTGTACGTTGTTGATGTTGTTGTTGATGTTGTTGTTGTGAATGTTGCGTGTACATAATCGATTAGCCGCTATATCTGTCCGTTGTACAGTCGCCCTCTTGATGTCCCCGTGGTTATCTATGCGAGCAGGGAGGCCACGCAAGGGTTGACACTGTAATAATAATAATAATAATAATAATAATAATAATAAAAATATAATAATAATAATAATAATAAAAACACGGCGGGAAAGATGATGGAGGTCTTGCTTAAAATGCGGCTGGGGGCTGCCATTGAGCAGGCTGGTGGTCTCTCCAACCGGCAGCATGGCTTTAGAAAGGGGCACTCTGCGATTGATGCAATCAGCAAAGTGACCCAAGCTGTGAAACGGGCCGAAACTGCATGCCACCAGGCAAGGCCGATAGTGCTCCTCGTGACCCTCGATGTGAGGAACGCGTTTAACTCGGCAGGGTGGAGTGACATGTTTCACGCGCTCGAGCAGACCTTCAGAGTACCAGCATATCTCTCGGCTATACTGAGGGACTATCTGAACGACCGCTGGCTTCTCTACGTGACGACTCAGGGAACAGGTCAAAGGCGGGTGCCCAAGATTGGTGCTTATAGGTGTACCCAAGCATGCCTGGTCACCATTCGTGACATTCTACGAGAGAGACCAACTGAGGGATTTGCTGCTCCTGTTGTTGTTGTTGCTCTTGTTGTTGTGTACGTTGTTGATGTTGTTGTTGATGTTGTTGTTGTGAATGTTGCGTGTACATAATCGATTAGCCGCTATATCCGTCCGTTGTACAGTCGCCCTCTTGATGTCCCCGTGGTTATTTATGCGAGCAGGGAGGCCACGCAAGGGTTGACACTGTAATAATAATAATAATAATAAAAATATAATAATAATAATAATAATAAAAACACGGCGGGAAAGATGATGGAGGTCTTGCTTAAAATGCGGCTGGGGGCTGCCATTGAGCAGGCTGGTGGTCTCTCCAACCGGCAGCATGGCTTTAGAAAGGGGCACTCTGCGATTGATGCAATCAGCAAAGTGACCCAAGCTGTGAAACGGGCCGAAACTGCATGTCACCAGGCAAGGCCGATAGTGCTCCTCGTGACCCTCGATGTGAGGAACGCGTTTAACTCGGCAGGGTGGAGTGACATGTTTCACGCGCTCGAGCAGACCTTCAGAGTACCAGCATATCTCTCGGCTATACTGAGGGACTATCTGAACGACCGCTGGCTTCTCTACGTGACGACACAGGGAACGGGTCAAAGGCGGGTGACTGCTGGAGTGGCACAGGGATCGGTGCTTGGGCCTGAGCTGTGGAATGTCACGTACGATGGCCTGCTGCGCCTGGAAATGCCGGCTGACGCTTTCCTTGTTGCGTTTGCCGATGATGTCGCCGCCGTCATAACAGCACGCTGTCCTGAACTGGCTCAACTTGTGCTTAATCAAGTGATGCGCAGGGTTAGCGGGTAGATGGGCGACCACGGTCTCCAGTTGGCTGTAGCCAAAACGGAGATCGTGATTCTTACGAAGAGGCGAGTCCCCACTTCGTTGACTATGATGGTTGGAGCCCAACCGGTGAAAACAAGCAGGCTCGCGAGATATTTAGGAGTAAAGTTGGACAACCGACTCACATATTGGGACCATATTCGCGGGGTCTATGACGGGGTTGCCCAGAAGACGACGGCGCTGAGCCGGTTAATGGCGAATGTAGGTGGGGCGAGGCAGCATACGAGGAGGCTCCTGCTCGTCTCCGTACAGTCAGCCCTACTCTATGGTGCGGAAATATGGGCGGACGCCCTTCGAGTTAAAAAATATAAGACAAGGATGGCCGCCGTCCAGCGTCGCTAATAATAATAATAATAATAATAATAATAATGGGTGGCCATGGACAACGCGAAAGGACGGAGACAATGATTACCGTCCTACAGGGTAATCGGAACGGTAGTCGGGTCGCTGATGAACTGCTATCTCAATTCATCCATGAATACGGGGTGGGCATGGCGGTCATCAGCGAGCCTTACCGAGTCGGGAAGCACTGGCTGGTGGATGACTCTGGCGCGGCGGCTCTCTGGGTTGCGGATCCCAGTATACAGATCACGAGCAGCGGGGCTGGATGTAGTTATGTCTGGGCAAAAACAGAGTCGACCACTTTCGTGAGGTGCTACTTCTCTCCCAACGACGCCGTGGGTGTGTACAGGGCTAAGATTGGAGCCCTGGAGGACGACATGCGCTGCATTACTGGCGGCCTCGTGATCGCGGGGGACCTTAATGCGCGAGCCAACGGGCGGCCGCCGCGGAGCAAGCGCGTGAGGGCGCACTTATTTGTCGCAACGAAGATGGGATGCTAGTACTAGGGGACAGTGGACCTGGAGAATCATACGCGATATGCACGAGTGATATAAGCAAAGACATGGTGAGGTGAGTTTTTGCCTGACACAGTTCCTGACTGGACACGGATACTTCCGTAAGTATCTGTACAGGATGGGAAAGGTGGGCTCACCGTGCTGCGTGCTGTGTGACTGCGAGGAGGACGATGTCTGACATACCTTCTTCGCCTGCGAGTTTTTTGCCGGGGGGCGGTGGCTGACTGAGAACTCAGTGGGTCTCGGTTACCCGGCGGGCATCGCTGCGGAAAACATCATAGCCGTGATGTTACGGTCAGAGCACGACTGGGACCTAGTGGCGAAGTACGTCGAAGTTATACTCCGCCGCAGGAGTAGTATGGGCTGCCTCCAGTAGGTACGCTTGACCCGTGCTGCATCCACTGCGGCGAAGATGGCACAGCTTCAAAGCTGTGAAAAGCGGGGCCTGGACGCACTACGAGGGAGGTACGGTGGGATCTGATGGGAGCACCACCCCGAAGTAATGCGAAAGCGGTTCCGGGGTGGAGTCGGGTTCCGTCAAAGAGGGGGGCGTTTTAGTGCTTGAAAGCGGCACATACAGGGGTTTGTGACGACAGCCCTGATATGCGGTACGCATTTTAACTCCTCTCCTGCGAAAAAAAAAAAAAAAAAAAATAATAATAATAATAATAATAATAATAATAATAATAATAATAATAATAATAATAATAATAATGATAATAATAATAATAATAATAATAATAATAATAATAATAATAATAATAATAATAATAATAATAATAATAATAATAATAATAATTTCTCTCTTTATTATGAACTAACTTATTATAGGATATAAAATGGTGTTAACGTAAGAAGATAAAAAGAACAGCGGAAAAGATAATAGAAGTAATACATTCGTGTTGCCAGACTTTCAACACGCCGCCTCAAAACGAATGTGTTATTGAGAATCAAAAATAACCTCATTAATTTACAAATATTACGTTAGTCCTAACATTTTTACGAATTTACAATGTTTCTCTTTAGATAAATTTTTGGTTAGAACATCTGCAAGCATATTGTTTGTATCAACGTAATCTATCTAAATCTCCTTCTTTTCGTATGCATCTCTGACATGATGGTACTTGATATCGATATGTTTTCTACGCGCGTGAAAAACTGGATTTTTCACTAATTGCTGTGCACTCAAGTTATCGCCTTTGATTGTTACAGGTATTGGTGCGTTCTGCAACCCAATTTCCATGAACAGTTTCTTGAGAAACAATGCCTCCTTTGTCGCTTCAGAAAGTGCCACATACTCGGCATCAGTGCTGCTTAAGGCCACGAAATTCTGTTTTTTTGACTGCCAAGAAAATACACTGCCGCCAAGGACGAACGCAAAGCCTGTATACGACTTACGACCCGAATGGTCTCCACACCAGTCGGCATCTACAAATCGTTCAAACGATCGTCCTGTTCTGTAGTAGCGCAGCATCAGATTTGCCGTTTTACTTAAGTAGCGTAGAATATGTTTGGCTGCCGTTTGATGTTCAATATGTGGATCTGTGTTGCGTTGCGCCAACTTGCACACCGAGTGCATAATATCCGGACGTGTACTAACAGCCAAATACATCAGAGATCCAATCATCGATTGGTATTCAGTTACATTTACGCGCTTGCATTCATCGTATGAACATTTTATTTGAAAACCCGCATCGAGAGGCGTTGAAACTGGGCGACAATCTCGCATCTTGAAACGTTCCAGAAGCTGATTAATAAACTGTCGCTGACAGATCGTTATTGGTCCAGTTTTACGTTCACGTTCAACTTCGATGCCTAAAAAATGCTGCGTGGGCCCCTTGTCTACTACATCAAAATGATCTGCTATTCTGCTCTTCACTTGAGGAATTTCGGACTCGTCTGTACTGGCTAACAGTAGATCGTCAACATAGACTGCAATTATGTTATACTTGCCCTTCTTATGTCGCGTGTAGACACACGGTTCGCTTTTTCATGGAGAAAATCCTATCGATATCAGAACAGAGTTAAGCCTTTGGTTCCACTCTCTGCCAGACTGCTTCAAATCGTAGATGGACTTGTTGAGTTTCAGAACCTGATCGCTGCACGTGTTGTCGATAAACCCTTCCGGCTGCTTCATAAATACTTCGTCATGTAGCTGGCTGTTCAAGTAAGCAGTTGAAATATCCATTTGGTGCAGATGTAGCTGATGTTCAACGGCCAACGCGATGATCATACGTATGGTAGTATATCTCACCACCGGTGAAAAGGTTTCAACATAATTGATGCCATATTCTTGGCTGCACCCCTTGGCTACAAGTCTTGCTTTGAAACGCTCGATTTCTCCATTCTTGGTTTTCTTTATATTAAATACCCATTTGCACCCAATCGCACGCTCGCCTGGTGGTAAATCGACAAGTTTCCATGTGTTGCTTGCCATCAGAGCGTCGTATTCACTTTTCATGGCTTTCTTCCATTGATTAGAATATGTACCATGTAATGCTTCACTGACGGAGTTCGGGATGGGGATGTGTCCCGCCCTCTGAATGGATCTGAGGACATTCTTCTCTTTCCTGGGACGACCAATTGTCCCATCGCGAATTATTTTTGGCCTTCCTCTTCCAATATATATTTCACCTTGGTTGTCATCACTATCATGATTCGTTGATTCAGAAGACTCAAACGTTCATTCCGCAGACTCTTCTAACGTTTCCTTTTCGTTGTTTTCTTCGTCATTATTATAGTTGATGTCACACGGAGGTGCTTTTACCTCAAAAATCAATTGATTATCAGTGTCACATTGCGTTGCATTCACATCTTCGTCGAATAACACATCTCGACCTTCAACTATTTTCCGCGCAACTGGATCATACAAGCGGTAGGCTTTAGATGTTAACGAATAACCCACCATCTTCATTTCTCTGCCCTTGGCTTCGAATTTCCCCTTTGGAGTCTTATCCAATACTACTGCAACAGAACCAAATATTCGCAAGTGGCTTTTCACTGGCTTGATTCCGGACCATGCTTCGTACGGCGTTTTATCTTCTAAGGCTTTATTAGGCGATCTGTTGCGAATATACACGGCGGCTGCCACTGCCTCCGCCCATAAAAACTGACTTAATCCAGACTGCACTAGCATACTTCTGGCCATTTCAACGATTGTTCGGTTTGCCCTTTCGGCAACACCATTCTGTTGAGGCGTGTAGGGTACCGTGAGTTGTCGCTGTATCCCATGCGATTGCAAGAATTCATCGAAAGCACAATTAACAAACTCGCGACCATTGTCGCTTCTAATGATTTTTATTTGTTTATCAGTGGCACACTTAATAATAATAATAATAATTTTTTTTTTTTGCGGGAGAGGAGGTAAAAATGCGTACCGCATCTCAGGGCTGCCGTCACAAACCCCTGTATGTGCCGCTTTCAAGCACTAAAACATCCCCCTCTTGACGGAACCCGACTCCACCCTGGAACCGCTTTCGCATTACTTCAGGGTGGGGTTCCCATTAGATCCTACCGTACCTCCTTCGTTGTGCCTGCGTCCAGGCCCCGCTTTTCCAATGCAGCAATTCAAAGAGATCGATCAAGTGAATCTCCGTCCACTTTTCTCCTCCGAAGAATTCTTTCTACGAACACTGCAACCGCATTCCATGACTGCTGATTTGATAGCATTTTCGAAACTATATCTTCCGGTTCTATAGGGCCAACTTCTACTTCTAAGGCCCTTCTGTACGAGATCCAACGCGCACACTCGAAAAAAGTGTGCTCAACGTCATCATCATTCTCGCAGTATAAACATTTTGAGCTTGACACTTTCCCCATTGTATTCAGGTACTTTCTAAAGTACCCATGTCCAGTCAAAAACTGCGTCAGAAAAAAGTTGACCTCACCATGATCTCTCTCAATCCATTTCGTCAAGTGCGGTATCAGCCTCGCAGTCCACCTTCCTCTAGACTCAGTTTCCCACCTTCGCTGCCATCTGCCTATCATGTTGCGCCTTGCCTCTTCTCTAGCCCGGGATTTGCCAAGCAGGTTTATCGTAAGCCATTGTTCCTGCCGCTCAGCAGCCAGCAAGTCTATTGGCGCTGTAGAGGCAACCACAAGCACTGCGTGTTCGGACACTGTGCGGTACGCGCACGCAATTCTGAGTGAACCTCTTCGTTGGACATCAGCTATGCGCTTACGATATTTCTCCGTATTTAGAGAAGATGCCCATATTTCGGCTCCATACAGCAATGTTGCCTGTACCACTGACATAAGCAGTCTCCTCCTACTAGGCTTCGGTCCGCTCGTATTTGCCATCATCCTACTCAGCGCGGCCGATATCTTCGCTGCCTTATCCGCGGCTTTTTGGATATGATTCCAGAAAGTTAACTTATTATCCAGCGTCACTCCGAGGTATTTCAGGCTTTTTGATGATTTTATTTCCGCATTCCCTACTTGCCAGCTTATATTATAGTCCATCCGTTTGCGCGTCAATAGCACAATTTCAGTCTTATTGTCAGCTAAAGTTAATCCGTGTTCTCTCATCCACAATTTGATGCGTCTCATGGCCTGGTTTAATTTTAGTTGAGCCGTCCTAAGGTCACGTGCTACTACAATCAACGCAGCGTCGTCAGCGTAGCAAATTAAGGAGGTATCATCCGGCATTTCCATCTGTAGCATACTATCATACTGTACGTTCCAGAGGCTCGGGCCAAGGATAGATCCTTGCGCAGCACCGGCGGTCACTTTCTTCTTCCTTAAGCATTCGTTTGTATTATATAGAAGAACACGATCCCTCAAATAGCTTTTCATCATTTGCATGAGATAGTCAGGAAGTCCAAACCTGCACCTGAGCGCTTCTAGCATGTCGCACCATCTTGCTGAGTTGAACGAATTTTTAACGTCCAGGGTCACAAGAAGAGTGATTTTTCTCGAGTGATGATTCCCTCTCTGCGCTTTTTCTGCAATTTTTATTACATCCTCAATAGCATTTATGGTCGAATGTCCTTTCCTAAATCCATGCTGTCGATCAGAGAGGTCCCCTGCGTTTTTTATCGCATTTATAATCCGGGGTTGTAATAATTTCTCTAAGACCTTCCCAGCAGTATCCAACATACACAAAGGTCTATACGAAGATGCTAAGCTTCCTCCTATTTTACCTTTGTTAATCAGCGCTAAACGGGCTCTTTTCCACGTAGTATTAAAGATTCCTGACGCTAGACAAGCATTATACATGCCTAACATCAGCTGCGGAGTAGCCCTTACTGCCGCTTTTAATGCTTCTGTTGGGATACCGTCAGGACCTCGTGCCCTCCTATTTTTCATAGAGTCAACCGCATTTAACAATTCCATTTCTGTAAACAGTGGAACATCTCCGAGAATAATTCCTTCGTTTTCATTTCTTCCTGGGTGGGCAGGGAACAGCTCGTTTACTATGTCGTCCATAGTGCTTGCGTCCAGTATCATGTTCGTAGACTTACAAAGTTTTTTCATGACAATTTTGTATCCCAAGCCCCATGGATCTGCATCCACCTCCTGGATAAGTGCTCGAAACTTTTCAGCTTTGCTTTTTTAATAGCATCACGTAACTGCTTTTTTGCTCTCTTGTACTCGCCCGATAGAATCATGACCTCAGGCCTTTCCCCGTCGCGTTGAGCCTGTCGTCTGCTTCGTAGACATTTCCTCCTGAGATCGGCAATTTCAGCCGTCCACCAGTAGGCTGGTTTCCTATAACAGCGGGGGGTCTTGCGAAGCATAGATGCATTGCATGCTTGCCTTATGAGTTTCATGGTCAGGTCAACTCTCGAGTTTGCGGCTCCCTCACCTTCAAGACCTTCACACTCATGATTTACTTGTTGTTCGCCCCTCTTCATCACGTCTGCAAACTTTTCTGTATCCATACTGGAGCCATTCCATCGCGGCATCCATCGGCTTTCGGGAGCCTGATGCCCAGTATCTAAATGCAAAGCTCTACAATAGGACGGGCGGCCGCCGCGGAGCAAGCGCGTGAGGGCGCACTTATTTGTTGGCAACGAAGATGGGACGCTAGTACTAGGGGACAGTGGACTCGGAGAATCATACGCGATGTGCGCGAGTGGTATGGGCGACGACATGGTGAGGTGAGTTTTTACCTGACACAGTTCCTGACTGGACACGGATACTTCCGTAAGTATCTGCACAGGATGGGAAAGGTGGGCTCACCGTGCTGCGTGCTGTGTGACTGCGAGGAGGACGATGTCTGGCATACCTTCTTCGCCTGCGAGTTTTTTGCCGAAGAGCGGAGGCTGACTGAGAACTCAGTGGGTCTCGGTTACCCGGCAAACATCACTGCGGAAAACATCTTACCCGTGATGTTACGGTCAGAGCACGACTGGGACCTTCCCAAGCAGCAAAAACCCAGAGCAGACGCCGCGGGAACGGCTGAAGAATCAAGAAGGCTCTGCACCCTGGAGCGTGGTCGTGCGCAAAAAATCCTCTTCACGCAAGGATCCGCCCAACGAAGGGGGAATCCCTTCGGGAGAAGGGGACCCAACCACAATTCGTAAGGCGACACAGGAAATCCAGGCATAGGGAAAAAGAGCGAAGAGGGAAAGGACTCAACGCACGAGACGGAGTGCCGTCGTCGTAAAGCCGAAAGAAGGCACCACATATGCCGAAATCCTCCGAGCGATTCGTGCAAATGTGCGCCTGGAGGACACGGACACAGTGGTACGCGCGGTTCGAAAGACCAAAGGTGGCGCTGTTCTCCTTGAGCTAGATCAGTGTGGCGGCCGAGTAGCGCTGCAAAACTCTATAAAAGAGACTGTGGGGCAAACTGCTGAGACCAGAATCCTTGCCAGTAGGACCCGGCTGGAGGTCCTGGGTATGGACTGCCTCACAACAGCTTCAGAGGTAGAGGACGCAGTACGCCGTGAGCTCTCAAACGACTATAGCGGAGAGCTTAAAGTAGTGGTTTCTGCCGCAAATGCCCGAGAACAGCGCATGGCAGTCGTTGAGTTAGAGCACAAGCATGCGGGCAAACTCCTCAATGTAGGGAAGATACGAGTGGGCTGGATAAGATGTCGCATCAGGCAACGCATTGATGTAAAGCGGTGCTTCAGGTGTCTGGATTACGGTCACCGGAGGCAAAAATGCACGGGACCGGATAGAAGTTGCCTCTGTTGGCGATGCGGGCAGAAAGGACACAAGGCCGCGTCATACTCCTCAAAACCGCAATGTTACCTGTGTACTGCTGACAACGAGGGCCCAAAGTCTTTGGAACATGTCCTGGCACTGGAGCCTGCAAAGCGTTTTGGGTGGCCCTGGACAACGCGAAAGGACGGAGACAATGATTACCGTCCTACAGGGTAATCTGAACGGTAGTCGGGTCGCTGATGAACTGCTTTCTCAATTCATCCACGAATACGGGATGGGCATGGCGGTCATCAGCGAGCCTTACCGAATCGGGAAGCACTGGCTGGTGGATGACTCTGGCGCGGCGGCTCTCTGGGTTGCGGATCCCAGTATACAGATCACGAGCAGCAGGGCTGGATGAAGTTATGTCTGGGCAAAAACAGAGTCGGCCACTTTCGTGAGCTGCTACTTCTCTCCCAATGACGCCATGGGTGTGTACAGGGCTAAGATTGAAGCCCTGGAGGACGACCTGCGCTGCATTACTGGTGGCCTCGTGATCGCGGGGGACCTTAATGCGCGAGCCAACGGGTGGCCGCCGCGGAGCAAGCGCGTGAGGGCGCACTTATTTGTCGCAACGAAGATGGGACGCTAGTACTAGGGGACAGTGTACCCGGAGAATCATACGCGATATGCGCGAGTGATATAAGCGACGACATGGTGAGGTGAGTTTTTACCTGACACAGTTCCTGACTGGACACGGATACTTCCGTAAGTATCTGCATGGGATGGGAAAGGTGGGCTCACCGTGCTGCGTGCTGTGTGACTGCGAGGAGGACGATGCCTGACATACCTTCTTCGCCTGCCATACCTTCTTTGCCGGGGGCGGAGGCTGACTGAGAACTCAGTGGGTCTCGGTTACCCGGCGGGCATCGCTGCGGAAAACATCATAGCCGTGATGTTACGGTCAGAGCTCGACTGGGCATCCGCGGACCAAACAACACCTGTCCGGAAGGTATAAAACGGAAACATAAATCTTAAGAAATGATGGATAACATTTTAGATAGAAGAGCGGTGATATACGCTCAAGTGTCGGCAGAGGCCACGGCTGTCGGCGAGGGCTCGGCTCCACGAGGGGATGAGTCGCCAGTGGAAAAACAACATATAAGCAATAGTGATGAACACCAGGCTAGAGTTGAACAGCAGGCGCATTCTGACGTAGCTCTCACCCTGGCTGGAAGAACGAGGCAACGCCGAAAGTGGACAAACGAAATAAATGAAGACTTATTGCGCGTTTACTACACCGTCACCCAGCAGGAACAGAATATGACAGGATATCGCAGGGAGCTCCGTCGAATATTTATGGCGACCCACCCGGAATTTAACATGTCACAGCAGAGACTATCTGATCAGATAAGAGCAATATATAGAAACAATTTGATTCCAGAAGCCCGCAGATATACTATTAAGCGAACGGCAACGCTACCCCACCTTACACAGGGAGATCAACCAATACAAACTAGTGTTACTCCTGATATTGCTACTAATGTACGAGAGAACATCCAACAACCTCAAGGTGAAATATCGCTTGAATATGAAGGAGATATGGTTGCTGATATTAAATATATTTTCGAACAGCAATATGATGTCTTTAGGAATCTCGACATTTTAGAGAGACCTCCTCTTCCGAGACTCAATCCTAGCTGCAAATTAAGCAGAATAATTAAATATGTCAATGATAAGATAGTTGCTAGAGAGATCCTGTCAACGAATACGCTGAATGAAATACAGACTCTTGTTTACACTTCTGCCGTTACGATTTGTATGAAGATGGGATATAAAATTCGGCATAGATCTACAAGATATAGAAAACCGGTGCAAAGTCCAATCCTAATCAGAATTCAGAATAACATTGAAAGGTTGCGGAAGGACCTGGGAAGACTTAACAGTTTTATTAGTGGTAACGGATCAGGGAGGCTCTGTAGCAAAGTTCATCGAATTTTAGAGAACCATATGAGACATTCCCGATTTAAAGCTAACAATTCAAATGCTCTTTTAACCCGGGACATAGTGAAGCAGAAGCTGTGTGTCCAGAGAGCGAGGCAAAGAAAATATAGGCTAGCAAATCGAAGACGCGAAAATAATAAACTGTTCAAATTCAGTGAGAAGCGGTTTTATCGATCATTGAGAACGAGTTCAAACACCGATGACAGTGATATTCCCGAAAAGGAAAAAGTTGAAGATTACTGGTCGTCAATATGGTCGTGTGATTTGAGTCACAATAAAGATGCGACGTGGATTACCAGACAAAAGGATCGTTATCGGCATCTCGAAGGTATGTCGCAGGATTTCCTGACCAGTGATCAAGTAAAGGAGGTTATAGCGCGAACTCACAATTGAAAGACGCCGGGTGTTGACAGAATACAAAACTTCTGGTACAAGCGATTACCTGCAACGCACCAAAAGATTACGAATACTTTTAACAGGTGTATCCAAAATCCAGAAGATGTCCCAGGTGAGCTAATACGCGGCATAACATACTTGCTGCCGAAAGGCGAAGGCTTCAAATGTAACCCTGCGAACGGGAGGCCAATTACATGTCTCCCAACAATTTACAAAATTATGACTGGTTCTTTGAATCTTTTAATTTACAACCATCTGATGCGGAACCATATTGTATGTGAGGAGCAAAAGGGATGCAGTAAGCACTCAAAGGGATGCAAAGAGCAGGTGACGATAGACCAAGTTATTTTGGAACAAGCAACGAGACAGTCGCGGAATATTTACGCTTGCTATATTGATTACCAGAAGGCGTTTGACAGCGTGCCGCATAACTGGTTGCTGGAAGTGCTGTAGATATATAGGAGCCACCCTAATATAACAGCGTTCCTTAAGCGCAAAATGAAGGACTGGAGGACACATGTTGAAATATGGACGGGTTACGCGATTATCAAAACTGAAAATATAGAGATTAAGCGTGGTATCTTCCAGGGGGATTATCTCTCAGGTCTCTGGTTCTGTTTAGCACTTAACCCATTAAGTAATGTTTTGAATGAGACTGACTATGGCTTTAAGATTAAGGACGGATCTGCCCAGAAAATTATCAACAATTTATTATATATGGATGACCTGAAAATATATGCGTCGACAAAACAACACTTGCATCAGCTTATTGGAATAGTGTCGATGTTTAGTAATGACATTAATATGAAGTTTGGCTTGGATAAATGCAGAACTATAAGTATAGTCAGAGGTAAAATGAACAGAACTCTAAGTGAGGTTCCCTTTGATATCAAGGAGATGGAGAAGGAAGAGTTATATAAATACCTAGGGTTCATGCAGAACGGTCGCATCGATCATGCGATGGTGAAGAGTGCATTGATAAGAGAGTATAAAGCGCGAATTCACAAAATCACCAAGACGAATATCAGTGGAGCACACCTTGTGAAGCGGTGAATGCATTTGCTATTCCAGTACTGACTTATAGCTTTGGTGCCATACGATGGTCGCCCACAGAGATAAAAGTGATGCAGCGAGTAATGAGAACGATCCTCACAACTTATGGATTTCACCATCCCAAAGCGTGTACCGAGAGGATGGTGGCGCCGAGGAAAGAAAGCGGAAGGGTCCTACTTGATTTGTAAACTCTGCACGATAACCAAGTACAATCGCTACGAGACTATTTTTTTTCAAAAGCAGATATGTCTCTTCTTGCTAGTATGTTGGTCAGGGCGGATAAAAATCTGACACCTTTAAACTTAAATGGAAACTTTGAGAAACACGCACAAGATAAGGCAGCGAGAGAGCGCAACTGGGAAATAAATCCTCTCCATGGTCAGTATTACAGTGCCATAAAAGCCAGTAATGTTGATACATTCACGTCAAACAAATAACTTTTGAACGGCGAACTGTTTGCTGAAACCGAAGCTTTCATGATGGCAATGCAGGACCGTGTGCTTTCTACAAGGAATTATAGGAAGTATGTGATGAAAGATACTAGTGTCGACGATGACAAATGTCGCAGGTGTGGAAATGACGCTGAGACGATTGACCACATTATATCAGGGTGCACTTCCCTCGTGTCGAGGGCGTATATGAGTAGGCATAACAATGTTGCGAATATTCTTCATAGTAGACTTCTAAATAAGTATCAGATTGCACACACAGAGTCCTTATTATGTATACCAGCCGGCACCTGTACAGGAGAATGAGACGGTGAAAATATACTTCGATCGCACAATCCACTCTGCGCATGCGAGGCTTCATAATCGTTCAGATATTACTATCGTTAACAAGCAAACACGAAAAGGGATATTTATAGATGTGGCGATCCCAGCTTCCTCGACTGCATGTATTGTAGAGCGGCCCTTTCTAAAGCCGTATTGTAGAGAGATCGCCTGCCTCGCGTATGGCAGAAACAATTCGAATTTGGAGCATTTTTTCTAAGACCTTGCCTGCGGTGTCCAGCATACATAGTGGTCGATATGATGATGCCATAGACACGCCTGGTTTTCCTTTGCTGATTAGCACGAGTCGTGCTCTTTTCCAAGGTGTGTAGAATACCCCTGCTCCAAGGCATTCGTTGTACATTTTCAAAATGAGCTGTGGGTTTATCCGTACCGCCTCTTTCATCGCTTCAGCCGGGATCCCGTCTGGTCCTGGTGCTTTTTTGTTTTTTAAAGAGTTTACAGCCTTCTCTAGTTCAGCTTCAGTGAAAAGTGGGACAGAATCCGAGCTTGTATCTTCGTCACTATAGCGTCTGTCTGGGTGATTAGGGAAAAGCACGTCGACTATATCGTCCATGGCCTTTCCGCTCATGTGGGCACTGACGTTCGTTGTAATTTTTTTTGTGACGACTCTGTAACCAAGGCCCCACGGATCCAAGTCAACTTCCTGAATTAGTGTTCTGAACTTTTCATACTTGCTCTGCTTTATTGCGTCACGTAGCCTTTTCTTCGCAGCTTTATACTCTGTGGATAGTGCGGCTGACGCTACCCTTCCCACTGACCGTTGGGCTCGCCGTCTAAGCTGTAGACAAGCTCTCCTGAGAGCCGCGATTTCCGTTGTCCACCAGTAGGCTGGCTTTCTGTACTGTCGCGGAAATTTTCGTGCCATCGAGGCTTTGCAGGCACGGCATATCAAATCCATTGTATAGGTTACGCGCGCATAAGCTGCTGACTTGCCTTGGAGTCCTAAGCATTTCGCTGCTACTTGATCTGCTCCCCTCATCATCTCGCTTATGAACTTTTCTGCGCACATGTTCGAGACATTCCAGCGAGGTAACCTGTTTTCTCTGCCGCTTGCTGGATTTTGTCTGGGGCTCTCAGGGCATATGCGAAAAGTTATGTATTGATGATCGCTTCCAGTAAAGTCTTCAATTACACGCCACTTAGTTATTTTCGCTGCCAAGTTCTCAGTAGCAAAGGTGATATCGGGTATTGTTTCACGATATCCTGGCCGTCGAAAGGTGGAGGTTCTTCCGCTGTTTAGAACGAGCAAGCTCGTCCTGGCTGCCAGCTCCAATAAGCGCGCTCCTCGAGAGTCTGTCTGTGGCATTCCCCATTCTATAGCCTTAGCGTTAAAGTCACCTCCGACCACTACCTCACCCTCGGTCCTTTGCAGTGTGTCTTCCAGCTGATCAAGTTTTCCTTGGAATTGGGCGATGCTTTCGTTCGGAGTAAAGTAACAGCTGATGTACACGATTCCCGCGCTTTTTACCAAGACGTATCCGTTTCCGGCAAGATGATCCTCTATCGGACGTTTGCCTGTGTTAGTAACCCATATCGCTGTTGTCCCTGTGTGGTCCATAAACCATCCCTGGCCTGTCCTGTTGCGGTATTGCTCGCTGATAAGTAGAATATCAGTTGACTTTTCATATATTATCTGGCTTAGTAAAGAGTCAGCTGTCTTGCTTCTGTTTATATTACACTGTAATATATTTGTCATGCAGTTTTATTTTTAGCTCTAGTAAGTGCTTCGCGGAATACCACACATTGTCTTGATCCAGTTACATGGTTACTCCTGCCTTCATCGATGTGGCTATCAGAGCATAAAACACATTTCGGATTTTCCGAGCAAGCAGCCGCTTTGTGTCCCTTACAGCCACATTTATAGCACATCTCGCTACGGTCAGGGCCTTTACAATCACGGGCTTGATGCTCGTACCCAAAGCAGCGAAAACATCTCATGACTTCTACGCGCCTTCGTATAGGACAGACAACCCATCAAATTTTTAGTTTGCCAGTGTTTAGAAGCTGAGCTGCATCTTTCTCCTCCAATTCAACGATAGCTAGTCTCTGCCCCCTGCTGTTAGTGTCCGTGATGCGAGTCTTGCACTGTACATTAGGATTGTCAAGATAAGCTTTAACATCCGCTTCGACATCCATCGCACTTGTTGCACAGTCTATATATCGGATCTCTATGCGCGTCCTTGCGACCAAGATTTTTACAAGACCGTCTTGTCCTATAGCCGTTTTCAGCGCATTGGTGAAAGCTTCCTTGCTACTGCCTTCATCAGATCGCTTCAGCTCAAGTAGCACATCTCCGGAGCTTGTCTGACGTATGGAGCGGACGTCCGTCCCACTCTCTTCCGGTTTGACCTTGCTTCTGATGTCTTTCACAATGTCAGCGAACGATTTACCCATAGCAGGCTTAATGATAACGGCATCCGGCTTAACTTTGGGCTTAGTGTTTACAACTGCCCTGTTATTTAGCCTCTGTCGCGCTGCTGGTGTGATTTGCTTTCCTGTGCTCATTATGTTCCCACTTGAGTTCTTCCTGGAACCCTTCACAGTCTCGTCTCTAGTCGTCTGGCCCTTTACTTGGGGCTTTGAAGTGTGGCGAGTATTCTTCCTCATCACTTTTTGCCAGACATCGTCATCGTCAGTCCTAACCTCAGTTCTCTTTTTCCTTTTTTCCCTGCTGTTATTAGGTGGGCTATCGGCAGCCCTTTTCGTGTTCTGGGTGACTGGCGTTTCAGACATCTTTTTAGAGTCTAGCGATATCGCCCCGTTTTCTTTTAGAGGTTCCTCTTTTTTCTTTTCACTCTCCTTCGCCTTCAAGCTTCTCCTGTAATTTATAGCAATGTCAAGAAGCTCCTCTAGTTCGCATATGCCCTCCTTTATGTCTTTGGACACATTCTTCTGTTTGTTGGAGGCTTTCTTCATTCGCAGTAAAATTTCACCACACTTTGAGATAGTGTCTTCTTCGCCTTTTCTCATTTTACCGATAAATTCCTGCCGCGGGCTACTCGGCTCTTCAATTTCCCAGGCAAGTGGTTCGGTTCGTTCTTCGCCTGTTTTGGCGGTGTTCTGTCCCATCTTCTGAGTGATAATGGGCAGAGAGCCTGCATGCCACCAGGCAAGGCCGATAGTGTTCCTCGTGACCCTCGATGTGAGGAACGCGTTTAACTCGGCAGGGTGGAGTGACATGTTTCACGCGCTCGAGCAGACCTTCAGAGTACCAGCATATCTCTCGGCTATACTGAGGGACTATCTGAACGACCGCTGGCTTCTCTACGTGACGACACAGGGAACGGGTCAAAGGCGGGTGACTGCTGGAGTGGCACAGGGATCGGTGCTTGGGCCTGAGCTGTGGAATGTCACGTACGATGGCCTGCTGCGCCTGGAAATGCCGGCTGACGCTTTCCTTGTTGCGTTTGCCGATGATGTCGCCACCGTCATAACAGCACGCAGTCCTGAAGCGGTTAGCGGGGGGATGGGCGACCACGGTCTCCAGTTGGCTGTAGCCAAAACGGAGATCGTGATTCTTACGAAGAGGCGAGTCCCCACTTCGTTGACTATGATGGTTGGAGCCCAACCGGTGAAAACAAGCAGGTTCGCGAGATATTTAGGAGTAAAGTTGGACAACCGACTCACATATTGGGACCATATTCGCGGGGTCTGTGACGGGGTTGCCCAGAAGACGACGGCGCTGAGCCGGTTAATGGCGAATGTAGGTGGGGCGAGGCAGCATACGAGGAGGCTCCTGCTCGTCTCCGTACAGTCAGCCCTACTCTATGGTGCGGAAATATGGGCGGACGCCCTTCGAGTTAAAAAATATAAGACAAGGATGGCCGCCGTCCAGCGTCGCGGGGCATTGCGGGTTAGCTCGGCGTACCGTACTGTGTCCGCAGATGTAGCACTTGTTGTGGCCGGCTGTATTCCAAGAGAGCTGCTTGCTCAGGAGCGGAGAGAAATCTATCTGCAAAGCTCTACAATACGATGGGCGGCCGCCGCGGAGCAAGCGCGTGAGGGCGCACTTATTTGTTGGCAACGAAGATGGGACGCTAGTACTACGGGACAGTGGACTCGGAGAATCATACGCGATGTGCGCGAGTGGTATGGGCGACGACATGGTGAGGTGAGTTTTTACCTGACACAGTTCCCGACTGGACACGGATACTTCCGTAAGTATCTGCACAGGATGGGAAAGGTGGGCTCACCGTGCTGCGTGCTGTGTGACTGCGAGGAGGACGATGTCTGGCATACCTTCTTCGCCTGCGAGTTTTTTGCCGAAGAGCGGAGGCTGACTGAGAACTCAGTGGGTGTCGCTTACCCGGCAAACATCACTGCGGAAAACGTCATAGCCGTGATGTTACGGTCAGAGCACGACTGGGACCTGGTGGCGAAGTACGTCGAAGTTATACTCCGCCGCAAGCGTAGTATGGGGTGCCTTCAGTAGGTACGCTTGACCCGTGCTGCGTCCACTGCGGCGAAGATGGCACAGCTTCGAAGCTGTGAAAAACGGGGCCTGGACGCAGGCACTACGAGGGAGGTCCGGTGGGATTTGATGGGAGCCCCACCCCGAAGTAATGCGAAACCGGTTCCGGGGTGGAGTCAGGTTTCGTCAAGGAGGGGGATGTTTTAGTGCTTGAAAGCGGCACATACAGGGGTTTGTGACGACAGCCCTGAGATGCGGTACGCATTTTCACCTCCTCTCCTGCGAAAAAAAAAATAATAATAATAATAATAATAATGGGTGGCCATGGACAACGCGAAAGGACGGAGACAATGATTACCGTCCTACAGGGTAATCGGAACGGTAGTCGGGTCGCTGATGAACTGCTATCTCAATTCATCCATGAATACGGGGTGGGCATGGCGGTCATCAGCGAGCCTTACCGAATCGGGAAGCACTGGCTGGTGGATGACTCTGGCGCAGCGGCTCTCTGGGTTGCGGATCCCAGTATACAGATCACGAGCAGCGGGGCTGGATGTAGTTATGTCTGGGCAAAAACAGAGTCGGCCACTTTCGTAAGGTGCTACTTCTCTCCCAACGACGCCGTGGGTGTGTACAGGGCTAAGATTGGAGCCCTGGAGGACGACATGCGCTGCATTACTGGCGGCCTCGTGATCGCGGGGGACCTTAATGCGCGAGCCAACGGGCGGCCGCCGCGGAGCAAGCGCGTGAGGGCGCACTTATTTGTCGCAACGAAGATGGGACACTAGTACTAGGGGACAGTGGACCTGGAGAATCATACGCGATATGCGCGAGTGATATAAGCAAAGACATGGTGAGGTGAGTTTTTGCCTGACACAGTTCCTGACTGGACACGGATACTTCCGTAAGTATCTGTACAGGATGGGAAAGGTGGGCTCACCGTGCTGCGTGCTGTGTGACTGCGAGGAGGACGATGTCTGGCATATCTTCTTCGCCTGCGAGTTTTTTGCCGGGGGCGGAGGCTGACTGAGAACTCAGTGGGTGTCGGTTGCCCGGCAAACATCACTGCGGAAAACATCATAGCCGTGATGTTACGGTCAGAGCACGACTGGGACCTGGTGGCGAAGTACGTCGAAGTTATACTCCGCCGCAAGCGTAGTATGGGGTGCCTCCAGTAGGTACGCTTGACCCGTGCTGCGTCCACTGCGGCGAAGATGGCACAGCTTCGAAGCTGTGAAAAGCGGGGCCTGCACGCAGGAACTACGAGGGAGGTCCGGTGGGATCTGATGGGAGCCCCACCCCGAAGTAATGCGAAGGCGGTTCCGGGGTGGAGTCGGGTTCCGTCAAAGAGGGGGACGTTTTAGTGCTTGAAAGCGGCACATACAGGGGTTTGTGACGACAGCCCTGAGATGCGGTACGCATTTTACCTCCTCTCCTGCGAAAAAAAAAAATAATAATAATAATTTTTTTTTTTTGCAGGAGAGGATGTAAAAATGCGTATCGCATCTCAGAGCTGTCGTCACAGACTCTGGTATGTGCCGCTTCCAAGAACTAAAAAACCCCCCTTTACGGAACCTATCATCCACCCCGGGACCGCTTTCGCATTACTTCAGGGTGGGGTTCCCCGTTGCGACCCTACTGGGCATCCCACGTTGCGCCAGCGTCCAGGCCCGCTTAATTGTTTATCTAATTTTATACTGCCTTTGTCAGTTTTAGCTCTGCACTCCTGCTTACAGGCGAGCGCGCAAGTCTTCGTCTGATTTTTTCCGGCGAAGTATCTCCTCGGCGTATATAGCGATAATTTCCCAGTTACGTTGGCTCTCAAGCATTTTATCAACAATGCTGCTAGTTCTCAAGGGGCCTAATTCGGTCTCCACTGTCATGCGTCTTTCCATCCAGGCAGTGCACGAGAACAATGTATGCTCAACATCGTCCTCGCTCTCGCAGTACAGGCAGTTCGGGCTTGATACCTTGCCCATTTTGAACAAGTATGACCTGAAATATCCGTGTCCCGTCAGGAACTGTGTGAGAAAAAACGTTACCTCGCCGTGCTTTCTGCTGATCCAGGGTGCTAGGTCCGGTCTTAACTTCGCAGTCCACCTTCCCCTGGGGTCTAGTTCCCATCTTTGCTGCCATTCCAGTATCAACTGATTTCTGGCTTCTTCCATAGCATGTATTTTGCCTAGTCTCTCTTTTTGGTTTGCCAGACCTTTTGGCGTTCCAGAGCAAGCAAGTCGATAGGTGGAGTGGAGGCCAGTACGAGCACAGCAGGTTCTGACACTGTTTGGTATGCGCAGGCTATTCTCAACGCGCATCTTCTTTGTACGCTGGCCATGCGTTTGCGATATTTCCCAATCTGCAATGATTTGCTCCATATTTCCGCTCCATACAGTAGAGTGGACTGCACAACCGACATTATTAATCGCCTTTTGCTTGGTTTTGGTCCTTTTGTGTTCGCCATGAGCTTGCTTAGCATAGACGCTCTAGTGGAAGCCTTATATACAGTCTGCTGGATGTGGGCCCAGAAAGTGAGCTTGCTATCGATTTCTACTCCCAAATATCTTATATTATTTGACACCGGAATCTCCGTGGAACCAACCTGCATATTCGGGATGTGTTGGATTCTTTTCCCTGTTATTATTACCATCTCTGTTTTCTGATCCGCCAGAGTTAGCCCATGGTTCTCAATCTATGTCCTAACGCGCCTCATGACCTGATTCAGTTTCCATTGCATGGTGTAAGAAAAAAATATTTTTTCCTTACAACTCCGGGTGTAGAACCTGGCCTGCATCCCAACCGAGCCCGTTTTTAGTAAACGTAAACTGAAAACGCGGTGACCTGGGTTGTGCGGACCCAACTTCAGGTAGAATAAATTCTATCAACAACAATAAAAAGGAAAAAAGGCAACGTAGCAAAGGCGAAAATATGCAAAACTAACAATAACAACAAAAACCACATTAACTCGCTTGCTAACAAAGGGATAAAAAAACCACAGTCACACAGAATACATGAACTACATACTTTTTACAACAATTACAACACAGACCGAGACGCCAAATCAGCAAGCAAAAATTAAAGCAGAGCCTTCGGAAATTACTAATAAAATCAGGTGGAATACTGTTTACAACAACTACAACACAGACTGAGACGCGAAACAAGCAAGCAAAAATTAAATTAGAGCGTGGGAAGCTACCAACAAAATCACAAGAAATATTTCTCGAAATTAGCACAACAACAACAAGTACATTGTGTGCCGCTATGCCCATATACCCACAAGAACAACGACTGCAGCGGAGTTGTTTTGATCGGTGTATAAAAGGGCCCACCGCGCTGAATTCGATCTCTTTTGGAATCTCGTGCTCCAAGTGGTAAGTCGTCGAACCTTGAACCTCTAGTACCTCGTAGTGGCTGAGTGCTCTTAAGCGGACGCCTATCCCAATTCGAAGTAAATTTTAGTACCTCGTCCTGGCTGAGTGCTCTTAAGCGGACGCCAATCCCGATTCCAAGTAAATTTTAGTACCTTGTCCTGGCTGAGTGCTCTTAAGCGGACGCCAATCCCAATTCCAAGTAAATTTTAGTACCTTGTCCTGGCTGAGTGCTCTTAAGCGGACGCCAATCCGAATTCCAAGTAAATTTTAGTACCTCGTCCTGGCTGAGTGCTCTTAAGCGGACGCCAATCCCAATTCCAAGTAAATTTTAGTACCTCGTCCTGGCTGAGTGCTCTTAAGCGGACGCCAATCCCAATTCCAAGTAAATTTTAGTACCTCGTCCTGGCTGAGTGCTCTTAAGCGGACGCCAATCGCGATTCCAAGTAAATTTTAGTACCTCGTCCTGGCTGAGTGCTCTTAAGCGGACGCCAATCCCGATTCCAAGTAAATTTTAGTACCTCGTCCTGGCTGAGTGCTTTTAAGCGGACGCCAATCCCGATTCCAAGTAAATTTCATTAGTACCTCGTCGTGGCCGAGTGCTTTTAAGCGGACGCCAATCCCGAATCCCAGTAAATTTTAGTACCTCGTCGTGGCCGAGTGCTTTTAAGCGGACGCCAAACCTGAATCAAAGTAAATTCTAGTACCTCGTAGTGGCTGAACCGAAAGCTTTTTATTTAAGTGTAGTGGCTAAACCGAAAGCTTTTTATTTAAGTGTTCGGTATGGGACTCTGGCGAGACTGAGTATACCCCGGCAAGAAACTTCGTTACAAAATGGCGCCCGAGCAGGGACAATAGTTTCCGAGAAAAATCAAAAACTATAGTGCTGAATCGCGAAAATTTAGGAAAAAAAAACGGTATTATAAACAGTTACGCGAAGCGAACGATAAATCGAACAAATAATTGAACGCTAAACTGTGCTAACGGCGAATTCAAATAAAAAAACATTGTGCAAAAAAAATAACGCGGTATTTCAAAGGAACAGTTACACGAAATAAACGGAACAAAATAGAAAAACATCGTGCAAAGAAATAACGCGAAAACTGTTACACGAAATAAACGGAAAATCGAAATGGGTAAACGGTGGATTTATAATGTTCCAAAAGAGAATCTGCAGGAGATTCTACGCGAATTCGGTGTGGAATCAAAAGGCACGGTCGACGAACTTCGTAAAGTGCTCTCCAGGTTTTTTGATGTCGCCTGATCTGACCGACGAGCTGATCGACAGGTTACGCGAACTTGAAGTGCAGTGGGATCGCGGTGCTTTTCCAAGTGCGCGACCGGCGACGCCATCATTGCAAGGTGCGGTTCCGAAACACGGCGAACAGAGGGCAAATCCAACAGAAGTGCTTAACATGATCCATGTCAACAGGTGGTTGCATAGCAGCGAGGTGCGAGACAGAGAGTGCGGCCTATAGTAGGATGTGCTACTCTGAGGTAATTGACAAGGTACGTAAATGGTCTTGTAGGTACGACGGTGGTAGGGACCCAATGGGCTTCATCGAGAGAGTCGAAGAGCTCACAGAGGCATACGAGTTGCCTAAGCATATGCTGCCACGAACCATGCCGGAGTTGCTGAAGGATAAAGCTCTTTGTTGGTACAGGAATAACAATAGGAGCTGGTCAAGATGGGAATTGTTTAAAACCGATTTCCTGAATTTCTTCTTGCCATTGAGATATTTCGAAGAACTGGAGGACAACATTAGGAAAAGGATCCAAGGGCCTCGCGAGAAGTTCAATGACTATGTACTGGCCATGCAGACATTAATGCGACATGTGAACTATACAGAGGAGCAAAAACTACAGAGGATTTACAAGAATTGCCATAGGGATTATCTCCTTTACATAAGGAGGTCTGATTTCTCTGCGTTGGTGGATCTCATTGAATTGGCTGAAGATTTTGAAGGCATACGAAAGGAACCCGAACCTCCACGAGAAATTCATACTCAGCACCGACAATTACCAGGGACGCA
Organism: Sicus ferrugineus; assembly: GCA_922984085.1. Lineage (NCBI taxonomy): Eukaryota > Metazoa > Arthropoda > Insecta > Diptera > Conopidae > Sicus > Sicus ferrugineus. The sequence goes on from OV277348.1 coordinate 18,275,392, forward strand.
CAGGATGATCAAACCATAGAAAACACAGGAAAACAGCGAGAACTTCGAACAGCCTGTAGAAGATGTGGCGAAAGCGGACATTTTCAACGAGAATGACGAAACTCAAGGAAACTTTTCTGTTGGACTTGTGGAAAGGAGGGGGTCCGGACGATTGAATGCTGCAAGAAACCTTCGGGAAACGCGCAGGGTGTCAGCAGGGACGAGGGCTGCTGGAACCGAACAAGATAGACTCTCCTCGTACCCCACGAAGTGCTTAAACTACCAAGGTAGCTTAAACTACAATCGAGACCGGATTTACGCCAAGGTAGCCTTAGGAAGGGAACTCGTCACAGCTACTCTAGACACAGGAGCCTCGCGGAGCTTCATTAGCAACGCGGCGGCTGTGATGACAGACGGAAAGCTGATGGAGGTGGACGTACGGGTCAAAATGGCCGACGGCACCATGCGTGCCGTGAAGGAAGCCGTCGAAGTCTGCGTGCGTTTGGGGACTGCAGACTGTAAGCTCCTACTTCTGATTCTACAGGATGTGACAGACCATGTGATCCTGGGTTTGGACTTCCTGACAAGCATAGGAGCTTCTATTAGCTGTGGTGGTGAGACGATTACGCTGGGAGGCTCGAAAGCCGAACGAGCGACTTGCTCGACAGTTCACACGGATTACGCCCAAGTTCCTGAGGCAAAACCATTGGAGAAGACTGATGTGGAGAACGAACAACACTCTGAACCAGGCGTAGAAACCAACAACTCGCGAAAAGAAGACCAACACATCATCAAGGAATTCCTAAAAACAGAGCATGAGAAATTCGAGATGCTGGAAGGACCTTCCAACATAACGACCCATAAAATCGTCATGAGAGATGATAGGCCAATAAAGCAGAGGTATTACCCTAAGAACCCTGCAATGCAAGCGATAATTAACAAGGAGATAGACGAGCTGCTGGAAAAAGGCTGTATCGAGCCCTCTCATAGCCCTTACAGTGCACCAATTGTTCTTGTTAAAAAGAAGAATGGGCAATGGAGACTTTGCGTGGATTATCGTCAGCTAAATGCAAGATCAGTGCCTGACGCATACCCACTTCCGAGGATACAACATATTCTAGATCGACTCCGCGACGCGCAATACATTAGTACACTTGATCTCAAGAACGGTTACTGGCAAATACCCATGAGTCCAGAAAGCAAGCAATACACCGCGTTCACAGTACCAGGAAGGGGACTCTTTCCATGGAAAGTTATGCCGTTCTGCCTACATTCGGCACCCGCGACGTTCCAAAGGGCATTGGACCAAGTCATTGGACCGGAGATGGAACCACACGCGTTTGCTTACCTGGACGACATCATTGTAATAGGAAAGACGCTGGAACAACACATGAACAATTTACAGGAAGTATCTCGACGTTTAAGAGCGGCTAATTTAAAAATCAACAAGGAGAAGTGCGAGTTTTTCCAGCAAGATTTGAAATATTTAGGTCACGTCGTGAGCCGCAGAGGAATTCACACAGATCCAGACAAGGTAGCGGCTATTCAGGAACTGGCGGCCCCAACAAATGTCAGAGGCGTTAGGCGATTCCTCGGGATAGCATCCTGGTACCGGCGGTTCGTACCGGACTTCGCCAAATTGGTGGTCCCACTCACCAGCCTTCTTAAGAAGGGCAAACGCTGGCAATGGACCGACGAGCAACAGCAGGCGTTCGAGAACCTCAAGGAAAAGCTCACGAAGGCACCAGTACTGGCGTGCCCAGATTTTTCCAAACCATTTACGCTGCAGACTGACGCGAGCAACCACGGGTTAGGAGCGGTTCTCACGCAAGAAACCGATGAGGGAGAGAAGGTCATCGCCTACGCCAGCCGGCATTTAAACAAGGCCGAAATCAACTACTCAGCGACAGAGAAGGAGTGCCTCGCGATCGTTTGGGGAATCAGGAAAGTGCGACCGTATTTAGAAGGCTACAGGTTCTGCGTCGTCACAGACCACCTCTCACTGAAGTGGTTGAACTCTTTGGAAAATCCTTCAGGGCGTATAGCAAGATGGGCTCTTGAGTTACAACAGTACATGTTCGACGTGAAATACCGCAAGGGCAATTGGAACGTGGTCGCAGACGCACTTTCCAGACAGCCAGTAGAAAAACTGAGCACGGTTACGACTAACGGGGAAAAGTGCAACTGGATAGAAACCAAGATAGCAGAAATTAAGAGGAATCCAGAGAAGTTTGCCGATTATACTATGGAAAACGGTCAACTGTATCGACATATCCCAGGGCAGGTAAACGACGAGGATTGTGCCGCATGGAAGCTCTGTGTTCCGAGGTATCTTCGTGCCCGAGTTCTTAAAGAAAACCACGATGACCCCAGCGCTGGACATCCAGGCATTAGAAAAACCGTCACCAGGATAGCCAACAGGTACTACTGGCCAGGCATGTTCAGGGATATAAGGAAACACGTGCGCTGCTGTGAATCATGTCAGCGATATAAACCTTTGCAGAGCAAAGCCGCCGGGAATATGCTGACACAGTTACCAGAGGAGCCTTGGTCAGTCGTCTGTGCCGACTTCGTTGGACCATTACCCCGAAGCAAGCACGGCAACACGATGATTCTAGTTTTCTTTGACAAATTATCCAAGTGGACCGAAATCGTACCACTGAGACAAGCAACCGCAGACAGTGTGAAGAAGGCGTTTCGAGAAATGATTCTAGCGAGGTATGGAGTTCCAAAAGTTCTCGTCACGGACAACGGCGTTCAATTCAACAGTAGGACACTGCAGCGATTTCTTCAAGAGGTAGGAATCCGACAACAGTTTACAGCACCTTATACCCCCAAGGAGAACCCAACAGAAAGAGCCAACCGAAACGTCAAAAGAATTCTTGCACAAGTGGCCGATAATAGGCAAACCCAATGGGATGAGTTGATTCCAGAAATTTCGTTGGCAATCAACAGCATGGCATCGGAGACGACAGGTTTCAGCCCCGCTTTCCTCACACAGGGACGAGAACTGCGGCTTCCAGGATCGCTTTTCGATGAGGTTACCATAGGTACAGGCTCAGCACCACAGAGTCCCGAACACAAGGGTAACCGACTGCAGGAGATGTTCAACATCGTGAGGAGAAACATCGAACTAGCATCCAAGGACCAAGCCCGACACTATAACCTTCGGCGAAGACAATGGAACCCGGCAGTAGGAACGTGGGTATTATTGAGAAGCCACCCCCTATCGAAAGCAGTAGACAAGTTTACCGCCAAGCTGGCTCCAAAATACGACGGGCCATACCAGATCCAGAGATATATATCACCAGTTATCGTCGAGCTCAACTTCCTGGGAAATACGAAAACTCGCACGGCTCACATTGGGGAGCTCAAAGAATATCACCATTCGACCGAAGTACAGAATTGACAGACACGACGGACGCATAAAGTAGCTAGTATGTGTCGTGACAGTCGTAGCTCGTGTTGTCCAATATATGATGGTGTCGACATCACTAATTACCCTCCATCCCCAGATTTAACCACATTCAACAAACCCACCGTGAACGATGGCAGTCAACATGGCAAAATATTTTGACCGGATGGATGCTGAGCTCGCCGCCGATGGACCCAACCAGTCCAGTCGGGCAGGTGTTGACCTATTCGGTCGAGTTTCGACGAACGCTCAACAGGAGGAGTCGGTGTTACCCTCGTCCAATAGGGGGTCCGGTGGCATCGACGAGGAGGGGCCTCTCGTCCAGTACCCACGTGGACGAAGTGGCATAAATGTCTACGCGGAAGACTTCCGACGTCTGGCACCCGGAAGATTTTTTAACGACACCCTGGTGGAGATCTGGCTAAAACTCATTATACATGAGAAGCTGGCTGAAACCCCGAGGCAGGCGGTTTATGTCTTTAACACCCATTTTTACGGGAAGATCAGCACCCGAGTCGGCACCCCAAGGGAACGGCATGCGACAGTCAAACGCTGGACTCGAGGCGTTGATTTGTTCACGAAGGACCACATCCTGATCCCGGTGAATCAGGACCAACACTGGTTCCTGATGGTGGTTTGCTTCGCGGGTGTAAACGGACCTCGAATGATGGACGACCCGAAGGCGGACGGCACCTGGGGTGCCAAAATCCCATGCATCCTGCAGCTGGACTCCTGCAGTCCTGGACCACGGACCACGGTCGCCCAGAATATCAGGGAATATCTGGTTGAGGAGTACCGAGCTCGCAAGCCAGATGAGGTCCCTCGCAGCTACAATGAGGCAGAGCTACCGTTGATGGTACCAGCAATTCCGCAGCAGCCCAACGGAACAGACTGCGGCGTGTTCTTGCTGCGCTACGCGGAAAAAATCCTCCTGGAACCGATTGAGGATTACCGGCCCGACCACATAAACTTGGTCAAATGGTTCCCCCTGGAGGAAATACCAGCAAAACGGGTAGAGATCGCCGAGATTTTGAAGAAGCTGGCAATAGAACAAGGGAAGAAGAAAAACCAGATCCCGTACGTGGCAGCAGACAAAGTTGTACCCGGAAAACGCGCCAAATCTTCAAGCCCTGAACCCGAGGCGTTAACTATTATTTGTAACGTGTATTTCGACCCCGTTACACGGACTTTTTACGATGACCTACTTGCGGAGGTAAGGACTCCAGATAAGCCGGAAACGACACGCGCCGCAGTACCCATGAATACGAAATCGGGAGGTAAGGAAACCTGGATCTTCCAGGATCTGAGGGGCATAGAGGGACCCTATGTGTGGGATTAAAAAAACCACAGTCACACAGAATACATGAACTACATACTTTTTACAACAATTACAACACAGACCGGGACGCCAAATCAGCAAGCAAAAATTAAAGCAGAGCCTTGGGAAATTACTAATGAAATCAGGTGGAATACTGTTTACAACAACTACAACACATACTGAGATGCGAAACAAGCAAGCAAAAATTAAATTAGAGCGTGGGAAGCTACGAACAAAATCACAAGAAATATTTCTCGAAATTAGCACAACAACAACAAGTACATTGTGTGCCGCTATGCCCATTAGAAAATTCCAGAATGTGCACAAGAACAACGACTGCAGCGGAGTTGTTTTGATCGGTGTATAAAAGGGCTCACCGCGCTGAATTCGATCTCTTTTGGAATCTCGTGCTCCAAGTGGTAAGTCGTCGAACCTTGAACCTCTAGTACCTCGTAGTGGCTGAGTGCTCTTAAGCGGACGCCTATCCCAATTCGAAGTAAATTTTAGTACCTCGTCCTGGCTGAGTGCTCTTAAGCGGACGCCAATCCCGATTCCAAGTAAATTTTAGTACCTTGTCCTGGCTGAGTGCTCTTAAGCGGACGCCAATCCCAATTCCAAGTAAATTTTAGTACCTTGTCCTGGCTGAGTGCTCTTAAGCGGACGCCAATCCGAATTCCAAGTAAATTTTAGTACCTCGTCCTGGCTGAGTGCTCTTAAGCGGACGCCAATCCCAATTCCAAGTAAATTTTAGTACCTCGTCCTGGCTGAGTGCTCTTAAGCGGACGCCAATCCCAATTCCAAGTAAATTTTAGTACCTCGTCCTGGCTGAGTGCTCTTAAGCGGACGCCAATCGCGATTCCAAGTAAATTTTAGTACCTCGTCCTGGCTGAGTGCTCTTAAGCGGACGCCAATCCCGATTCCAAGTAAATTTTAGTACCTCGTCCTGGCTGAGTGCTTTTAAGCGGACGCCAATCCCGATTCCAAGTAAATTTCATTAGTACCTCGTCGTGGCCGAGTGCTTTTAAGCGGACGCCAATCCCGAATCCCAGTAAATTTTAGTACCTCGTCGTGGCCGAGTGCTTTTAAGCGGACGCCAAACCTGAATCAAAGTAAATTCTAGTACCTCGTAGTGGCTGAACCGAAAGCTTTTTATTTAAGTGTAGTGGCTAAACCGAAAGCTTTTTATTTAAGTGTTCGGTATGGGACTCTGGCGAGACTGAGTATACCCCGGCAAGAAACTTCGTTACAAAATGGCGCCCGAGCAGGGACAATAGTTTCCGAGAAAAATCAAAAACTATAGTGCTGAATCGCGAAAATTTAGGAAAAAAAAACGGTATTATAAACAGTTACGCGAAGCGAACGATAAATCGAACAAATAATTGAACGCTAAACTGTGCTAACGGCGAATTCAAATAAAAAAACATTGTGCAAAAAAAATAACGCGGTATTTCAAAGGAACAGTTACACGAAATAAACGGAACAAAATAGAAAAACATCGTGCAAAGAAATAACGCGAAAACTGTTACACGAAATAAACGGAAAATCGAAATGGGTAAACGGTGGATTTATAATGTTCCAAAAGAGAATCTGCAGGAGATTCTACGCGAATTCGGTGTGGAATCAAAAGGCACGGTCGACGAACTTCGTAAAGTGCTCTCCAGGTTTTTTGATGTCGCCTGATCTGACCGACGAGCTGATCGACAGGTTACGCGAACTTGAAGTGCAGTGGGATCGCGGTGCTTTTCCAAGTGCGCGACCGGCGACGCCATCATTGCAAGGTGCGGTTCCGAAACACGGCGAACAGAGGGCAAATCCAACAGAAGTGCTTAACATGATCCATGTCAACAGGTGGTTGCATAGCAGCGAGGTGCGAGACAGAGAGTGCGGCCTATAGTAGGATGTGCTACTCTGAGGTAATTGACAAGGTACGTAAATGGTCTTGTAGGTACGACGGTGGTAGGGACCCAATGGGCTTCATCGAGAGAGTCGAAGAGCTCACAGAGGCATACGAGTTGCCTAAGCATATGCTGCCACGAACCATGCCGGAGTTGCTGAAGGACAAAGCTCTTTGTTGGTACAGGAATAACAATAGGAGCTGGTCAAGATGGGAATTGTTTAAAACCGATTTCCTGAATTTCTTCTTGCCATTGAGATATTTCGAAGAACTGGAGGACAACATTAGGAAAAGGATCCAAGGGCCTCGCGAGAAGTTCAATGACTATGTACTGGCCATGCAGACATTAATGCGACATGTGAACTATACAGAGGAGCAAAAACTACAGAGGATTTACAAGAATTGCCATAGGGATTATCTCCTTTACATAAGGAGGTCTGATTTCTCTGCGTTGGTGGATCTCATTGAATTGGCTGAAGATTTTGAAGGCATACGAAAGGAACCCGAACCTCCACGAGAAATTCATACTCAGCACCGACAATTACCAGGGACGCACAGGATGATCAAACCATAGAAAACACAGGAAAACAGCGAGAACTTCGAACAGCCTGTAGAAGATGTGGCGAAAGCGGACATTTTCAACGAGAATGACGAAACTCAAGGAAACTTTTCTGTTGGACTTGTGGAAAGGAGGGGGTCCGGACGATTGAATGCTGCAAGAAACCTTCGGGAAACGCGCAGGGTGTCAGCAGGGACGAGGGCTGCTGGAACCGAACAAGATAGACTCTCCTCGTACCCCACGAAGTGCTTAAACTACCAAGGTAGCTTAAACTACAATCGAGACCGGATTTACGCCAAGGTAGCCTTAGGAAGGGAACTCGTCACAGCTACTCTAGACACAGGAGCCTCGCGGAGCTTCATTAGCAACGCGGCGGCTGTGATGACAGACGGAAAGCTGATGGAGGTGGACGTACGGGTCAAAATGGCCGACGGCACCATGCGTGCCGTGAAGGAAGCCGTCGAAGTCTGCGTGCGTTTGGGGACTGCAGACTGTAAGCTCCTACTTCTGATTCTACAGGATGTGACAGACCATGTGATCCTGGGTTTGGACTTCCTGACAAGCATAGGAGCTTCTATTAGCTGTGGTGGTGAGACGATTACGCTGGGAGGCTCGAAAGCCGAACGAGCGACTTGCTCGACAGTTCACACGGATTACGCCCAAGTTCCTGAGGCAAAACCATTGGAGAAGACTGATGTGGAGAACGAACAACACTCTGAACCAGGCGTAGAAACCAACAACTCGCGAAAAGAAGACCAACACATCATCAAGGAATTCCTAAAAACAGAGCATGAGAAATTCGAGATGCTGGAAGGACCTTCCAACATAACGACCCATAAAATCGTCATGAGAGATGATAGGCCAATAAAGCAGAGGTATTACCCTAAGAACCCTGCAATGCAAGCGATAATTAACAAGGAGATAGACGAGCTGCTGGAAAAAGGCTGTATCGAGCCCTCACATAGCCCTTACAGTGCACCAATTGTTCTTGTTAAAAAGAAGAATGGGCAATGGAGACTTTGCGTGGATTATCGTCAGCTAAATGCAAGATCAGTGCCTGACGCATACCCACTTCCGAGGATACAACATATTCTAGATCGACTCCGCGACGCGCAATACATTAGTACACTTGATCTCAAGAACGGTTACTGGCAAATACCCATGAGTCCAGAAAGCAAGCAATACACCGCGTTCACAGTACCAGGAAGGGGACTCTTTCCATGGAAAGTTATGCCGTTCTGCCTACATTCGGCACCCGCGACGTTCCAAAGGGCATTGGACCAAGTCATTGGACCGGAGATGGAACCACACGCGTTTGCTTACCTGGACGACATCATTGTAATAGGAAAGACGCTGGAACAACACATGAACAATTTACAGGAAGTATCTCGACGTTTAAGAGCGGCTAATTTAAAAATCAACAAGGAGAAGTGCGAGTTTTTCCAGCAAGATTTGAAATATTTAGGTCACGTCGTGAGCCGCAGAGGAATTCACACAGATCCAGACAAGGTAGCGGCTATTCAGGAACTGGCGGCCCCAACAAATGTCAGAGGCGTTAGGCGATTCCTCGGGATAGCATCCTGGTACCGGCGGTTCGTACCGGACTTCGCCAAATTGGTGGTCCCACTCACCAGCCTTCTTAAGAAGGGCAAACGCTGGCAATGGACCGACGAGCAACAGCAGGCGTTCGAGAACCTCAAGGAAAAGCTCACGAAGGCACCAGTACTGGCGTGCCCAGATTTTTCCAAACCATTTACGCTGCAGACTGACGCGAGCAACCACGGGTTAGGAGCGGTTCTCACGCAAGAAACCGATGAGGGAGAGAAGGTCATCGCCTACGCCAGCCGGCATTTAAACAAGGCCGAAATCAACTACTCAGCGACAGAGAAGGAGTGCCTCGCGATCGTTTGGGGAATCAGGAAAGTGCGACCGTATTTAGAAGGCTACAGGTTCTGCGTCGTCACAGACCACCTCTCACTGAAGTGGTTGAACTCTTTGGAAAATCCTTCAGGGCGTATAGCAAGATGGGCTCTTGAGTTACAACAGTACATGTTCGACGTGAAATACCGCAAGGGCAATTGGAACGTGGTCGCAGACGCACTTTCCAGACAGCCAGTAGAAAAACTGAGCACGGTTACGACTAACGGGGAAAAGTGCAACTGGATAGAAACCAAGATAGCAGAAATTAAGAGGAATCCAGAGAAGTTTGCCGATTATACTATGGAAAACGGTCAACTGTATCGACATATCCCAGGGCAGGTAAACGACGAGGATTGTGCCGCATGGAAGCTCTGTGTTCCGAGGTATCTTCGTGCCCGAGTTCTTAAAGAAAACCACGATGACCCCAGCGCTGGACATCCAGGCATTAGAAAAACCGTCACCAGGATAGCCAACAGGTACTACTGGCCAGGCATGTTCAGGGATATAAGGAAACACGTGCGCTGCTGTGAATCATGTCAGCGATATAAACCTTTGCAGAGCAAAGCCGCCGGGAATATGCTGACACAGTTACCAGAGGAGCCTTGGTCAGTCGTCTGTGCCGACTTCGTTGGACCATTACCCCGAAGCAAGCACGGCAACACGATGATTCTAGTTTTCTTTGACAAATTATCCAAGTGGACCGAAATCGTACCACTGAGACAAGCAACCGCAGACAGTGTGAAGAAGGCGTTTCGAGAAATGATTCTAGCGAGGTATGGAGTTCCAAAAGTTCTCGTCACGGACAACGGCGTTCAATTCAACAGTAGGACACTGCAGCGATTTCTTCAAGAGGTAGGAATCCGACAACAGTTTACAGCACCTTATACCCCCAAGGAGAACCCAACAGAAAGAGCCAACCGAAACGTCAAAAGAATTCTTGCACAAGTGGCCGATAATAGGCAAACCCAATGGGATGAGTTGATTCCAGAAATTTCGTTGGCAATCAACAGCATGGCATCGGAGACGACAGGTTTCAGCCCCGCTTTCCTCACACAGGGACGAGAACTGCGGCTTCCAGGATCGCTTTTCGATGAGGTTACCATAGGTACAGGCTCAGCACCACAGAGTCCCGAACACAAGGGTAACCGACTGCAGGAGATGTTCAACATCGTGAGGAGAAACATCGAACTAGCATCCAAGGACCAAGCCCGACACTATAACCTTCGGCGAAGACAATGGAACCCGGCAGTAGGAACGTGGGTATTATTGAGAAGCCACCCCCTATCGAAAGCAGTAGACAAGTTTACCGCCAAGCTGGCTCCAAAATACGACGGGCCATACCAGATCCAGAGATATATATCACCAGTTATCGTCGAGCTCAACTTCCTGGGAAATACGAAAACTCGCACGGCTCACATTGGGGAGCTCAAAGAATATCACCATTCGACCGAAGTACAGAATTGACAGACACGACGGACGCATAAAGTAGCTAGTATGTGTCGTGACAGTCGTAGCTCGTGTTGTCCAATATATGATGGTGTCGACATCACTAATTACCCTCCATCCCCAGATTTAACCACATTCAACAAACCCACCGTGAACGATGGCAGTCAACATGGCAAAATATTTTGACCGGATGGATGCTGAGCTCGCCGCCGATGGACCCAACCAGTCCAGTCGGGCAGGTGTTGACCTATTCGGTCGAGTTTCGACGAACGCTCAACAGGAGGAGTCGGTGTTACCCTCGTCCAATAGGGGGTCCGGTGGCATCGACGAGGAGGGGCCTCTCGTCCAGTACCCACGTGGACGAAGTGGCATAAATGTCTACGCGGAAGACTTCCGACGTCTGGCACCCGGAAGATTTTTTAACGACACCCTGGTGGAGATCTGGCTAAAACTCATTATACATGAGAAGCTGGCTGAAACCCCGAGGCAGACGGTTTATGTCTTTAACACCCATTTTTACGGGAAGATCAGCACCCGAGTCGGCACCCCAAGGGAACGGCATGCGACAGTCAAACGCTGGACTCGAGGCGTTGATTTGTTCACGAAGGACCACATCCTGATCCCGGTGAATCAGGACCAACACTGGTTCCTGATGGTGGTTTGCTTCGCGGGTGTAAACGGACCTCGAATGATGGACGACCCGAAGGCGGACGGCACCTGGGGTGCCAAAATCCCATGCATCCTGCAGCTGGACTCCTGCAGTCCTGGACCACGGACCACGGTCGCCCAGAATATCAGGGAATATCTGGTTGAGGAGTACCGAGCTCGCAAGCCAGATGAGGTCCCTCGCAGCTACAATGAGGCAGAGCTACCGTTGATGGTACCAGCAATTCCGCAGCAGCCCAACGGAACAGACTGCGGCGTGTTCTTGCTGCGCTACGCGGAAAAAAATCCTCCTGGAACCGATTGAGGATTACCGGCCCGACCACATAAACTTGGTCAAATGGTTCCCCCTGGAGGAAATACCAGCAAAACGGGTAGAGATCGCCGAGATTTTGAAGAAGCTGGCAATAGAACAAGGGAAGAAGAAAAACCAGATCCCGTACGTGGCAGCAGACAAAGTTGTACCCGGAAAACGCGCCAAATCTTCAAGCCCTGAACCCGAGGCGTTAACTATTATTTGTAACGTGTATTTCGACCCCGTTACACGGACTTTTTACGATGACCTACTTGCGGAGGTAAGGACTCCAGATAAGCCGGAAACGACACGCGCCGCAGTACCCATGAATACGAAATCGGGAGGTAAGGAAACCTGGATCTTCCAGGATCTGAGGGGCATAGAGGGACCCTATGTGTGGGATTAAAAAAACCACAGTCACACAGAATACATAAACTACATACTTTTTACAACAATTACAACACAGACCGGGACGCCAAATCAGCAAGCAAAAATTAAAGCAGAGCCTTGGGAAATTACTAATGAAATCAGGTGGAATACTGTTTACAACAACTACAACACATACTGAGATGCGAAACAAGCAAGCAAAAATTAAATTAGAGCGTGGGAAGCTACGAACAAAATCACAAGAAATATTTCTCGAAATTAGCACAACAACAACAAGTACATTGTGTGCCGCTATGCCCATTAGAAAATTCCAGAATGTGCACAAGAACAACGACTGCAGCGGAGTTGTTTTGATCGGTGTATAAAAGGGCTCACCGCGCTGAATTCGATCTCTTTTGGAATCTCGTGCTCCAAGTGGTAAGTCGTCGAACCTTGAACCTCTAGTACCTCGTAGTGGCTGAGTGCTCTTAAGCGGATGCCAATCCCAATTCCAAGTAAATTTTAGTACCTCGTCCTGGCTGAGTGCTCTTAAGCGGACGCCAATCCCGATTCCAAGTAAATTTTAGTACCTTGTCCTGGCTGAGTGCTCTTAAGCGGACGCCAATCCCAATTCCAAGTAAATTTTAGTACCTCGTCCTGGCTGAGCGCTCTTAAGCGGACGCCAATCCCAATTCCAAGTAAATTTTAGTACCTCGTCCTGGCTGAGTGCTCTTAAGCGGACGCCAATCCCAATTCCAAGTAAATTTTAGTACCTCGTCCTGGCTGAGTGCTCTTAAGCGGACGCCAATCCCAATTCCAAGTAAATTTTAGTACCTCGTCCTGGCTGAGTGCTCTTAAGCGGACGCCAATCCCAATTCCAAGTAAATTTTAGTACCTCGTCCTGGCTGAGTGCTCTTAAGCGGACGCCAATCCCAATTCCAAGTAAATTTTAGTATCTCGTCCTGGCTGAGTGCTCTTAAGCGGACGCCAATCCCGATTCCAAGTAAATTTTAGTACCTCGTCCTGGCTGAGTGCTCTTAAGCGGACGCCAATCCCGATTCCAAGTAAATTTTAGTACCTCGTCCTGGCTGAGTGCTTTTAAGCGGACGCCAATCCCGATTCCAAGTAAATTTCATTAGTACCTCGTCGTGGCCGAGTGCTTTTAAGCGGACGCCAATCCCGAATCCAAGTAAATTTTAGTACCTCGTCGTGGCCGAGTGCTTTTAAGCGGACGCCAAACCTGAATCAAAGTAAATTCTAGTACCTCGTAGTGGCTGACGCCGACAATCATAAAACCTCGTATTCTAGAACTCTGTGTGTATATAGATTTTTACCAAATCTAATAGTCCGCTATTCAGCGGACATTAGAATTAAAGGAACTAGTTTTAAGAAATACTGTTAGCAATAAAATACCGAAAAATTAAACTTTGAATTACGGTAAATAAATAGTCGAAAAACTGTGAAAAGAAAACCGAAAGCTTTCTATTTAAGTGTTCGGTACGGGACTCTGGCGAGACTGAGTATACCCCGGCAAGAAACTTCGTTACAATGGTCTTCGCATCGCGTGCAACTATCACAGCTGCAACATCGTCGGCATAACAAATAAGAGTCGCTCCGTCGGTCATATTCATTTTAAGCAGGCTGTCATATTGGCTATTCCACAGATCTGGTCCAAGAATGGATCCCTGCGCTACACCCGCTGTGAGTTTCCGCGCGCGAGGGCCATCTTCCGTGTCATACAATAGGACTCGGTCTTTTAGATAGTCTCCCATGATGCGCATTAAATATTTCGGTAATCTAAAACGGCGCAGCGAATCCAGGATGTCACACCATCTCACGGAGTTGAAAGCGTTCTTAACATCGAGCGTCACAAGCAACGTAAGCTCCCGGGAGTAATGATTCTTCTCTTGAGCTTTCCTCGCGATCTTAACAACTTCCTCGACTGCATGTATTGTAGAGCGGCCCTTTCTAAAGCCGTATTGTAGACGAGAGAGATCGCCTGCCTCGCGTATTGCAGAAACAATTCGAATTTGGAGCATTTTTTCTAAGACCTTGCCTGCGGTGTCCAGCATACATAGTGGTCGATATGATGATGCCATAGACACGCCTGGTTTTCCTTTGCTGATTAGCACGAGTCGTGCTCTTTTCCAAGGTGTGTAGAATACCCCTGCTCCAAGGCATTCGTTGTACATTTTCAAAATGAGCTGTGGGTTTATCCGTACCGCCTCTTTCATCGCTTCAGCCGGGATCCCGTCTGGTCCTGGTGCTTTTTTGTTTTTTAAAGAGTTTACAGCCTTCTCTAGTTCAGCTTCAGTGAAAAGTGGGACAGAATCCGAGCTCGTATCTTCGTCACTATAGCGTCTGTCTGGGTGATTAGGGAAAAGCGCGTCGACTATATCGTCCATGGCCTTTCCGCTCATGTGGGCACTGACGTTCGTTGTCATTTTTTTTGTGACGACTCTGTAACCAAGGCCCCACGGATCCAAGTCAACTTCCTGAATTAGTGTTCTGAACTTTTCATACTTGCTCTGCTTTATTGCGTCACGTAGCCTTTTCTTCGCTGCTTTATACTCTGTGGAGAGTGCGGCTGACGCTACCCTTCCCACTGACCGTTGGGCTCGCCGTCTAAGCTGTAGACAAGCTCTCCTGAGAGCCGCGATTTCCGTTGTCCACCAGTAGGCTGGCTTTCTGTACTGTCGCGGAAATTTTCGTGCCATCGAGGCTTTGCAGGCACGGCATATCAAATCCATTGTATAGGTTACGCGCGCATAAGCTGCTGACTTGCCTTGGAGTCCTAAGCATTTCGCTGCTACTTGATCTGCTCCCCTCATCATCTCGCTTATGAACTTTTCTGCGCACATGTTCGAGACATTCCAGCGAGGTAACCTGTTTTCTCTGCCGCTTGCTGGATTTTGTCTGGGGCTCTCAGGGCATATGCGAAAAGTTATGTATTGATGATCGCTTCCAGTAAAGTCTTCAATTACACGCCACTTAGTTATTTTCGCTGCCAAGTTCTCAGTAGCAAAGGTGATATCGGGTATTGTTTCACGATATCCTGGCCGTCGAAAGGTGGAGGTTCTTCCGCTGTTTAGAACGAGCAAGCTCGTCCTGGCTGCCAGCTCCAATAAGCGCGCTCCTCGAGAGTCTGTCTCTGGCATTCCCCATTCTAGAGCCTTAGCGTTAAAGTCACCTCCGACCACTACCTCACCCTCGGTCCTTTGCAGTGTGTCTTCCAGCTGATCAAGTTTTCCTTGGAATTGGGCGATGCTTTCGTTCGGAGTAAAGTAACAGCTGATGTACACGATTCCCGCGCTTTTTACCAAGACGTATCCGTTTCCGGCAAGATGATCCTCTATCGGACGTTTGCCTGTGTTAGTAACCCATTGCTCGCTGATAAGTAGAATATCAGTTGACTTTTCATATATTATCTGGCTTAGTAAAGAGTCAGCTGTCTTGCTTCTGTTTATATTACACTGTAATATATTTGTCATGCAGTTTTATTTTTAGCTCTAGTAAGTGCTTCGCGGAATACCACACATTGTCTTGATCCACTTACATGGTTACTCCTGCCTTCATCGATGTGGCTATCAGAGCATAAAACACATTTCGGATTTTCCGAGCAAGCAGCCGCTTTGTGTCCCTTACAGCCACATTTATAGCACATCTCGCTACGGTCAGGGCCTTTACAATCACGGGCTTGATGCTCGTACCCAAAGCAGCGAAAACATCTCATGACTTCTACGCGCCTTCGTATAGGACAGACAACCCATCAAATTTTTAGTTTGCCAGTGTTTAGAAGCTGAGCTGCATCTTTCTCCTCCAATTCAACGATAGCTAGTCTCTGCCCCCTGCTGTTAGTGTCCGTGATGCGAGTCTTGCACTGTACATTAGGATTGTCAAGATAAGCTTTAACATCCGCTTCGACATCCATCGCACTTGTTGCACAGTCTATATATCGGATCTCTATGCGCGTCCTTGCGACCAAGATTTTTTTAAGACCGTCTTGTCCTATAGCCGTTTTCAGCGCATTGGTGAAAGCTTCCTTGCTACTGCCTTCATCAGATCGCTTCAGCTCAAGTAGCACATCTCCGGAGCTTGTCTGACGTATGGAGCGGACGTCCGTCCCACTCTCTTCCGGTTTGACCTTGCTTCTGATGTCTTTCACAATGTCAGCGAACGATTTAACCATAGCAGGCTTAATGATAACGGCATCCGGCTTAACTTTGGGCTTAGTGTTTACAACTGCGCTGTTATTTGGCGTCTGTCGCGCTGCTGGTGTGATTTGCTTTCCTGTGCTCATTATGTTCCCACTTGAGTTCTTCCTGGAACCCTTCACAGTCTCGTCTCTAGTCGTCTGGCCCTTTACTTGGGGCTTTGAAGTGTGGCGAGTATTCTTCCTCATCACTTTTTGCCAGACATCGTCATCGTCAGTCCTAACCTCAGTTCTCCCTTTCCTTTTTTCCCTGCTGTTATTAGGTGGGCTATCGGCAGCCCTTTTCGTGTTCTGGGTGACTGGCGTTTCAGACATCTTTTTAGAGTCTAGCGATATCGCCCCGTTTTCTTTTAGAGGTTCCTCTTTTTTCTTTTCACTCTCCTTCGCCTTCCAGCTTCTCCTGTAATTTATAGCAATGTCAAGAATCTCCTCTAGTTCGCATATGCCCTCCTTTATGTCTTTGGACACATTCTTCTGTTTGTTGGAGGCTTTCTTCATTCGCAGTAAAATTTCACCACACTTTGAGATAGTGTCTTCTTCGCCTTTTCTCATTTTACCGATAAATTCCTGCCGCGGGCTACTCGGCTCTTCAATTTCCCAGGCAAGTGATTCGGTTCGTTCTTCGCCTGTTTTGGCGGTGTTCTGTCCCATCTTCTGAGTGATAATGGGCAGTGAGCCTGGGTTGTCTATGCATGGTCTTGCCAATAGCGTAGGCGGAGTTATTTTAATTAGGGAGCTTCTTCCAGGGGCACATAGTCCAACTCTGATGCTTATGGGTGTGCCCAAGCATGTCTGGTCATCTACGCATGGTTTCGTCGCTAGTGAGGGCGGAGTTCTCTTAAGTAGAGAGCTTTTTCCAAAGGCACTCAGCCCAATATTGGTGCTTATAGGCGTACCCAAGCATGCCTGGTCACCATTCGTGACATTCGCATCTACGAGAGAGACCAACTGAGGGATTTGCTGCTCCTGTTGTTGTTGTTGCTCTTGTTGTTGTGTACGTTGTTGATGTTGTTGTTGATGTTGTTGTTGTGAATGTTGCGTGTACATAATCGATTAGCCGCTATATCCGTCCGTTGTACAGTCGCCCTCTTGATGTCCCCGTGGTTATCTATGCGAGCAGGGAGGCCACGCAAGGGTTGACACTGGTCCTTATGGGAGCCAGTGTTCAGAGCCAGGACAGACGCTAACCAGGAGTAATCCTCAACTGGACCTGTACGACCAACTTAATGATGACTAATGGTGAATAATAATAATAATAATAATAATAATAATAATAATAATAATAATAATAATAATAATAATAATAATAATAATAATAATAATAATAATAATAATAATAATAATAATAATAATAATAATAATAATAATAATAATAATAATAAAAACACGGCGGGAAAGATGATGGAGGCCTTGCTTAAAATGCAATCAGCAAATTGATCCAAGCTGTGAAACGGGCCGAAACTGCATGCCACCAGGCAAGGCCGATAGTGCTCCTCGTGACCCTCGATGTGAGGAACGCGCTTAACTCGGCAGGGTGGAGTGACATGTTTCACGCGCTCGAGCAGACCTTCAGAGTACCAGCATATCTCTCGGCTATACTGAGGGACTATCTGAACGACCGCTGGCTTCTCTACGTGACGACACAGGGAACGGGTCAAAGGCGGGTGACTGCTGGAGTGGCACAGGGATCGGTGCTTGGGCCTGAGCTGTGGAATGTCACGTACGATGGCCTGCTGCGCCTGGAAATGCCGGCTGACGCTTTCCTTGTTGCGTTTGCCGATGATGTCGCCGCCGTCATAACAGCACGCAGTCCTGAACTGGCTTAACTTGTGCTTAATCAAGTGATGCGCAGGGTTAGCGGGTAGATGGGCGACCACGGTCTCCAGTTGGCTGTAGCCAAAACGGAGATCGTGATTCTTACGAAGAGGCGAGTCCCCACTTCGTTGACTATGATGGTTGGAGCCCAATCGGTGAAAACAAGCAGGTTCGCGAGATATTTAGGAGTAAAGTTGGACAACCGACTCACATATTGGGACCATATTCCCGGGGTCTGTGACGGGGTTGCCCAGAAGACGTCGGCGCTGAGCCGGTTAATGGCGAATGTAGATGGGGCGAGGCATACGAGGAGGCTCCTGCTCGTCTCCGTACAGTCAGCCCTACTCTATGGTGCGGAAATATGGGCGGACGCCCTTCGAATTAAAAAATATAAGACAAGGATGGCCGCCGTCCAGCGTCGCGGGGCATTGCGGGTTAGCTCGGCGTACCGTACTGTGTCCGCAGATGCAGCACTTGTTGTGGTCGGCTGTATTCCAATAGAGCTGCTTGCTCAGGAGCGGAAAGAAATCTATATGCAAAGCTCTACAATAGGACGGGCGGCCGCCGCGGAGCAAGCGCGTGAGGGCGCACTTATTTGTAGGCAACGAAGATGGGACGCTAGTACTAGGGGACAGTGGACACGGAGAATCATACGCGATGTGCGCGAGTGGTATGGGCGACGACATGGTGAGGTGAGTTTTTACCTGACACAGTTCCTGACTGGACACGGATACTTCCGTAAGTATCTGCACAGGATGGGAAAGGTGGGCTCACCGTGCTGCGTGCTGTGTGACTGCGAGGAGGACGATGTCTGGCATACCTTCTTCGCCTGCGAGTTTTTTGCCGAAGAGCGGAGGCTGACTGAGAACTCAGTGGGTGTCGGTTACCCGGCAAACATCACTGCGGAAAACATCATAGCCGTGATGTTACGGTCAGAGCACGACTGGGACCTGGTGGCGAAGTACGTCGAAGTTATACTCCGCCGCAAGCGTAGTATGGGGTGCCTCCAGTAGGTACGCTTGACCCGTGCTGCGTCCACTGCGGCGAAGATGGCACAGCTTCGAAGCTGTGAAAAGCGGGGCCTGGACGCAGGCACTACGAGGGAGTTCCGGTGGGATCTGATGGGAGCCCCACCCCGAAGTAATGCGAAACCGGTTCCGGGGTGGAGTCAGGTTTCGTCAAAGAGGGGGATGTTTTAGTGCTTGAAAGCGGCACATACAGGGGTTTGTGACGACAGCCCTGAGATGCGGTACGCATTTTTACCTCCTCTCCTGCGAAAAAAAAAAATAATAATAATAATAATTTTTTTTTGCGGGAGAGGAGGTAAAAATGCGTACCGCATCTCAGAGCTGTCGTCACAGACTCTGGTATGTGCCGCTTCCAAGAACTAAAAAACCCCCCTTTACGGAACCTATCATCCACCCCGGGACCGCTTTCGCATTACTTCAGGGTGGGTTCCCCGTTGCGACCCTACTGGGCATCCCACGTTGCGCCAGCGTCCAGGCCCGCTTAATTGTTTATCTAATTTTATACTGCCTTTGTCAGTTTTAGCTCTGCACTCCTGCTTACAGGCGCAAGTCTTCGTCTGATTTTTTCCGGCGAAGTATCTCCTCGGCGTATATAGCGATAATTTCCCAGTTACGTTGGCTCTCAAGCATTTTATCAACAATGCTGCTAGTTCTCAAGGGGCCTAATTCGGTCTCCACTGTCATGCGTCTTTCCATCCAGGCAGTGCACGAGAACAATGTATGCTCAACATCGTCCTCGCTCTCGCAGTACAGGCAGTTCGGGCTTGATACCTTGCCCATTTTGAACAAGTATGACCTGAAATATCCGTGTCCCGTCAGGAACTGTGTGAGAAAAAACGTTACCTCGCCGTGCTTTCTGCTGATCCAGGGTGCTAGGTCCGGTATTAACCTCGCAGTCCACCTTCCCCTGGGGTCTAGTTCCCATCTTTGCTGCCATTCCAGTATCAACTGATTTCTGGCTTCTTCCCTAGCATGTATTTTGCCTAGTCTCTCTTTTTGGTTTGCCAGACCTTTTGGCGTTCCAGAGCAAGCAAGTCGATAGGTGGAGTGGAGGCCAGTCCGAGCACAGCAGGTTCTGACACTGTTCGGTATGCGCAGGCTATTCTCAACGCGCATCTTCTTTGTACGCTGGCCATGCGTTTGCGATATTTCCCAATCTGCAATGATTTGCTCCATATTTCCGCTCCATACAGTAGAGTGGACTGCACAACCGACATTTTTAATCGCCTTTTGCTTGGTTTTGGTCCTTTTGTGTTCGCCATGAGCTTGCTTAGCATAGACGCTCTAGTGGAAGCCTTATTTACAGTCTGCTGGATGTGGGCCCAGAAAGTGAGCTTGCTATCGATTTCTACTCCCAAGTATCTTATATTATTTGACACCGGAATCTCCGTGGAACCAACCTGCATATTCGGGATTTGTTGGATTCTTTTCCCTGTTATTATTACCATCTCTGTTTTCTGATCCGCCAGAGTTAGGCCATGGTTCTCAATCTATGTCCTAACGCGCCTCATGACCTGATTCAGTTCCCATTGCATGGTCTTCGCATCGCGTGCAACTATCACAGCTGCAACATCGTCGGCATAACAAATAAGAGTCGCTCCGTCGGTCATATTCATTTTAAGCAGGCTGTCATATTGGCTATTCCACAGATCTGGTCCAAGAATGGATCCCTGCGCTACACCCGCTGTGAGTTTCCGCGCGCGAGGGCCATCTTCCGTGTCATACAATAGGACTCGGTCTTTTAGATAGTCTCCCATGATGCGCATTAAATATTTCGGTAATCTAAAACGGCGCAGCGAATCCAGGATGTCACACCATCTCACGGAGTTGAAAGCGTTCTTAACATCGAGCGTCACAAGCAACGTAAGCTCCCGGGAGTAATGATTCTTCTCTTGAGCTTTCCTCGCGATCTTAACAACTTCCTCGACTGCATGTATTGTAGAGCGGCCCTTTCTAAAGCCGTATTGTAGACGAGAGAGATCGCCTGCCTCGCGTATTGCAGAAACAATTCGAATTTGGACCATTTTTTCTAAGACCTTGCCTCCGGTCTCCAGCATACATAGTGGTCGATATGATGATGCCATAGACACGCCTGGTTTTCCTTTGCTGATTAGCACGAGTCGTGCTCTTTTCCAAGGTGTGTAGAATACCCCTGCTCCAAGGCATTCGTTGTACATTTTCAAAATGAGCTATGGGTTTATCCGTACCGCCTCTTTCATCGCTTCAGCCGGGATCCCGTCTGGTCCTGGTGCTTTTTTGTTTTTTAAAGAGTTTACAGCCTTCTCTAGTTCAGCTTCAGTGAAAAGTGGGACAGAATCCGAGCTTGTATCTTCGTCACTATAGCGTCTGTCTGGGTGATTAGGGAAAAGCGCGTCGACTATATCGTCCATGGCCTTTCCGCTCATGTAGGCACTGACGTTCGTTGTAATTTTTTTTGTGACGACTCTGTAACCAAGGCCCCACGGATCCAAGTCAACTTCCTGAATTAGTGTTCTGAACTTTTCATACTTGCTCTGCTTTATTGCGTCACGTAGCCTTTTCTTCGCTGCTTTATACTCTGTGGAGAGTGCGGCTGACGCTACCCTTCCCACTGACCGTTGGGCTCGCCGTCTAAGCTGTAGACAAGCTCTCCTGAAAGCCGCGATTTCCGTTGTCCACCAGTAGGCTGGCTTTCTGTACTGTCGCGGAAATTTTCGTGCCATCGAGGCTTTGCAGGCACGGCATATCAAATCCATTGTATAGGTTACGCGCGCATAAGCTGCTGACTTGCCTTGGAGTCCTAAGCATTTCGCTGCTACTTGATCTGCTCCCCTCATCATCTCGCTTATGAACTTTTCTGCGCACATGTTCGAGACATTCCAGCGAGGTAACCTGTTTTCTCTGCCGCTTGCTGGATTTTGTCTGGAGCTCTCAGGGCATATGCGAAAAGTTATGTGTTGATGATCGCTTCCAGTAAAGTCTTCAATTACACGCCACTTAGTTATTTTCGCTGCCAAGTTCTCAGTAGCAAAGGTGATATCGGGTATTGTTTCACGATATCCTGGCCGTCGAAAGGTGGAGGTTCTTCCGCTGTTTAGAACGAGCAAGCTCGTCCTGGCTGCCAGCTCCAATAAGCGCGCTCCTCGAGAGTCTGTCTGTGGCATTCCCCATTCTATAGCTTTAGCGTTAAAGTCACCTCCGACCACTACCTCACCCTCGGTCCTTTGCAGTGTGTCTTCCAGCTGATCAAGTTTTCCTTGGAATTGGGCGATGCTTTCGTTCGGAGTAAAGTAACAGCTGATGTACACGATTCCCGCGCTTTTTACCAAGACGTATCCGTTTCCGGCAAGATGATCCTCTATCGGACGTTTGCCTGTGTTAGTAACCCATATCGCTGTTGTCCCTGTGTGGTCCATAAACCATCCCTGGCCTGTCCTGTTGCGGTATTGCTCGCTGATAAGTAGAATATCAGTTGACTTTTCATATATTATCTGGCTTAGTAAAGAGTCAGCTGTCTTGCTTCTGTTTATATTACACTGTAATATATTTGTCATGCAGTTTTATTTTTAGCTCTAGTAAGTGCTTCGCGGAATACCACACATTGTCTTGATCCAGTTACATGGTAACTCCTGCCTTCATCGATTTGGCTATCAGAGCATAAAACACATTTCGGATTTTCCGAGCAAGCAGCCGCTTTGTGTCCCTTACAGCCACATTTATAGCACATCTCGCTACGGTCAGGGCCTTTACAATCACAGGCTTGATGCTCGTACCCAAAGCAGCGAAAACATCTCATGACTTCTACGCGCCTTCGTATAGGACAGACAACCCATCCAATTTATAGTTTGCCAGTGTTTAGAAGCTGAGCTGCATCTTTCTCCTCCAATTCAACGATAGCTAGTCTCTGCCCCCTGCTGTTAGTGTCCGTGATGCGAGTTTTGCACTGTACATTAGGATTGTCAAGATAAGCTTTAACTGCCGCTTCGACATCCATCGCACTTGTTGCACAGTCTATATATCGGATCTCTATGCGCGTCCTTGGGACCAAGATTTTTACAAGACCGTCTTGTCCTATAGCCGTTTTCAGCGCATTGGTGAAAGCTTCCTTGCTACTGCCTTCATCAGATCGCTTCAGCTCAAGTAGCACATCTCCGGAGCTTGTCTGACGTATGGAGCGGACGTCCGTCCCACTCTCTTCCGGTTTGACCTTGCTTCTGATGTCTTTCACAATGTCAGCGAACGATTTACCCATAGCAGGCTTAATGATAACGGCATCCGGCTTAACTTTGGGCTTAGTGTTTACAACTGCCCTGTTATTTAGCCTCTGTCGCGCTGCTGGTGTGATTTGCTTTCCTGTGCTCATTATGTTCCCACTTGAGTTCTTCCTGGAACCCTTCACAGTCTCGTCTCTAGTCGTCTGGCCCTTTACTTGGGGCTTTGAAGTGTGGCGAGTATTCTTCCTCATCACTTTTTGCCAGACATCGTCATCGTCAGTCCTAACCTCAGTTCTCTTTTTCCTTTTTTCCCTGCTGTTATTAGGTGGGCTATCGGCAGCCCTTTTCGTGTTCTGGGTGACTGGCGTTTCAGACATCTTTTTAAAGTCTAGCGATATCGCCCCGTTTTCTTTTAGAGGTTCCTCTTTTTTCTTTTCACTCTCCTTCGCCTTCCAGCTTCTCCTGTAATTTATAGCAATGTCAAGAAGCTCCTCTAGTTCGCATATGCCCTCCTTTATGTCTTTGGACACATTCTTCTGTTTGTTGGAGGCTTTCTTCATTCGCAGTAAAATTTCACCACACTTTGAGATAGTGTCTTCTTCGCCTTTTCTCATTTTACCGATAAATTCCTGCCGCGGGCTAGTCGGCTCTTCAATTTCCCAGGCAAGTGGTTCGGTTCGTTCTTCGCCTGTTTTGGCGGTGTTCTGTCCCATCTTCTGAGTGATAATGGGCAGTGAGCCTGGGTTGTCTATGCATGGTCTTGCCAATAGCGTAGGCGGAGTTATTTTAATTAGGGAGCTTCTTCCAGGGGCACATAGTCCAACTCTGATGCTTATGGGTGTGCCCAAGCATGTCTGGTCATCTACGCATGGTTTCGTCGCTAGTGAGGGCGGAGTTCTCTTAAGTAGAGAGCTTTTTCCAAAGGCACTCAGCCCAAGATTGGTGCTTATAGGTGTACCCAAGCATGCCTGGTCACCATTCGTGACATTCGCATCTACGAGAGAGACCAACTGAGGGATTTGCTGCTCCTGTTGTTGTTGTTGCTCTTGTTGTTGTGTACGTTGTTGATGTTGTTGTTGATATTGTTGTTGTGAATGTTGCGTGTACATAATCGATTAGCCGCTATATCCGTCCGTTGTACAGTCGCCCTCTTGATGTCCCCGTGGTTATCTATGCGAGCAGGGAGGCCACGCAAGGGTTGACACTGGTCCTTATGGGAGCCAGTGTTCAGAGCCAGGACAGACGCTAACCAAGTAATTCTCAACTGGACCTGTACGACCAACTTAATGATGACTAATGGTGAATAATAATAATAATACTAATAATAATAATAATAATAATAATAATAATAATAATAATAATAATAAAAACACGGCGGGAAAGATGATGGAGGCCTTGCTTAAAATGCGGCTGGGGGCTGCCATTGAGCAGGCTGGTGGTCTCTCCAACCGGCAGCATGGCTTTAGAAAGGGGCACTCTGCGATTGATGCAATCAGCAAAGTGACCCAAGCTGTGAAACGGGCCGAAACTGCATGCCACCAGGCAAGGCCGATACTGCTCCTCGTGACCCTCGATGTGAGGAACGCGTTTAACTCGGCAGGGTGGAGTGACATGTTTCACGCGCTCGAGCAGACCTTCAGAGTACCAGCATATCTCTCGGCTATACTGAGGGACTATCTGAACGACCGCTGGCTTCTCTACGTGACGACACAGGGAACGGGTCAAAGGCGGGTGACTGCTGGAGTGGCACAGGGATCGGTGCTTGGGCCTGAGCTGTGGAATGTCACGTACGATGGCCTGCTGCGCCTGGAAATGCCGGCTGACGCTTTCCTTGTTGCGTTTGCCGATGATGTCGCCGCCGTCATAACAGCACGCAGTCCTGAACTGGCTCAACTTGTGCTTAATCAAGTGATGCGCAGGGTTAGCGGATAGATGGGCGACCACGGTCTCCAGTTGGCTGTAGCCAAAACGGAGATCGTGATTCTTACGAAGAGGCGAGTCCCCACTTCGTTGACTATGATGGTTGGAGCCCAACCGGTGAAAACAAGCAGGTTCGCGAGATATTTAGGAGTAAAGTTGGACAACCGACTCACATATTGGGACCATATTCCCGGGGTCTGTGACGGGGTTGCCCAGAAGACGGCGGCGCTGAGCCGGTTAATGGCGAATGTAGGTGGGGCGAGGCATACGAGGAGGCTCCTGCTCGTCTCCGTACAGTCAGCCCTACTCTATGGTGCGGAAATATGGGCGGACGCCCTTCGAATTAAAAAATATAAGACAAGGATGGTCGCCGTCCAGCGTCGCGGGGCATTGCGGGTTAGCTCGGCGTACCGTACTGTGTCCGCAGATGTAGCACTTGTTGTGGTCGGCTGTATTCCAATAGAGCTGCTTGCTCAGGAGCGGAAAGAAATCTATATGCAAAGCTCTACAATAGGACGGGCGGCCGCCGCGGAGCAAGCGCGTGAGGGCGCACTTATTTGTTGGCAACGAAGATGGGACGCTAGTACTAGGGGACAGTGGACACGGAGAATCATACGCGATGTGCGCGAGTGGTATGGGCGACGACATGGTGAGGTGAGTTTTTACCTGACACAGTTCCTGACTGGACGCGGATACTTCCGTAAGTATCTGCACAGGATGGGAAAGGTGGGCTCACCGTGCTGCGTGCTGTGTGACTGCGAGGAGGACGATGTCTGGCATACCTTCTTCGCCTGCGAGTTTTTTGCCGAAGAGCGGAGGCTGACTGAGAACTCAGTGGGTGTCGGTTACCCGGCAAACATCACTGCGGAAAACATCATAGCCGTGATGTTACGGTCAGAGCACACCTGGTGGCGAAGTACGCCGAAGTTATACTCCGCCGCAAGCGTAGTGTCTCCGGGTGTTTAACGTGAGCGCCTGCCAAGACTGGCTTAAGCTCACGGTGTGCCATCACACATGGGGTTGAAGTCTATGCGTCAACCAACGCCCCCTTGAATAGGTACCTGGTACCAGTCCGCGGGAACCAATTCGAGTACTTGCGTAAAGGACAAGCACTCTCTCTTGGTGAGGGGTCGAGGCCTTTCTAACACCTCTGCCGTTCTATGGGTCACGGCACCCGGTTGCAATGCAACTCCACACCGAGCTATAAAAGAATAGCTCTGCCCGCGTACGTTTGGGCGTCAACCACAGCCCCCACGATGCTCCCACAAGGGGTCCTTCCAACAATGGCCGCAAGCGTAGTATGGGGTGCCTCCAGTAGGTACGCTTGACCCGTGCTGCGTCCACTGCGGCGAAGATGGCACAGCTTCGAAGCTGTGAAAAGCGGGGCCTGGACGCAGGCACTACGAGGGAGGTCCCGTGGGATCTGATGGGAACCCCACCCCGAAGTAATGCGAAACCGGTTCCGGGGTGGAGTCAGGTTTCGTCAAAGAGGGGGATGTTTTAGTGCTTGAAAGCGGCACATACAGGGGTTTGTGACGACAGCCCTGAGATGCGGTACGCATTTTTACCTCCTCTCCTGCGAAAAAAAAAAATAATAATAATAATTTTTTTTTTTGCGGGAGAGGAGGTAAAAATGCGTACCGCATCTCAGAGCTGTCGTCACAGACTCTGGTATGTGCCGCTTCCAAGAACTAAAAAACCCCCCTTTACGGAACCTATCATCCACCCCGGGACCGCTTTCGCATTACTTCAGGGTGGGGTTCCCCGTTGCGACCCTACTGGGCATCCCACGTTGCGCCAGCGTCCAGGCCCGCTTAATTGTTTATCTAATTTTATACTGCCTTTGTCAGTTTTAGCTCTGCACTCCTGCTTACAGGCGAGCGCGCAAGTCTTCGTCTGATTTTTTCCGGCGAAGTATCTCCTCGGCGTATATAGCGATAATTTCCCAGTTACGTTGGCTCTCAAGCATTTTATCAACAATGCTGCTAGTTCTCAAGGGGCCTAATTCGGTCTCCACTGTCATGCGTCTTTCCATCCAGGCAGTGCACGAGAACAATGTATGCTCAACATCGTCCTCGCTCTCGCAGTACAGGCAGTTCGGGCTTGATACCTTGCCCATTTTGAACAAGTATGACCTGAAATATACGTGTCCCGTCAGGAACTGTGTGAGAAAAAACGTTACCTCGCCGTGCTTTCTGCTGATCCAGGGTGCTAGGTCCGGTATTAACCTCGCAGTCCACCTTCCCCTGGGGTCTAGTTCCCATCTTTGCTGCCATTCCAGTATCAACTGATTTCTGGCTTCTTCCCTAGCATGTATTTTGCCTAGTCTCTCTTTTTGGTTTGCCAGACCTTTTGGCGTTCCAGAGCAAGCAAGTCGATAGGTGGAGTGGAGGCCAGTACGAGCACAGCAGGTTCTGACACTGTTCGGTATGCGCAGGCTATTCTCAACGCGCATCTTCTTTGTACGCTGGCCATGCGTTTGCGGTATTTCCCAATCTGCAATGATATGCTCCATATTTCCGCTCCATACAGTAGAGTGGACTGCACAACCGACATTATTAATCGCCTTTTGCTTGGTTTTGGTCCTTTTGTGTTCGCCATGAGCTTGCTTAGCATAGACGCTCTAGTGGAAGCCTTATTTACAGTCTGCTGGATGTGGGCCCAGAAAGTGAGCTTGCTATCGATTTCTACTCCCAAGTATCTTATATTATTTGACACCGAAATCTCCGTGGAACCAACCTACATATTCGGGATTTGTTGGATTCTTTTCCCTGTTATTATTACCATCTCTGTTTTCTGATCCGCCAGAGTTAGCCCATGGTTCTCAATCTATGTCCTAACGCGCCTCATGACCTGATTCAGTTCCTATTGCATGGTCTTCGCATCGCGTGCAACTATCACAGCTGCAACATCGTCGGCATAACAAATAAGAGTCGCTCCGTCGGTCATATTCATTTTAAGCAGGCTGTCATATTGGCTATTCCACAGATCTGGTCCAAGAATGGATCCCTGCGTTACACCCGCTGTGAGTTTCCGCGCGCGAGGGCCATCTTCCGTGTCATACAATAGGACTCGGTCTTTTAGGTAGTCTCCCATGATGCGCATTAAATATTTCGGTAATCTAAAACGGCGCAGCGAATCCTGGATGTCACACCATCTCTCGGAGTTGAAAGCGTTCTTAACATCGAGCGTCACAAGCAACGTAAGCTCCCGGGAGTAATGATTCTTCTCTTGAGCTTTCCTCGCGATCTTAACAACTTCCTCGACTGCATGTATTGTAGAGCGGCCCTTTCTAAAGCCGTATTGTAGACGAGAGAGATCGCCTGCCTCGCGTATTGCAGAAACAATTCGAATTTGGAGCATTTTTTCTAAGACCTTGCCTGCGGTGTCCAGCATACATAGTGGTCGATATGATGATGCCATAGACACGCCTGGTTTTCCTTTGCTGATTAGCACGAGTCGTGCTCTTTTCCAAGGTGTGTAGAATACCCCTGCTCCAAGGCATTCGTTGTACATTTTCAAAATGAGCTGTGGGTTTATCCGTACCGCCTCTTTCATCGCTTCAGCCGGGATCCCGTCTGGTCCTGGTGCTTTTTTGTTTTTTAAAGAGTTTACAGCCTTCTCTAGTTCAGCTTCAGTGAAAAGTGGGACAGAATCCGAGCTTGTGTCTTCGTCACTATAGCGTCTGTCTGGGTGATTAGGGAAAAGCGCGTCGACTATATCGTCCATGGCCTTTCCGCTCATGTAGGCACTGACGTTCGTCTCAATCTATGTCCTAACGCGCCTCATGACCTGATTCAGTTCCCATTGCATGGTCTTCGCATCGCGTGCAACTATCACAGCTGCAACATCGTCGGCATAACAAATAAGAGTCGCTCCGTCGGTCATATTCATTTTAAGCAGGCTGTCATATTGGCTATTCCACAGATCTGGTCCAAGAATGGATCCCTGCGCTACACCCGCTGTGAGTTTCCGCGCGCGAGGGCCATCTTCCGTGTCATACAATAGGACTCGGTCTTTTAGATAGTCTCCCATGATGCGCATTAAATATTTCGGTAATCTAAAACGGCGCAGCGAATCCAGGATGTCACACCATCTCACGGAGTTGAAAGCGTTCTTAACATCGAGCGTCACAAGCAACGTAAGCTCCCGGGAGTAATGATTCTTCTCTTGAGCTTTCCTCGCGATCTTAACAACTTCCTCGACTGCATGTATTGTAGAGCGGCCCTTTCTAAAGCCGTATTGTAGACGAGAGAGATCGCCTGCCTCGCGTATTGCAGAAACAATTCGAATTTGGACCATTTTTTCTAAGACCTTGCCTCCGGTGTCCAGCATACATAGTGGTCGATATGATGATGCCATAGACACGCCTGGTTTTCCTTTGCTGATTAGCACGAGTCGTGCTCTTTTCCAAGGTGTGTAGAATACCCCTGCTCCAAGGCATTCGTTGTACATTTTCAAAATGAGCTGTGGGTTTATCCGTACCGCCTCTTTCATCGCTTCAGCCGGGATCCCGTCTGGTCCTGGTGCTTTTTTGTTTTTTAAAGAGTTTACAGCCTTCTCTAGTTCAGCTTCAGTGAAAAGTGGGACAGAATCCGAGCTTGTATCTTCGTCACTATAGCGTCTGTCTGGGTGATTAGGGAAAAGCGCGTCGACTATATCGTCCATGGCCTTTCCGCTCATGTAGGCACTGACGTTCGTTGTAATTTTTTTTGTGACGACTCTGTAACCAAGGCCCCACGGATCCAAGTCAACTTCCTGAATTAGTGTTCTGAACTTTTCATACTTGCTCTGCTTTATTGCGTCACGTAGCCTTTTCTTCGCTGCTTTATACTCTGTGGAGAGTGCGGCTGACGCTACCCTTCCCACTGACCGTTGGGCTCGCCGTCTAAGCTGTAGACAAGCTCTCCTGAGAGCCGCGATTTCCGTTGTCCACCAGTAGGCTGGCTTTCTGTACTGTCGCGGAAATTTTCGTGCCATCGAGGCTTTGCAGGCACGGCATATCAAATCCATTGTATAGGTTACGCGCGCATAAGCTGCTGACTTGCCTTGGAGTCCTAAGCATTTCGCTGCTACTTGATCTGCTCCCCTCATCATCTCGCTTATGAACTTTTCTGCGCACATGTTCGAGACATTCCAGCGAGGTAACCTGTTTTCTCTGCCGCTTGCTGGATTTTGTCTGGGGCTCTCAGGGCATATGCGAAAAGTTATGTATTGATGATCGCTTCCAGTAAAGTCTTCAATTACACGCCACTTAGTTATTTTCGCTGCCAAGTTCTCAGTAGCAAAGGTGATATCGGGTATTGTTTCACGATATCCTGGCCGTCGAAAGGTGGAGGTTCTTCCGCTGTTTAGAACGAGCAAGCTCGTCCTGGCTGCCAGCTCCAATAAGCGCGCTCCTCGAGAGTCTGTCTGTGGCATTCCCCATTCTATAGCCTTAGCGTTAAAGTCACCTCCGACCACTACCTCACCCTCGGTCCTTTGCAGTGTGTCTTCCAGCTGATCAAGTTTTCCTTGGAATTGGGCGATGCTTTCGTTCGGAGTAAAGTAACAGCTGATGTACACGATTCCCGCGCTTTTTACCAAGACGTATCCGTTTCCGGCAAGATGATCCTCTATCGGACGTTTGCCTGTGTTAGTAACCCATATCGCTGTTGTCCCTGTGTGGTCCATAAACCATCCCTGGCCTGTCCTGTTGCGGTATTGCTCGCTGATAAGTAGAATATCAGTTGACTTTTCATATATTATCTGGCTTAGTAAAGAGTCAGCTGTCTTGCTTCTGTTTATATTACACTGTAATATATTTGTCATGCAGTTTTATTTTTAGCTCTAGTAAGTGCTTCGCGGAATACCACACATTGTCTTGATCCAGTTACATGGTAACTCCTGCCTTCATCGATTTGGCTATCAGAGCATAAAACACATTTCGGATTTTCCGAGCAAGCAGCCGCTTTGTGTCCCTTACAGCCACATTTATAGCACATCTCGCTACGGTCAGGGCCTTTACAATCACAGGCTTGATGCTCGTACCCAAAGCAGCGAAAACATCTCTTGACTTCTACGCGCCTTCGTATAGGACAGACAACCCATCCAATTTATAGTTTGCCAGTGTTTAGAAGCTGAGCTGCATCTTTCTCCTCCAATTCAACGATAGCTAGTCTCTGCCCCCTGCTGTTAGTGTCCGTGATGCGAGTCTTGCACTGTACATTAGGATTGTCAAGATAAGCTTTAACTGCCGCTTCGACATCCATCGCACTTGTTGCACAGTCTATATATCGGATCTCTATGCGCGTCCTTGGGACCAAGATTTTTACAAGACCGTCTTGTCCTATAGCCGTTTTCAGCGCATTGGTGAAAGCTTCCTTGCTACTGCCTTCATCAGATCGCTTCAGCTCAAGTAGCACATCTCCGGAGCTTGTCTGACGTATGGAGCGGACGTCCGTCCCACTCTCTTCCGGTTTGACCTTGCTTCTGATGTCTTTCACAATGTCAGCGAACGATTTACCCATAGCAGGCTTAATGATAACGGCATCCGGCTTAACTTTGGGCTTAGTGTTTACAACTGCCCTGTTATTTAGCCTCTGTCGCGCTGCTGGTGTGATTTGCTTTCCTGTGCTCATTATGTTCCCACTTGAGTTCTTCCTGGAACCCTTCACAGTCTCGTCTCTAGTCGTCTGGCCCTTTACTTGGGGCTTTGAAGTGTGGCGAGTATTCTTCCTCATCACTTTTTGCCAGACATCGTCATCGTCAGTCCTAACCTCAGTTCTCTTTTTCCTTTTTTCCCTGCTGTTATTAGGTGGGCTATCGGCAGCCCTTTTCGTGTTCTGGGTGACTGGCGTTTCAGACATCTTTATAAAGTCTAGCGATATCGCCCCGTTTTCTTTTAGAGGTTCCTCTTTTTTCTTTTCACTCTCCTTCGCCTTCCAGCTTCTCCTGTAATTTATAGCAATGTCAAGAAGCTCCTCTAGTTCGCATATGCCCTCCTTTATGTCTTTGGACACATTCTTCTGTTTGTTGGAGGCTTTCTTCATTCGCAGTAAAATTTCACCACACTTTGAGATAGTGTCTTCTTCGCCTTTTCTCATTTTACCGATAAATTCCTGCCGCGGGCTAGTCGGCTCTTCAATTTCCCAGGCAAGTGGTTCGGTTCGTTCTTCGCCTGTTTTGGCGGTGTTCTGTCCCATCTTCTGAGTGATAATGGGCAGTGAGCCTGGGTTGTCTATGCATGGTCTTGCCAATAGCGTAGGCGGATTTATTTTAATTAGGGAGCTTCTTCCAGGGGCACATAGTCCAACTCTGATGCTTATGGGTGTGCCCAAGCATGTCTGGTCATCTACGCATGGTTTCGTCGCTAGTGAGGGCGGAGTTCTCTTAAGTAGAGAGCTTTTTCCAAAGGCACTCAGCCCAAGATTGGTGCTTATAGGTGTACCCAAGCATGCCTGGTCACCATTCGTGACATTCGAATGACCAACTGAGAGAGACCAACTGAGGGATTTGCTGCTCCTGTTGTTGTTGTTGCTCTTGTTGTTGTGTACGTTGTTGATGTTGTTGTTGATATTGTTGTTGTGAATGTTGCGTGTACATAATCGATTAGCCGCTATATCCGTCCGTTGTACAGTCGCCCTCTTGATGTCCCCGTGGTTATCTATGCGAGCAGGGAGGCCACGCAAGGGTTGACACTGGTCCTTATGGGAGCCAGTGTTCAGAGCCAGGACAGACGCTAACCAAGTAATTCTCAACTGGACCTGTACGACCAACTTAATGATGACTAATGGTGAATAATAATAATAATACTAATAATAATAATAATAATAATAATAATAATAATAATAATAATAATAATAATAATAATAAAAACACGGCGGGAAAGATGATGGAGGCCTTGCTTAAAATGGGGCTGGGGGCTGCCATTGAGCAGGCTGGTGGTCTCTCCAACCGGCAGCATGGCTTTAGAAAGGGGCACTCTGCGATTGATGCAATCAGCAAAGTGACCCAAGCTGTGAAACGGGCCGAAACTGCATGCCACCAGGCAAGGCCGATACTGCTCCTCGTGACCCTCGATGTGAGGAACGCGTTTAACTCGGCAGGGTGGAGTGACATGTTTCACGCGCTCGAGCAGACCTTCAGAGTACCAGCATATCTCTCGGCTATACTGAGGGACTATCTGAACGACCGCTGGCTTCTCTACGTGACGACACAGGGAACGGGTCAAAGGCGGGTGACTGCTGGAGTGGCACAGGGATCGGTGCTTGGGCCTGAGCTGTGGAATGTCACGTACGATGGCCTGCTGCGCCTGGAAATGCCGGCTGACGCTTTCCTTGTTGCGTTTGCCGATGATGTCGCCGCCGTCATAACAGCACGCAGTCCTGAACTGGCTCAACTTGTGCTTAATCAAGTGATGCGCAGGGTTAGCGGATAGATGGGCGACCACGGTCTCCAGTTGGCTGTAGCCAAAACGGAGATCGTGATTCTTACGAAGAGGCGAGTCCCCACTTCGTTGACTATGATGGTTGGAGCCCAACCGGTGAAAACAAGCAGGTTCGCGAGATATTTAGGAGTAAAGTTGGACAACCGACTCACATATTGGGACCATATTCCCGGGGTCTGTGACGGGGTTGCCCAGAAGACGGCGGCGCTGAGCCGGTTAATGGCGAATGTAGGTGGGGCGAGGCATACGAGGAGGCTCCTGCTCGTCTCCGTACAGTCAGCCCTACTCTATGGTGCGGAAATATGGGCGGACGCCCTTCGAATTAAAAAATATAAGACAAGGATGGTCGCCGTCCAGCGTCGCGGGGCATTGCGGGTTAGCTCGGCGTACCGTACTGTGTCCGCAGATGTAGCACTTGTTGTGGTCGGCTGTATTCCAATAGAGCTGCTTGCTCAGGAGCGGAAAGAAATCTATATGCAAAGCTCTACAATAGGACGGGCGGCCGCCGCGGAGCAAGCGCGTGAGGGCGCACTTATTTGTTGGCAACGAAGATGGGACGCTAGTACTAGGGGACAGTGGACACGGAGAATCATACGCGATGTGCGCGAGTGGTATGGGCGACGACATGGTGAGGTGAGTTTTTACCTGACACAGTTCCTGACTGGACGCAGATACTTCCGTAAGTATCTGCACAGGATGGGAAAGGTGGGCTCACCGTGCTGCGTGCTGTGTGACTGCGAGGAGGACGATGTCTGGCATACCTTCTTCGCCTGCGAGTTTTTTGCCGAAGAGCGGAGGCTGACTGAGAACTCAGTGGGTGTCGGTTACCCGGCAAACATCACTGCGGAAAACATCATAGCCGTGATGTTACGGTCAGAGCACACCTGGTGGCGAAGTACGCCGAAGTTATACTCCGCCGCAAGCGTAGTGTCTCCGGGTGTTTAACGTGAGCGCCTGCCAAGACTGGCTTAAGCTCACGGTGTGCCATCACACATGGGGTTGAAGTCTATGCGTCAACCAACGCCCCCTTGAATAGGTACCTGGTACCAGTCCGCGGGAACCAATTCGAGTACTTGCGTAAAGGACAAGCACTCTCTCTTGGTGAGGGGTCGAGGCCTTTCTAACACCTCTGCCGTTCTATGGGTCACGGCACCCGGTTGCAATGCAACTCCACACCGAGCTATAAAAGAATAGCTCTGCCCGCGTACGTTTGGGCGTCAACCACAGCCCCCACGATGCTCCCACAAGGGGTCCTTCCAACAATGGCCGCAAGCGTAGTATGGGGTGCCTCCAGTAGGTACGCTTGACCCGTGCTGCGTCCACTGCGGCGAAGATGGCACAGCTTCGAAGCTGTGAAAAGCGGGGCCTGGACGCAGGCACTACGAGGGAGGTCCCGTGGGATCTGATGGGAACCCCACCCCGAAGTAATGCGAAACCGGTTCCGGGGTGGAGTCAGGTTTCGTCAAAGAGGGGGATGTTTTAGTGCTTGAAAGCGGCACATACAGGGGTTTGTGACGACAGCCCTGAGATGCGGTACGCATTTTTACCTCCTCTCCTGCGAAAAAAAAAATAATAATAATAATTTTTTTTTTTGCGGGAGAGGAGGTAAAAATGCGTACCGCATCTCAGAGCTGTCGTCACAGACTCTGGTATGTGCCGCTTCCAAGAACTAAAAAACCCCCCTTTACGGAACCTATCATCCACCCCGGGACCGCTTTCGCATTACTTCAGGGTGGGGTTCCCCGTTGCGACCCTACTGGGCATCCCACGTTGCGCCAGCGTCCAGGCCCGCTTAATTGTTTATCTAATTTTATACTGCCTTTGTCAGTTTTAGCTCTGCACTCCTGCTTACAGGCGAGCGCGCAAGTCTTCGTCTGATTTTTTCCGGCGAAGTATCTCCTCGGCGTATATAGCGATAATTTCCCAGTTACGTTGGCTCTCAAGCATTTTATCAACAATGCTGCTAGTTCTCAAGGGGCCTAATTCGGTCTCCACTGTCATGCGTCTTTCCATCCAGGCAGTGCACGAGAACAATGTATGCTCAACATCGTCCTCGCTCTCGCAGTACAGGCAGTTCGGGCTTGATACCTTGCCCATTTTGAACAAGTATGACCTGAAATATACGTGTCCCGTCAGGAACTGTGTGAGAAAAAACGTTACCTCGCCATGCTTTCTGCTGATCCAGGGTGCTAGGTCCGGTATTAACCTCGCAGTCCAGCTTCCCCTGGGGTCTAGTTCCCATCTTTGCTGCCATTCCAGTATCAACTGATTTCTGGCTTCTTCCCTAGCATGTATTTTGCCTAGTCTCTCTTTTTGGTTTGCCAGACCTTTTGGCGTTCCAGAGCAAGCAAGTCGATAGGTGGAGTGGAGGCCAGTACGAGCACAGCAGGTTCTGACACTGTTCGGTATGCGCAGGCTATTCTCAACGCGCATCTTCTTTGTACGCTGGCCATGCGTTTGCGATATTTCCCAATCTGCAATGATATGCTCCATATTTCCGCTCCATACAGTAGAGTGGACTGCACAACCGACATTATTAATCGCCTTTTGCTTGGTTTTGGTCCTTTTGTGTTCGCCATGAGCTTGCTTAGCATAGACGCTCTAGTGGAAGCCTTATTTACAGTCTGCTGGATGTGGGCCCAGAAAGTGAGCTTGCTATCGATTTCTACTCCCAAGTATCTTATATTATTTGACACCGAAATCTCCGTGGAACCAACCTGCATATTCGGGATTTGTTGGATTCTTTTCCCTGTTATTATTACCATCTCTGTTTTCTGATCCGCCAGAGTTAGCCCATGGTTCTCAATCTATGTCCTAACGTGCCTCATGACCTGATTCAGTTCCTATTGCATGGTCTTCGCATCGCGTGCAACTATCACAGCTGCAACATCGTCGGCATAACAAATAAGAGTCGCTCCGTCGGTCATATTCATTTTAAGCAGGCTGTCATATTGGCTATTCCACAGATCTGGTCCAAGAATGGATCCCTGCGTTACACCCGCTGTGAGTTTCCGCGCGCGAGGGCCATCTTCCGTGTCATACAATAGGACTCGGTCTTTTAGGTAGTCTCCCATGATGCGCATTAAATATTTCGGTAATCTAAAACGGCGCAGCGAATCCTGGATGTCACACCATCTCTCGGAGTTGAAAGCGTTCTTAACATCGAGCGTCACAAGCAACGTAAGCTCCCGGGAGTAATGATTCTTCTCTTGAGCTTTCCTCGCGATCTTAACAACTTCCTCGACTGCATGTATTGTAGAGCGGCCCTTTCTAAAGCCGTATTGTAGACGAGAGAGATCGCCTGCCTCGCGTATTGCAGAAACAATTCGAATTTGGAGCATTTTTTCTAAGACCTTGCCTGCGGTGTCCAGCATACATAGTGGTCGATATGATGATGCCATAGACACGCCTGGTTTTCCTTTGCTGATTAGCACGAGTCGTGCTCTTTTCCAAGGTGTGTAGAATACCCCTGCTCCAAAGCATTCGTTGTACATTTTCAAAATGAGCTGTGGGTTTATCCGTACCGCCTCTTTCATCGCTTCAGCCGGGATCCCGTCTGGTCCTGGTGCTTTTTTGTTTTTTAAAGAGTTTACAGCCTTCTCTGGTTCAGCTTCAGTGAAAAGTGGGACAGAATCCGAGCTTGTATCTTCGTCACTATAGCGTCTGTCTGGGTGATTAGGGAAAAGCGCGTCGACTATATCGTCCATGGCCTTTCCGCTCATGTGGGCACTGACGTTCGTCGTAATTTTTTTTGTGACGACTCTGTAACCAAGGCCCCACGGATCCAAGTCAACTTCCTGAATTAGTGTTCTGAACTTTTCATACTTGCTCTGCCTTATTGCGTCACGTAGCCTTTTCTTCGCTGCTTTATACTCTGTGGAGAGTGCGGCTGACGCTACCCTTCCCACTGACCGTTGGGCTCGCCGTCTAAGCTGTAGACAAGCTCTCCTGAGAGCCGCGATTAATAATAATAA
Source organism: Sicus ferrugineus (assembly GCA_922984085.1). Lineage (NCBI taxonomy): Eukaryota > Metazoa > Arthropoda > Insecta > Diptera > Conopidae > Sicus > Sicus ferrugineus. The sequence continues at coordinate 18,312,818 of OV277348.1, forward strand.
TAATAATAATAATAATGATAATGATAATAATAATAATAATAATAATAATAATAATAATAATAATAATAATAATAATAATAATAATAATAATAATAATAATAATAATAATAATAATAATAATAATAATAATAATAATAATAATAATAATAATAATAATAATAATAATAATAATAATAATAATAATAATAATAATAATAATAATAATAATAATAATAATAATAATAATAATAATAATAATAATAATAATAATAATAATTTTTTTTTTTTTTTTTTGACGGGCGAGGTTGGGAAAAATACCTTCGTATCATGTAACGACCGTCGCCGTTACGTATGTGGTGTAGCCACTAAAAAACCCACCTCGTCACTTGGGATAATAATAATAATAATAATAATAATAATAATAATAATTTCTCTCTTTATTATGAACTAGCTTATTATAGGATATAAAATGGTGTTAACGTAAGAAGATAAAAAGAACAGCGGAAAAGATAATAGAAGTAATACATTCGTGTTGCCAGACTTCCAACACGCCGCCTCAAAACGAATGTGTTATTGAGAATCAAAAATAACCTCATTAATTTACAAATATTACGTTAGTCCTAACATTTTTACGAATTTACAATGTTTCTCTTTAGATAAATTTTTGGTTAGAACATCTGCAAGCATATTGTTTGTATCAACGTAATCTATGTAAATCTCCTTCTTTTCGTATGCATCTCTGACATGATGGTACTTGATATCGATGTTTTCTACGCGCGTGAAAAACTGGATTTTTCACTAATTGCTGTGCACTCAAGTTATCGCCTTTGATTGTCACAGGTATTGGTGCGTTCTGCAACCCAATTTCCATGAACAGTTTCTTGAGAAGCAATGCGTCCTTTGTCGCTTCAGAAAGTGCCACATACTCGGCCTCAGTGCTGCTTAAGGCCACGAAATTCTGTTTTTTTGACTGCCAAGAAAATACACTGCCGCCAAGGACGAACGCAAAGCCTGTATACGACTTACGACCCGAAGGGTTTCCACACCAGTCGGCATCTACAAATCCTTCAAACGATCGTCCTGTTCTGTAGTAGCGCAGCATCAGATTTGCCGTTTTACTTAAGTAGCGTAGAACATGTTTGGCTGCCGTTTGATGTTCAATATGTGGATCTGTGTTGCGTTGCGCCAACTTGCACACCGAGTGCATAATATCCGGACGTGTACTAACAGCCAAATACATCAGAGATCCAATCATCGATTGGTATTCAGTTACATTTACGCGCTTGCATTCATCGTATGAACATTTTATTTGAAAACCCGCATCGAGAGGCGTTGAAACTGGGCGACAATCTCGCATCTTGCAACGTTCCAGAAGCTCATTAATAAACTGTCGCTGACAGATCGTTATTGGTCCAGTTTTACCTTCACGTTCAACTTCGATGCCTAAAAAATGCTGCGTGGGCCCCTTGTCTACTACATCAAAATGATCTGCTATTCTGCTCTTCACTTGAGGAATTTCGGACTCGTCTGTACTGGCTAACAGTAGATCGTCAACATAGACTGCAATTATGTCATACTTGCCTTTCTTATGTCGCGTGTAGACACACGGTTCGCTTTTACATGGAGAAAATCCTATCGATATCAGAACAGAGTTAAGCCTTTGGTTCCACTCTCTGCCAGACTGCTTCAAACCGTAGATGGACTTGTTGAGTTTCAGAACCTGATCGCTGCACGTGTTGTCGATAAACCCTTCCGGCTGCTTCATAAATACTTCGCCATGTAGCTGGCTGTTCAAGTAAGCAGTTGAAATATCCATTTGGTGCAGATGTAGCTGATGTTCAACGGCCAACGCGATGATCATACGTATGGTAGTATATCTCACCACCGGTGAAAAGGTTTCAACATAATTGATGCCATATTCTTGGCTGCACCCCTTGGCTACAAGTCTTGCTTTGAAACGCTCGATTTCTCCATTCTTGGTTTTCTTTATATTAAATACCCATTTGCACCCAATCGCACGCTCGCCTGGTGGTAAATCGACAAGTTTCCATGTGTTGCTTGCCATCAGAGCGTCGTATTCACTTTTCATGGCTTTCTTCCATTGATTAGAATATGTACCATGTAATGCTTCACTGACGGAGTTCGGGATGGGGATGTGTCCCGCCCTCTGAATGGATCTGAGGACATTCTTCTCTTTCCTGGGACGACCAATTGTCCCATCGCGAATTATTTTTGGCCTTCCTCTTCCAATATATATTTCACCTTGGTTGTCATCACTATCATGATTCGTTGATTCAGAAGACTCAAACGTTCATTCCGCAGACTCTTCTAACGTTTCCTTTTCGTTGTTTTCTTCGTCATTATTATAGTTGATGTCACACGGAGGTGCTTTTACCTCAAAAATCAATTGATTATCAGTGTCACATTGCGTTGCATTCACATCTTCGTCGAATAACACATCTCGACCTTCAACTATTTTCCGCGCAACTGGATCATACAAGCGGTAGGCTTTAGATGTTAACGAATAACCCACCATCTTCATTTCTTTGCCCTTGGCTTTGAATTTCCCCTTTGGAGTCTTATCCAATACTACTGCAACAGAACCAAATATTCGCAAGTGGCTTTTCACTGGCTTGATTCCGGACCATGCTTCGTACGGCGTTTTATCTTCTAAGGCTTTATTAGGCGATCTGTTGCGAATATACACGGCGGCTGCCACTGCCTCCGCCCATAAAAACTGACTTAATCCAGACTGCACTAGCATACTTCTGGCCATTTCAACGATTGTTCGGTTTGCCCTTTCGGCAACACCATTCTGTTGAGGCGTGTAGGGTACCGTGAGTTGTCGCTGTATCCCATGCGATTGCAAGAATTCATCGAAAGCACAATTAACAAACTTGCGACCATTGTCGCTTCTAATGATTTTTATTTGTTTATCAGTGGCACACTTAATAATAATAATAATAATTTTTTTTTTGCGGGAGAGGAGGTAAAAATGCGTACCGCATCTCAGGGCTGTCGTCACAAACCCCTGTATGTGCCGCTTTCAAGCACTAAAACATCCCCCTCTTGACGGAACCCGACTCCACCCTGGAACCGCTTTCGCATTACTTCAGGTTGGGGTTCCCATTTGATCCTACCGGACCTCCTTCGTTGTGCCTGCGTCCAGGCCCCGCTTTTCCAATGCAGCAATTCAAAGAGATCGATCAAGTGAATCTCCGTCCACTTTTCTCCTCCGAAGAATTCTTTCTACGAACACTGCAACCGCATTCCATGACTGCTGATTTGATAGCATTTTCGAAACTATATCTTCCGGTTCTATAGGGCCAACTTCTACTTCTAAGGCCCTTCTGTACGAGATCCAACGCGCACACTCGAAAAAAGTGTGCTCAACGTCATCATCATTCTCGCAGTATAAACATTTTGAGCTTGACACTTTCCCCATTGTATTCAGGTACTTTCTAAAGTACCCATGTCCAGTCAAAAACTGCGTCAGAAAAAAGTTGACCTCACCATGATCTCTCTCAATCCATTTCGTCAAGTGCGGTACCAGCCTCGCAGTCCACCTTCCTCTAGACTCAGTTTCCCACCTTCGCTGCCATCTGCCTATCATGTTGCGCCTTGCCTCTTCTCTAGCCCGGGATTTGCCAAGCAGGTTTATCGTAAGCCATTGTTCCTGCCGCTCAGCAGCCAGCAAGTCTATTGGCGCTGTAGAGGCAACCACAAGCACTGCGTGTTCGGACACTGTGCGGTACGCGCACGCAATTCTGAGTGAACCTCTTCGTTGGACATCAGCTATGCGCTTACGATATTTCTCCGTATTTAGAGAAGATGCCCATATTTCGGCTCCATACAGCAATGTTGCCTGTACCACTGACATAAGCAGTCTCCTCCTACTAGGCTTCGGTCCGCTCGTATTTGCCATCATCCTACTCAGCGCGGCCGATATCTTCGCTGCCTTATCCGCGGCTTTTTGGATATGATTCCAGAAAGTTAACTTATTATCCAGCGTCACTCCGAGGTATTTCAGGCTTTTTGATGATTTTATTTCCGCATTCCCTACTTGCCAGCTTATATTATAGTCCATCCGTTTGCGCGTCAATAGCACAATTTCAGTCTTATTGTCAGCTAAAGTTAATCCGTGTTCTCTCATCCACAATTTGATGCGTCTCATGGCTTGGTTTAATTTTAGTTGAGCCGTCCTAAGGTCACGTGCTACTACAATCAACGCAGCGTCGTCAGCGTAGCAAATTAAGGAGGTATCATCCGGCATTTCCATCTATAGCATACTATCATACTGTACATTCCAGAGGCTCGGGCCAAGGATAGATCCTTGCGCAGCACCGGCGGTCACTTTCTTCTTCCTTAAGCATTCGTTTGTATTATATAGAAGAACACGATCCCTCAAATAGCTTTTCATCATTTGCATGAGATAGTCAGGAAGTCCAAACCTGCACCTGAGCGCTTCTAGCATGTCGCACCATCTTGCTGAGTTGAACGAATTTTTAACGTCCAGGGTCACAAGAAGAGTGATTTTTCTCGAGTGATGATTCCCTCTCTGCGCTTTTTCTGCAATTTTTATTACATCCTCAATAGCATTTATGGTCGAATGTCCTTTCCTAAATCCATGCTGTCGATCAGAGAGGTCCCCTGCGTTTTTTATCGCATTTATAATCCGGGGTTGTAATAATTTCTCTAAGACCTTCCCAGCAGTATCCAACATACACAAAGGTCTATACGAAGATGCTAAGCTTCCTCCTATTTTACCTTTGTTAATCAGCACTAAACGGGCTCTTTTCCACGTAGTATTAAAGATTCCTGACGCTAGACAAGCATTATACATGCCTAACATCAGCTGCGGAGTAGCCCTTACTGCCGCTTTTAATGCTTCTGTTGGGATACCGTCAGGACCTCGTGCCCTCCTATTTTTCATAGAGTCAACCGCATTTAACAATTCCATTTCTGTAAACACTGGAACATCTCCGAGAATAATTCCTTCGTTTTCATTTCTTCCTGGGTGGTCAGGGAACAGCTCGTTTACTATGTCGTCCATAGTGCTTGCGTCCAGTATCATGTTCGTAGACTTACAAAGTTTTTTCATGACAATTTTGTATCCCAAGCCCCATGGATCTGCATCCACCTCCTGGATAAGTGCTCGAAACTTTTTAGCTTTGCTTTTTTTAATAGCATCACGTAACTGCTTTTTTGCTCTCTTGTACTCGCCCGATAGAATCATGACCTCAGGCCTTTCCCCGTCGCGTTGAGCCTGTCGTCTGCTTCGTAGACATTTCCTCCTGAGATCGGCAATTTCAGCCGTCCACCAGTAGGCTGGTTTCCTATAACAGCGGGGTGTCTTGCGAAGCATAGATGCATTGCATGCTTGCCTTATGAGTTTCATGGTCAGGTCAACTCTCGAGTTTGCGGCTCCCTCACCTTCAAGACCTTCACACTCATGATTTACTTGTTGTTCGCCCCTCTTCATCACGTCTGCAAACTTTTCTGTATCCATACTGGAGCCATTCCATCGCGGCATCCATCGGCTTTCGGGAGCCTGATGCCCAGTATCTAAATGCAAAGCTCTACAATAGGACGAGCGGCCGCCGCGGAGCAAGCGCGTGAGGGTGCACTTATTTGTCGCAACGAAGATGGGACGCTAGTACTAGGGGACAGTGGACCCGGAGAATCATACGCGATATGCGCGAGTGATATAAGCGACGACATGGTGAGGTGAGTTTTTACCTGACACAGTTCCTGACTGGACACGGATACTTCCGTAAGTATCTGCATGGGATGGGAAAGGTGGGCTCACCGTGCTGCGTGCTGTGTGACTGCGAGGAGGACGATGCCTGACATACCTTCTTCGCCTGCGAGTTTTTTGCCGGGGGGCGGAGGCTGACTGAGAACTCAGTGGGTCTCGGTTACCCGGCGGGCATCGCTGCGGAAAACATCATAGCCGTGATGTTACGGTCAGAGCACGACTGGGCATCCGCGGACCAAAGAACACCTGTCCGGAAGGTATAAAACGGAAACATAAATCTTAAGAAATGATGGATAACATTTTAGATAGAAGAGCAGTGATATACGCTCAAGTGTCGGCAGAGGCCACGGCTGTCGGCGAGGGCTCGGCTCCACGAGGGGATGAGTCACCAGTGGAAAAACAACATATAAGCGATAGTGATGAACACCAGGCTAGAGTTGAACAGCAGGCGCATTCTGACGTAGCTCTCACCCTGGCTGGAAGAACGAGGCAACGCCGAAAGTGGACAAACGAAATAAATGAAGACTTATTGCGCGTTTACTACACCGTCACCCAGCAGAAACAGAATATGACAGGATATCGCAGGGAGCTCCGTCGAATATTTATGGCGACCCACCCGGAATTTAACATGTCAGAGCAGAGACTATCTGATCAGATAAGAGCAATATATAGAAACAATTTGATTCCAGAAGCCCGCAGATATACTATTAAGCGAACGGCAACGCTACCCCACCTTACACAGGGAGATCAACCAATACAAACTAGTGTTACTCCTGATATTGCTACTAATGTACGAGAGAATATCCAACAACCTCAAGGTGAAATATCGCTTGAATATGAAGGAGATATGGTTGCTGATATTAAATATATTTTCGAACAGCAATATGATGTCTTTAGGAATATCGACATTTTAGAGAGACCTCCTCTTCCGAGACTCAATCCTAGCTGCAAATTAAGCAGAATAATTAAATATGTCAATGATAAGATAGTTGCTAGAGAGATCCTGTCAACGAATACGCTGAATGAAATACAGACTCTTGTTTACACGTCTGCCGTTACGATTTGTATGAAGATGGGATATAAAATTCGGCATAGATCTACAAGATATAGAAAACCGGTGCAAAGTCCAATCCTAATCAGAATTCAGAATAACATTGAAAGGTTGCGGAAGGACCTGGGAAGACTTAACAGTTTTATTAGTGGTAACGGATCAGGGAGGCTCTGTAGCAAAGTTCATCGAATTTTAGAGAACCATATGAGACATTCCCGATTTAAAGCTAACAATTCAAATGCCCTTTTAACCCGGGACATAGTGAAGCAGAAGCTGTGTGTCCAGAGAGCGAGGCAAAGAAAATATAGGCTAGCAAATCGAAGACGCGAAAATAATAAACTGTTCAAATTCAGTGAGAAGCGGTTTTATCGATCATTGAGAACGAGTTCAAACACCGATGACAGTGATATTCCCGAAAAGGAAAAAGTTGAAGATTACTGGTCGTCAATATGGTCGTGTGATTTGAGTCACAATAAAGATGCGACGTGGATTACCAGACAAAAGGATCGTTAGCGGCATCTCGAAGGTATGTCGCAGGATTTCCTGACCAGTGATCAAGTAAAGGAGGTTATAGCGCGAACTCACAATTGAAAGACGCCGGGTGTTGACAGAATACAAAACTTCTGGTACAAGCGATTACCTGCAACGCACCAAAAGATTACGAATACTTTTAACAGGTGTATCCAAAATCCAGAAGATGTCCCAGGTGAGCTAATACGCGGCATAACATACTTGCTGCCGAAAGGCGAAGGCTTCAAATGTAACCCTGCGAACGGGAGGCCAATTACATGTCTCCCAACAATTTACAAAATTATGACTGGTTCTTTGAATCTTTTAATTTACAACCATCTGATGCGGAACCATATTGTATGTGAGGAGCAAAAGGGATGCAGTAAGCACTCAAAGGGATGCAAAGAGCAGGTGACGACAGACCAAGTTATTTTGGAACAAGCAACGAGACAGTCGCGGAATATTTACGCTTGCTATATTGATTACCACAAGGCGTTTGACAGCGTGCCGCATAACTGGTTGCTGGAAGTGCTGGAGATATATAGGAGCCACCCTAATATAACAGCGTTCCTTAAGCGCAAAATGAAGGACTGGAGAACACATGTTGAAATATGGACGGGTTACGCGATTATCAAAACTGAAGATATAGAGATTAAGCGTGGTGTCTTCCAGGGGGATTATCTCTCAGGTCTCTGGTTCTGTTTAGCACTTAACCCATTAAGTAATGTTTTGAATGAGACTGGCTATGGCTTTAAGATTAAGGACGGATCTGCCCAGAAAATTATCAACCATTTATTATATATGGATGACCTGAAAATATATGCGTCGACAAGACAACACTTGCATCAGCTTATTGGAATAGTGTCGATGTTTAGTAATGACATTAATATGAAGTTTGGCTTGGATAAATGCAGAACTATAAGTATAGTCAGAGGTAAAATGAACAGAACTCTAAGTGAGGTTCCCTTTGATATCAAGGAGATGGAGAAGGAAGAGTTATATAAATACCTAGGGTTCATGCAGAACGGTCGTATCGATCATGCGATGGTGAAGAGTGCATTGATAAGAGAGTATAAAGCGCGAATTCACAAAATCACCAAGACGAATATCAGTGGAGCACACCTTGTGAAGCGGTGAATGCATTTGCTATTCCAGTACTGACTTATAGCTTTGGTGCCATACGATGGTCGCCCACAGAGATAAAAGTGATGCAGCGAGTAATGAGAACGATCCTCACAACTTATGGATTTCACCATCCCAAAGCGTGTACCGAGAGGATGGTGGCGCCGAGGAAAGAAAGCGGAAGGGGCCTACTTGATTTGTAAACTCTGCACGATAACCAAGTACAATCGCTACGAGACTATTTTTTTTCAAAAGCAGATATGTCTCTTCTTGCTAGTATGTTGGTCAGGGCGGATAAAAATCTGACACCTTTAAACTTAAATGGAAACTTTGAGAGACACGCACAAAATAAGGCAGCGAGAGAGCGCAACTGGGAAATAAATCCTCTCCATGGTCAGTATTACAGTGCCATAAAAGCCAGTAATGTTGATACATTCACGTCAAACAAATAACTTTTGAACGGCGAACTGTTTGCTGAAACCGAAGCTTTCATGATGGCAATACAGGACCGTGTGCTTTCTACAAGGAATTATAGGAAGTATGTGATGAAAGATACTAGTGTCGACGATGACAAATGTCGCAGGTGTGGAAATGACGCTGAGACGATTGACCACATTATATCAGGGTGCACTTCCCTCGTGTCGAGGGCGTATATGAGTAGGCATAACAATGTTGCGAATATTCTTCATAGTAGACTTCTAAATAAGTATCAGATTGCACACACAGAGTCCTTATTATGTATACCAGCCGGCACCTGTACAGGAGAATGAGACGGTGAAAATATACTTCGATCACACAATCCACTCTGCGCATGCGAGGCTTCATAATCGTTCAGATATTACTATCGTTAACGAGCAAACACGAAAAGGGATATTTATAGATGTGGCGATCCCAGCTTCCTCGACTGCATGTATTGTAGAGCGGCCCTTTCTAAAGCCGTATTGTAGACGAGAGAGATCGCCTGCCTCGCGTATTGCAGAAACAATTCGAATTTGGAGCATTTTTTCTAAGACCTTGCCTGCGGTGTCCAGCATACATAGTGGTCGATATGATGATGCCATAGACACGCCTGGTTTTCCTTTGCTGATTAGCACGAGTCGTGCTCTTTTCCAAGGTGTGTAGAATACCCCTGCTCCAAGGCATTCGTTGTACATTTTCAAAATGAGCTGTGGGTTTATCCGTACCGCCTCTTTCATCGCTTCAGCCGGGATTCCGTCTGGTCCTGGTGCTTTTTTGTTTTTTAAAGAGTTTACAGCCTTCTCTAGTTCAGCTTCAGTGAAAAGTGGAACAGAATCCGAGCTTGTATCTTCGTCACTATAGCGTCTGTCTGGGTGATTAGGGAAAAGCGCGTCGACTATATCGTCCATGGCCTTTCCGCTCATGTGGGCACTGACGTTCGTTGTAATTTTTTTTGTGACGACTCTGTAACCAAGGCCCCACGGATCCAAGTCAACTTCCTGAATTAGTGTTCTGAACTTTTCATACTTGCTCTGCTTTATTGCGTCACGTAGCCTTTTCTTCGCTGCTTTATACTCTGTGGAGAGTGCGGCTGACGCTACCCTTCCCACTGACCGTTGGGCTCGCCGTCTAAGCTGTAGACAAGCTCTCCTGAGAGCCGCGATTTCCGTTGTCCACCAGTAGGCTGGCTTTCTGTACTGTCGCGGAAATTTTCGTGCCATCGAGGCTTTGCAGGCACGGCATATCAAATCCATTGTATAGGTTACGCGCGCATAAGCTGCTGACTTGCCTTGGAGTCCTAAGCATTTCGCTGCTACTTGATCTGCTCCCCTCATCATCTCGCTTATGAACTTTTCTGCGCACATGTTCGAGACATTCCAGCGAGGTAACCTGTTTTCTCTGCCGCTTGCTGGATTTTGTCTGGGGCTCTCAGGGCATATGCGAAAAGTTATGTATTGATGATCGCTTCCAGTAAAGTCTTCAATTACACGCCACAAGGTCGTGCGATAAAACTTATAGGGGACAGTAGGGTATCCAGCTCTATTGAAACCTTGGGATGTCGTCGGGATGTGGGGTATGTAACCTTATTTTACCGTTACTTTAATGGTAACTGTTCCTCTGAAGTAGCCAGCCTGATCCCTTCGGTTCAGGTATTCAACAGATCTACTCGGCTTTCCAGAGCGGTGCACCCCTTTTACGTTTCGATCCCGTTCCATCGCACTACCCACTACCGCGATAATTCGTTTTTCGGTCGCGCAGTTAAATTGTGGAATGGTCTCCCTGCGCATGTTTTCCCACCCATTTATAACGTCGATGCTTTTAAAAGAGGTGTAAATCGACACTACTCCCACTCTTCTCCTTCCCACTAACCTTTACCCTTCTAAACCAACGAATGCTTTGCATGGATAGGGGGCATCCCCTGAGCTTGGTTCTATCTGCCATAAAAAAAAAAAAAAAAAAACTTAGTTACTTTCGCTGCCAAGTTCTCAGTAGCAAAGGTGATATCGGGTATTGTTTCACGATATCCAAGCCGTCGAAAGGTGGAGGTCCGTACGGTCAGCCCTACTCTATGGTGCGGAAATATGGGCGGACGCCCTTCGAGTTAAAAAATATAAGACAAGGATGGCCGCCGTCCAGCGTCGCGGGGCATTGCGGGTTAGCTCGGCGTACCGTACTGTGTCCGCAGATGCAGCACTTGTTGTGGCCGGCTGTATTCCAATAGAGCTGCTTGCTCAGGAGCGGAAGGAAATCTATCTGCAAAGCTCTACAATAGGACGGGCGGCCGCCGCGGAGCAAGCGCGTGAGTGCGCACTTATTTGTTGGCAACGAAGATGGGACGCTAGTACTAGGGGACAGTGGACTCGGAGAATCATACGCGATGTGCGCGAGTGGTATGGGCGACGACATGGTGAGGTGAGTTTTTACCTGACACAGTTCCTGACTGGACACGGATACTTCCGTAAGTATCTGCACAGGATGGGAAAGGTGGGCTCACCGTGCTGCGTGCTGTGTGACTGCGAGGGGGACGATGTCTGGCATACCTTCTTCGCCTGCGAGTTTTTTGCCGAAGAGCGGAGGCTGACTGAGAACTCAGTGGGTGTCGGTTACCCGGCAAACATCACTGCGGAAAACATCATAGCCGTGATGTTACGGTCAGAGCACACCTGGTGGCGAAGTACGCCGAAGTTATACTCCGCCGCAAGCGTAGTGTCTCCGGGTGTTTAACGTGAGCGCCTGCCAAGACTGGCTTAAGCTCACGGTGTGCCATCACACATGGTGTTGAAGTCTATGCGTCAACCAACGCCCCCTTGAATAGGTACCTGGTACCAGTCCGCGGGAACCAATTCGAGTACTTGCGTAAAGGACAAGCACTCCCTCTTGGTGAGGGGTCGAGGCCTTTCTAACACCTCTGCCGTTCTATGGGTCACGGCACCCGGTTGCAATGCAACTCCACACCGAGCTATAAAAGAATAGCTCTGCCCGCGTACGTTTGGGCGTCAACCACAGCCCCCACGATGCTCCCACAAGGGGTCCTTCCAACAATGGCCGCAAGCGTAGTATGGGGTGCCTCCAGTAGGTACGCTTGACCCGTGCTGCGTCCACTGCGGCGAAGATGGCACAGCTACGAAGCTGTGAAAAGCGGGGCCTGGACGCAGGCACTACGAGGGAGGTCCGGTGGGATCTGATGGGAACCCCACCCCGAAGTAATGCGAAACCGGTTCCGGGGTGGAGTCAGGTTTCGTCAAAGAGGGGGATGTTTTAGTGCTTGAAAGCGGCACATACAGGGGTTTGTGACGACAGCCCTGAGATGCGGTACGCATTTTTACCTCCTCTCCTGCGAAAAAAAAAAATAATAATAATAATAATAATAATGATAATAATAATAATAATAATAATAATAATAATAATAATAATAATAATAATAATAATAATAATAATAATAATAATAATTTCTCTCTTTATTATGAACTAACTTATTATAGGATATAAAATGGTGTTAACGTAAGAAGATAAAAAGAACAGCGGAAAAGATAATAGAAGTAATACATTCGTGTTGCCAGACTTTCAACACGCCGCCTCAAAACGAATGTGTTATTGAGAATCAAAAATAACCTCATTAATTTACAAATATTACGTTAGTCCTAACATTTTTACGAATTTACAATGTTTCTCTTTAGATAAATTTTTGGTTAGAACATCTGCAAGCATATTGTTTGTATCAACGTAATCTATGTAAATCTCCTTCTTTTCGTATGCATCTCTGACATGATGGTACTTGATATCGATATGTTTTCTACGCGCGTGAAAAACTGGATTTTTCACTAATTGCTGTGCACTCAAGTTATCGCCTTTGATTGTTACAGGTATTGGTGCGTTCTGCAACCCAATTTCCATGAACAGTTTCTTGAGAAGCAATGCGTCCTTTGTCGCTTCAGAAAGTGCCACATACTCGGCCTCAGTGCTGCTTAAGGCCACGAAATTCTGTTTTTTTGACTGCCAAGAAAATACACTGCCGCCAAGGACGAACGCAAAGCCTGTATACGACTTACGACCCGAAGGGTCTCCACACCAGTCGGCATCTACAAATCCTTCAAACGATCGTCCTGTTCTGTAGTAGCGCAGCATCAGATTTGCCGTTTTACTTAAGTAGCGTAGAATATGTTTGGCTGCCGTTTGATGTTCAATATGTGGATCTGTGTTGCGTTGCGCCAACTTGCACAACGAGTGCATAATATCCGGACGTGTACTAACAGCCAAATACATCAGAGATCCAATCATCGATTGGTATTCAGTTACATTTACGCGCTTGCATTCATCGTATGAACATTTTATTTGAAAACCCGCATCGAGAGGCGTTGCAACTGGGCGACAATCTCGCATCTTGCAACGTTCCAGAAGCTCATTAATAAACTGTCGCTGACAGATCGTTATTGGTCCAGTTTTACCTTCACGTTCAACTTCGATGCCTAAAAAATGCTGCGTGGGCCCCTTGTCTACTACATCAAAATGATCTGCTATTCTGCTCTTCACTTGAGGAATTTCGGACTCGTCTGTACTGGCTAACAGTAGATCGTCAACATAGACTGCAATTATGTTATACTTGCCTTTCTTATGTCGCGTGTAGACACACGGTTCGCTTTTACATGGAGAAAATCCTATCGATATCAGAACAGAGTTAAGCCTTTATATTAAATACCCATTTGCACCCAATCGCACGCTCGCCTGGTGGTAAATCGACAAGTTTCCATGTGTTGCTTGCCATCAGAGCGTCGTATTCACTTTTTATGGCTTTCTTCCATTGATTAGAATATGTACCATGTAATGCTTCACTGACGGAGTTCGGGATGAGGATGTGTCCCGCCCTCTGAATGGATCTGAGGACATTCTTCTCTTTCCTGGGACGACCAATTGTCCCATCGCGAATTATTTTTGGCCTTCCTCTTCCAAAATGTATTTCACCTTGGTTGTCATCACTATCATGATTCGTTGATTCAGAAGACTCAAACGTTCATTCCGCAGACTCTTCTAACGTTTCCTTTTCGTTGTTTTCTTCGTCATTATTATAGTTGATGTCACACGGAGGAGCTTTTACCTCAAAAATCAATTGGTTATCAGTTTTTAATTAATCATTGCGTTGCATTCACATCTTCGTCGAATAACACATCTCGACCTTCAACTATTTTCCGCGCAACTGGATCATACAAGCGGTAGGCTTTAGATGTTAACGAATAACCCACCATCTTCATTTCTTTGCCCTTGGCTTTGAATTTCCCCTTTGGAGTCTTATCCAATACTACTGCAACAGAACCAAATATTCGCAAGTGGCTTTTCACTGGCTTGATTCCGGACCATGCTTCGTACGGCGTTTTATCTTCTAAGGCTTTATTAGGCGATCTGTTGCGAATATACACGGCGGCTGCCACTGCCTCCGCCCGCAGACTCTTCTAACGTTTCCTTTTCGTTGTTTTCTTCGTCATTATTATAGTTGATGTCACACGGAGGAGCTTTTACCTCAAAAATCAATTGGTTATCAGTTTTTAATTAATCATTGCGTTGCATTCACATCTTCGTCGAATAACACATCTCGACCTTCAACTATTTTCCGCGCAACTGGATCATACAAGCGGTAGGCTTTAGATGTTAACGAATAACCCACCATCTTCATTTCTTTGCCCTTGGCTTTGAATTTCCCCTTTGGAGTCTTATCCAATACTACTGCAACAGAACCAAATATTCGCAAGTGGCTTTTCACTGGCTTGATTCCGGACCATGCTTCGTACGGCGTTTTATCTTCTAAGGCTTTATTAGGCGATCTGTTGCGAATATACACGGCGGCTGCCACTGCCTCCGCCCATAAAAACTGACTTAATCCAGACTGCACTAGCATACTTCTGGCCATTTCAACGATTGTTCGGTTGGCCCTTTCGGCAACACCATTCTGTTGAGGCGTGTAGGGTACCGTGAGTTGTCGCTGTATCCCATGCGATTGCAAGAATTCATCGAAAGCACAATTAACAAACTTGCGACCATTGTCGCTTCTAATGATTTTTATTTGTTTATCAGTGGCACACTTAATAATAATAATAATAATTTTTTTTTTTGCGGGAGAGGAGGTAAAAATGCGTACCGCATCTCAGGGCTGTCGTCACAAACCCCTGTATGTGCCGCTTTCAAGCACTAAAACATCCCCCTCTTGACGGAACCCGACTCCACCCTGGAACCGCTTTCGCATTACTTCAGGTTGGGGTTCCCATTTGATCCTACCGGACCTCCTTCGTTGTGCCTGCGTCCAGGCCCCGCTTTTCCAATGCAGCAATTCAAAGAGATCGATCAAGTGAATCTCCGTCCACTTTTCTCCTCCGAAGAATTCTTTCTACGAACACTGCAACCGCATTCCATGACTGCTGATTTGATAGCATTTTCGAAACTATATCTTCCGGTTCTATAGGGCCAACTTCTACTTCTAAGGCCCTTCTGTATGAGATCCAACGCGCACACTCGAAAAAAGTGTGCTCAACGTCATCATCATTCTCGCAGTATAAACATTTTGAGCTTGACACTTTCCCCATTGTATTCAGGTACTTTCTAAAGTACCCATGTCCAGTCAAAAACTGCGTCAGAAAAAAGTTGACCTCACCATGATCTCTCTCAATCCATTTCGTCAAGTGTGGTATCAGCCTCGCAGTCCACCTTCCTCTAGACTCAGTTTCCCACCTTCGCTGCCATCTGCCTATCATGTTGCGCCTTGCCTCTTCTCTAGCCCGGGATTTGCCAAGCAGGTTTATCGTAAGCCATTGTTCCTGTCGCTCAGCAGCCAGCAAGTCTATTGGCGCTGCAGAGGCAACCACAAGCACTGCGGGTTCGGACACTGTGCGGTACGCACACGCAATTCTGAGTGAACCTCTTCGTTGGACATCAGCTATGCGCTTACGATATTTCTCCGTATTTAGAGAAGATGCCCATATTTCGGCTCCATACAGCAATGTTGCCTGTACCACTGACATAAGCAGTCTCCTCCTACTAGGCTTCGGTCCGCTCATATTTGCCATCATCATACTCAGCGCGGCCGATATCTTCGCTGCCTTATCCGCGGCTTTTTGGATATGATTCCAGAAAGTTAACTTATTATCCAGCGTCACTCCGAGGTATTTCAGGCTTTTTGATGATTTTATTTCCGCATTCCCTACTTGCCAGCTTATATTATAGTCCATCGTTTGCAGGTCAATAGCACAATTTCAGTCTTATTGTCAGCTAAAGTTAATCCGTGTTCTCTCATCCACAATTTGATGCGTCTCATGGCCTGGTTTAATTTTAGTTGAGCCGTCCTAAGGTCACGTGCTACTTCAATCAACGCGGCGTCGTCAGCGTAGCAAATTAAGGAGGTATCATCCGGCATTTCCATCTGTAGCATACTATCATACTGTACGTTCCAGAGGCTCGGGCCAAGGATAGATCCTTGCGCAGCACCGGCGGTCACTTTCTTCTTCCTTAAGCATTCGTTTGTATTATATAGAAGAACACGATCCCTCAAATAGCTTTTCATCATTTGCATGAGATAGTCAGGAAGTCCAAACCTGCACCTGAGCGCTTCTAGCATGTCGCACCATCTTGCTGAGTTGAACGAATTTTTAACGTCCAGGGTCACAAGAAGAGTGATTTTTCTCGAGTGATGATTCCCTCTCTGCGCTTTTTCTGCAATTTTTATTACATCCTCAATAGCATTTATGGTCGAATGTCCTTTCCTAAATCTATGCTGTCGATCAGAGAGGTCCCCTGCGTTTTTTATCGCATTTATAATCCGGGGTTGTAATAATTTCTCTAAGACCTTCCCAGCAGTATCCAACATACACAAAGGTCTATACGAAGATGCTAAGCTTCCTCCTATTTTACCTTTGTTAATCAGCACTAAACGGGCTCTTTTCCACGTAGTATTAAAGATTCCTGACGCTAGACAAGCATTATACATGCCTAACATCAGCTGCGGAGTAGCCCTTACTGCCGCTTTTAATGCTTCTGTTGGGATACCGTCAGGACCTCGTGCCCTCCTATTTTTCATAGAGTCAACCGCATTTAACAATTCCATTTCTGTAAACACTGGAACATCTCCGAGAATAATTCCTTCGTTTTCATTTCTTCCTGGGTGGTCAGGGAACAGCTCGTTTACTATGTCGTCCATAGTGCTTGCGTCCAGTATCATGTTCGTAGACTTACAAAGTTTTTTCATGACAATTTTGTATCCCAAGCCCCATGGATCTGCATCCACCTCCTGGATAAGTGCTCGAAACTTTTTAGCTTTGCTTTTTTTAATAGCATCACGTAACTGCTTTTTTGCTCTCTTGTACTCGCCCGATAGAATCATGACCTCAGGCCTTTCCCCGTCGCGTTGAGCCTGTCGTCTGCTTCGTAGACATTTCCTCCTGAGATCGGCAATTTCAGCCGTCCACCAGTAGGCTGGTTTCCTATAACAGCGGGCGGTCTTGCGAAGCATAGATGCATTGCATGCTTGCCTTATGAGTTTCATGGTCAGGTCAACTCTCGAGTTCGCGGCTCCCTCACCTTCAAGACCTTCACACTCATGATTTACTTGTTGTTCGCCCCTCTTCATCACGTCTGCAAACTTTTCTGTATCCATACTGGAGCCATTCCATCGCGGCATCCATCGGCTTTCGGGAGCCTGATGCCCAGTATCTAAATGCAAAGCTCTACAATAGGACGGGCGGCCGCCGCGGAGCAAGCGCGTGAGGGCGCACTTATTTGTTGGCAACGAAGATGGGACGCTAGTACTAGGGGACAGTGGACTCGGAGAATCATACGCGATGTGCGCGAGTGGTATGGGCGACGACATGGTGAGGTGAGTTTTTACCTGACACAGTTCCTGACTGGACACGGATACTTCCGTAAGTATCTGCACAGGATGGGAAAGGTGGGCTCACCGTGCTGCGTGCTGTGTGACTGCGAGGAGGACGAAGTCTGGCATACCTTCTTCGCCTGCGAGTTTTTTGCCGAAGAGCGGAGGCTGACTGAGAACTCAGTGGGTCTCGGTTACCCGGCAAACATCACTGCGGAAAACATCATACCCGTGATGTTACGGTCAGAGCACGACTGGGACCTTCCCAAGCAGCAAAAACCCAGAGCAGACGCCGCGGGAACGGCTGAAGAATCAAGAAGGCTCTGCACCCTGGAGCGTGGTCGTGCGCAAAAAATCCTCTTCACGCAAGGATCCGCCCAACGAAGGGGGAATCCCTTCGGGAGAAGGGGACCCAACCACAATTCGTAATGCGACACAGGAAATCCAGGCATAGGGAAAAAGAGCAAAGAGGGAGAGGACTCAACGCACGAGACGGAGTGCCGTCGTAGTAAAGCCGAAAGAAGGCATCACATATGCCGAAATCCTCCGAGCGATTCGTGCAAATGTGCGCCTGGAGGACACGGACACAGTGGTACGCGCGGTTCGAAAGACCAAAGATGGCGTTGTTCTCCTTGAGCTAGATCAGTGTGGCGGCCGAGTAGCGCTGCAAAACTCTATAAAAGAGACTGTGGGGCAAACTGCTGAGACCAGAATCCTTGCCAGTAGGACCCGGCTGGAGGTCCTGGGTATGGACTGCCTCACAACAGCTTCAGAGGTAGAGGACGCAGTACGCCGTGAGCTCTCAAACGACTATAGCGGAGAGCTTAAAGTAGTGGTTTCTGCCGCAAATGCCCGAGAACAGCGCATGGCAGTCGTTGAGTTAGAGCACAAACATGCGGGCAAACTCCTCAATGTAGGGAGGATACGAGTGGGCTGGATAAGATGTCGCATCAGGCAACGCATTGATGTACAGCGGTGCTTCAGGTGTCTGGATTACGGTCACCGGAGGCAAAAATGCACGGGACCGGATAGAAGTTGCCTCTGTTGGCGATGCGGGCAGTAAGGACACAAGGCCGCGTCATGCTCCTCAAAACCGCAATGTTACCTGTGTACTGCTGACAACGAGGGGCCAAAGTCTTTGGAACATGTCCTGGCTCTGGAGCCTGCAAAGCGTTTTGGGTGGCCCTGGACAACGCGAAAGGACGGAGACAATGATTACCGTCCTATAGGGTAATCTGAACGGTAGTCGGGTCGCTGATGAACTGCTTTCTCAATTCATCCACGAATACGGGATGGGCATGGCGGTCATCAGCGAGCCTTACCGAATCGGGAAGCGCTCGCTGGTGGATGACTCTGGCGCGGCGGCTCTCTGGGTTGCGGATCCCAGTATACAGATCACGAGCAGCGGGGCTGGATGAAGTTATGTCTGGGCAAAAACAGAGTCGGCCACTTTCGTGAGCTGCTACTTCTCTCCCAATGAAGCCATGGGTGTGTACAGGGCTAAGATTGAAGCCCTGGAGGACGACCTGCGCTGCATTACTGGTGGCCTCGTGATCGCGGGGGACCTTAATGCGCGAGCCAACGGGTGGCCGCCGCGGAGCAAGCGCGTGAGGGCGCACTTATTTGTCGCAACGAAGATGGGACGCTAGTACTAGGGGACAGTGGACCCGGAGAATCATACGCGATATGCGCGAGTGATATAAGCAAAGACATGGTGAGGTGAGTTTTTACCTGACACAGTTTCTGACTGGACACGGATACTTCCGTAAGTATCTGCATGGGATGGGAAAGGTGGGCTCACCGTGCTGCGTGCTGTGTGACTGCGAGGAGGACGATGCCTGACATACCTTCTTCGCCTGCGAGTTTTTTACCGGGGGGCGGAGGCTGACTGAGAACTCAGTGGGTCTCGGTTACCCGGCGGGCATCGCTGCGGAAAACATCATAGCCGTGATGTTACGGTCAGAGCACGACTGGGCATCCGCGGACCAAACAACACCTGTCCGGAAGGTATAAAACGGAAACATAAATCTTAAGAAATGATGGATAACATTTTAGATAGAAGAGCAGTGATATACGCTCAAGTGTCGGCAGAGGCCACGGCTGTCGGCGAGGGCTCGGCTCCACGAGGGGATGAGTCGCCAGTGGAAAAACAACATATAAGCAATAGTGATGAACACCAGGCTAGAGTTGAACAGCAGGCGCATTCTGACGTAGCTCTCACCCTGGCTGGAAGAACGAGGCAACGCCGAAAGTGGACAAACGAAATAAATGAAGACTTATTGCGCGTTTACTACACCGTCACCCAGCAGAAACAGAATATGACAGGATATCGCAGGGAGCTCCGTCGAATATTTATGGCGACCCACCCGGAATTTAACATGTCAGAGCAGAGACTATCTGATCAGATAAGAGCAATATATAGAAACAATTTGATTCCAGAAGCCCGCAGATATACTATTAAGCGAACGGCAACGCTACCCCACCTTACACAGGGAGATCAACCAATACAAACTAGTGTTACTCCTGATATTGCTACTAATGTACGAGAGAACATCCAACAACCTCAAGGTGAAATATCGCTTGAATATGAAGGAGATATGGTTGCTGATATTAAATATATTTTCGAACAGCAATATGATGTCTTTAGGAATATCGACATTTTAGAGAGACCTCCTCTTCCGAGACTCAATCCTAGCTGCAAATTAAGCAGAATAATTAAATATGTCAATGATAAGATAGTTGCTAGAGAGATCCTGTCAACGAATACGCTGAATGAAATACAGACTCTTGTTTACACTTCTGCCGTTACGATTTGTATGAAGATGGGATATAAAATTCGGCATAGATCTACAAGATATAGAAAACCGGTGCAAAGTCCAATCCTAATCAGAATTCAGAATAACATTGAAAGGTTGCGGAAGGACCTGGGAAGACTTAACAGTTTTATTAGTGGTAACGGATCAGGGAGGCTCTGTAGCAAAGTTCATCGAATTTTAGAGAACCATATGAGACATTCCCGATTTAAAGCTAACAATTCAAATGCCCTTTTAACCCGGGACATAGTGAAGCAGAAGCTGTGTGTCCAGAGAGCGAGGCAAAGAAAATATAGGCTAGCAAATCGAAGACGCGAAAATAATAAACTGTTCAAATTCAGTGAGAAGCGGTTTTATCGATCATTGAGAACGAGTTCACACACCGATGACAGTGATATTCCCGAAAAGGAAAAAGTTGAAGATTACTGGTCGTCAATATGGTCGTGTGATTTGAGTCACAATAAAGATGCGACGTGGATTACCAGACAAAAGGATCGTTATCGGCATCTCGAAGGTATGGAAGGATTTCCTGACCAGTGATCAAGTAAAGGAGGTTATAGCGCGAACTCACAATTGAAAGACGCCGGGTGTTGACAGAATACAAAACTTCTGGTACAAGCGATTACCTGCAACGCACCAAAAGATTACAAATACTTTTAACAGGTGTATCCAAAATCCAGAAGATGTCCCAGGTGAGCTAATACGCGGCATAACATACTTGCTGCCGAAAGGCGAAGGCTTCAAATGTAACCCTGCGAACGGGAGGCCAATTACATGTCAACAATTTACAAAATTATGACTGGTTCTTTGAATCTTTTAATTTACAACCATCTGATGCGGAACCATATTGTATGTGAGGAGCAAAAGGGATGCAGTAAGCATTCAAAGGGATGCAAAGAGCAGGTGACGACAGACCAAGTTATTTTGGAACAAGCAACGAGACAGTCGCGGAATATTTACGCTTGCTATATTGATTACCAGAAGGCGTTTGACAGCGTGCCGCATAACTGGTTGCTGGAAGTGCTGGAGATATATAGGAGCCACCCTAATATAACAGCATTCCTTAAGCAAAAAATGAAGGACTGGAGGACACATGTTGAAATATGGACGGGTTACGCGATTATCAAAACTGAAGATATAGAGATTAAGCGTGGTATCTTCCAGGGGGATTATCTCTCAGGTCTCTGGTTCTGTTTAGCACTTAACCCATTAAGTAATGTTTTGAATGAGACTGGCTATGGCTTTAAGATTAAGGACGGATCTGCCCAGAAAATTATCAACCATTTATTATATATGGATGACCTGAAAATATATGCGTCGACAAGACAACACTTGCATCAGCTTATTGGAATAGTGTCGATGTTTAGTAATGACATTAATATGAAGTTTGGCTTGGATAAATGCAGAACTATAAGTATAGTCAGAGGTAAAATGAACAGAACTCTAAGTGAGGTTCCCTTTGATATCAAGGAGATGGAGAAGGAAGAGTTATATAAATACCTAGGGTTCATGCAGAACGGTCGTATCGATCATGCGATGGTGAAGAGTGCATTGATAAGAGAGTATAAAGCGCGAATTCACAAAATCACCAAGACGAATATCAGTGGAGCACACCTTGTGAAGCGGTGAATGCATTTGCTATTCCAGTACTGACTTATAGCTTTGATGCCATACGATGGTCGCCCACAGAGATAAAAGTGATGCAGCGAGTAATGAGAACGATCCTCACAACTTATGGATTTCACCATCCCAAAGCGTGTACCGAGAGGATGGTGGCGCCGAGGAAAGAAAGCGGAAGGGGCCTACTTGATTTGTAAACTCTGCACGATAACCAAGTACAATCGCTACGAGACTATTTTTTTTCAAAAGCAGATATGTCTCTTCTTGCTAGTATGTTGGTCAGGGCGGATAAAAATCTGACACCTTTAAACTTAAATGGAAACTTTGAGAGACACGCACAAGATAAGGCAGCGAGAGAGCGCAACTGGGAAATAAATCCTCTCTATGGTCAGTATTACAGTGCCATAAAAGCCAGTAATGTTGATACATTCACGTCAAACAAATAACTTTTGAACGGCGAACTGTTTGCTGAAACCGAAGCTTTCATGATGGCAATACAGGACCGTGTGCTTTCTACAAGGAATTATAGGAAGTATGTGATGAAAGATACTAGTGTCGACGATGACAAATGTCGCAGGTGTGGAAATGACGCTGAGACGATTGACCACATTATATCAGGGTGCACTTCCCTCGTGTCGAGGGCGTATATGAGTAGGCATAACAATGTTGCGAATATTCTTCATAGTAGACTTCTAAATAAGTATCAGATTGCACACACAGAGTCCTTATTATGTATACCAGCCGGCACCTGTACAGGAGAATGAGACGGTGAAAATATACTTCGATCGCACAATCCACTCTGCGCATGCGAGGCTTCATAATCGTTCAGATATTACTATCGTTAACAAGCAAACACGAAAAGGGATATTTATAGATGTGGCGATCCCAGCAACGAGAAACATTGCCTGAACTTACTCAGAGAAGATAAGCAGATATGGTGAACTGGCGGTGGAGATAAAGCGGAGCTGGAATTTGAGTGAGATCAGGGGATTTGAGTGAGTACCGCATCTCAGAGCTGTCGTCATAGGCTCTGGTATGTGCCGCTTTCAAGCACTAAAACATCCCCCTCTTATCGGAACATGTCTCCAGCCTGGGACCGCTTTCGCATTACTTCGAGGTGGTGTTCTCGTTGGATCTTACCGGACCTCCCTCGTTGTGCCTGCGTCCAGGCCCCGCTTTCCTGCGACATACTTTACGTTACCGCTCTTCTTCCTTGTGCGTCTAGGAGGTCTCTGTACGCATTTTTCCTGCGAAGGATGTCCTGCACATGGAACACTACCGCGTACCATGTAGAATGGTCTGCTATCATCTGGCCGACGATCGTCTCCGGCGCTATATAGACTATTGTCTCTAATGCACTTCTGCACGAGTACCAATGTGCGCACGAGAAGAAGGTATGTTCTGCGTCATCCATCTCCGAGCAATAGAAGCATTGTGGGCAGCTCACATTGCCCATGGAGTGCAGGTATTTCCTGCAGTAGCCATGCCCAGTTAGGAACTGCGTAAGATAGTAGTCCACTTCGCCGTGGGCTCTCGTTATCCATGCGATTAGTTGTGGTATTAGTTTTGCAGTCCATCTTCCCCTGGAATCGGCTTCCCATCTCTGTTGCCATTTGTTTAGCAGTCGGTTCCTAGCCTCCTCCCTAGCAAGTTTCTTGCCGAGCTGATGCTTCGTCAGCCACGTTTCTCTACGTTCAACTGCAAGCAAGTCGATCGGTGCTGTTGACGCTAGAACAAGCACTGCAGGCTCTGAGACTGTTCTACTGCCCATATCTCTGTGCCATACAGTAGGATTGACTGGATAACTGTCATAAGCAAGCGTCTCTTGCTGGGTTTTGGGCCGCTTACGTTGCCCATCAGCTTGCTTAGCATGCTAACCCTTTCGGCTGCCTTATCCGCTGCCATTTTAATGTGGCTCCAAAAGGTGAGTTTTCCGTCTAGCCTGACCCCAAGGTATTTCAAACTACGAGCTGTCTCGATTTCAGCCTCTCCGATCTGCCAGATAATGACGTCGCGTATCCTCTTTCGCGTGAGAACGGCTATCTCAGTCTTGTGGTCAGCCAGGTTTAGTCCATGGTTTGTCATCCACCATTTTATGCGTCTTATTATATTATGCGTATATATTATATCTTATTATGTATGCGTATTATACAGGGGCATGCAATAAATCAACATACTCCGCCTCAAACCAAATTCGTTACTTTATACATATATATATATACAACTAATCTTTATGTGAATTTATGTTTAACATTTTGCAACAATTAATATGTTTTTCTTTTTAGTAAACAAGTCCGCAACATTTTCTGATGATGGCACATATTTGATTACAATTTCATTTGCTTCGTATTTCTCACGTATATAATAGAACTTGAAATCGATGTTCTTGTTTTTTTATGTGCGTTGGGATTTTTTCACGAGAAATTGTGCTCCTTGATTGTCACAGCATAAAGTTGTCGGTTTAGTTAGAACTGAGGGTTACAACTCCTTGTTTTTGGATTCCAGCAATCGCTCCGCCAGCTAGAAATATTGCATATCCGCTATATGATTTGCGATCAATGGAATCAGATCCCCAGTCGGCATCTGTGTAACAAATTAAACCGTCATTACAATACTTGTAACTTATTGACGATTTTGTTGTATTCTTTATGTATGTTAATATATGCTTTGCGGCAATTAAATGCTCCTTGTGAGCATGAGTGTTGAACTGGGATAGATAAGAAGTTACGTGAGCAATATCTGGCCTAGAAATGGTTGACAAATACATTATGGCTCCGATTAATGACTGGTAATCCTTAACATCTGAAGTACAGTTCTTCTTGTCACATTTATGTAAAATTGTTCCACTTGCAAACGGAGTGTGCACCGGCTTGCATTCGGACATATTCCTCTGCTTTAAAATTTCTAACGTGTACTTATTTTGATGTATTAATATTTCACCTCGATCGCCGTCTCTCTCAATTTCCATTCCTAAATAGTACGAAATTGGTCCTCGATCGATTGCATCTACTTTCATGTTTAGATTAAAAAATTGTTTCCATCATCGTCTCCTTGGAAGAGCAAGCTAGGATTGTGTCATCAATATATAAGGCTAATATATTGAATTCATTTTGTCTCATCATAACATACACACAATTATCAGTTAAACATCTTTTAAAACCAATACTTAAAAAATACCTCATTTGTCCTTTTTGTTCCACTCAAGTCCTGCCTGTTTTAATCCGTATAATGATGTTTTTTGATTCCGGTTTTTTTAAGAAGTTCCCAAGTGTTGTTTCTAATTCAAGAATCGTATTCTGCCTGCATAGCAACCTTCCATTCCTTAGAATTATCCGAGTTTAAAGCATCTGACACTGATTTTGGATCGCATTTTGAAACTGTTAACTCATGCAACACTTCCGGTGTTGTATTTTCCGCATTCTGTTTTCTCGGTCTTCCGGGCTTTCCAGTCCTCACAATCCTCGGTCTGCCTTTTTTTCTCTGCTTTGCATCAGCCATGTTAGAAGAGATTCCTCACTCGAGTTATCAGTGATGCTTTCAGGATTGGGTTTATCGCTAATATATACATTATCATCTTCTGGAGTGATATAACCATCACAATCCTCCTCATCGGGAGTATTATCCCCTTTTTTAACAACTACAGCCGTTTGGCTCTTAACCTCTCTATTTCGATCGCATTCGAAATAGAAAACATCTTCAGTTTGAGACTAACATGAATCATTGATACCTTTGAACGAATTTTCAAAAAATATAACGTCTCTTCCTATATTGATTGTTCCTTTCACTTTATCATACAGTCTGAGGGCTTTCGATTGGTCGGAGTATCCAACAAATGTTAACATGTCGCCCTTTGGCTGAAATTTTGAACGTTTTTTTGCTTTATCCAGAAGAACAGCATTGCAACTAAAAAACCCTCAAATGAAACACTGTAGGTTTCCGTCCAAACCAACATTCGTAAGCTGTCTTGCCTCCGAGAACCTCAGTAGGGGAACGATTACTTAAATAGGTTGCTGTGTTTATGGCTTCTGACCACATATTTGTGGGAGAGTCGATTCAGCAAGCATGCATCGAGCCATTTCGATTAAATTTCTGTTTACTCTTTCGGCTATTCCATTTTGTTGAGGATTGTAACCTACAGTCGTTTGCCGCCTAACACCATTACTTTCCAGAAATTTATCAAATTCAGTATTGATATATTCCCCGCCATTGTCACTGCGCAACGTCTTTAATGTAAAACCTGTTTGTTTTTCACACTTTATTTAAAAATTTTTAAATGCTTTTAGAGCTACGGACTTTTTCTTCAAGAAATATGTTTTAATATAACGTGAATGGTCATCTATGAAACACATAAAATACATTGACCCACCTTGCGATGCAAGTCTCATTGGCCCACATATTCACATTCACAAAATCACCAAGACGAATATCAGTGGAGCACACCTTGTGAAGCGGTGAATGCATTTGCTATTCCAGTACTGACTTATAGCTTTGGTGCCATACGATGGTCGCCCACAGAGATAAAAGTGATGCAGCGAGTAATGAGAACGATCCTCACAACTTATGGATTTCACCATCCCAAAGCGTGTACCGAGAGGATGGTGGCGCCGAGGAAAGAAAGCGGAAGGGGCCTACTTGATTTGTAAACTCTGCACGATAACCAAGTACAATCGCTACGAGACTATTTTTTTTCAAAAGCAGATATGTCTCTTCTTGCTAGTATGTTGGTCAGGGCGGATAAAAATCTGACACCTTTAAACTTAAATGGAAACTTTGAGAGACACGCACAAGATAAGGCAGCGAGAGAGCGCAACTGGGAAATAAATCCTCTCTATGGTCAGTATTACAGTGCCATAAAAGCCAGTAATGTTGATACATTCACGTCAAACAAATAACTTTTGAACGGCGAACTGTTTGCTGAAACCGAAGCTTTCATGATGGCAATACAGGACCGTGTGCTTTCTACAAGGAATTATAGGAAGTATGTGATGAAAGATACTAGTGTCGACGATGACAAATGTCGCAGGTGTGGAAATGACGCTGAGACGATTGACCACATTATATCAGGGTGCACTTCCCTCGTGGCGAGGGCGTATATGAGTAGGCATAACAATGTTGCGAATATTCTTCATAGTAGACTTCTAAATAAGTATCAGATTGCACACACAGAGTCCTTATTATGTATACCAGCCGGCACCTGTACAGGAGAATGAGACGGTGAAAATATACTTCGATCGCACAATCCACTCTGCGCATGCGAGGCTTCATAATCGTTCAGATATTACTATCGTTAACAAGCAAACACGAAAAGGGATATTTATAGATGTGGCGATCCCAGCAACGAGAAACATTGCCTGAACTTATTCAGAGAAGATAAGCAGATATGGTGAACTGGCGGTGGAGATAAAGCGGAGCTGGAATTTGAGTGAGATCAGGGGATTTGAGTGAGTACCGCATCTCAGAGCTGTCGTCACAGGCTCTGGTATGTGCCGCTTTCAAGCACTAAAACATCCCCCTCTTATCGGAACATGTCTCCAGCCTGGGACCGCTTTCGCATTACTTCGAGGTGGTGTTCTCGTTGGATCTTACCGGACCTCCCTCGTTGTGCCTGCGTCCAGGCCCCGCTTTCCTGCGACATACTTTACGTTACCGCTCTTCTTCCTTGTGCGTCTAGGAGGTCTCTGTACGCATTTTTCCTGCGAAGGATGTCCTGCACATGGAACACTACCGCGTACCATGTAGAATGGTCTGCTATCATCTGGCCGACGATCGTCTCCGGCGCTATATAGACTATTGTCTCTAATGCACTTCTGCACGAGTACCAATGTGCGCACGAGAAGAAGGTATGTTCTGCGTCATCCATCTCCGAGCAATAGAAGCATTGTGGGCAGCTCACATTGCCCATGGAGTGCAGGTATTTCCTGCAGTAGCCATGCCCAGTTAGGAACTGCGTAAGATAGTAGTCCACTTCGCCGTGGGCTCTCGTTATCCATGCGATTAGTTGTGGTATTAGTTTTGCAGTCCATCTTCCCCTGGAATCGGCTTCCCATCTCTGTTGCCATTTGTTTAGCAGTCGGTTCCTAGCCTCCTCCCTAGCAAGTTTCTTGCCGAGCTGATGCTTCGTCAGCCACGTTTCTCTACGTTCAACTGCAAGCAAGTCGATCGGTGCTGTTGACGCTAGAACAAGCACTGCAGGCTCTGAGACTGTTCTACTGCCCATATCTCTGTGCCATACAGTAGGATTGACTGGATAACTGTCATAAGCAAGCGTCTCTTGCTGGGTTTTGGGCCGCTTACGTTGCCCATCAGCTTGCTTAGCATGATAACCCTTTCGGCTGCCTTATCCGCTGCCATTTTAATGTGGCTCCAAAAGGTGAGTTTTCCGTCTAGCCTGACCCCAAGGTATTTCAAACTACGAGCTGTCTCGATTTCAGCCTCTCCGATCTGCCAGATAATGACGTCGCGTATCCTCTTTCGCGTGAGAACGGCTATCTCAGTCTTGTGGTCAGCCAGGTTTATTCCATGGTTTGTCATCCACCATTTTATGCGTCTTATTATATTATGCGTATATATTATATCTTATTATGTATGCGTATTATACAGGGGCATGCAATAATTCAACATACTCCGCCTCAAACCAAATTCGTTACTTTATACATATATATATACAACTAATCTTTATGTGAATTTATGTTTAACATTTTGCAACAATTAATATGTTTTTCTTTTTAGTAAACAAGTCCGCAACATTTTCTGATGATGGCACATATTTGATTACAATTTCATTTGCTTCGTATTTCTCACGTATATAATAGAACTTGAAATCGATGTTCTTGTTTTTTTATGTGCGTTGGGATTTTTCACGAGAAATTGTGCTCCTTGATTGTCACAGCATAAAGTTGTCGGTTTAGTTAGAACTGAGGGTTACAACTCCTTGTTTTTGGATTCCAGCAATCGCTCCGCCAGCTAGAAATATTGCATATCCGCTATATGATTTGCGATCAATGGAATCAGATCCCCAGTCGGCATCTGTGTAACAAATTAAACCGTCATTACAATACTTGTAACTTATTGACGATTTTGTTGTATTCTTTATGTATGTTAATATATGCTTTGCGGCAATTAAATGCCCCTTGTGAGCATGAGTGTTGAACTGGGATAAATAAGAAGTTACGTGAGCAATATCTGGCCTAGAAATGGTTGACAAATACATTATGGCTCCGATTAATGACTGGTAATCCTTAACATCTGAAGTACAGTTCTTCTTGTCACATTTATGTAAAATTGTTCCACTTGCAAACGGAGTGTGCACCGGCTTGCATTCGGACATATTCCTCTGCTTTAAAATTTCTAACGTGTACTTATTTTGATGTATTAATATTTCACCTCGATCGCCGTCTCTCTCAATTTCCATTCCTAAATAGTACGAAATTGGTCCTCGATCGATTGCATCTACTTTCATGTTTAGATTAAAAAATTGTTTCCATCATCGTCTCCTTGGAAGAGCAAGCTAGGATTGTGTCATCAATATATAAGGCTAATATATTGAATTCATTTTGTCTCATCATAACATACACACAATTATCAGTTAAACATCTTTTAAAACCAATACTTAAAAAATACCTCATTTGTCCTTTTTGTTCCACTCAAGTCCTGCCTGTTTTAATCCGTATAATGATGTTTTTTGATTCCGGTTTTTTTAAGAAGTTCCCAAGTGTTGTTTCTAATTCAAGAATCGTATTCTGCCTGCATAGCAACCTTCCATTCCTTAGAATTATCCGAGTTTAAAGCATCTGACACTGATTTTGGATCGCATTTTGAAACTGTTAACTCATGCAACACTTCCGGTGTTGTATTTTCCGCATTCTGTTTTCTCGGTCTTCCGGGCTTTCCAGTCCTCACAATCCTCGGTCTGCCTTTTTTTCTCTGCTTTGCATCAGCCATGTTAGAAGAGATTCCTCACTCGAGTTATTAGTGATGCTTTCAGGATTGGGTTTATCGCTAATATATACATTATCATCTTCTGGAGTGATATAACCATCACAATCCTCCTCATCGGGAGTATTATCCCCTTTTTTAACAACTACAGCCGTTTGGCTCTTAACCTCTCTATTTCGATCGCATTCGAAATAGAAAACATCTTCAGTTTGAGACTAACATGAATCATTGATACCTTTGAACGAATTTTCAAAAAATATAACGTCTCTTCCTATATTGATTGTTCCTTTCACTTTATCATACAGTCTGAGGGCTTTCGATTGGTCGGAGTATCCAACAAATGTTAACATGTCGCCCTTTGGCTGAAATTTTGAACGTTTTTTTGCTTTATCCAGAAGAACAGCATTGCAACTAAAAAACCCTCAAATGAAACACTGTAGGTTTCCGTCCAAACCAACATTCGTAAGCTGTCTTGCCTCCGAGAACCTCAGTAGGGGAACGATTTCTTAAATAGGTTGCTGTGTTTATGGCTTCTGACCACATATTTGTGGGAGAGTCGATTCAGCAAGCATGCATCCAGCCATTTCGATTAAATTTCTGTTTACTCTTTCGGCTATTCCATTTTGTTGAGGACTGTAACCTACAGTCGTTTGCCGCCTAACACCATTACTTTCCAGAAATTTATCAAATTCAGTATTGATATATTCCCCGCCATTGTCACTGCGCAACGTCTTTAATGTAAAACCTGTTTGTTTTTCACACTTTATTTAAAAATTTTTAAATGCTTTTAGAGCTTCGGACTTTTTCTTCAAGAAATATGTTTTAATATAACGTGAATGGTCATCTATGAAACACATAAAATACATTGACCCACCTTGCGATGCAAGTCTCATTGGCCCACATATATCAGTGTGAATTACTTCAAGTGGACTCTTAAGAATAACATAAGGATAGCTTTTATAAGGCTTGGAAGATATTTTGCATAACGAGCATTTAAGACAAGAAAAATTTTCGGGCATGATAACTTTCAAGCCGCGAACCATAGCTTTATTAGACAAGGAACATAAATCGTGAATATTAAGATGACCAAAACGCTTATGCCATAATTCATGGTCCAAATCTTTAGATTCCAACATTACATGGATTTCATTATTTTGAAAAATTCCATTATGCAAATTGGCTACGAAAAGTACTTTATTGCTTTTGTCATTTACATATGCTTGATTTTTTGTGAATTTTACGCTTTTCTCATTCGCAATGATTTTGCTCACTAGCGCAATGTTAATATAATCAGATTTTACAAGAATTTTTGCCTTACCTTGAGCTAATACGCTCTCACCAGTGGCTAATAAGATTCTTTGCTCGCATTTTTCTAACAATGAAAACCGGTTTTTTTCGTGGCACGTATGTGAGGACGCTCCGCTGTCCAAAATCCAATCCTCCTTGTTTTTTGGATTGAGTACTTCATAAGCGCTCAGCGCAACTTCTAATAACCTGTTTCGACTATTTCTGCACTGTGATCTAATATGCCCACGTAAGCCACAAGTATAACACCTGATATTTTTATATCTGTTCGCATAATTTCCGCGTTCTCCTTTGCGTCTCTCACTATATGCTCTTTCTTCGTTCGAGGATTTAGCAACAAGAACATGCGCTCCAACCGATCCAAATTTTTCACCCCGTCTCTGCTCTTCCTCCAAAATTTTTACCTTCAGTTGTTCCAGGCGGTAATTTATCTCGGCTTTCATTCGCTACCAAGAAATTTTTCATTTCTCCAGGCGAGCTGCATAATAACAATATACAAAGAAGATCGTCTTGCATAACGACATCGATTTCTTTAAGATTATCAACTATACTTGAAAAATTATTAACTTGCACTCCAAATTTTTCATCATACTTAAACTGGAATTTAGCCAGTTGCTTAAACAACTTTACCTTCCTAACAGGACCCTCGTCTTGGTACATCTCATGCAATTTGGCCCACGCTTCCTTGGCCAATGTATAATTTTTCAGATTTATTAACTCTGACGACTTGACGCTCAACAGTATGGCTGCCAAAGCCTTTTGATCGATTACCTTCCAAGTTTCCTTTTCCTTGGCTTCAGCATTAGGATCACATGACTGCTCAATAACCATCCAGTAGCCCAGAGTGATTAGCAGGCTTTTCATTTGAACAGACCAGCTAGCGAAGTTTTCTCCATTTAGTTTTTCGATTTGCATTAGTAAATTTGCCATACTTATGGATGAACTTTATTTTAATATATCGAATAAAAAAACTTTCCGTTAATCTTTTATACGGTACCTGGGCCCATAACCCTAGTTAGAATTTGCAGCGAAAATAAAATGCACGTCTGTTCAACTTGGTGACTTTATTCAAGTGACGAGTAATAATGAGAAGAATAAGAATAAGTAGAAATAAGTATGTACAGTTATGAGAATTTGGATTGTACAGTATTATACAGGGGCATGCAATAATTCAACAAATAATAATAATAATAATAATAATAATAATAATAATAATAATAATAATAATAATAATAATAATAATAATAATAATAATAATAATAATAATAATAATAATAATAATAATAATAATAATAATAATAATAATAATAATAATAATAATAATAATAATAATAATAATAATAACTATTTGTTTTGATAAGTGAAGTAAAGCAAACCAAGCATTGTGCTTCATTGAAATCATTACAAATACATAAAAATTCGATTTGATACTTTAAATCAATAATTTTATTTTTTATTAAATAATATAATTTTTTGGGTGTAGCATAATCAAATGAGCGCAGCATACAGTCCTACTTCATTGATGGTTTGATGGGTACTGACGTATTTCGGCAAATACACTCAATGATACATATTATGCCACTCAAAAATTGAGTGCCCAAATGGCTGCTCTTGGACATCACTGCTCTAAACCCTTTAAGCAGTATGCTAAATGAAACAAACTATGGTTTTTATATAAGAAATGAAAGGTGTAGCATTTTCAAAATTAATCACCTTTTATATATGGACGACCTCAAGATCTATACATCGACGAGAAAACATCTTGATCTCACTCTTGGTATTGTCAAATTGTTCAGTGACGACATACAAATGAAGTTTGGTACCGATAAGTGCAATAGAATTGCAATCAACCGAGGATACAACCAGGATAAGCGGAGGATCTTTATGGTATCATGGAAAAGAGACAAGATGAACTGTACAAATACCTAGGCCTGGCACAGAGTAGACAGATCGAACACTGCAAAGTGAAGAAAAATTTAATAAACACAGTGGTTGGAAGAGTGCATAAACTTGCCAAATCAAAACTCAATGGCAAAAACCTTATAAAAGCAATTAACACCTATGCTATTTCCTTGCTAGCGTACAATTTTGGTGTCATAAAATGGTCTGCTACAGATACAAAGGAAAATACGAACCACACTAACCAAACACCTCATTCACCATCCGAAATACTGTGTTGAGAGAATGGTCCTACCAAGAAAACTAGGAGGAAGAGGGCTAATAGACATTCAACTCCTGCAGGACAATCAATTAAAATCATTGCGAAGATACTTTCACGAAGCAGCGTTTTCATCTGGGATCCTAGGAGCAATAAAAATAGCTGATGATGCACTCACTCCGCTAAACCTCCGTAACCCTGAAATGGAGAGTGCTGCCTCAGGCATAACTGACAGATTTAATAAGTGGTCCTCCAAAATCTTGCATGGGAAATACTACCATATGCTTCATAACCAACATGTTGACTTAGAATTGTCAAACAGATGGCTGGCCAAAGGTCAGCTGAAACGGAAGGACTGATGTTCGGAATACAGGATGAAGTTATCGCTACGAGGAACTATATTAAATACATTGCGAAGGATATAAACGCTCATGAGGACCACATTATATCCGCTTGTCCGCTACTCGCACAAAGTGACTATTTGAAGCGCCATAATAATGTTGCTAAAATAATACACATAGAACTCCTTAGAGTATACAATAGTTAGCCGGTTAGTGAGCAAAACGATTACCTTTACGAACCAGAAGCAGCTATAGAAACCCAAGACATCAAAATATATTACGATAGAACAATTTTCACTCTGCACCGGAGAGAACATAACAGACCGGACCTAACAGTACTCAACAAAATGACGAGAGAGGCGTATCTTATCGACGTTGCAATACCATTGAGCAGAAAGCTGGAAAGGGCATACTCGGAGAAAATTGTTAAGTATTCGGAGCTAGCAGGAGAAATAAAGATACAGTGGAATATAAAATCAGTTAAAGTAGTCCCTGTTGTTATATCTAGCGTAGGTATTGTTCACAAAAGTCTAAGAAATAATCTCGAGAGCGTTAATTTAGATCTAAGAGTTATAGACAAAATTATTAAGCCTGTGATAATTGATACATGTTATATTGTTAGAAAATTCCTACAGTAATATTGTAATAATTTTATATAATATTGTAATAAATTTATATAATATTGTAATAATTTTATATAGTATTGTAATAATTTTATATAGACCAAGAGTCTCTAAAATAATTTTTGTAAATACCATGGAATGAGAAATAAAGGAATAATAATAATAATAATAATAATAATAATAATAATAATGATATGTCGGGTAGGTGGGAAATCAAATACCACCTGCGGCGTCTTTACCTCATGTTAGAAGCGGACTTAAAAAGTTACCTGCCAGGAGGTATAAAATGAAAACAGCATAATAATGACTACGAGTGAGGAATATAACTTGGGGACATCGGATAACCCCACCGCTTCGGGATCGCTTGTTAACTCCCGCGCACAAGGTTTGGTACCTGGGCCGAATGCGAGAAGTGAGCTACAGTACACACCAAACAATAGGACTACTACCCTGCAATCAAGTGATCAGCAGGCACAATCTGATGCAGCTCTCACGCAAGTTAATGGACGTCAGCGCAGAAAATGGAACACTTATATTAACGAAACCTTACTGCGTCTTTATTATATTGTCACCAACTGCGAAACAAATATGACAACATACAGAACTGAGCTACGCTCTCTGTTCGTTGCTCAATGTCCTGAATTTAACGTAACTGAACAACGTCTCTCCGACCAAGTACGTGCAATCCATCGAAACAATCTTGTACCTGAACTGAGACGTGGGACAATAAGGGCAGAAGTCGAAAACCAGAGGACACCTATTAATCAGCACAATCAATCTAGTCAAATAGATGCAATCAATCAAGCAGCTGAACTCGTTATTCACGCCGCAACAGAAATCACAAACATGGAAAGCTATAACCACCCTGAAATCCAAGGACCGGATAGAGAGACATCAAACCCTCAAAATCAATTTGAGCAAGAAATCCATTTCGTCTTTGGACAACAGAAAGCACTCTTCTGTGGAACTGATCCTCTTAATCGACCAAATATACCGAAAATCAACACGTCAAGACGCAAGGCGACAAAGAACTCCGCGCAATTATGTATTGCAAAGAATACAAAACAAGATTAATGACCTACGAGGCTCGATTGAGAGAATTAAGGCATTCTTGGCAGGAAACCCTTCGAGGAGACTGCAAAATAGAGTTAAGGCAATAAGCTCGAAACATTGTAATCACTCTAGGTATGAATCGAACCATGATAACGCAGCCCACGTAATGGATACGCTAATTCAAAAACTTTCGGTACAGACATCGAAGCAGAGGAAACTCAAGATCTCCTTAAGTAGGAGAGAAAATAACAAAGTCTTCAAAACCAAAGAAAAAGTATTCTATAGAAACCTAAGACTCCAACGCTCAATGTGCAATGACGAGATGCCTGATGTTAGAGACATCGAATGCTTCGGGGGAGATACTTGGTCGACCCCAAAAATACATAACTCAAATTCTATATGGATCAAAGAAGAGAAAGAGAGATTCCTTAGAGTAAGAGAGATGACAAGCAACACAATTTCAATGAATACCCTCAAAGAAATTCTTGCAAGAGCTCATAATTGGAAAGCCCCAGGAGCGGACAAAGTACAATATTTTTGGTACAAGCGCTTTGGAGCTATACATCTGAAATTACTTAATCTTCTCAATAAAGCCCTCATAAAACCTACAGACATGCCAGGCTTCATAGTGAAGGGAATCACGTACTTCCTGCCAAAAGGTAATGGCTTTAATAGAACTCCTGCAAATAAGAGACCCATAACCTGCCTGCCAACATTGAACAAAATAATGACGGCATGTGTGAATAGGATGGTTTACGAGCATCTAAGTACCCACGAAATACTATGCGGCGAACAGAAGGGATGCAGCAAAGGAGCTCGAGGATGCAAAGAACAACTCACTGTAGACCAGGTTATTATCGAGCAAGCCACAAGAAAACATAGGAATCTATATGTCAGCTACATCGACAATAAAAAGGCTTTCGATAGTGTGCCGCATACATAGCTCATCGAGGTCCTTAGAATATACCGCATTCACCCAAGGGTGTTGCGTTCCTTATGCATATCATGGGTAAATGGAAAACGTGCATTGAGATATTTAACAACGGCACCCCATTAAGAACCAAATACATTCCCATTAAATCAGGCTTACTTCAGGGAGACTGTTTCTGTGCCCTATGGTTCTGCATCGCAATCAACCCTCTCAGCAACATGCTCAACTCGACCAAATATGGCTTCAAGATAAAATCAAATAGTCTTGAGTTCAACATCAATCATCTCCTGTATATGGATGACCTGAAAGTATATGCGTCCACAAAGGCTAATCTAAACCTCCTGCTACAAACCGTGAACATGTTTAACAAGAGCATCAAAATGGATCTTGGACTAAGCAAATGCAGGACTCTCAGTGTAGTAAGAGGGAAAGTGTCACCATCAAGTCAGTCTGAAATACTCGGAATTAAAGATATGCAACGAAACGAGATCTATACCTATTTAGGAGCGGCTCAGAATAACACAATGGACTCCGCAAAAATAAAGAAAGACCTCACCATGGAATTTAAAGGACGGATACATAAAATTGGGAAATCTCAATTAAATGGAAGAAACTAAATCAAGGTGATAAACACCTATGCCATACCTGTGCTAACTTATAGTTTTGGTATTATCAAATGGTTCATAACAGATCTCGAAGACCTACAAAGGAAAATCCTTGGCCCAATACAACCTCCACCACCCAAGATCATGCGTAGAGAGGATGACGATGCCCTGACGAGAGGGAGGGAGAGGACTCATAGATCTTCTTAACATGCATGCGAAGCAAATAATATCACTAAGGCAGTACTTTGCTGAGAAAAGCCGTAGCTCAAATCTGGCAAAAGCAATTATAGAAGCTGATGACAACCTAACACCATTAAATTTAAAGAACCAGCCTCATATACAACCACCCAGTATGGATGAGAGAAGGCGTGCTTGGGCAGCAAAACCTTTGCACGGGAAAGACTATCAAGCACTGAATAGTGAAAATGGTGACACTGAAACGTCAAACTTATGGCTACAGTCAGGAGAGTTGTTTTCCGAAACCGAAGGTTTCATTATTGCCATTCAGGATGGAGTCATCGCTACCCGAAACTACATAATGTTTATAATGAAGGACAATACAGTTGAAGATATTTACCGAAGATGCGGGAGACCTAATGAAACAATTGAGCATATCATATCGGGATGCACAAGGCATGGTACTAACAGATTATCTCAAAAGACATAACAACATCGCTAAACTTTTCCATCAAAGATTGTGTCAAAACTTTGGGCTCATACAGGAGCCTTACTACCGGTATGAACCAGAAGCCGTGATGGAGAATAATACGGTCAAGATTCTCTATGACCGGACGCTCCGCACTGTCAAACGCGTTGAGCACAACCGACCCGATGTGACGATACTAAACAAGAGAGACAGGACTGCAGTACTGATTGATTGCGCGGTCCCTAATAACCATACCATCGAAAAATCTTATGATGAAAAAAGAAGGAAATACGAGGACTTAGCGATGGGCATTAAAAACCAATGGAATTTACGTACGGTCAAGACAATACCACTAACCATCAGTGCAACAGGACTTGCGAGATCTCAACATCAATCAACATCAGTGCAACAGGACCTGCGAGATCTCAACATCAATGAACAATTTATTGCAAGAGCACAAAAATCAATTATACTAGACACATGTCATATACTTCGCAAATTTTTAAGTTAGAATCGTTATATTTTTATGTTAAACTTAGGTTTTGAAAATGTAATGTATATAGCCGTAAAATCGAGAAATAAAATTATAATAATAATAATAATGATAATGATAACAATAATAGTAAAAATAATAATAATAATAATAATAATAATAATAATAATAATAATAATAATAATAATAATAATAGTAATAATAATAATAATAATAATAATAATAATAATAATAATAATAATGAAGGTGTCGTACCCAAACAACTTCAAATGGAATTAGAAGGATTAGATCTAAAACTTAACATCATAGATGTAATGCAAAAGGCTGTGATCATCGATACCTGTAATATAACGAGAAACTTCATGAATATTTGTTAAATAAAATAGCACATAAGATATATTTTGTATTAGGCTAAGGTCTCCAAAATATATTACTATTACCCATTAAGGAGAAAAATAAAGATAATAATAATAATAATGATAATAATATTAATAATACAGTAGAATCTCAGAAAGATGAACGGTTCTATAAGTTGAACTACCCAGAAGGAAGAAGGGAATATTGTTAACTTTGAATACTCTATAAGATGAACGTGCAGAATTTTTGGTGCCTAAAAACATGAACGTTATATTTTTGTTACGTCGATTACGCCATCGGAAGGCATCAATACAAACTTTGGACATGCTACAATAGGCATCAAGACAAGCCGTGGACATGCTGCAAGATGTTTTTCCTGATGTTCAGTGCACGATTGGTGATATAAAAGAGTGGAATGAAGATGTGGTCCTCTTATCGTCAGATGCTGAAGAGGACCTTGTATCTCCAGAGAGCAGTGCAACCGAAAAAGCGAATGCCGATGTAGTGAAACCAGCAGAAGCGATTTCAGCCATCAACACATGCTTAATATTTTCGGAGCAATGTGAAGCCGATGTTTCAACAAATTTAAGTCTGCGGAATTTAAGAGAGAAGGCCATAAGCAACTTTTTACTTGTCAGCAAACAAAAATTCATAATTTCTTTTGTTGTGGTTACCTCCTGGAAATGATGATCCTCCCAAAGAAAAGACCGGAATGCCTTCTAGTGTTCTTTATTTTTCCTCTCAACTATGCAGCGGCAGTCTACGCGCTATCGGCTCACAAACAGAACTCTACCTTTTAACATTAAATCATTTTTACTTAAGCTCGCCGACGGCTACGTCGGCGAAACTAAAGTGGACCGGTATGTCGCAATTCCACTATTTTGCAATATTAAATTCTTAATATTAATATTTGCCAATATTAACGTCGGCAGAATTAAATTGGGAACGATTTAATTCTTCCGCGTTTGCTCTTTGCTTTTTATTTTAGCTAATTTTATTTATTCGGAAAGCTTCTTGGCTTGAGCTCGAGAAAAGCTATTTGGTGGCAATTAGCTTCCACACTTGCTACCATGCAGACGGTGCTGGTTACTATCTTGGCTTTCCAGAGCTTTGCCCGGAGTTTATAATTAGCTTCCACACTTGCTACCATGCAGAGTGCTGGTTGCTAGCTTGGCTTTCGAGCTTCCCAAAACAAAATGCTTGGCTTGCACTAAAGGCTGAACTTGACCTTGACTCACTAACTGAGTTATTAACAAGTGCCAATGTTCTTGCCTTGATAGTGTGAATGCGACATACAACATCCCTCCACCCTTAGGGAAAGAAAAAATTAATATCGTGAAGCGATATCGTGAAGCGATATTAATTTTTTCTGTACAATATGATACAGGAGTGGTTTATTCTAATTCTCTAATATTATGTAACTTAAATCTACTTTAAGTTCTACCTTAGTGTATCCTCGTTGTTCACGTGTGTTGTGGTTGTTGTGTGTGAAGTCACGCAGCTCCTGGACTTGTTCCCATGTACTCTCTAAGCTGTACCAAACGCTGTACTTATTGCAGTTGTAGATCCTGGTTCCTGGATTATCCTGCTACACTTAGCGAACCAACAGCACCATGAACTCAGACCACGAAAGTACCACAACCACCACAACCACCACAACCATCGGTTTGTACTTCCAACTGCATTCCAATCAGAGAAATTAAACTGCAGCCAACTTCGTTGCTATTTTCATTGCGTCTTTTCTAATTACTTAATTAGAAATTCGTCAAGTGCGATCAATGCACCTTCTTCAACGATTGTCTGCACGGAGTTTGTTTATAAACGTGCAATTAAATAGAATCATGCTCTGTAATGATGTAGTGTGATATCCGTAAGTATGACAGACTACAGCCTGGTCCGGTGTCAAAGACGACCTTTTGTCCCGAGATAAACTTCAGGTGTGGTGTGTTCATTGCCTCTCAGATTGGTGACGACATCCAGGAAATTGATTGGTACGTAGCGGCATTAAAATTTTAGAGTTTCCAGAAAAAAAAACGCGAATGACATCTCTGGATCAAGTCGGCAGCATAGCAGCGACATGCGAATTTTGGGGTTTTTGTCGCCGTTGTTGTTGCTGCTTGCTCGATGTTGTTATGGGTGTTGTTGTCTTAACTATATCTATTGAATACAAATTACTGTATTATACAAACAGTATATTTTCACTGTTTACACTCTATTGTATAATGCTGTATTAGCGAGTATATAATATTGAATTATAATTACATTTTTAATTTACTTTTACTAAACAATTTATTTAATTTTAGTAATTTCATTAAATATAATTGAATTGAAATTTACTGAGCCTTTTTTTTTTTAGCAAAACTATAAGTTTACAAAAATTGAAATTACAATTGTGGACAACAATTAAAGACTATAATGTATTATCTAAACAACATAATGTATATGTACAGCAGCATCAAACTTGTTAATAAGAAGAGAACATTGAAGAAAACAATAACATGAACATTAAACGCTCTTGCTCCCGGAGCTGACATTTCATTAAATATAACTAATTAAAGTAACTACTAATTAATTTCTCCTTGAAAATACCATATTCTAATACATAACATAGTACATTATTTTTCAATTTATTAATAGTTTTCTTCTTCTTTTACTCATTTTAGCTTCGTTTTAATAAGCAAATTTTCTTGCTTGCTGAAACGATTTTTTTTTTCTCTCTTCTTTTCCTTTTTAATTTTTACTTTTTCGTTATTAAACGTTCGCAATTAAACGCGTCGCAAGCATAAAGTGCTTGCGGAGTGCAATGCCCTAAAAACGGCTTGAAACAATTCTTCCTCAGGTTTTTTTCCCCCTTTTTTCTGGTTTTGAATTTCTTCAGTTTTCAAAAACCTGGATTGTTGCTGTTTTGGAGCAACTAGGTAATTTGTACCCTTTTTTGTACAAATGCTGTAATTTGCGTTTAAGTAAGCAGGTCTTTGCTTACTGAAACGCAGGTAGTTAAAAGTTAGTGATTAGTTTCAATTAGTTGTGTTAGTAAAAATTTTGTTTTTTTTTTTTATTTTCTTGTCGTTTGTTTCTTTTTTTAAAACTTCTCCTTTTTTTATATTTAATTTTTTTTGTTTTTCTCTTATCTTATTCTACATATTTTTCTCTTTCTGATTTTTTCTTTTTTTTTTTAAAACAATTTCTTTTATTAATTCTTAAAATATTTTTTAATGTTTTCTTTTTTTTTTCTTTTGTATATTGTGTATATTTTTTTTCTATTCTTTTCAATATTTAGGGTTAGTTTGTAAGTAAGATTTCGAATCGTTGGACATTGTTTTAGGCCATCTTTGCCAATGTCATATCCTTTGAATTGGTGAGGATTGCCTTCTTCTCGGCTCAATTTC
The DNA here is from genome assembly GCA_922984085.1 of Sicus ferrugineus. NCBI lineage: Eukaryota > Metazoa > Arthropoda > Insecta > Diptera > Conopidae > Sicus > Sicus ferrugineus. Next base: position 18,354,814 of record OV277348.1, read on the forward strand.
CAGCGAATGAACTAAAATTGAATTCTACTATCCTTCATTAGCTAGAAAATATATAATACACACTGAAATAATCTAAAATGGAACTGGATTACTTTTAGCTCGCATCCAATATGTCTCACATATTGGTTTGAGTCTTTGAATATGTACTGTGTAATATGTATTGTGTAATGTAATGTGCACCTTATGAATATGTATTCACATATTAACCTGACCTATTCTCCCTATTCACCCATTGACCTGAATGCTTATACCCAGTGTTCATACGCATCTAATGTAGGGTGTAAAAAATGTAAGCTGTTATGCATTTCCTGCGGATGTTTTCGCGAATATTGATTATTTCGCTTAATTTCAATTTATTTTTTTAGTTACTTCCCCCGCTGAAATTGCAATTTTAAAACCTTTTTACTACCTTAGCGTTTTGCATACTCAGGGAAAATCGAAGTTCGCCCTGTGGAAATGCAGTATAAATTCGCGCGGTTTTCTCTGTCAATAATTAGTTTACTTCAAGTGATCCGCTAGTACTTTAAATCTTAAAATGTTCAATTTGCTCTATCCTGTGCAACACTATCGGCTACCACTGGGGCTTTACATGGTTGCCCTGCTGAAGGATGTTGAGAACAGGCGATGGGATCTGGAACCCCTGGTTCTGGCGATACAAGGTCTCCAGGAGGACTTTAATGAACACCCTACTATCCGGAAGTTGTGGTTGATTTTGGATCTCCTCCGCGTTCTTCGCTCGGATGACCCCGAGATCCCGGAATTATTCCCTAGCCTGCGGGTTTTGGAATAAATACTAAATTTTCACTTTGTATTTAATAAATTCCTTTTTAGATTATTATAATTATACAATAAAAAGTAAAAGAAAAACAAAATTTAACAGATGAGTTTTTATCCTATTAGTTTCCGACGTTTGGGTTTCAGATTTTTTTTTTCCTTCAAAGTTTTTAACGAGGTTTGTTTTTTTTTCTGCTCTATATACAAGCTTCATATAAACCTTGTTCTGAAAACTAGAAACACAACAAAATAATAATAATCAGTCAAATCGGTCCGCCCGTTCTCAAGTGATGGCGTTACATACATGTGGTATTCATTTTTACATATACAAATTTATTTATTGCCTTTGTTACAAGAGAAAAAAAAAAATTCCCTTATTTATATTTTTTTTTATTAAATTTCCTTATATATATATTCATTAATCGGATACTTCAACTGCTTAGCGTGCATCTGGCTTTAGGCGTTGGAATTGAATGGGCGCTCAGCGTTGGATTCTGCTCGTTGGTTTCGCACCTCTCTTAGTGTTGATTCGTGTATCACTTCGATGGTTGGTCTTTGGATAACTTGTTGCACTGACGTGTTGACTGGTCGCTTTGTTTTGCGCCGTATGTATACAATTACTAGTGCTATCATAAGCATTGTTCCCACTGTTGCAGATGCTCCTGCTATTTCGACTACCTGTTGTCTCTGTTGAATTGTTTGCGTCATCTCGGCCCGTTTGATTTCTGCATGTAACTCTACTAGATCCTTCTCCCCGGCCTCCAATGTTTGCCTTAGCCTGGTATGATCCGTTACTATGATTGGTCGTAGATTTGTTTCGGTCTTCGTGTTCAGTGTTGCGTTTGTTAAGTTGTCCCTTAGGAACTGTATTAATTTGGAATGGTCTATTTTGTCGTGTATCTTGCTCATTTCATTAGTGTGACTTCCTTCGAACTCTATTGTACTGTCCTGATTATGTATTTTGCATTGTTCTGTTATTGTTAATATACCTGCTCCTTTCAGAGCTATTGTATTTGATCCAGTTCCGCACGTTGTTTCAAATATGTTGTTTCGTCTGAAGTTGTATAGCCATTTATTGGGTGTTTCCATTTTTACTATCATTCCCCCGCTTGCCGGGGTTGCCGTAGCAATGCATACGTTTTTAATATCTTCATTATTATGCTGCTGTAACGCTATTTCGCATGTTGGGTGCCTACCACTTAATTTTTTTCCTCGACTTTTACATATTAGCGTGTCCTGTGTTGTAATTCCGTTTTTCTCTATTGTATTGGTTATGAGGTTGCAGTTATCTATATCATTTTTTGTCAAAGCCATGAATTGCCATTCTTCTTTTGATTCGGCCATGTATTCGAATGTTGGTTTCACTGTTAAATCGTAAGTTGTATTAGTAAATATTACCATCTGGTATATTTTGTATATTGTAAAAAGTTCTTCCTCAGGCAATGGTATTGTTATTCTTATCAGTGTATCCCCTGCAGTGGTTAGAGTATTCACCTTAGCTAGTTGATGTATCCTGAACACATCACTTAGCAACCATTTGGCCTTATTCGTTAGGTCCAAACTTCCTATTTGCTCCTTGAGATCATCCCCTTGTAATATGGAAGGGTGCAGTGTTCCTCTGTAAAAGTCATCCAGAATTTGAATCTCCAACTCCTGTTTTCCTTGTATTTCTACTAGGCTAGCTTGTATTGCGGCTTGTATTTCTATTGTGCGCAGTAAGTATTCTACTTGCGCTATTTTATGTTCGTTTCGGTTATTTATGACTATTTGGTTAGCTACGGTGTTGGCTAGATCCCTTTGTAGCTTGTCTATTTCTTCTGCTGATTGTTTTAAAGCTGTCGTGGTTTTATTATACGTTGACTTCATTACCGTAACTTGTTGTTCCATTATTTTATATGTTTCCGCCTGTCGGTTATTTAAATCTTCCAGATGGTTGTGGATTTCGGTTGCGTCTTTCTGACTCATGGTTCCAAAGGCCCAGTTCAACGCATCTCCCACAAACTCTAGGGCTCTTTTATTCCTTTTTTTAATTGCTTAACCGTGGCCTTCAACGGCTGATTCAAGTTTAGACAGGCTTCTTTAAACTTGTTTATTTCTAGTTGTCTGTTTAAATGTTCTCTATGTACTCTTCCAGTTCGTTTATTACTCCCTGAAAGTCGTTACGTTCTATTTTCGTTAATATTGTCCACGTATCCTTGAAAAATAGTGCACGATTAGTTCTTTCAAATACCAGTGGCGTTTCCTTTAACTTTTCTATTTCTACGGGCAGGCGTGCCTCCATCTGCCTTACCGCTAATAGCACCCAAAGAATTTGCGTTATCATTCTTGATTCTCGTGTATTTTGCCTTGTGACGAAAAACTGCGTAAATGTTTATGTATCTATAAATAAAAAAAAAAAAAAAAAATGTTTTTTCTTTTTCTTCCAATTTCTATTCTCAAGTTATAATTTACATCAGTGTTTGCTCTGATTCCTTTCTTAATGTCTGTATAATAAAAAGATAATTTTATATTACCATATAATATGTAATATAAAATTATATTACCATATAATATGTAAAATAAAAATTATAAAATTAACATGTAATATAAAATCTTATCAATCCTATTCTATATATTTATTCTATCTTACTCATAATCAGGTGGCTATTGTTATTATCATTACTTTCCGATTAATCATATTTTCTTATCTACTATTATATAATTTTAGTAAGTTATTGTGGAAAGGTTTTTCCCTCCCCTTAACATTTAAAACTGTCGTAATTGGACTTTTAATTTTTGCTACCTTATATGGCCCTACCCATACTGGGGAAAACTTATTCTTCCTAGTTTGATTCTTAATCAATACACTATCTCCTACCTTAAATTCTACTAAATTTAACTTAGCATCATATTGCTCCTTTGCTATTTGCTTGGCCCTCTCTTGACTTTTCCTCACTATTTCGTGAGCACTTTGTATTTGAAATTTTAATACTTTATTCGGATCTTCGGCATTATATACCGGACTACACTTTCTTTTTAAGTTAGTCGGCATCTCTGTATCGAATCCAAATAAAGTACGGAACGGTGTCTGTTTGGTCGTAATGTGGGGTGTGTGGTTGTGAACATGCATCGCTGCAGTTAACCATTGATCCCAATTCGACCCGTCTTCTTTAGCAAAACTACGCAAATATTCCGCTAAAGGTCTGTGGCTTCTTTCTAATGAACCATTAGCTTGCGGATGGTATGGAGTTATATGTAATTTTTTAATACCTAACAATTTATAAGTATCTGAGAAAAATTTCGAAATGAAATTAGTTCCGTTATCTGTAATTAGAATTCGCGGAATTCCGTAACGCGTGATCACTTCATCATAAAAGGCCCTGGCAACAGTACTGGCTTCCGCGTCTGGGAGAGCTGTACATGCCATAAATTTCGAAAAATCATCCTGAAAAGTTAAAATGTACTTATTTCCGGACACAGTTTCTGGTAGAATACCTACTATGTCCATGTAAACTTTATCAAATGGCTTCATTGGTGTATCTGTTAGCACCATGGGCATTTTCGTTAATCTCGAACTTTTGTTCGCTTGACATTTCGGACATTTCTTAACATAATCTTTGATTTGTCTTTGCATTCCTGGCCACCTATATTGTTGCCTGATTCTTAGGTAAGTTTTCACCGCTCCTTGGTGACCTCCTAATGGTGTATTATGGAAATCTTTTATAACGGTCTCTATTTCTTTTGGGTTTTCTAATAAAATTGTGTTTCCGTTTTGTGTTATACTTGGAGTGTCAGGTTCTACAGACATCGGACTTGTACTTGTTTTATCACTACTTTTCTGGTACTTCATTTCTATTTCCCTTGTTCCAGACCGGGTCTGGACTGCTGTCACTACATTACGATTTTGAGGAATTCTACTCAAAGCGTCTGCGCATAAATTTTTCTTGCCTGGCTTATATATGATTTCGAAATCATACTCTGACAACTTGTGTCTGAATCTTGCCAGTCTTGATGTTTGGTCCTTTAAATTGGCTATTCCTTTCAATGGCTGGTGATCAGTAAAAATTTTAAAATGTCTGCCTAGGAGATATGCTCTGAAGTTTTTTGTGGCCCAAACTATTGCCAAGAATTCCTTTTCTATTGTTGAATATCTTTGTTCTGTGTCGCTCAGCGCTCGGCTAGCGAAAGCTATTGGTTTATCTTCGCCTACGTTTCCTTGAGAAAGGACCGCGCCTAACGCTTCATTACTTGCGTCGGTAGTTAAAAGAAATTCTTTTGAAAAGTCTGGGTATACTAGCACTGGTGGTGACATGACTGATTCTTTTAACTGTTCAAACGCTCTCTGGCAGTCTTCTGTCCAGACGAACTTAGCGTCCTTTCTTAACAACTTGTTAATGGGAAGCGCTATTTTTGCGGTTCCCGGTATAAATTTTCTATAATAATTCACAAGGCCCAAGAAGGCTTGTACTTCCTTTTTATTTTTAGGAGGTGGAATGTTTTTGACGCACTCCACCTTGCTGGGGTCTGGAAGTGCTCCATGTTCTGAACACTTGTGACCTAAATATACGACTTCTCGTCGTAGAAATTGGCATTTGCTAATGTTTAACTTTAAGTTATATTCCCTCATGACCTCGAAGATTTTGCCTAACCTTTCTTCATGTTGGCCCAAATTGGTTGCATATACGACTATGTCGTCTAAATAAACGAAGCAATCCATACCATGAAGTCCTGTCAGAATATGGTTCATTAGACGTTGAAACGTCGCTGGGGCGCCGGTCAAGCCGAAAGGCATTCGGTTGAACTCAAAGTGTCCTAAAGCTGAACTAAATGCGGTCTTCTCTTTGTCCGCCTTATCCATTAGGACTTGGTGGTACCCACTTGCCAAGTCTAACGTCGAGAAATATCTACTACTTCCTAACTGATCCAATATCTCATCTATCCTAGGAAGTGGAAAAACTTGTTTTATTGTTGCTTCATTTAATTTTCTATAATCTACTACTAGACGCCATTTCTTTTCTCCGTCTTTTCCACTCTTCTTTGGAACCAGAAACAGTGGAGAGTTCCATGGAGATACACTTGGGGATATTAATTCCTCCTTTAGCAATTTATGAATTTGCCTATTCATTTCTTCTCTATGTGTTTGAGGAATTCGGTACTGCTTTTGGTTAATTGGTGGTTGATCCACCTTTATTGGTATTTTATGTGTTAGTACGGGGGTGTATGTCAATTGGTCACCCTCCAAAAGAAAAATATCATTATATTTCGCACATAGTTTTATTATGGATTCTCTTTCCTCTTGGTTTAAGGAAGGATCCAAATCTAAATCTGTCATTAAAGTATTTATTCGTTGCGCTATGTCCGCATTACTTATACTGTTGACGGTAGTCCATTGATTGTATGAAACATCACTTAGCCTGTATTTGTGGAAATCACTAAATTCCGGTACAAAGTTGTCACTAAGAATGAAATCTTTTACCGTTGAATTTAGGATGGGTACCTTGACCTCTTTATTTTCCACATTTGCTAGTGTTTCCCCCAGGTAGACTCCTGGGGCAATCTTTTGTTTATGAACAACCACAGTCATAACTTTAGTTTTGATTTTTAACGGCGTTATTCTAACTGTTCTTGCTTCAATTGTTATATTACTTTTGTTTCTTTGATCTACTGTATTTCCGATGCCTAGTAATGGCAATTCAATTATAAATTCTTTATTTTCATTAAATAGTGTTAAGTTTTTACTGAGCGTGTTTATAATGGATCTGTTCCACATGTTGTCTCTGCCCAGTATGCCGTCCGCCGGTACTCCTTGTTTAAGTGACACAACGTGTAGCGTTAAACGTAAAGGCTGTACCTCATCATGGCATATGTTAGTGGACCCTATTGTGGTTATACAGCCTCCAAACGCTCCACTTAATTCCTTTTTAACCCTTTTATTTATAACGACATCTTCCTTTAATGCGCATTCTTTTGCTAGGCTTGTATCTGCTCCTGTATCCACCAGTAAAATGAGTTTTCCATTTCTCGCCTCTACGCAAGGCATTTCAATGAACACATCACTTAACGTGGCTAAATTCCAGTTAGATACTTCCTTTATAGCATTTTTATCATCATTATTTAAATTATACGTTAACCATGAACATATTGTTTTCATGTCCTGTTTCTGTAAATTTGAAATGAAAATTCTAAATTTCGTTAATACTTTTGATTTTATATTACTTGCAAGTGCTTTTACATCTGTAATATATTCTGATATATTAAGGCTAGTGCTCCTTGCTTTATATAGTTGAAAATTGAAAAACATTGCTTTTATAATCGATGTGCATGCTAACTGTGTAATTAGCAAGATGATTAGTAATAACTCTGTTCCCATATCTATTAACATTTTTGCTTTATTGGTTAATTTATTCACTGTCTCATTTACTTTATCGTTTTGTGCTATAATTTTTACTATATTATTATTGTACCTAATGTTTTGATCTCTTTTAGGTTGCAGCATTTTTGAAGTTGGTAACGTATCCACAATCGCTTCCGATGTTGGACGTACGGTTACTGCTTCAGTTATTGAGGCTGGTAACGTATCGACAATCGCTTCCGATGTCGGAGTTACAGTTACTCCTTCACTCGACGAAATTGGTAACGTATCCACAATCGTTTCCGATGTCTGACTTACCTCATTTGGCCTCAAATTACTGTCATTATTGGGTTCCCAGATTACTGGCCTGTTCTGGGCCCTTGCCAGTTTCCCTGGCGATTGCCTTGGAATTTTTCCCAATTTCTTCTAGCCTCGCAATCTGCCATCATATGTCCTGGTCTGTTACACCAATGACATATTGTTTGTTTCGTTTCGTTTGGCATGTTCACAGGACTCCGATTCATCTGCGCCCCCTTGAAGGTAGTCGAATTTGGGTTCACTCGGTTATTTTGCTTTTGATTCCATTTCGTTTGGACTTGTTTTTGTTGCCAATTTTGCTGGGGTTGCTTTGGTTGCCAACTTCGTTGGTGTTGGTTCAATTGTTGACTCCCCTGGTTCCAGTTATTAGGCCCTTGATTTTTGTTGTTCGACCCACTTCTGTTGTTTTCATTGTTATTACACCTCCAGTTTGTCTCGTGTCCATATTTTAAACACTTTTGGCAATACGGTGTGTTTTCCCTATTTAAACACTTTTCTCGCGTATGCCCACGTTTATTACAAAATGAACAAACTATGTTCTCTTGTGGTGCTCTCGAAACGTTCTGCCTTTCTTCTAGTCTTTTATAAGCCACTAGATTATGTACAGGCGGTCCTGTGTAGGGTTCTACCGAATTCATATTAATTATGGGTGTAACCGTTGGTTGATGGAGGGAATTACTTCTTTGTATTTCAATCAGCGTGTTCACTGCTATTTCTATCATTTCCTCCATACTTTTCCCTGTAACACTTAGCATGTGAATTCGTAAAGTTGCATATTTTAACCCTGTTCTAAACGCCTTATTTGCTGACGTCTCTACCATAGATACAAGTGCGCTGTCGCCCTGTCCATTATAGGTATCTTTTATTACTTGTAGCGCCTGTGCTTTTTTGGTATTTAGGCGTCTTGCGTACTGCCGAATGTCCTCATTGTGCAATTGACTGCAATTCTGTAGTTCTGTTAACGTTGAGTCTAACGAAATCGTTGGTAGGTAGGCTCTTCTTAACACTAGGTATAATTCTTCTAGGCTGCTGAAACGTTGTGAGCCTACTAGATCATAAGCGTCTCCATACAATCTTTGTTTGATACAATCTATATACTCTTGTATATTTCCTGTAGTCGCTTCCCTTGTAGCTAACTCACACGCCTGTATAAACTTATACACCTCACCTCTTAAGTCTGGTGACTGTGTCCCTGAAAACAGTGGAACAAGACTGCTTGTTATCTTCACGATTTCTGCTATACCCATCTTGGTTTGATTTGCCCCTGATTGCTTAAACGTAGGAAATGAAACTGAGTTATATTCCTTCGGACTGACTATAGCAGTGGTAGCTTGTTTATGGTATAGTGTCTGATCGTTAGCTAATTCTATTTCTTGTTTCAGCCGTCTGTTTTCCTCTTTTAATTCTTGGACTCTTCTGTTCGCTTCTTCTAAAGAACTACAGTCTTCTCTTGATTTCTGTGCAAACACCTGTTCTAGTGTTTTATTTAACGTTTCTTCGGTTAGCCCCTTTTCCTTCAATAATTCCCTTAGTTTTACGTTCTCGTCCTCTAAGTTCCTTAACATATCCTCCTGAAACACTTTATCTACTAAATAATTATCGTACCTATTCTTCAGTGCCTTAAATTCCGATTCCCATACCTTCGAATTTTCTGTCTTATTCTCTATTATCTGGTGTAGGAATTTAAGCAATTCCTCTACTATCGCGTCTGCTCTTTCTACACTTGAAAGGTCTCTTAGGTCCCCTACTCTAGACTTTATCAATTCTAAGTTTTCTTTGTTGCCCACTGTCTCTTTCAAAATTGCCCAAATTTTGGATATAAACTCCCCCAACTGACGTTTCAGATCCTTATGGGTTCTCTCTAATTCTATATATGCTTGTTCTTGCAACGACTCGGCCATTAATTACATTGCTTTTCGTTCTCTATTAATTTTTTTTTCCTCTCATACATTTAATATTTTCAATTAAGTAGCATTTAACCTGACTAGTTAGCAAAACTGCAGCAGTCAGCAATCCTCTTGTTTGCTACTACTGACCTAATTTCCCTTTCGGAATAACAAAATCAAGGCCAGCGACAGTGGCTGCATTAAAACGAGCGTCGAATTTTTGACTTGCTCCTCAGAGTCGAACGAAATAAAACCCACAAAACAAAAACCCTACGTTTACAATTTTGCAAACGCTTCCGTTCTGACGCGCTAACAAGCAAAACAATAAAAAAAACACAGTAACTTTTGGCTGAAATGTGATCTCAAGCAGGCGCCGACGCCACTCTTGAGTTTCGCTTCACGTTCATATTCTACAACAAATATCCACTTATTTTCATTTCATTTAATAAAATGAATAAGCGGTCTGCTTCTTATGAGTTAGCTTTCGACTATATTAAAAAAAACGCATTCTTAACTTATTTATTGCATTTATTTATTTCATTAATTACTCATTACAACTGTCTCCATTCCTAAAGTATAATTTTTCTGCCCCCTGGAAGTTTTTACACCTGTTGTCGCGCTCTTCCTTCCGATCTACGTTGTTTCAGCCGTTCTTCTAGGCTCCCTATTTCTTCCCATGCTCTGCGTGATGCCTCCCATGGAACTGGATTAGTGGTCTCTCGTACCAGTGCCCTCAGGTATGTTAGGCGTTTCCTGTCATGCGCTAGTTTACCGCCACGACGCTTCTTCGGCTTCGGTGTTTTCGGTGTCGCAGTTGCCATTCGCTTTCTTTGCTCCAGCTGCCGCTTACGATATCGTTAATTTTGCTGGTCCTTGTTTCTTTATTTCCGTCGGAATGTCCTTCGGTGCCTGTGCCGTACTCTCTGTGGCACGTATTCCATTGAGTCTTCTCAGTACTGGATATGTTCTGTATCTGACCACGAATAATCACTTCTATATTTTCCACAAAAACCATATAAAATAAACAATAACCTCGCTTACAATAAAATTTAATTTTTAGAACTCAATTTTATTCAGCAAACGACTCAAAAATTATAGATTTTAGCTCCCGATTTTAATCAGTTCGCTTTAACGGGGCATTTACATACACCACTTCGCACTGGACAGGCAAAATGCCAATGTGGAACTCAGAAAAGCTTACACCGTACATAACTCCGTTAAAGAAACAAATTATCCTTACGGGTTTTGTTATTGACAAAATTTTGTAAAGAGGTTACTTAATTGAGTGCACGTAAAAAAATGTTCCCTTAATAAGGGATCCTTTTAATTCGGAAAAATTAAAAAATAACTTTTTATTCTTATTATTCACATTACTACAATTATCATATTAAGAATTTATATAATTTTACTCAAAAATTTATTCATTCCCCAACAATTCACTTTTAAATATCACTTTAAAACTATTTAAAACTTTTGAAACTATTTAAAAACCTTCCAAACAACTTCCCATAGTGGAATGGTCGACCTCAGCAAAGGTTTCGTCCGGCTTGCAACGCCATTGGACAGACAAGGGTGTCTGGCTTGACGCTGGCACTCCTTTTATTTATTTTCACTTCATTTCATATATAGGAGTGAATACTATATATTTCATATTTTATTTTCACCAAAATTTTCACTCACTTACCTTTAACTTCCCTCGAGCGATCCTCGGCTCGAAAATACCGGCTGCGCCAAAATGTTGTGGTTACCTCCTGGAAATGATGATCCTCCCAAAGAAAAGACCGGAATGCCTTCTAGTGTTCTTTATTTTTCCTCTCAACTATGCAGCGGCAGTCTACGCGCTATCGGCTCACAAACAGAACTCTACCTTTTAACATTAAATCATTTTTACTTAAGCTCGCCGACGGCTACGTCGGCGAAACTAAAGTGGACCGGTATGTCGCAATTCCACTATTTTGCAATATTAAATTCTTAATATTAATATTTGCCAATATTAACGTCGGCAGAATTAAATTGGGAACGATTTAATTCTTCCGCGTTTGCTCTTTGCTTTTTATTTTAGCTAATTTTACTTATTCGGAAAGCTTCTTGGCTTGAGCTCGAGAAAAGCTATTTGGTGGCAATTAGCTTCCACACTTGCTACCATGCAGACGGTGCTGGTTACTATCTTGGCTTTCCAGAGCTTTGCCCGGAGTTTATAATTAGCTTCCACACTTGCTACCATGCAGAGTGCTGGTTGCTAGCTTGGCTTTCGAGCTTCCCAAAACAAAATGCTTGGCTTGCACTAAAGGCTGAACTTGACCTTGACTCACTAACTGAGTTATTAACAAGTGCCAATGTTCTTGCCTTGATAGTGTGAATGCGACATACAACACTTTAAAAGAAAAACTGAATAATTTTCGTTTATATTTACATATATGAATTATATATTTTTTCACACATACATATTTATATTTATATTTTTTTAATTAATGGAATTTTTGTTTCCCTGAACTGTTTTTTCTTTATACTATATATGTAAAGGGTTATCCAAAAGTACCTTTAGGATGATGTAGTTTGGAACGAATTTCCGTCATCCTTCGTCAAATTTGGTCTGTAGACAAACCGGTTTCGGCGTTGTGCCATCTTCAGTGTCGTTTTTCGTTCGGTTTGTCTACAGACCAAATTTGACGAGGGATGACGGAAATTCGTTAGAAAATACATCATCTTCCTACCCTGTCGGAAAAGCGACCGAACAACAAGATACCTTTAGGATGTTGAATGAGAATATCTATCGAACTGTTTGTTTCTTGTCACTTTCTTTTATTGCTAACCTACAATGATAGACAATTTTAACAATGGAGTCGTATACGATTGCAGAGCGTGTTAAAATGATTAAAATTTATTTTGAAAATCAGTGTTCAATAAAAAATACCCATCGTAAATTAGGTGATTTTTTTAAGCTCTCTTCACATTGGATGGACACTTCAATAAGCAAAATTGTCGCATACGGGGAGATGAAAATCCAATTGGTGATTTAAACGCGCAAATATTCCAAAATGTCATCGAAAATTTTGATTTTCGAATTGCTATCTGTAAACGTGGTCGTGGTGGTCATTTGGCAGATATCGTTTTTCACACATAATTGCCATATATAATACATGATAATTAAATAAAAAAACCAATAAAATTAAAAAGAATATGTGTTTATTTTAAAAAAAAACTTCCTAAAGTCTATTATGGATAACCCTATGTGAACATACATATGTACATATATAATAATCTTGAACCAAAGTTTTACTACTCAAAAAGATGAACATTTCGAAAATATGAACTAGCCAGGTTTTTTATTCGTTAATCTTTCTGAGATTTTGCTGTAATAATAATAATATTATTATTTTTATTATCATAATATAAGCAAATATAATATATTTGTTTATCAATATAATATATTTTTTTATCAAGCAATCTAAGTAACAGAAACGCCGATGACAAACTCTACAAACAGAGTTTCGTAAGAAGCAGGGGGTGGGGGAAATATAGAACGCATACTTTTTTCGCTTTGAATGTGTTAGTGAAATAAGCTGGGTGTGTAAATGACACAAACCAAATTCATGCAATTTTGAAAATTTGAAAAATATTTTTGACAACTTGAAAAATTTTTTTACAAAATTGGATACATTTTTTGAGAGAGGATTGCAACTCTTGTTCTTCTTCACCGCAATAGTCCAAAAACATAATCTGTAAAATACGTAAAGAAGACAAAGAGGTAGGCTTTAAACCAACTTATGCTTCTAGAAATGCACATTAAATCTTTTCAAAGTCATGTAGCTCCATTATATTAAATATTTTTCAAAGGTAACCAAGACAAATTCCATAAAATCTGCTCGATTCACAAATATGATAAGCTGTTTTTACCTACCACACGTACTTTGAGCCGTAAGAGACGCCAACATATTTTACTTTTTAATGTGTGGTGTAAATTTCCACACCACCTCAAAGATGGTGTGGAAATACACCAAATTTATTTAAATTTATATATTACTTTAAATATTTATTTTTAAAAATTTATATTGTATTTATTTCCCATTTTTATGAAAATTGTATAAAAACTCAGCATGTGATGGCTTTGTGAAAAAACCACCGATAGGATTGCTATGATATATACATCAATTTCTTCTCCAGACTTCTGGCTACAAGGTCCATGTAGTCATTATCCGTATTTTTTGATATTTATTACGTATTATTTACATTTACGACAGTTATAGCCGAATTTGACCAGGTAAAATAATAAAATTAATTAAAAATATTAAAATTAAATTAAAATATTAAATTAACTAAAAGTATGCAATGTTTCTATTTAGGGAGGAGTTAATTGTTTCTGAATTCGCCGTTGCATACCATTGGTTGCTTTGAATTCGTCGTATGCTGAGTTGAATTCGTCATATGCCAGCTTCACGCCAGTGTGAAAATAAGGTATCAGTCAAACACGCCCACAGGCCACATATATAAATAAGACGTGGCCCACAGGCCACATATATAAATAAGATGTTTGGTATATAGTATAGTAGTATTGACAAATAAGTAAAAGGAATATAATTTAATAATTCTTATTTATTTTATCTGCACTTGTAAGTTCACTTTAAAATCGTAAAATATGAAGTTATTTTCACTTCTTTAAAAAAATGTACGCAATATTTTGTTATAGTTATTTTATTTATATTATTGTTAATGAATAATCCTTTCAGTTTTTACAATAAAAATCGATGTGTACAACATTTTCTTTTCATAGTATTGAGTTATGGAAAAATTTCGTTGGTGTTGACTCACTTTTGACGCTAACAGTAATAGCCAACAATGAAAAACCGAGAAAGCATTCAATGAAAACCAGATTTAAACTTGATCGTTAAGGCACAGTTAATTTGAAGAAAGAGCTTTTGATCGATTTATTTAAGACTATTCAGTATTTAATCGAAATTAATTTTAATTAACGTTCTTACCTTCATTGTTTGAGCTCTTTCATTCTTTTTCTGCATTTCAGTGCCATTGGGAGATTCAGCTACTTCCTAAGAGATATATATATGTATATAACACTCTGCATTTTCAATGCTTTTCGTATTTATAATAACTTACACGTTCCATTTGCATTAAGTAGTTTGCCACAATTTTTAATACACAGAATTCTATTTTTAAGGAACAAATTATTTTTCACTTCTAGTTTTTATCGTGGTAACAAATGAAGTTGCGAAATAGATCTTTTAAAATGATGCCACTTTTCAATTTAGTGCTCAATGTTACAATGTCATACAATTAACGTTTAATTGTTTTATAGCACAAGTATTATTCAGAAAATTGAGAAATATTCGAAATAAATATATTAAATGTGTAATAAGAAAAGGATCTTAATTGTGTTCAAAACCACATATGCTACCAGTTTGTATACACTTAAAAATAACGTAGTAATGTAACAAATTTCTTGTAAAACTTTTTCACCAAACGTTGTGGAAATAATGTGTTGTGTTCTTCATTCTTCTCACCAAAATTTTTAAATGTATATTTCCTCTTTACAATGAGATAATTTACAGTTAATTTTAAGATTTGTTTAATGATTTCTTTTTAAACAAGTAACAATTTTACACATTAGAAATTAACTTTAAAAAACTTTAAAATTTAAAAATAAAAAAAAAGGTTAAAAATAACTTAAATTTATTTCATTTCGGGCTGCGAATTCTGCTAAAATTTCTGCCTAAAACAGAAAGCTTCTCTGCTCTCAAAGCTGTTCTGTTGTTTTATTTGATTTTGTGTTTGACAAGCACTGGTATCCACTAGTGGTGGAAAGATCAGATAAAACCCATAGATAAAAACCATTTGATCCAGTGCGTGTTCATATTTTGAATAAAAATTCGCTTTGCCGCAAAAAATTCGGCGAATCGGTTGCTGCGAATCGGTTTCTAACTTCACATCGGTTCATAACAGGCCGTTGTGCGTCGGATCACGGCGCATGGCATCGACGGCTTACTTCGCATCGTACGTCAACGGACGGCAGCATATTTCTTGCTGCGTCAAAGAGCATCGCAGGTCAACGGACACACGCCGCTACAACGTTTATTAACGACTGCCTCTCACCACAGTAATCACAGGGGATCCGTCCTCATGACACCAAACCCGTATCTCACCATCGTGCCTTACTCTAAGTAGTATATAAATCTGTAATCTAAGTAGTATATAAATAAATAACGTACTTATTCCGTAAAAATCTCAACCCAACGCTCATTCTGCTTTGTTTTGTTCGTTGTATTGAAGTCTCGGTATTCCAGAAAAACAAGGCAAAAGCTACACAATCCGCTACGCATGTTGTTGCTTCTCTGCCTGTTTTTGGGATCTAACAGTACAGACTTGGTAGTCTGTAGACACAATTCCAGCTGATTCCTCCCTACCGATCTGTCAAAGAAATAACTGCTAAAAACTAGTCGTATGAATACAAGCAGATAACACGTTCTTAGTTGTAACAATTTCGCCAATAATAATTTAATTTGATTATATAAAGTTGTTTTTACGGAAAAAGGCCGTAAATAAGTGTTATCTTTGAAATTGGAGGTCTGAAATAGAAATTATTTCTGTCCTGATCCTGCACAAACCCTGAGTTATATCCACAACCAAAGCATTGAAACATTAAATTTAAACTTTATTTTGAGAGACCTTGTATAAACACCGCCCTCGACCCCGCTTTGCAAGGTAGACAATAGTTTTCGCACAAATGTCAAAAATTAACAGTAACCAATATGGATAGAATAGACTGGACAAAATATTGACTTTCGGTTGAAGTGAATAAAAATAAATTTAATTGGTATCAGTCACATAACACGGTGTGTCAAGACCGTGTTCTACTCTCCATAAGCGAACGCCTAAAGGTAAATCGACCAGTTTTGGAAACGGTGTACTCGTTTGTGAGAGAACCAACGCCAATGGAACATGCTTGTTAGTGACGCGCCCTTTGCGCTAATTAGTGTAGTCACTTAATTAATTTAGTTAAATTTATGTAGTTGGACTCTAAATTTTTCTACACATATACATTAAATTATAACTTAGTGTTACGTGTATCTGAGTAAGATTTATTGTATTTAATTTCTTCTTAAGAGCTATTGCAAAATAAATTAATACATACATATATATAATCTCATATTAGAAGTTAATAACATCCACACATCAACATAAAAAAAACGAATACTATACCGAGGAATTGGTTAATAAAATATAATTTGTTTTGTTATATCAATTTACATCAATAAAATTTCTCACATTTCATTATTGATCTCGCCATTGATATTTCGTGGTGGTTAACACCTTGTTTTTAAACGTGAATGATTTTATTTTAAGAGGGCAAATTTTATTTACGGGGACTAAATCTTTATTAGAAGCGAAGCTTATTTGATTTTGCATTATTTTTTTTAGATAAGGACTAATTAAGGCATTCTTATTGTAGTCGACAGATGTGCTCCAGACTAAAACTTTAGTAATATATGGAAGATGATCAACTGCATTTCTGTTCGGCTACCATCTCAGGATCGCTATTTTTTCCAACATTTGATGCAACCGTTTCAAGGGGCATAAAATTGGCTACTGATGCCATTTTGTGTTTCCGTTTTAACTCGGTTAATTGCTTGCGTTGAGCTTCCCGCTTTATCGCTGAAGCAGAGATTGCGGTTGTTGTTGTGGAAATGTTGTTACCAGAATTAGTTTGTGTCTTAATTTTAGTTTTGCCTCTCTTTGATATATTTTGTTCTTTGCCTGCAACGCCCGAAGAAATTTCCAGGGCAGGTTTCTACAAAAGATAATTATATTACTTAGGAAGGGGACGAGATAGATATAGAAAAGTATATATACTTTTGCTCAGCGTCACCTCCTGTCTCAGCGTCTGTCTGTCTGTCTGTCTGTTAAAATCACGTTTACAGAAGACCGAAAAGAGATATCGCAATGAAATTTGGCACAAATATTCTCTGTTATGTAGGGCAGTTTGGGAATGCAAATGGGCGAGATAGGTTAACAACCACGCTTACTTTGCATAAGTAATGTAAAGGCACCTCGTTTAAAAAAATTTTATAACGTGAATACCTTATAAACCATGTGAGATATGAAGGTGTAATTTTATTCCGGAACATATAGCGCCATTACTAAAATTTTCGCAAAAATGGGCGTGTCACGTCCACTGATAACAAATTTTGAAATATCTTATGAACGGTATAAAAAATTAAGATGCAATTTTATCACGATGTATCCGGAAGCATTACCAATATGCTTGCCAAAGGACGTGCACGCCCACCCATACAAAAGTTTTCAATGTCTCATAAACGGTTGTAAGAAAAAAATATTTTTTCTTACAACTCCGGGTGTAGAACCTGGTCTGCATCCCAACCGAGCCCGTTTTTAGTAAACGTAAACTGAAAACGCGGTGACCTGGGTTGTGCGGAACCAACTTCAGGTGGAATTAATTCTATCAACAACAATAAAAAGAAAAAAAAGCAACGTAGCAAAGGCGAAAATATGCAAAGCTAACAATAATCACAACAACCACATTAACTCGCTTGCTAACAAAGGGATAAAAAACAAGTCGCACAGAATGCATGAACCACATACTTTTTACAACAATTACAACACAGACCGAGACGCGAAACCAGCAAGCAAAAATTAAAGCAGAGCCTTGGGAAATTACTAATAAAATCAGGTGGAATACTGTTTACAACAACCACAACAAAGACTGAGACGCGAAACCAGCAAGCAAAAATTCAATTAGAGCGTGGGAAGCTACCAACAAAACCACAAGATATATTTCTAGAAATAAGCACAACAGCAACAAGTACGTTGTGTGCCGCTATGCACATTAGAAAATTCGGGGATGTGCACAAGAACAACGACTGCAGCGGAGTTGTTTTAATCGGTGTATAAAAGGGCCCACCGCGCTGAATTCGATCTCTTTTGGAATCTCGTGCTCCAAGTGGTAAGTCGTCAAACCTTGAACCTCTAGTACCTCGTAGTGGCTGAGTGCTTTTAAGCGGACGCCAATCCCGATTCCAAGTAAATTTTAGTACCTCGTCGTGGCCGAGTACTTTTAAGCGGACGCCAATCCCGAATCCAAGTAAATTTTAGTACCTCGTCGTGGCTGAGTGCTCTTAAGCGGACGCCAATCCCAATTCCAAGTAAATCTTAGTACCTCGTCCTGGCTGAGTGCTCTTAAGCGAACGCCAATCCCGATTCCAAATAAATTTTAGTACCTCGTCCTGGCTGAGTGCTCTTAAGCGGACGCCAATCCCAATTCCAAGTAAATTTTAGTACCTCGTCTTGGCTGAGTGCTCTTAAGCGGACGCCAATCCCAATTCCAAGTAAATCTTAGTACCTCGTCCTGGCTAAGTCTTTTAAGCGGACGCCAATCCCGATTCCAAGTAAATTTTAGTACCTCGTCGTGGCCGAGTGCTTTTAGGCGGACGCCAATCCCGAATCCAAGTAAATTTTAGTACCTCGTCGTGGCCGAGTGCTTTTAAGCGGACGCAATCCTGAATCAAAGTAAATGCTAGTACCTCGTAGTGGTTGACGCCGACAATCATAAAACCTCGTACTCTAGAACTCTGTGTGTATATAGATTCTGTATTTTTACGGACTGAGAATTAATTCAGCGGACGTTAGAATTAAAGGAACTAGTTTTAAGAAATACTGTTAGTTCGTATAGTTAATGTATAGCAATTAAAGACCGAAAAATGATACTTCGAATAACGGTGAATAAGTAGTCAAAAACTGTCAAAAGACAACCGAAAGCCTTTTATTTAAGGGCCGTATTTTGTATCTGCGGTACGGTACGCTCTTCTACGTTACTCTTTGTTATATTCGTAAAACAGCTGATCAAAATGCGTGGACAGAATACCTACCGCTGGCGCTACTGTAACGCTGGGTTTACAACAACAATTGCATACTTCTTACGTGCTTACGTTAGAAAATTGTATTTTGTAACAACAGAAGCGGTGCGGTAGAGCGTAGAGCTCGACGAGTGCGGGAGTTTTTTATTCAGTGATTTTTTATTTGTTTTAATTTTTTCATTTTTAATTTCATTTTTATTTAACGTATTTTTTTAAATAAAAAAATTAAATAAAATAATTTAAATAATTATTATAAAATAATATAATGGAAATTTCGAAGAAACTGTAAGTGCAATTTGCTTTGAAGTGATATCTAAAATGCATGCATTGCTTCTCAATGCTGGGCTGCGTACCATGGCTGAAATGTTTGTGCGGTAATTTTCCTCGTCTGTGCTACTCATTAACAATTCGAAGAACATTTTTATTTTTACTTTATAAAAGTACAGCATAAAATAAAAATTTTGCATTATTATTCAAAAAATGCTCTAAGCATCGCTTTGCGATTTGTTCCCCGTTCTTAAACACACTGCCTGCCAGCTGGCTTTGGTAAACAAAAGTTTATCAAGGCAAAAGAAAACAGGTATAAAGAACAAATTCATTGCATGCATATAATCATAAGAAAGAAAGAGACGTGTGAATGTTGTCTTTGTGTACACCAAATACACAACTTTTCCATACCAGCTGACTAGAACGAAAAAGACGTAAAGCCCAGTGCGCCCAACGGGGCTCATCGTAAGAGTTACAAAATACGGTTTTAACAGCAACGGGAACAGAAGCAGGGGCTTAGCCACCGCTATCGTTCCGCAGATACAAAATAAGGCCGTAAGTGTTCGGTACGGGACTATGGCGAGACTTAGTATACCCGGCAAGAAACTTCGTTACACGGTTTAAAATATTAACACGTAATTTTATCACAAGGTATCTACAGGTATTACTAATTTATATAAGTGGGCGGACCACCAACAAAAGTTGTCAATATCCCATAAACGGTTCAAAATATTAATACGTGATTCTATCCAGCAGTATCTAGAGATATTACAAAAATATTTGCCTAAAATGTGCGTGGTCTACTTACAAAAAAGTTGTTAAGTAGCGAAATTATAATTTTTTCAGTTACTCGGGTGTAGGGTATCTAGATTTCGGCCAGGACGAAGACAACACGTTTACTCGTTTTATATTTTAGAATCATTATATGATCGCAAATTGTATGTTTTCACTTTACATTCTCTTTAATTTTTGGAAAATATCTAGACCTACCGGAGAAACATTAGTTTCAATTTGTTTAAGAAGTATAATAGATATGGATTTAATCAATGACGTATTGAAAAAAGTTTACAAAAAAAAGGAAACCAAAACTGTATTAAAAGGACACACAACAGTCTGCGCTGCCTAAGCAAATATATTCGTAAAAACGTAACAAACTTACAAAAAAATCCAAGTCTTAGTAAAACATAAAAGCAGAAATTGTGATTTCTTAATAATGATTTTCTCTGAACAAAAACGAGGACTAGAATTCGAAATACCTTTTAGAAACGTAACGTAGCATTAATAAAAATGAATCACGGATGGTGGAGGAGAACGAAAAACAACGAAAAACACGGAAACGCAGAAGAACTCATACACATTTTGTCATAAAATGAAAACTAAAGTGAACATCCTATGGTGAATCAAAAGCTCGCCAAAATGCAAAGAAAAGGAAACATTAAAGACTGAACGACAATATTTAAAAGAAAACTTATAAAACGCCATAAAACCATAGCACGAGTGTGAAAACAAACGTTTTAAAAAAGGAGCAGCTCAATTTGTCAACCAGCGGTTCGAAAGAGGAACTTGTGCAGCGTCCAGAACGTCAAGAAGTGACGACAGATGAGTTAATGTGCGAGACCGAGAACTTACAGACTCAGATCGATGAACTCGTGAAATGTTGTAAGGTATGATTTGCAGCGATGCGAAAAAATTTGACAGCGATCACCCAAGTTGGAAACGAAACACTTCGTGAACGCGAAACTTCGTCTTGTTCAACAGCTCGAACTAACTACTCAGCAAAGGAAATTCGCGAACATCGAGTTGCAATTGTCTGAAATTCCAAACTATGAAGGAGATATGTGAAATGCTTGAAAGTTAGTTGCAAAATTTGGCGTTGGGGATGAATTACGGCAAACGCGAGTTTAAAAACGAAAAAAGTCGCTTAGTTAAATGCGACAAAGATGATATACCGAAGCCGAAGTGTTTGTGTTCAGTTGTGTTGTTTTAACTGCTCAGGAGAATTACATCATTCCAGTCTCTAAAATCGGAACGGCGTCAACTTTGTAACGATTGAGTTTATCGATACTGGGAGCCAGTTGAATTAAGCCTTAAGCCAGTTGAATTAAGCAATCCATTTGTTGTAAACTTTCAACAACGAAAACAAGGTGCCTAATGTCAATACGAGGCACATGTGGTGGAAATAGTTTTAATAAAAGAGAAGACCAAAGTACCCGTTGACATTTCTTGGGTCAAGATTTGTATGAAAACAATCAAATAACAGGCCTATTGTCGTTGTAAATATTTAGACTGACAACGCTGTTTTTGACTACTTGCCAATTTTCTTATTCTCTTAGAACTTAAAGCTGTTCTACTTCACAACTTATCGACGGTATTGGCAGCAATTTTATGTGTGACAAGCAAAAAAACGAAATATTTTTTCGGCTACACATTTTTTGCTCACATAGCGTATAACCTGTTTTACTGCCTTTATATATTCGACGTGCGGATCGGAGTTGATAAGTTTGGTCACGTACTTATGGCCAAATACATCAGCGAGTCAAAAATAGATTGGTATTTTATTGAATCTATAAGTTCACAGTCGCCATCTGCAGATTTCACATGTAAAGCGTTAACCAGAGTGTTGGATGCTGGACAACACTGCTTCATTCGGACCCGGTTCAATGACGACTTGTTTTTGGTTTCAAGTAATGGAATAAGTTTCGCCCTGACGTGCCACTTCTATGCACAGGAAGTGCTGCATCGGACCCTTATCGGTTACTTCAAATTGAGCTGCGATAAAATTTTTAATCTCAAGAAGTTCAGTTCTTGTCCAAGCTTGCTATGAGCAAGTTATCAACATAAATAGCGATTATATTATATAGGGTGGACCAAAAGCCCGTTTAAATTTAAATCGGTAGTTTTGACGAGCAGCAACAGCGGGGTGGGGCGGAAAGGTTACGAAGCCCAAGAGCGGCCATCGGGAATTCAGTACCATGGCGTCGTTCAGCGATAAACAACGTGCGTTGTGTACGTGAGTACGCGCTCATTACAACATACGGCGTAAAAATGAAGCTCCATCGATTCAATTGATTAGAAAATGGGTACAGAAGTTCGAGGAGACCTACATCAAGAGATCCCAAAAACGTCGAGCGTGTAAGAGCGTCTATTTGTGAAAATGCACTCTGTTGGAAGCGGTCTAACGCCTTAGGTGTGCCCAGATCATCTTTGATTCGTATTCTTTACAAAGATTTACATTTACATCCGTACAAAATCCAAATGGTACAGGAATTAAAGCTTCAAGATGACGCTCAAAGGCTCCAATTTGCAAATGTTAGAGAGGTTCATCAGCTTTAACAAAATTTTTTTCTCAGACGAGGCACACTTCCATCTATAGTAAATGCATATGTTAATAGGCAAAATTGCAGGTATTGGAGTGACACTAATCCTGAGTTGAAGCATCAAAAAGCTCTGCATTCACCCAAGGTTACTGTAAGGGCAGCTTTGTCAGCAAGAGGCATTATAAGTCGATACTTTTTTGAAGATTGCCGAGGAAATGCTGATACAGTGAATACAGAGCGGTATATTGCCATGCTACAGAACTTTTTCTCACCAGCGCTACAGGATATCGATGGTTTTAATCAACGATCGTGGTTTCAGCAAGATGGGGCAACATGCCACACTTCCAACAACTCATTAAGTACTGTTCGCGAAATTTTTTGACAAAAAGTGATATCCAAAAGAGGTGACATTAACTGGCCACTTCGTAGCCCGGACTTATCCCCAATGGATAAGTCTGGGCTACGTTTTCAAGTCCGGGATAAGTTTTCAACAGCTGCCCAGTGTCCCTAGAGGAATTAAAGGAAAATATTCGAGAGGAAATGCAAAACATTTCACGAAACACTTGTGAGACCGTCATTGAAAATTTCCGCTACAGGTTGTAGCAGTGTCAAAATAGTCAAGAATCACATATGGATGGTGTAATTTAAAAAAAAATAAAATCCCTATTTGTATACTTTAATAATAAATTAAAAGTTTTTATCTCACATAACTACTTTCTTTTAAATCATCATTTGATCATCACAGTAGGTTAACATGATTCGTGCCACTTTAACAATGGTCCTATTTTCCCTTTCGTCGACGTTATTTTCTTGGAGCGTATAAAGAGTGGTAAGATGACGCCGTAAAACGTGTTATATAAAACTTATCAAAACTCGTGTTTACAAAATCACAACCGCTATCAATAAAACGCTCTAGAAACAATAAAATAAATAAAAGCACCAGACAGAGCTACCGTAATAACACACAGACAGCTTTAAAAAGGTAGCTTCAAAAGATCGATGTTGTCGTAATTACATTAAAATGCTATATCTACTTTTCAATTGTGGTCAAGAGTATAAGTAAAAATTTAAGTTCAACAGAAAATACGCAACACTCCTGCACCCTCTCTACATTGGGCAGCACTGTTTGAAAGCGTTGACGGATCTCATTGCAGCAAAAGTTGAAAATTGCCAAACTTTGCTGCATTGCTTTGACGACCGTGAATGCAGCAAAATTCACTGCGCGTATTTTCTGTTGCTGAATTCATTGGGCTTCGGGCTTAATTTTACTGCTGTCGATGACAAGATACATCTTTTTCATTGATAAAACAAAGATCGTCAAGTAAGATCGATCACTTACAAGCGCTATTTTTGAAAGAAATAGCGACAAAGCTGGACAAATTTTCTTAAGTTGAGGAAATAAATGAGAATAAAGTAAACGAAAAAGTATTTTAGTATTTTAATGGAATTACCACATAACATAGCAATGCCGTTCAAAAATTATAGCAAAAATTCGTAAAAAAAATATCCAGCTTAAAGAATCGCGCAAGACGGCAGTGGCGAGATTAATACATCTACGCAAGCATTAAATAAAAGCGATTAAGGAAGTGGTATGGAAATGAATTTTTGCTCCCCCGGCAGCTTCTCCCTTTGGAAAAATTAAGCGGACGCCAATCCCAATTCCAAGTAAATCTTAGTACCTCGTCCTGGCTGAGTGCTCTTAAGCGAACGCCAATCCCGATTCCAAATAAATTTTAGTACCTCGTCCTGGCTGAGTGCTCTTAAGCGGACGCCAATCCCAATTCCAAGTAAATTTTAGTACCTCGTCTTGGCTGAGTGCTCTTAAGCGGACGCCAATCCCAATTCCAAGTAAATCTTAGTACCTCGTCCTGGCTAAGTCTTTTAAGCGGACGCCAATCCCGATTCCAAGTAAATTTTAGTACCTCGTCGTGGCCGAGTGCTTTTAGGCGGACGCCAATCCCGAATCCAAGTAAATTTTAGTACCTCGTCGTGGCCGAGTGCTTTTAAGCGGACGCAATCCTGAATCAAAGTAAATGCTAGTACCTCGTAGTGGTTGACGCCGACAATCATAAAACCTCGTACTCTAGAACTCTGTGTGTATATAGATTCTGTATTTTTACGGACTGAGAATTAATTCAGCGGACGTTAGAATTAAAGGAACTAGTTTTAAGAAATACTGTTAGTTCGTATAGTTAATGTATAGCAATTAAAGACCGAAAAATGATACTTCGAATAACGGTGAATAAGTAGTCAAAAACTGTCAAAAGACAACCGAAAGCCTTTTATTTAAGGGCCGTATTTTGTATCTGCGGTACGGTACGCTCTTCTACGTTACTCTTTGTTATATTCGTAAAACAGCTGATCAAAATGCGTGGACAGAATACCTACCGCTGGCGCTACTGTAACGCTGGGTTTACAACAACAATTGCATACTTCTTACGTGCTTACGTTAGAAAATTGTATTTTGTAACAACAGAAGCGGTGCGGTAGAGCGTAGAGCTCGACGAGTGCGGGAGTTTTTTATTCAGTGATTTTTTATTTGTTTTAATTTTTTCATTTTTAATTTCATTTTTATTTAACGTATTTTTTTAAATAAAAAAATTAAATAAAATAATTTAAATAATTATTATAAAATAATATAATGGAAATTTCGAAGAAACTGTAAGTGCAATTTGCTTTGAAGTGATATCTAAAATGCATGCATTGCTTCTCAATGCTGGGCTGCGTACCATGGCTGAAATGTTTGTGCGGTAATTTTCCTCGTCTGTGCTACTCATTAACAATTCGAAGAACATTTTTATTTTTACTTTATAAAAGTACAGCATAAAATAAAAATTTTGCATTATTATTCAAAAAATGCTCTAAGCATCGCTTTGCGATTTGTTCCCCGTTCTTAAACACACTGCCTGCCAGCTGGCTTTGGTAAACAAAAGTTTATCAAGGCAAAAGAAAACAGGTATAAAGAACAAATTCATTGCATGCATATAATCATAAGAAAGAAAGAGACGTGTGAATGTTGTCTTTGTGTACACCAAATACACAACTTTTCCATACCAGCTGACTAGAACGAAAAAGACGTAAAGCCCAGTGCGCCCAACGGGGCTCATCGTAAGAGTTACAAAATACGGTTTTAACAGCAACGGGAACAGAAGCAGGAGCTTAGCCACCGCTATCGTTCCGCAGATACAAAATAAGGCCGTAAGTGTTCGGTACGGGACTATGGCGAGACTTAGTATACCCGGCAAGAAACTTCGTTACACGGTTTAAAATATTAACACGTAATTTTATCACAAGGTATCTACAGGTATTACTAATTTATATAAGTGGGCGGACCACCAACAAAAGTTGTCAATATCCCATAAACGGTTCAAAATATTAATACGTGATTCTATCCAGCAGTATCTAGAGATATTACAAAAATATTTGCCTAAAATGTGCGTGGTCTACTTACAAAAAAGTTGTTAAGTAGCGAAATTATAATTTTTTCAGTTACTCGGGTGTAGGGTATCTAGATTTCGGCCAGGACGAAGACAACACGTTTACTCGTTTTATATTTTAGAATCATTATATGATCGCAAATTGTATGTTTTCACTTTACATTCTCTTTAATTTTTGGAAAATATCTAGACCTACCGGAGAAACATTAGTTTCAATTTGTTTAAGAAGTATAATAGATATGGATTTAATCAATGACGTATTGAAAAAAGTTTACAAAAAAAAGGAAACCAAAACTGTATTAAAAGGACACACAACAGTCTGCGCTGCCTAAGCAAATATATTCGTAAAAACGTAACAAACTTACAAAAAAATCCAAGTCTTAGTAAAACATAAAAGCAGAAATTGTGATTTCTTAATAATGATTTTCTCTGAACAAAAACGAGGACTAGAATTCGAAATACCTTTTAGAAACGTAACGTAGCATTAATAAAAATGAATCACGGATGGTGGAGGAGAACGAAAAACAACGAAAAACACGGAAACGCAGAAGAACTCATACACATTTTGTCATAAAATGAAAACTAAAGTGAACATCCTATGGTGAATCAAAAGCTCGCCAAAATGCAAAGAAAAGGAAACATTAAAGACTGAACGACAATATTTAAAAGAAAACTTATAAAACGCCATAAAACCATAGCACGAGTGTGAAAACAAACGTTTTAAAAAAGGAGCAGCTCAATTTGTCAACCAGCGGTTCGAAAGAGGAACTTGTGCAGCGTCCAGAACGTCAAGAAGTGACGACAGATGAGTTAATGTGCGAGACCGAGAACTTACAGACTCAGATCGATGAACTCGTGAAATGTTGTAAGGTATGATTTGCAGCGATGCGAAAAAATTTGACAGCGATCACCCAAGTTGGAAACGAAACACTTCGTGAACGCGAAACTTCGTCTTGTTCAACAGCTCGAACTAACTACTCAGCAAAGGAAATTCGCGAACATCGAGTTGCAATTGTCTGAAATTCCAAACTATGAAGGAGATATGTGAAATGCTTGAAAGTTAGTTGCAAAATTTGGCGTTGGGGATGAATTACGGCAAACGCGAGTTTAAAAACGAAAAAAGTCGCTTAGTTAAATGCGACAAAGATGATATACCGAAGCCGAAGTGTTTGTGTTCAGTTGTGTTGTTTTAACTGCTCAGGAGAATTACATCATTCCAGTCTCTAAAATCGGAACGGCGTCAACTTTGTAACGATTGAGTTTATCGATACTGGGAGCCAGTTGAATTAAGCCTTAAGCCAGTTGAATTAAGCAATCCATTTGTTGTAAACTTTCAACAACGAAAACAAGGTGCCTAATGTCAATACGAGGCACATGTGGTGGAAATAGTTTTAATAAAAGAGAAGACCAAAGTACCCGTTGACATTTCTTGGGTCAAGATTTGTATGAAAACAATCAAATAACAGGCCTATTGTCGTTGTAAATATTTAGACTGACAACGCTGTTTTTGACTACTTGCCAATTTTCTTATTCTCTTAGAACTTAAAGCTGTTCTACTTCACAACTTATCGACGGTATTGGCAGCAATTTTATGTGTGACAAGCAAAAAAACGAAATATTTTTTCGGCTACACATTTTTTGCTCACATAGCGTATAACCTGTTTTACTGCCTTTATATATTCGACGTGCGGATCGGAGTTGATAAGTTTGGTCACGTACTTATGGCCAAATACATCAGCGAGTCAAAAATAGATTGGTATTTTATTGAATCTATAAGTTCACAGTCGCCATCTGCAGATTTCACATGTAAAGCGTTAACCAGAGTGTTGGATGCTGGACAACACTGCTTCATTCGGACCCGGTTCAATGACGACTTGTTTTTGGTTTCAAGTAATGGAATAAGTTTCGCCCTGACGTGCCACTTCTATGCACAGGAAGTGCTGCATCGGACCCTTATCGGTTACTTCAAATTGAGCTGCGATAAAATTTTTAATCTCAAGAAGTTCAGTTCTTGTCCAAGCTTGCTATGAGCAAGTTATCAACATAAATAGCGATTATATTATATAGGGTGGACCAAAAGCCCGTTTAAATTTAAATCGGTAGTTTTGACGAGCAGCAACAGCGGGGTGGGGCGGAAAGGTTACGAAGCCCAAGAGCGGCCATCGGGAATTCAGTACCATGGCGTCGTTCAGCGATAAATAACGTGCGTTGTGTACGTGAGTACGCGCTCATTACAACATACGGCGTAAAAATGAAGCTCCATCGATTCAATTGATTAGAAAATGGGTACAGAAGTTCGAGGAGACAAGTTCAACAATGAATCAACCACGATCCGGGCGACCTACATCAAGGGATCCCAAAAACGTCGAGCGTGTAAGAGCGTCTATTTGTGAAAATGCACTCTGTTGGAAGCGGTCTAACGCCTTAGGTGTGCCCAGATCATCTTTGATTCGTATTCTTTACAAAGATTTACATTTACATCCGTACAAAATCCAAATGGTACAGGAATTAAAGCTTCAAGATGACGCTCAAAGGCTCCAATTTGCAAATGTTAGAGAGGTTCATCAGCTTTAACAAAATTTTTTTCTCAGACGAGGCACACTTCCATCTATAGTAAATGCATATGTTAATAGGCAAAATTGCAGGTATTGGAGTGACACTAATCCTGAGTTGAAGCATCAAAAAGCTCTGCATTCACCCAAGGTTACTGTAAGGGCAGCTTTGTCAGCAAGAGGCATTATTGGTCGATACTTTTTTGAAGATTGCCGAGGAAATGCTGATACAGTGAATACAGAGCGGTATATTGCCATGCTACAGAACTTTTTCTCACCAGCGCTACAGGATATCGATGGTTTTAATCAACGATCGTGGTTTCAGCAAGATGGGGCAACATGCCACACTTCCAACAACTCATTAAGTACTGTTCGCGAAATTTTTTGACAAAAAGTGATATCCAAAAGAGGTGACATTAACTGGCCACTTCGTAGCCCGGACTTATCCCCAATGGATAAGTCTGGGCTACGTTTTCAAGTCCGGGATAAGTTTTCAACAGCTGCCCAGTGTCCCTAGAGGAATTAAAGGAAAATATTCGAGAGGAAATGCAAAACATTTCACGAAACACTTGTGAGACCGTCATTGAAAATTTCCGCTACAGGTTGTAGCAGTGTCAAAATAGTCAAGAATCACATATGGATGGTGTAATTTAAAAAAAAATAAAATCCCTATTTGTATACTTTAATAATAAATTAAAAGTTTTTATCTCACATAACTACTTTCTTTTAAATCATCATTTGATCATCACAGTAGGTTAACATGATTCGTGCCACTTTAACAATGGTCCTATTTTCCCTTTCGTCGACGTTATTTTCTTGGAGCGTATAAAGAGTGGTAAGATGACGCCGTAAAACGTGTTATATAAAACTTATCAAAACTCGTGTTTACAAAATCACAACCGCTATCAATAAAACGCTCTAGAAACAATAAAATAAATAAAAGCACCAGACAGAGCTACCGTAATAACACACAGACAGCTTTAAAAAGGTAGCTTCAAAAGATCGATGTTGTCGTAATTACATTAAAATGCTATATCTACTTTTCAATTGTGGTCAAGAGTATAAGTAAAAATTTAAGTTCAACAGAAAATACGCAACACTCCTGCACCCTCTCTACATTGGGCAGCACTGTTTGAAAGCGTTGACGGATCTCATTGCAGCAAAAGTTGAAAATTGCCAAACTTTGCTGCATTGCTTTGACGACCGTGAATGCAGCAAAATTCACTGCGCGTATTTTCTGTTGCTGAATTCATTGGGCTTCGGGCTTAATTTTACTGCTGTCGATGACAAGATACATCTTTTTCATTGATAAAACAAAGATCGTCAAGTAAGATCGATCACTTACAAGCGCTATTTTTGAAAGAAATAGCGACAAAGCTGGAAAAATTTTCTTAAGTTGAGGAAATAAATGAGAATAAAGTAAACGAAAAAGTATTTTAGTATTTTAATGGAATTACCACATAACATAGCAATGCCGTTCAAAAATTATAGCAAAAATTCGTCAAAAAAATATCCAGCTTAAAGAATCGCGCAAGACGGCAGTGGCGAGATTAATACATCTACGCAAGCATTAAATAAAAGCGATTAAGGAAGTGGTATGGAAATGAATTTTTGCTCCCCCGGCAGCTTCTCCCTTTGGAAGAATTTAGGGAGCTGGCGTTAAATAAATAGAGCATCCACTTTAACAAAGTAATTGTATTGACACCAGGATATGATCGACCGTCTTGAATCGAAAGATGATTGTTTATCCTCACTAAATGAAAGGAAACTGTTCTAAAAAAGGCGTGGCACTGATCCGATTTTTCCCATTTACAATCCCAAACAGCTTGCGTACTCGAGCGGTTTCTAGCCTTGCTTCCCGTTGCTCGTCTGTTTCAGATGAACGGGCTTAAGCAATGCGTACTCGAATGGATTTCAGTCTTGCTTCCCGTTGCTTAACAGATTCAGGCGAACAGGCTTGAAAATTGCCTAATCAAGCGGTTTCCAGTCATATTTCCCGATGCTCATCTGTTTCTGAAGCTCGTGATGCCTTTCGTTTTTTTTGCTTTAGGCTTTTAGATCATCCAATCGCCTTTCATTTAGGTGGCATTATTTATTTGAAAGCGAAACTAATATTTTTACACGACTACTAAAAAATTAACTCAGAATATTGTAATTTACTTGCAGTTACCCACGACTTTGTTCGGGTGGTCTTCAATTTAATGCGATATAGTAATATATTTATTTTCCAATAACCACATTTGGACGAAGACTGTAATCATAATTAGGATCGTAATGGAATGCACCAAGATTTAAATCAGCGTCCAGTGTTCGTCTAGGTCAAGCAGCCCATACTCGAATGGATTCCAGTCTTGTTCCAGTCTTGTGTCTTACAGACGAACGAGCTTGAGCAGTGCATACTCGAGCGGTCTGTTTCCAATGAACGGGCTTGAACAGTGCGTACCCGAATGGTTTCCAGTCTTGCCTCCCATTGCTCGACTGTTTCAGATGAACATGCTTGAGCATTGCGTACTCGAGCGGTTTCCAGTCTTGCTTCCCGTTGCTAGTCTGTTTCAGATGAATGGGCTTGAGTAGTGTGTACTGGAATGGTTTCCAATCTTGCTTCCCATTGCTCAAGTATTTCAGATGAGCGGGCTTGAGCAGTGCTTACTCGAATGGTTTCCAGTCTTTCTCCCCGTTGCTCGCCTTTTTCTGCAGCTCGTAACGCCTTCTGTTTTTCTTTTTTTTTACTTTAGGGGTAATCCACCAATCGCTTTTCGTTTAGATGGCATTATTTATTTGGAAGCGAAAATAATATTAACTGCGAATATATAATTTACTTGACAGCGAAAGTAATGTTTTGTGACGACTATTAGGAATTCAATTAGAAAAAGCAAGGAAAATACGTGTTATATCTATTATCTAATATCGACCAAAAGTTTTACTTTCATAATCAACACCAGTTGCTGCCGCAGAATGCCTGGTATATCAATTAAATTTAATAATTTATATTATAAAATAATTTTCGCGGCGTTCGATTTTAATTTTAAGAATTTATTTGGATTAAATAAAAAAATATGCAGACAACATCGTGGCCGTGAGCATAAAAACTCACCAAAGTTTCATCGCAATGGCATGAATGGTATAGAAATGCATAGGGAACAAAAAGAAAGAAACAAACATTCATTTTTATATATAGTATATAGTATATAATATAGATGATTGTTTATAGGCAAACAATTAGAAATAAGTTTTTGAGAAGCGCACAAACTGACGTATTATTCGGTGATTTGCACATAATCGCATTAAAACTAGTAAGCAGGCTGTCTCTTGCTGCCAAAGTCTAAATAACCTACACCCGCAAAGTTAAAATCCTTTATATCCGTTAAAGTGACTAGCCACGCTTATTTTTTTTGAGGAAATTACTCTAATATCGCTAGATACTTTGGAATAAAATTTCGCCTCAATATTACCGTATACAAAATATGCTTAATATCTGTTTTATCTGCTATGCGTTTATAGAGGAGAACCATGTGGGTATATAGTCTGTTCGTGTACAAATTTGTAATTGATTTTAAACTGACTTCCCGAGAGCTAGAAACTTGAAACTTTAAATATAGCTCAAAACTGGATGACAATGCAATATTAGGTGTAACTGACTACCGACGCCCACATAGAGGCAGGAAACTGTGAAATGAAAATTTTCACCTAAAAACATGCTTCATAGTACTTACACACAAAATTCCGAGCATTTCGGTTTTTGTATTGACTAAATTGCTTCGTGAATATCAATTCAGATTAAGTAAAATTGAAATAAATATAGAATTTACCACATATATCTGTTATAATTTCATTAAAATGTTTAAAATCGATTGAAAAACTTTACACACACAAGACTAAAAAGAAGAAAATAATTATTTAAATAAACATAAATTTTTAAATACCACGTTTTTAAGACGGACTAAAAACTTTACAATAATTTTTCCTAGCAGAGATACAGATTTAAAACGAAAAACATAATTCATATGTGCTCAGATACAACTCTTAAATGGGTGGGCGGACCACACCCATTTTAGGCAAATATTCTGATCTTACTGATCTTTTACTTTTGATCTTTTAGATCTGATACTGTTTGAGATATTGACAACTTCTGTATGAGTGGACCATGCACATTTTTTGCAAATGCTTTTACAATGTTGCTATATGTTTCGGATTAAAATGTAGAGATGAGATAATCATATTTTTTAAAACGTGTCTTTACATTTGATATTAAAAGGAGGATGAAGGCGTGGTTATGAATTGATTTTGCCATTTTCAATACCAAATTGCTCTATATAAGAACATTTGTAAAAAATTTTATCGCAATATCTGTCCGTTCTCCTGTAATCGCGATTTAAACGGACAGACGTTTAGCTCTAAATCTACTCAGGAGGTAACGCTGAGCAAGAATATATTGTATATATTCTATCTATCGTATAATTTTTAAATCTGTCGTATCGCCTTCTCTGCGCTGTAAATATCATAATTCCTACAATGTGAATATCATTATTCCTTCGGGTGTAAGGTATAAAAAGGTTCAAAATTTTTGGTTGCATTTTGAATACTTTGTGCTGACAACATTTTATCGAAAAAGCTATCTCTGCGATACAGGACATACGAAGAATCAAAAAGGTCGGAATGGAAATAACTGGGGATCAGTCAAGTTTTTAGGAGAGAGATCGAAAGAAAGATCGAAAGAAAGAGAGAGAGAGAGAAAGAGAGAGAGAGAGAGAGAGAGAGAGAGAGAGGAAGAAAGAGAGATTAAAGAAAATGCTAAGAACTTCGAAATCCGAAGAAACGGCAGTTGCTAAAAGTTGATTGGATTTGTTTAAAAGCCACTAGCTCTGTAGTAGTAAATAGTGGAGCAACCGGAATTATCTTTCATTGTAAAGCAGTCGTGTGGCTTGCATCTGCTGGAATCGCCTATGTCGGATAATCTACAAGAGAGACCGATTGGAAAGCTATTTATAATCGTTATTTTTTTGCAACCACAAGGCTCATGATTTTAGATCTTAACTATGACTTCTAACGAAAAAGAAGAAATTATTGAATAAAGCCAAATGTTGACTTCAAACAGTTCGAGCTATTAAAGACAATGTTTTCGTAATCTCCTATTATTTAAAGCACATGACTGTGGATGCATACACAGAGCTTGTAATAGACAGTGCGGCAAATCGAGCACGAGATTTCGCATTCTCCTTAATGCGTTGAAAACAAACCGACGACGACATGCGGTTAACACAGTGGAAACTAGATATTTTTATTCGTACTTTTTTGTTCCTATAGTTGTTCGTGTATGACAAATTCTTCTAAAATCGGTGAAGGTCTGTGCGGCTGTGTCATCTGGAATCGTCAATGATTGTAAAGATATTCAGCATTTTTAAATGCTTCTTTCCCCAGCCGTTTGCGCTTTATATATAGAAACTAAAACTAAAAATATTTTTTTACAGTAGTGATTATTACCTTCCAGTTATTTTGCTTCAATAACTCAATTTCCTTGAATGATGAATTTATATTTTCAACTTGCAAATAGACCATATCCCAAAAGCCCTGCAAATCTTCCTCTGTGGTGGGAAATCTGTCATCTATTGAACTATTTAAATTATTGTGGCAAAGTCCTATAATTAAAAGATAAATATTACAACTTTTCAAATACTTTTACAATGTAAAAATTTAATGAGATGTAACACACACCTTCGAATTGCTTCATTTTCTGTGTCACCAACAACCGTGCCTTGCCAGAGGCAGATCTCAAAATTCCTAAAGTATCTTCGGAAATTTCCGTGTTATTCTGAGTTAAATAAATAAATAGATATATGAATGAAATATTTTCTTTTAAATATAAATAGTTTTATGTGGTTGTGACAGACATAGTCATATATTATGTACTTATGACAGTCATTGTTAACTTGTACAACAACAAAAATTTCGATTTCAAAGAAAATGCTAATAAAGATAAGGAGCAAAATGTATGTTTTCAAAAATTTACTGTTAAGTTAACCATTTAAAACATACTTAAAACCACCTCTCGGTTGTTTACCTTGTCGTGGTGAGGGCTTAAGTAGGGTCAAAGAACTATGGAACCGTAATAAGTTCCCTGGGGAGATTTTCGAAAACCAAAATTCAACTAAGGATTGGGTCAAGGTGTCAACCGTACCGTGCTGAGACCGATCAGGCTCGGGACTAAATAGCTCAGTCTCTAGCGGTGGACTGCGGATAACTGGCGACCTTCGCTTTTAATTAGCCCTGTCCACGCAACGGTGACTCTGCATTGATCGTTTCCTTTTCGCCCGTACTAATGGGAACACAATTGATACCATCAACATAAATAACTTAAATGAAGGAGACCAGACTCATATAGTGAAGATTTGTCGACCACTTTTGCTGACGTGACCTTAATGGATGAGTACGTCGGAAGTATTGTATCTTCCGGCGGAGAGACGGTTAAGGGTTTGAATGTCGGGAAATTAAGCCTCAGGAAGCAGCGCGTGAAGCTTCAGACTTCACAGCGCAAGCAACTTCGCTCCTTTATGGCGGAAGGCACGCATATGACGCTTCTGTACAAAAGGTTCTTGCGCAACCTTCCCAGAAAACTGTCACCACAACGGAGAAGCGTAAGTGCTCCAATGGTGACGGACTAGGCGAGCCCAGCAAGAGAACCCGATCTAACATCCTTTTTTATGCGGAAGCTGCTGGTGCCTTGTTGGTCGGAACCATGCCTGTGGGCTTCCTGGCCTCCCATCTGACGGGTGAGCGGCAGAGATATCAGGAGGAAGCCATCATCAGGATGGCCCACAAATCAGGTCTCTCGGCTGCTGATTCTTTGTTGATTGTGAAGTGCGCAGACGCGGTAGTTAGGTATTGGCTGACTAATGTTATTAAGGTCATCAAAAAGGCGTCCACAATGTAGGGAACACACCAACTTTTGTGACTGGGGCTAGGGAAGAACTATTAGATTTGACTGTTGATCATTGGTAGATTTGGCTAGTAGTCAGAAAATTTGGTGAAGCATTGGAAAGTCATAGACGAGCCCTCCATGTCCAATTATTCGATCATATAGTTCTGTCTTGAGGGAAAATCCCTTGAACAGATTCCTAGGAGGAACCTTAGGAAAACAGTCTGGTACAACTATTCCCATGACCTCAATCAGAGCCTGAAAATAACGCTTACTCAAAATAATTTTCAAAATAAAATTAAAAGTAAACTTTTAACTGTTATTTCCAAAAATAAAAGTTTTCGGTTAAATTTTACTTTTAAAAATAAAAGTTAAAAGTCTTCAAAGACTTTTGTTTTTAAAAGTCATCGATAAAAGTATTTTAAAGACTTTTATTTTTAATAGTCTTTCATAAGTTATTATGAGACTTTTATTTTTAAGTCTTAAGTATAAAGACATTTATATTTAAAAGTCATTGATAAAAGCCTTTTAAAGACCTTTATTTTTATAAGTCATTTCAAAGAGTTATTTTGAGACTTTTATTTGAAAAAGGCATTTCTTAAGTTATTTAGGACTTTTTTGTAATAATAGTAGTTTTAAAAGTCATTCCTTGATGAAGGGGTGCCTTAGAACTATGGAGAAATATACGTATGTTGCCATTATTGCAACAATTTGGTTTCTAGAGTAAAACAGTATGAACAGTTCACCCAGCAAATGCTTGCTTTGTGTTATCAGTTGCATTACAATAGCAAATATCAAAAGTTGGCAACCTCCCATGACCCGGGGATCTATAAATGAAACAGAAGTGCAGGATGTACGACTGGATTTTGAACTTAACTCACATGGAGCTAAATTCGGCATCCGCCGTGCAAAGGTGTTGCTGACACTGGTACGCAACATCACTGCGAATGTATAAGGCGAGGCCTCTGTGTGGTAAAAACAATGGCAGTAAATGGTACTCAGGCATGTGAAAGTCCAGTGGATCTGCACCCTCAGACATCTGGGTCTCACTTAGTGCCATTACATGCGGTTGATGGGTACAAATATGTGCAAAAATAACACGCCCTTAAGCCAAGTACATTAGTGGAATCTATGCGGAACTTTGTCATCACCACCCACTGTAAGGAAGTGTAAGGCCAGCTGTACAAGCGGCCACGCGTATGTTGCAAGCAAAGCAAAACGCGACAAGACAAGTGTTATGCCTTTTCTTGCCGCTCTAAAGGCCACGGTGCACTCACAGCCGCCTGGACATCTAACGGAACCAGGAAGAAGGAGGAGGAGGAGTGAAAACAAACGAAATGCTGAGCTTTACTACGGAGAGCATAAATAAGCCCCTCGCTTGGTTCTCTGCATTCCGTTAGATTGAATTTGTTTAATTTTATTATTGATGCATATTTATAAATTATATTATATAGGATATATCATATAATTTTATTTGGTATGAGGTCTTTCATACCCAATAAAAGAATTTCCATTAAACCAAAAGACCATTCCTGGTTTAATGCGACTTGCAGACAAGCAATCAGGTCAGAAGAGGAAGCATTTAGGAATTGGCGTTTAAACAAAACTGCTGATACTAAACTGCTGCGCAATCAGGCCAGAAATAAGTGCAATGCCACTCTAAAGCGCGAAAAAGCTCTCTACGAGCAGCACCTTAGACGTAGAGTTCTTGAATACCACAAGGGTAGTAAGAACTTTTGGTCGTTCGTGGGGAGGGTGAAGAATCAGACGCGATCGTCTATTCCAACTCTTCTCAAGGATGATCAGATCTTCACTCACTCGGTTGATAAGGCAAACTTATTAGCCGAAATGTTTGCTGAAAACTGCTCTCTTCCTGAGAGTATCCAACCACTTCCCGTGATCGATGGTGTGTCCCATATTATGCCTGAGATGCACTTTAGAACGCGGGCTGTTAAAAGAGTGCATGTAACCTTAACGTCAATAAATCCTCGGGACCGGATGGCATTTCAGCCCACGTGTTGAGAAAGTGCGCCTCAACATTGCGCCGCCCATTGCGCAATATCTTCAATTTATCGTTTACCTCAGGAGTTTTTCCCAATTTCTGGAAGATTGCCAATGTGCAGCCAGTTCCAAAAAAAGGTGAGGCTACGAATCCTGCCAATTACCGGTCCATAGCAATCTGTTCAATGCTCTCCAAAGTTATGGAGAGCGTTATAAATTTTAACTTGATGAGGTATCTGGAGAGCAACCAATTGGTCAACGATCGCCAGTACGGTTTCTGTGCTCACCGCTCCACAGGCGATTTGATGGCGTTCCTCACCGAGCGGTGGAACAGTTGTGTTCACCAATTCGGTGAGAGTAAGGTTGTTGCTTTGGATATCTCTAAGGCATTTGACCGAGTGTGGCATAAAGCACTTGTGTCTAAACTGGCTGCTTATGGTGTCAGTAATACATTCACTCGATGGATATTATGTATTATGAATGACACACTGCAATCTGACCTCAACAAAATCCAGGAGTGGGGTCAAGCGAATCGGGTCGATTTTAATGCGCGGAAGACCCAATGCTGTTTGTTGACCCACAAGCGTCTGGCGGGCGACAACTTTCCACCTTTAAATATGGGTGGTGTGGATATTAATGAGTCGGAGGCTCTTGATGTTCTGGGCATGTCAATACAATGCGATCTTCGTTGGAACGATCACATTTTTGATGTGTCGAAAGAAGCAGCCAAGTGCTTAGGCTTTCTTATGCGGTGTAAGAAATACTTCACTCCAACCGATCTTCGTTGTATCTACACCACATATATCCGTCCGAAAATGGAGTACAATTCGCATATTTGGTCGGGAGCTTCGAAAACATATCTTCAGCTTCTGGACCGTATACCAGGTCGTGCGATGAAACTCATAGGGGACAGTAGGGTATCCAGCTCTATTGAAACCTTGGGATGTCGTCGGGATGTGGGGTGTAACCTTATTCTACCGATACTTTAATGGTAATTGTTCCTCTGAAGTAGCCAGCCTGATTCCTTCGGTTCAGGTATTCAACAGATCTACTCGGCTTTCCAGAGCGGTGCACCCCTTTTACGTCTCGACCTCGCTCCAACGCACTACCCACTACCGCGAGAATTCGTTTTTCGGTCGCGCAGTTAAATTGTGGAATAGTCTCCCTGCGCATGTTTTCCCAACCACTTATAACGTCGATGCTTTTAAAAGAGGTGTAAATCGACACTACTCCCACTTTTCCCCTTCCCACTAACCTTTTCCCTTCTAAACCAACGAATGCTTTGCATGGATAGTTTCTATTTCTTGAGGATGATCGGTTTTGATGTTAACTATTTTTTCGCGAGCACCTTCGCCCGCGGTCATATCACAACCCACTTATCCATCTTCCATTTGGTTACCTAGCTTGAAGTTGCGGCAATATACATCTTGTCCAACATGAAAACAAATATCCCTGCTATGCGTGTTACAAACTTTAGCGCTCAGTTAATGAGCCAGCTTGAGTTCGTTAAAGATTTTTTCTTTTCTCCCGCGCCATTAATGGTGTATTCTCCATTCTTCACCGAACTCAAGCTACTCACTAGCTCGTGTGAACTTCCATGTTGCATTATGTGAGACCCAAACACGCCGTAGTAGGGCGCCACACCGATGGAGCTATGGACTACACTTCTTAGCGCAAAGGCCACGTCAGTCACATGTAAGTCCCCGTGGCGCTGGTCCTGCCCCACAGAAGAACGCACCATCTCTAATACTGAGCAGTTAAGCCTTTCAGAAGCGTTCGCTTGTTGAGAGTGGAACCCGGTCTTCCCATGTTTCAAACCATAGTTAGACAACAAAAACTTGAACGACTCAGATACAAACTGTTTGCCATTGTCAGAATGGACAAACTCAGGGACGCCAAAAACATGGAACACACTACTCTCTAAATACTTCACGACATTAACAGTGATGGCTTGACGCATGGTTTGGAGGAAGACAAATTTCGAGAGGTGGTATAGACAAACAAAAGTTACGGTGTTTCCACTTTTTGTCCTTGGATATGGACCCATGAAACCAA
The DNA here is from genome assembly GCA_922984085.1 of Sicus ferrugineus. Lineage (NCBI taxonomy): Eukaryota > Metazoa > Arthropoda > Insecta > Diptera > Conopidae > Sicus > Sicus ferrugineus. The sequence goes on from OV277348.1 coordinate 18,394,549, forward strand.
TATAAATATGCTGCCCTTACAGCATCAGTGTAAGGGCAGCATATCAGTGATACCCCTTCCGGGGACCGTTACCCCTTCCGGGGACCGCACATTGCGTTCTCTTGCATATATCACAGTTTTTAATGAAATATTGCACATCCGTTACCATTCCCGGCCTATAATACTTTATCTTTACCGAGCCAACGTCTTCTGGATTCCCCATGTTCAGCGGAAAGGGAGGAATGACAAACCTCTAGAAGCTCAGAATGCAGTCCAGTTGTTACCCAAAGCTGCCCCATAAACACCGTCCCTTTATATAAATAACCGTCCGAAAGTACAAGGTTAGGCAGTCGGTCCTGGATTTCCGTTATGGTCTTCCTCAGCTCCACATATTCCTCCGAAGAGAAAGCTGGGGAGTCAAAATCAGCCTCCAGAGTCCTGTTTACCTGTTTTAACACTTCCATAAAAATTTGGGAAAGAGCATCAGCCACCACATTTTGAGCTAATTTTCCACCTCACCTCAAGCTTGTGTGATCTGTAATTATGGTGAATGGTAATCCTTCCACATAAGGATGGAATTTTGACGATTAATATAACTGCATAACACCAGCTCAGTGACATTATAATTCTTCTGAGCCTTGTTGAGCTTAGTAGACATATAAGCTACCAGATGCTCATTCCCTTCATCATCAACCTGGAAGAGTACTCCCACTACCCCTTGCGTCGAGGCGTCACATTGTATGTAAAAGTGTCTGCCAAAGTCCGGATTAGTCAAAACTTGCGCTGAGACAAGACTATCTTTAAGTCTGTCAAAGGACAGCCTGGCGTCGTCAATAAAGTTGACCTTCCTAAGTCTGTCTTTCTTTAAACAGTCATATAGTGGGACTGATACGTCGCGTAGTCTTTAATAATGCGCCGGTGCCACCCTGACGTGCTTAGGAACCTCATCTACTGTTTAGTCGTTCTGGGCTCCGGAAACTCATCAATCGCCTCAACATTCCGGTTGTCTGTCTTGATGCACCCGTTCCCGACAACATAGCCCAGATACCTCACCTCTTTGTAGCAAAACTTCCTCTTTTCCACATTTGACATTTGACCACCCGATCCAACAGCGCAAAATGCGAGTCGAAAATGTCAGAATACACGAGAAGATCGTTGGTAGACAAAGACATTCTCCCGCAAAGCAGTGGGAATGACTATCCATCAGCCTACACATTCGCTGCGCGGCATTACACAGTCCTAAAGGCATCACTGTAAACTGTCTACCCAGGACTGTGAACGCCGTCTTACCCCTTGACTCCGCTTCTAGCGGTATCTAGAACACTCTCACTGCGCATGGTTGTTAACTTTTCTAATAAAATCGTCGTCTCAAATTCTAAAGCGTACTTAAGGCCTTAGCGCTAATTGTAAACAAGAACCTTTAGTTGAATCCAGCAGTGTTTGCAATAAGCACGCAAAATAGCTGTTCTAAAGCTTTGAATCGCAACACTTGCCGGATACGACTTGCTGGAATGCAAAAAATTCCCTCTCCTTTCCGCTTCCTATGTCACCCATCCCAATAGTAGCCAATCGAGAAAAAAGAGATGACCTCTTAAGGGCTACTGTTAATTCTGATTAAAAAAAAAACTCATTGGTTTGCACTTATGTAGATTTGTGTGGTGTTGTTGTTGTATGTGCAAGTATTAAGGGTTATAAAGAAGAAAGGGATAGGCAATTTATTTAGGTAGAAAATTATTAATACAACAAAAATGAATTAGTCAATCATGCGTTACTTTAGAAGTAGTTTAGTTAACTCTTAAAAGACTGGACCGATTTTGATGCGGTTTTCGCCATTGTGTTGGAAATTTTTTGCAGCTATTTCTAGAAATATATTATATGAACTTCACTAATACATTTAGGTATTTAAGTAATATTGTTAAATTTAAAGTTTTTGTTTACTGCGCTATAAAAGAGCTCGACTCGACTAAAATGAGAAATATTTGCCCCGTGAGAGTATTTCTTGAGAGTTGTTAGGTTCCATCTGATTAAGAGTGAGACTATTCAAGAACTTTGTCGTATATGGTATATCTCTTTTGAGAGATTTTTCTATACTTAGAAACTGCTGGTATGCTACAGTGCGGGAGTGATCGAGAGCTATACCTCCTGGGAAGTTGGGTTTGAACGAAAGTCGGACCACATATGTGCCATTTGGCTTTCTGATTGTAGTTCTTTTGTACAAGTCCTCGCAATATTGATCATCTTGAGAAGGGAGGGTAGCTTGTACACTTCCCCTTGTTCTCAGAACTGCACTAAGTTGAGCACTAAGCTGTTCGTTGGAAACTTCTTCAACTTGGGTCGTGAATGAAGACACTTTTTGGGTGGTAGGACCACTAAGGATTCAACCAAATATGGTGTTCTGCGCTAAAAGTCTTCCGTTGATATTTCGTCGGATTCTTTCTAAAATGATTTCAGTGATTCAAAATCGGAAATCACTTCCGATCGATTGCCTGTGCTTGAGAACGATTGCCTGTGCTTGTATTTTTGTACTAGCTTTTGGGGAGACCACCGTCAGGGTATAGATTTGGGTAGCATTTCAGATTAACTTGCCTCCCATTCCAGAGATTTGGAATTTAACTCTTTTTGACGGGAGCTTGAGTCGATTTTGTACCTTGGCTGCTATGAACGATCTTTAGGAGACTTAGTCGATGAAAGCTCGACCTTTGTGAAGCTCTTCAAAGTGTTCGATGGAGATGATCGCAGTAGACAAAAGAATTTTATCTTCGTTGTTGGTGTAGAGAGTTTGTACACGAGCAGAGGAATTTTGCTTTGATGAACTGAGTTGTTTATCAGAAGTTAATTGGTTTTGAGCTGCGAGATTCTTTGAAAGAGAAATATTAATTGAATTTTTATCGTGTTGGTTAGACCTAGGAGTTGGTTACTCCGAAGGCGTTTTGGAGCACTGTCAGAAGCTATATGAAGTAACGATATGCTGGACAGTTTGAAACGACCTTTTCGCCTCGGTGTTCTAGAGGCGGTGTTTCTCCATTAGATCCGTGGACCTTGTCTATAGCCAGGATAGGTTCACGGCGGTCCAGGGTCGAATGTTCAAGAAATTTATGGAAAAAAACGGGACTTGTGTTTGTTGTTGCGTAACACTTTTATTTTGTAAAGTCCAATTCTTGTTCGCTAATTAGATTAGGGCTAAAAAGTTGTCTTAGTTGTGGTAATTGTCGTAACAAGAAAAATCTCCGGTATCAAAAAACCGGCATTGTGGTGGCGATGAAAACTGGGGTGCAGAAAGACGACAATCGTGAGATTCAGACTGAGCTCGTACAATTCAATTCGTCCGGGAAAACGATCGTGTGTTTCGATCGGTATATCTAATACAATTGTGTTCATTATTTGGTTTCCCCTCGAAGCTTGAATTAATTGTACTCGTCACTTTCTCGATCTCGTGTCACTGTCAACGAACGACTGACAATTTGTGTGTTGCATCGCTCCTTTTATGCATTCCGAAGCTTCTGCCGTTTCGTATTTCCGCGCGTTTTCGTCACCACAACGTACATACTTCCGTCTTACTCTAACTCATTGGCCCTTATGAAATATATACTTTATCCTATGCTTAACCGTATTAACAATACGACCGTCTCGTAACGGCAGTTATATGTAACTGTATCATTTTTTTATCTTAATGCTATTTCTCTATTATTAAAGCCACTACCAATTAACTAAACACGTTATTTAGGAACCAACTATATAGTGTACACTTAATATTATACTAATAAAATAATGTATTTTGGAATGGATTTCCATCATCGCTTGTCATCTTCAGTGTCGTTGTGCCATCTTCAGTGTCGTTTTTCGTTCTAAGTAGTCTCGTTCGTATTTATATTCATGTATTTTCGTTCGTACTAGATCGTGCTACTTTGTTTTTATTCGTGTGCGTTTGTTCATATCGGCAAAGTACATATGTCTTACTGTTTTCATATAGACTTCTTTCGTGTCAGCAGGTAGTTTTGTTATCCATTGTTAATGTTGTGCTCTTGGCTTTGTATCAAGTCGCATTTTTGGACACAAGTAGCCTATTGTTCTCCCTGTGTTCCGGGTATTTGAGTCCTTTGTTTTTTGTGAGCAGGTAGCTGGGTTATATTTTTTTACTACTGTGCTGTTGGTTTGGTTGAGACTGTTTTTTCCGCGTAGGTATCTTATTGCTCTTAATTGTTTTTAATTGCGTTATGGGGTCGTTTTTGTGGCTTGCGTTTAGCGGTAGGTAAAAGTCTGTGATTTTTCTTTTACCGATTTTTGTGAATTGGTCATGGGTTTCTGTTCTTATAACTGCTTCTGTATTTATGTTCCTTTTTCTGTCGAGTAGTTTTAGGGGTTCGAATATTACGTCGGAAGTAGTGTTTGTTTGTTCATTTATTATTCTGCCGTCAAAAGTTTTCTGTGTGTATATTTCCATATTTTCTAATACGTTTAGTTTCATAATACGTCCTTTATGTTGTACATGTAGTAGCGTGATTGTCTTTTTTATGTGTGTTGGTGTACACTTATTGCCAAACATATGGTTTGCGTAGTTTGATTCCGGTGTTGCGCTTGGTTTTTGTGTCTTCTTGTTGTAGTCCCTTATGTGTTCGCGGAATCTTTTTATCTTACGTCCCGTTTGTCCCATGTAGCTGTATTGGCATGCACAGCTTAGCTTGTATACGCTCTGCTTGTTTAGTGGGTCCTCTTAATTTATGTTGGTCTGTAATATTCGTCCCAAGTTATTTCTTGTTCTAAAGGCTGTGTGAATGTTATGTTTTTGAAAGAACTTAGCTAATTTGTATGTTGATCTTCCCGTGTAAGTTAATACTGTCTAAATCGCAGACTTTTACCTACCGCTAAACGCAAGCCACAAAGACGACCGCATAACGCAATTAAAAACAATTAAGAGAAATAAGATACCTACGCGGAAAACACAGTCTCAACCAAACCAACAGCACAGTAATAAAAAAATCTAACCCAGCTACCTCACAAAAAACAAAGGACTCAAATACCCGGAACACAGGGAGAACAATAGGCTACTTGTGCCCAAAAATGCGACTTGATACAAAGCCAAGAGCACAACATTAACAATGGATAACAAAACTACCTGCTGACACGAAAGAAGTCTATATGAAAACAGTAAGACATATGTACTTTGCCGATATGAATAAACGCACACGAATAAAAACAAAGTAGCACGATCTAGTACGAACGAAAATACATGAATACAAATACGAACGAGACAGCGGAACTACCTAGAACGAAAAACGGCACTGAAGATTGCACAACGTCGAAACCGGGTTGTCTACAGACCAAATTTGACAAGGAATGACGGAAATTCGTTCCAAAATACAACATCTTCCTACCCTTTCGTCAAAACGATTGAACACAAAGAAACAAATTAAATACAGTATAACCTCCGTCATCCGGACAGATATAGTTTCAGCATCTGTCCGGATTAGTGGATCGTCCGGACTAGAGTTAAAATTAAATTTTAAACGCAATACATATTTGTACATATATATTATTTATTTTTATTACTGAAAAGAAACATAAGTACTCATAAGAATTCATTTGTATTTAATTAATTTACAGAAACATAGAGGAACATACTAAAAGTGACCGAAAATATTCATTTTGAAAAATAAGAATTTATTTTTGTTTGAATACATGTATCTTTATGTAATTTGTCTGCTTTATTTTTAAATTCTTTTAAAAATAAAATATCCTTATCTGTCGCTTTAGTTTGTTCAGCCCATAAAATAGCTTTTGAAAACAGTTCACTTGCCTCTTTATGTGAGACTTTGTTTTGAGCATTTTCAGACTCCTCCAAAGAACTATCAAGTTCTTCAATATTTTGGTTAGCAATTACTGATTGGACTATATCTTCATCCGAGAAATCGTAAGTAAATTCATTTTCACCGAGTGCCCAAATTTCAATTTCAGAAAGACAGAAATTAGCGGAGGGGTTAAGAGTGGATAATGTGGAATAAATGTTATTAATATCTTGACACAATGGATCCCTGGCTTTTAATTGAACAAGAGGTAGGCAGTCTTCATCTTCCCATTCGCTTTCGACGGAAAGCCTTGGCAACAACTTGGACCAACTTTTATCAATGTTCGTTTTGGTAATATTTTTCCATGCAGAGTTTAGTAAAAAAACATTACAAATGTTTGCATCGTCTTTTTCTAGAATATGATTTAAGAGGGCTTTTCTATACCGTACCTTTATGTTCTGAATTAAGTTCTGATCCATTGGTTGTAAGAGCGCTGTGCAGTTCGGAGGCAGAAACAAAACTCGAAAGTTAGGATCAATATTTATTTCCTTTTCTTTTGGGTGCGATGGCGCATTGTCCAATACCAAAATAGCTTTCAATGGCTTATTAGCACTAGTCAGAAATTGTTTAACATTTTTGACAAACACTTTCTTAAACCATTCTTCAAACACGAAAGTCGACATCCAGCCCTTTTTAGTAGATTTATAAACGACAGGAAGTTCGACATTTTTAAACGCTCTTGGTTTTTCGGACTTTCCTATCACGAGAAATGGCAACTTATGTGACCCAGATGCGTTTGCGCACGGCATAAAAGTAAATCTGTCTTTTGATATTTTTCTACCTGGAGCCGAGTTTTCGCCGCTATGAACCCATGTTGTAGTTGGAAGTGCCCTCCAAAATAGCGCAGATTCATCAGCATTATATATCTGATCTCTATCCAGTCCCATTTCCTCCACAGTTTTCAAAAAACATTTTTTAAACGGCTCTACTGCAGATCTATCGCTTGACAATTTTTCCCCACAAATTTTTAAACACCTGATTCCATTTCGAAACTTAAATTTCTGAAGCCAGCCGTTGCTCGCTGAAAAACTATCGTTTCCAAAAATTTGTCTGTGAAAATGTTTTGCTTTAGATTGTATAAGTTCTGTGGAAACAGGCACATGATAATTTCTCTGCTGAATGAGCCATGTCATTACCGCTTCATCCAATTGAGGATTTTCACCTTGCTTCAAGGTTTTCCGTTTACCTGTTTAAGTGTTTTTCTTTTAAATTCAATAAACAAATTTAAAAAATTGTGTTGAAACATACCTGATCCCTTTAAAGTATGAGACACATATTTCATTTCCATTTCGAAACTTAAATTTCTGAAGCCAGCCGTTGCTCGCTGAAAAACTATCGTTTCCAAAAATTTGTCTGTGAAAATGTTTTGCTTTAGATTGTATAAGTTCTGTGGAAACAGGCACATGATAATTTCTCTGCTGAATGAGCCATGTCATTACCGCTTCATCCAATTGAGGATTTTCACCTTGCTTCAAGGTTTTCCGTTTACCTGTTTAGTGTTTTTCTTTTAAATTCAATAAACAAATTTAAAAAATTGTGTTGAAACATACCTGATCCCTTTAAAGTATGAGACACATATTTCCTTATTTTTTCTTTTTTTGATTTTATATCAAATATTGTCGACTTTGAGACACTGTATTGTTCAGCCACTTGTCTGATTGATTTTCCACTATCAATTGTATCCAATATTTTGCACTTTTCTGCCAACGTTAATGTTTTATGTTGTCGTTTATTTACGGGAGCCATATTTACGTCTTAACTCCACGCAAACTCAAGTAAACTAAAATATTTTACACATTCTTTAATTCTTGCTCACACACAATGCTTATTTTGTCTAGCGGTAAAATAACGAATAAATTTTACTGAGAAAAAAGAACACTTGTCCGCACTATAGAGGAAAAATTTCTAAACTGGCCGAAAAATTTAAATGTCCGGATTACTGGATAGTCCGAATTAGCGAGTGTCCGGATTAGGGAGGTTGTACTGTACTTAACTTCGTGTTACATTGCAATATTTGAAAAAAATAATTTCCCTTTAATATTTTATTGGAAAAACATAAAATAGAGAGAATTTGTGGTCGTATTTTCCCACCTTAAAATGCGTTATCACATCCCCTCCCTACTTCCGGGATGATTTTTGGACTCCGAATCTGGAAGGTGAGACCCTCGCTCTCTGCCAGGAAGTTCTTACGTTGGCCTCTCCGGCGACTCGCCATGGCTCGCTGGAGTACAATGTCCAACCCTTGCGGAACATCGCCAGGGGCCAACGTCTGCCGCATACGAGGTTTCTCCTCGGCTATAGCCCCTGTCCTACTGGCGGTAGCCTTATCTGCTGCGAGCGGAGTCTCTTCGGTGCCAACGACGATGCTCCCTGTTTCTGTGTTGGCCGGAGTCTCTCTTGGGCTAGCGACGATCCTTTCGGTGTCCGGTGCGGCTGGAGTCTCCTCTGGGCTAGCGATACGGGACCTCTTTGCTGGGCCGTGGTGTGACGGCTCGTGTTCGGTGGCGGCGTAGCGTAGAGCCGGGAATTGTTGGTGTGCGCCGGAAGCACTTGACAGGGCTCGTATAAGGTAGCGATTCGTAGGAGCGCACCCAAATAATCCGCGCGATGGCCCCACTCATACCATTCCGGATTACTGCCCCGGTGCCGGTTAGTGAAGAACTTTTCCACCGTGATCAGCATATAGACGCCGCAATTGTACGTATCAGGCTGCAGGGGCACCTCCACGTTCAGAAGGACCGAATTTTCATCGTCATACGTGACGGGCACCGGTGACTCGGGGAAACGGAAGCGATGCTCGCTCGTGAGCATCCTCCAGACGTTTCTGGCCACACCATGGTTCCGACCAGGATTTGGTCCCAGGGAGCCTAGTACGATTATCCGGCATCTTTCGGGAATCTTACATCACAGGTAGGTTCTCTCCCTGTGATGCTCTTGGATGAGGGAGTTGTGAAGTGCAATGTCTTGGTTGGACGCTCCTCACTTCCCGTTGGCTGGGTGTCATTCGGAGAACTGTAGGCCTTGAGGTCGCCGATGTGGGCCGTCTTTGTCTTCTTGGGGTTTATTCTTATGGTGGTGATCACCGGTGAGATGAAGTCGACGACTAGAACGGACCGTAATATTTTGGAGCTAGCTTGGCATCGAAGTTTTCCGAAGCCTTTGCCAAGTGGTGCGACCGTACCAGTACCAGTACCAGTAGGGAGCCTAGGCTCGCGTCCCTGGACTAAGAAAGCAGGTGAATAGCCGGTAGTACTAGAGGTGTTACTGTTGATGGCGAGGGCTATTTCTGGGAAGTTCTCGTCCTAATCTCGATGATCTTTGCCTGTATATTGGGCGATGACGGTCTTGATGATCCGGTTTGCGCGCTCTGTAGGGTTTTCACGGGGAGTGTACGGTGCTGTTGGCGTACTCCGATTTCTCTTAGACATTCTTTGAACTGCAGATTGGTAAACTGCACGGTAAGAAGCATCTTTGGGACTCCAAATCTTGCAACGATTCGTTTACGGAATGCTCTCTGTAATGTCGCTACTGTAGCCTTCCGTAAAGGAATTATTTCCACCCATTTGGAGAATTTGTCCAGGAACACAAGTAGCATGTTGTGGCCTTTTCGTGAGTGTGGGAGAGGGCCGACAAAGTCTGTGCACACGGTGGCCCATGGTTATTCGGGCACTCTGATTAACATCTCGCCAGGGGGTTTCCGTGCTTCAGCCTTGTACCGTTGACAAGAATTGCAGCGCCTTACATACCGACTAATATCTCGAAACATTCCGGGTCAGTAGTATTTTTCGCTACTCGAGCGATGGTCTTCCGAACGCCCAGATGCCCGGCGCTAGGTTGGTCGTGGTTCTCTATTAGCACCCGTGGGCGATCTGTACGGCCAACACACAGCTTTCATGGCTCCTCGTCGTCATCACCCACCTCGTTCGGGATGTGACGGTAGAGAACGCCATTCTCGAGAGTATAAACCGTACATTTCTCTGGCTCTTTGATGACTTGGCTTTCTGCGCTTCCATCCAGCTGCAGGTCGTTCCCACTATGTTCAGACCCATGTTGACTTCTTCGACTTCTCTAGGTTGACGTGACAGTGTGTCTACAATGACGTTGTACATTGCGATACCGCACCTCATACGAGTACTGTTGCGGCTCCAAAGCCTAGCGTGCGATTCTTCAAAAGGGTTTTCGATGCCGTTCAGCCACTTGAGCGTCAGATGGTCTGTGATGACTTTGAAACGATAGCCTTCCAAGTATTGCTTTTCCAAGCCTTCCAAGTATTCCTTTTTCATGGCCGAGTAAGTTTTCTCTGCACCTTGTAAGTGCCGGGTGGCATAAGCAATCACGTGTTCGCCTTCCTCTTGTTCCTGCGTCAAAACTGCTCCGAGGCCGATGTTGCTTGCGTCTGTTTGTAGCGTAAATTGCCTGGTGAAATATGGACACGCCAACACGGGTGCTTTAGTCAATTTCTTCTTGAGTTCCTCGAGGGCTAGTTCTTGATCGGGGCCCCACTGCCAACGTTTGCCTTTCTTCAGCATGCTCGTTAATCGGAAAACAATCTTGGTGAAATCTGGTACAAACCTCCTGTACCAGGATACCGTGCCTAGGCACCTTTGCAGATTTTTGATGTTCGTAGGTGGCTTCAACTCCTTGATGACTGCGACCTTATCAGGATCCGTTCTTATTCCAGAAGACGTGACCAGATGAACTAAGTACCTCAGTTTCTTTTTGAAGAAGTGGCATTTGTCCTTGTTGATCCGCAGATTCTCCCGGCGAAGACGGTTGAAAACGTTACTCAGATGTTGCATGTGTTCTTCCTTAGATATGCTGACCACCACGATGTCATGGAGGTAAGCGAAAGCGTTTGACTCCATTTCTGGTCCGATAACTTGGTTCAGGAGCCTCTGAAAGGTGGCCGGCGCAGAGTGTAGTCCGAAGGGCATGACGCGCCAGTGGAATAGGCCCCTACCGGAACAGTGAATGCGGTGTATTTTCGGCTCTTCGGATCCACGGCAACTTGCCCATATCCGTTCTTCAGGTCTATCGTACTGATGTAGTTCCCTCAACTTCTCTAGGATGTGGTTTATTCGAGGTCACAGGTAGGCATCGGGTATAGACTTGGCGATAGTCTATGCACAACCTCCAATCGCCGGTCTTCTTTTTAGCGAGTACTATGGGCAAACTATAGGCGCTCTTGGATGGTTCAATACACTTCAACATCAGGAGATCACCTATTTGCCCGTTGATAATTGTTTGCATGGCCGTGTTCTTCGGGTAATTCCGTTGTTTAACTGGTGTTTCGTCTCGCAGTTTGATCCGATGGTAGGTCACATTGGTTACGTCAGTCATGGTTTCGAACTGCTTCAATTCCCTTTCCAGAAAGGTATCTACGTCGTCATCATGTTGGACTTCGTGCACTGTCCACAACATGTTTTCAGTATCGTCGGTATCTTCCGGATCTGACTTCAATGCTACGCCGTGTCCATCGCAAATCAGCTCTCTGCTTCCACCAAGAAACCCATCCCCAGGGTTATCTGCAATCAAGGCTGTCTTCACTCGGAGGGCGGTACCGTCAGCTAGTCGCACATTCATACGGTTTAGGTGGTGCGTGCAGCGTCTCCCAAACTTTCAACAAACGGCTTCGCCACGAAACTGCGTGTAGTTCCTGTGTCTACGGCTGCTGTTACTGGCGTTCCGCCTAGGTAGATGTCAGCCGTAAGGTGTCGTTGTGTACCTTTAAATGGTGACGTTCTTTCGGGGATTGATTACTGTGGCCCTCAGTGTGCCCCGTTACTGTTGAGGACCTCCCACGTTTCCCGACTTCTTCCGACAGCACTCAATGGTCCGCACTCCTTGTCTACCGCACTTCCAACAGAATAGTTTCGCTGGATTTTTACAACCCCTTGCGGAATGTCCGTCCAAGCCACAACGACGACATGCAGTGTTGATTTTGATATTCCCTTCGCATTTCTGCGGATTCTGTTGAACTCCCATACTCGATTCGACGGTGCGATGCTTAGCCTCACGAGCGTCTTGTGTCGGTGTTGTCTTGCGGTGACTCAGAATGCTCTCGTACTGGTCATGCAGGTCGACCAACTCTTCTAAAGCTCTAAATTCCTTCAAAAAGGACGCTTCACAAAGGTTTGGTATTCCCGCCGGCTATTTCTGTAAATCCGCTCAAGCTTCTTCTCAGTGGGATAATCGGTGTGCCACATGAGTGTCTGAATTGCTATCACGTAATCCTTGAAGAGCTCTGTTGACGCCTGGAACCTTTGTCGTACGTTATCGTCGAGGCGTTCCTGGTATAGCGAGGACAGGAAAAACTTGAGGAAATCGTGTTTAAATTTGCACTATTGCAACAAAGGTTTCTTGTTGTTGCGGAACCAGTGGAGACCTTTTCCTAGCATTATCTCTGGCATGGCTTTAGGCAGTACGTCTCGAGATATTCCGTAAGCATCGGCGAGTTCTTCTAGTCGTTCGACAAACTCCAGTGGGTCCATCCTATCCTCAAATCGTATGGACCACTTACGCACCTGGTTCATTATGTTGCTGTAGTTTACTGGTGACTGCTCTGATTGACTCTGTTGACGAATACAGGTGGTTCACTGCGTAGCAGTTGGCATGCGCGGAGGTGAAGGAGCTGTGATATCTGTACAGAGGTCTGGTTTGGCAGTGGTGCTGTACTTGGACCTGGTGACGGACTACGGGCATGTTGATGTTCCAGTGCTTTCAAGCGAGTTACTTCTTCTGGTTTGAGATCTTCCTTGGCGGTAAACAATGAGAATCTGTTCTTTAGATCCTCTACATTGCCATCGGTGCTTAAGCCAAACTTCTTCATGTACTCTACCAACTCCTCACGTTCGAGGGCGACTATCCATCTCCTTACCACTATGCTCTTAGGTTGTCAGTTATCTTTCAAAAGGTGTTGTGAGTCGGTTATTCTTTTTGAACGCACAGTTTTTTCTCCTCTTCCTCTTCTTCTGTGGTTGCCTGTCTACTTGTTAGCTCAGGTCCCTGCTCGGGGCCCACTTGAAACGACCTTTTCGCCTCTGTGTTCTAGAGGCGTTGTTTCTCCATGAGGTCCGTGGACCTTGTCTATAGCCAGGATAGGTTCACGGCGGTCCAGGGTCGACTGTTCAACAAAATTATGTAAAAAAAACGGGACTTGTGTTGTTGTGTAGCACTTTTATTTTGTAAAATCCAATTCTTGTTCGCTAATTAGATTAGGGCTAAAAAGTTGTCTTAGTTGTGGTAATTGTCGTAACTAGAAAAATCTCCGGTATCAAAAAAACCGGCATTGTGGTGGCGATGAAAAGTGGGGTGCAGAAAGACGACAATCATGAGATTCAGACTACGCTTCAATTCGTCAGGCCTAACGATCGTGTGTTTCACTTGGTATATCTGACACGTTCCTGTTCACTATTTGGTGTACCTCGAAGCTTGAATTAATTGTACTCGTCACTTTTTCGATCTCGACCCACTCTCAACGAACGACTGACGATTTGTGTGTTGCATCGCTCCTTTTATGCATTCCGAAACTTCTGTCGTTTCGTATTGCCGCGCGTTTTCGTCACCACAACGTACATAGTTCCGACTTACTTTAACTCATTGGCCCTTATGAAATCTGTACTTTATCCTATGCATAACAGTAATACGACCGTCTCGTAACGGCAGTTATGTGTAACTGTATCACTTTTATTATCTTAATGCTATTTCTCTTATTACTAAAGCCACCTCAAATTAACTAAACACGTTATTTAAGAACCAAGTATTTAGTGTAGCCTTAATATTATACAAATAAAATACTTAACTTCGTGTTATATTGCAATATTTTAAAAAAGTATCTCGCTTCAATAGTTTATTGGAACATAAAATAGAGAGAATTTGTGGTCGTATTTTCCACCTTAAAATGCGTCATCACAAGTTTTCACAAAGGTTGTGCTCTTTCACTACCTTTTTTCTGTGACAAACCGATTTTCTTTTAAAGGTTTTGCATGTTTTGAGTGAATCATTGCTGTTACAAAGAGAACAAAGAGCAAGTCGTCTTGTATTCTGTATATTGTATAATTTTATTGAATTATATGGATATAGATTCTTTCATATATTCAATAATCGGGTGCTTTCATTTATAGTTGGATGTAAATATAAAAGCTTTTTCTATAACGTCCTTCAGCAATCGGATCGCCTTTATTGATTACCAGAAACCCATATTTATCTTTCCAACTTTCACATATATTTAAAAATTTTCCAAAATTCATGGCTTATGAACATTACATATGTGACTCATTTCTTATAAATTAACTTTAAATATTTAAAAAACAGGAAAAAATGAAAAACGACACTGAAGATGGCACAACTTGTTCTGTTCTGTTAAAATTTGTTCTGTTGACAAACCGGTTTCGATCTTCAGAACGTTCTGAAGAACGAAAAACGACACTGAAGATGGCACAACGCCGAAACCGGTTTGTCAACAGAACAAATTTGACGAGAGATGACGGAAATTCGCTCCAAAATAAACCATCTTCCTACCCTGTCGGAAAAAGAATCGAACACCAAGAAACAAAAAAGATTTTAATAAAAAATAAAGAAATAAAATAATTTTATAAATATGTATTTTTATTTATATAATCTAGTATATTATGATATCAATTTATATATTCTGCAAAACAACTAAATTGATACTGCAGCAAACACAAGAGTCTGGTCCATCTACAGTTTCACTTGAAGCCCAGCAACACGTAGTCATCCATGTCGTGACTAAATCACAAGGCATTCTTATACTGGTTTAGTTTTATATAGTTGCTTAAAATGCAATCAAAATGCTCCTCCAGTATATTTTCCCTGTGAGTTACTAAAAACCCATGAACTCGAGTTAAAAATGCTGGTATATTTACGTGATTCATGTTGTTTAGTTAATAGTTAATTGTTGACAGACTTCCATTTGTTCTGTATTTGTTGTATCACATAATTTGATAAAGTAAAAAACTCACACGTTACTTACGGTTGTATACTTTTTTCAATAATTAATGAAGCTAATTCCAAGAAATAACAACCACATGCACACCCATGCAATCCTAAATTGTGGCAAACAAATCTATGCATGTACACTCATGCATCCCTAAATTGTGTAAGATTTCATCACATTCTTCGGAAATGTTTTCATTAATTTAATTCCTGACAAATTCGAGTCAAGCAATAAGAAACAACAAAAAGAACAACAAGGTGACCTTCAAATTTCTGTAAACATAGTCACGGATGCGAAGCCACAGTTTCAAGCGAAATTGAAAACATACATCTTATGTTATTTTTAATTTTATTTTTCGTTTCTTGAGACAGCGTAATATTTAATAAATTCCGCCACAACCCCCTCTCAGCAAACCATGCCGACAGCCGCCAGCCGCGAGTCCGTCAGTCCGTTAGCCGTCAGTCCGTGCCAGGCCGGCAGTGTTGCCACCTGACTCGACCAACAGGGTTACCACCCCTCGAAAGAATCCCACCAAAAATTCCCAAAAAATTTTTTAGAATTAAAAAAAATAATAAGAATCCTCGATCTGGCCACTCTGTCAACCAAAATCCATGATTGCTCCAGGTCAAACTCAATGACTTGAAAAGCCACTACGACAGTGTCAAATGCTCTTTCCGGCGTGTCCGGTTTACAGGCAGGTTGAAAATGAGTTGTCAAACAATTTCGAAATGTCAAGAAGGCAAAAGATGGAACCTTGCCAAGATCAAATGCAGAGTGGCCAAATCGAGGATTATTATTAATTTTTAAATTCAAAAAATTTTTTGGGAATTTTTCGTGGGATTATTTCCCCCGAAAGAATAGTATCTTGATTTTTGTATCAGTGGTGATACAATTTTTGCGCGGGAATTCCCTCCTGCGAATGATTCAGTGTCGCAGGGTAGTATTTGAAGACAAATATTGGAGAACTTTGTCTCTTCAGCGAATGTAAATGAGGGCTTCTATTCAGGTTCAGTGACTTTAGGCTTTCAGGTTTCGTGCATTTCCATAAGATCCGGTATTGGAGCTTGACAGTCGTGCATTTGATCTTGGCAAGATTCCATCTTTTGCCTTCTTGACATTTCGAAATTGTTTGACGACTCATTGTCAACCTGCCTGTAAACCGGACACGCCGGAAAGAGCATTTGACACTGTCGTAGTGGCTTTTCAAGTCATCAAGTTTGACCTGGAGCAATTATGGTGTGAGCTGATCAAGCGGGATTGACGCAAATCTGGTACAGAAGTGCACGGGATTGTCGGTATCAAAAATAAATTCTGAGGAATCAAATGTACTTTAGTTGATGAGGGATCAGTACTTTAGTACGTTTCAGTAACCTGCTTTTGTGGTTTCAGGTCTGGTTTCTTTGAAATGACTCCACTAACCGAAGCCTTTTCTTCCTGCAATTCTATTAGGTCAAATATAAAAAAATTTTTTTTCTTCCACTGAGATGCGGAAGAACCGATTTCTCTCAAAACGCGAAAGAAAGCGGAGGCAGATATCCTCAAGTGCTAAGAAGACTAAGGGGGGGGGGGAGTTGAGGAAAAATTCTGAGCATAGAATGGTGACCTGCTTGTCCTTCTACTGAAATGCAGAAGAGCCGCTTTCAGTCAGAGAGCAAAAAGCCGTGTTTTTTCCCAACCGTGTTCTATGTAGCTTATACACAAAACAATAACAACGTCTGCACAACCTTTGCACAGAAACGAAGTCTGGTGTAGAAAACTTGTGTAGAGTCGTAAAGTAACTCATTTCTCAGTGTTGCTTACTTTTCCACTAAACTTTGGGGTAAATCGGCATAACAGCTGATTTTGATTGCAAAATCTATTACAATTTTTAAAATTGTTGTTTAAAGTTATAAAAACAATTGGAACAAATGGACCTGAATATTAGTGCTGAAAGTCAAACAACTGGCAGGTTGATAATTATGGAATTGATAATTAAAATTTTTATATCCGTGTATTAGTTTCGGCAAAAGGAAATGGCACAGAGAGGAGACTATGGCCTTTTACTATCAACCATTGAGTGAAATTTTTAACAGTTCTGCACAACGTCGTTTTTTCCATGTGTGGTTTGAGTTTACACAACACACAGTTGGAAAAAACACGGCTAAGGAAAGCGGCGAAAATGTCAAGAAGATTGAGAAAAAGGGGAGTTGCAGTTGTTGGCTGCAGCGTACAACAGTTTGACGGAAACATACCGCCCGCCGTGCAGTAGCCGTGGCCTTGGGCTCCGGCAAGAGGAGCAGCCGGCTGGACAGAATATGGAGCACGGGCAAGTTGATTAGGGGGCACCAACACAAATACTTTCAAGATTTAGGTGCGAAGGTTACCCGAAAGCACCAAAACTGAGTTTTGGGCGAGAAACTGCCCTATGTATAAGGTAATGACCCTGGTAGAAATAGCCTGGTGATATATTACCCGAGACATAATCGGACGTTGTGGGACATATAAAAGTCGCGATCGGCCAATTTAATATTGATGAAGGAATGTCGACTTCTGGCATCAATGCAACGACTGGGGTTGACAATTTCCCAGTCAGTGATTAGGGCGTCAAGTTCGATGAATTCTGAAAATTCTCCACGAGGACGGAGTGTCAGCAGCACGACCGAATCCGTACCAAACTGGACCGGAGTAAGTCCGAGAGTGCGAGCGAGCCTGTGACAAATTTCGGAAGTCTCGCAGCCGGAATCCAATAAGGCGCGCTCTTACACAAAACCATCATGTCCTAGCACCCGCACCTACTACTGAACGTTGCATCGACCGGCTCTAGTGAGATTCGGGCTACCAACATCGAGGGAATCACGGCTGAAGGATAGTCGTCGTCCTGACGAGGGTAGTAAGCTATCGTTGGCGAGAAGAAGAGGCACCACGGAAGCCACGGAGTGTGTTATATCGGAAGTGTTATAGTTCCTTTTTCGGTTCGGACGTCGGCAACACGGGTTCTATCGTCAGAACCAAGATAGGTATGAGATATACGACCGAGTCTCTACATATTCGGTGGAAGATTATCATCTCGTAAGACAACTAGATCATTAATTATACCCTACATCCGAAAAGTGGAGAGTATATTCACTTTGTTCTTCCGTTTGTAACGCAGAGGAGACGAGATATATAAGAGTATATATATATTTGTGCTCTGCGTCACCTCCTGAAACGATTTAGCCCTGTCCGTCCGTATGTGTGCCTGTCTGTCCGTCCGTATGTCTGTCTATCTGTCCGTCTGTCTGTCTGTCTTTCTGTCTGTATGTTGAAATCACTATTACGGAGAACGTAATGAAATTTGGCACAAATATTCTTTGTTATTTAGGGCAGTTCGGGATTGAGAAAGGGTCGGTTAACAACCACGCCTATTTTACATCCGGAATGTAAAAGCACCTCGTTTTAAAAAAGTTATTAGGTGAATATCTCATAAAGAGTGCGAGATATTGAGCCATTACAAAAACGTTCAATGAAAATGTTCGTGGTCCACCCACTCATACAAAATTGGCAATATCTTATGAACGGTATAAGATATGAAGACGTAATTTTATCACGACGTATCTAGAGGTATTACCTATCCGTTTGTCACAAATGGGTGTGCTACACACACACATAAAAAAATTGTAAATAATTCATAAACGTTGCAAAATATTAATACGTGATCTTATCCCGGATTATCTGGAGATATTAGTAAAATGTTTGCCAAAAATGGTAGTGTTCGCCTACTTATAAAAAAGTTGTCAACTTTCGAAATTACTATTTTGTTGACGTCTTTGTGTGGTGTTCTTATAAAGATCTTCGCAGTATTTTTCGGCTAGAGTGCGAAGACATCAAGTGGCAGATCCTGAGGAAGCGGACCAGTTAGAATCCAGCCGAATACTATCTTTTGAGCTACGAGTGAGCCTAAAATATTCCGTTTAATGCTATCCAGCAAGATTAGAGGGTAGATATCAGCTCCAATCAAGACATCAATCTATCACTTCGATAGAAATTATCATCTGTTAAAGGCAAATTAGGGAGGGACTCATAAAGGTTCCGGTAAAGGGAGCAGACTGGAATGTTATCGTTCATTTCGAGAGGATGAGAGTCTCGATACAAGTTCTGGTATTGCGAGGAGAGACAATGTTGAACGTATAGAGTTTGATATTAAGGGCTGTTATAGCTTGGTTAAAACTTTCTACCCGCGCTAGTATGGTTTTCGTAGGAAGTCGTAAGCGCGTTTAATGCGCTAGGATAAAAATGTGGCTTCTGATACGGGATCTATGAGCGCGCGAGCGAGATATGATTCACCGCGCTAACTGATATTTACCAGCAGTAGCGAGTAAAACTTGCTTTGGTCGAGAAGTAAAATAAGTTAGCACATTGGGTATTGGAGGGACTTCAGTGGACTGTAATTTATTTTGATTTGAAGAGGTGGATGGGTTCCCTCGGGAGTGAGAGGGGGTATTTTGCGGTGAATTGTGCTGACCAGTACTTGGAGCGGGGCCGCGATGAGCGAAATTTTCTTTATTGAAAACCAATTTTAATCAAGTAATTGACCATTATTATCTACGACCTTTTGCCATTTTTCGGTAGTTTCAAAATTATCGTCGAAAAACTTGGCCAAGTGATTTTCAGCGGCGCTTCGGTCGGCCATTTTTTAACCATCAAGAAAGTTTTGCAGAGACCGAAACATATGGTAGTCACACGGTGCAAGGTCCGGGCTATACGGTGGATGCATCAAAACTTCCCAACCAAGTTCCGTCAATTTGTTCCGAGTCATCAAAGATGTGTGTGGCCGCGCATTGTCATGATGGAACACAACTCCCTTTCTGTTCAAAAGGTCCAGTTGTGCACAGAACAGGACCGAAGTGTTGGTTTCGTCAGACTGCAGCAGCTTATAATGGACAATTCCCTTCCAATACCACCACGAACTCAACATAACCTTGTTTGCCGAATCCAGGCTTTGAAGTCGTTAATTAATGTGACATCCAAACATCGAGCATCGTTTTGTAGCCTGCTCTTTTTAAATGATTCCAAATTGTCATGTGGTTGATGTTAAGCGCCTCCGCTATTTCCTGACAGTCTCGCGTGCCGATCTTTCTCCACCAGTTGCAAAATTTCATCGACCTTTTCAGTGATTCGCCGACCAGAGCGAGTTGCATCTTTGACATCGAAATTTCCGGAACGGAATCTAATAATAATATTTACAACATTTCTTCTCCAGACTTCTGGTTACAAGGTGTATATAGTTAGAACCCGTATTATTTTCGTTTACGACAGTTATAGCCGACTTTCCATTTTTATGAAAATTGGATAAAATTTCAGCATCCGATGGCTTTGTGAAAAAAAAAACACCAATAGGATTGCTATGATATATACGTAAATTTCTTCTCCAGACTTCTGGCTACAAGGTGTATATAGTTAAAACCCGTATTATTTTCCTTTACGACAGTTATAGCCGATTTCCCATTTTACCGAAAATTGTATAAAAACTCAGCATATGATGGCTTTGTAAAAAAACCACCGATAGGATTCCGATAATATTTACAACATTTCTTCTCCAGACTTCTGGCTACAAGGTGTATATAGTTAGAACCCGTATTATTTTCGTTTACGACAGTTATAGGCGATTTCCCATTTTTACGAAAATTGGATAAAAACTCAGCATATGATGGCTTTGTAAAAAAACCACCGATAGGATTGCGATAATATTTACAACATTTCTTCTCCAGACTTCTGGCTACAAGGTTTATATAGTTAGAACCCGTATTATTTTCGTTTACGTCAGTTATAGCCGATTTCCCATTTTTACGAAAATTGGATAAAAACTTAGCATATGATGGCTTTGTAAAAAAACCACCGATAGGATTCCGATAATATTTACAACATTTCTTCTCCAGACTTCTGGCTACAAGGTGTATATAGTTAGAACCCGTATTATTTTCGTTTACGACAGTTATAGCCGATTTCCCATTTTTACGAAAATTGGATAAAAACTCAGCATATGATGGCTTTGTAAAAAAACCACCGATAGGATTGCGATAATATTTACAACATTTCTTCTCCAGACTTCTGGATACAAGGTTTTTATAGTTAGAACCCGTATTATTTTCGTTTACGACAGTTATAGCTGATTTCCCATTTTTACGAAAATTGGATAAAAACTCAGCATATGATGGCTTTGTGAAAAAACCACCGATAGGATTGCGATAATATTTACAACATTTCTTCTCCAGACTTCTGGCTACAAGGTGTATATAGTTAGAACCCGTATTATTTTCGTTTACGACAGTTATAGCCGATTTTCCATTTTTATGAAAATTGGATAAAATTTCAGCATCCGATGGCTTTGTGAAAAAAAAAACACCAATAGGATTGCTATGATATATACGTAAATTTCTTCTCCAGACTTCTGGCTACAAGGACCATGTAGTCATTATCCGTATTTTTTGATATTTATTACGTATTATTTACATTTACGACAGTTATAGCGGATTTTGACCAGGTAAAATAATAAATTTAATTAAAAATATCCCTAAAAGTATGCAATGTTTCTATTTAGGGAGGAGTTAATTGTTTCTGAATTCGCCGTTGCATACCATTGGTTGCTTTGAATTCGTCGTATGCCGAGTTGAATTCGTCATATGCCAACTTCACGCCAGTGTTAAATAGGGTCCGGAGTTGAGTGTTGATGAGAATATGCTTGTTTTCAAAACGATCCGTCAAATTCCTCAGAATTGTTAGAATCCGCTATCAATGAAGGGAGATTTTTGATCTCCTTTGCTTCAGCTTGCGTTTTCTGATTCAAGTGAAAGAACTTTTCGACTGGAGAAAATCGATTATTACGGATATAGTGAGCGGAAAACACGTCTCTAAAGGCTGGCCACGATTGATAATCACCTTTGAAGACATCAGTATCGCGCGGTGGCAAATTGATGTTATGACCAGAAAGATTTGAAATATAATGTGAAAAGATAAAGTGATAAGGTTAAGTTTGAAGATAGAGAAAGAGGAGGTAAGCGTTCACGACTGCAGATATTGCGGTTGTGTTACATGCCGGTCTTTAAGTTTTAAAATATTGGCTAATTAGTCTCCTGAATATTCCCGTATTTAAACTACTTTTTATTACCCGTGGCAAATTATTCCCCAGGCGAGCTGTGTTTACGAAAAACAGTCTCCGAGTATTCAAGTAATTATATTTGGGAGTTATTAGATTGTGGGTGCGGGTTGATTGACAGAACTGGAGCTTATCATAGAGATACCTAGGCCGTCTGGTGTGAATGAGTCCATGTATGAATAAGCAGTTACGGATATTGATATAATTGTGAAACCTGCAGCCAAGTAAGAGGTTTCTATGCTGAGATAGGTGGTCGAAACGCCTTAGCCCGACTACATATCTTGTTAAATTGTTTATTAAAACGTCAACTTTATGACTCGAGGAAGAGTCAAGGTTACAGTATATTAAATCGGAATAAGTTAAGATAGGTATAATTAGCTGCATAACTAGTTTTCTTCTAATTTCGGCGGGAACGAATTCAGCAGTATAGCGTAAGTTACTGAGCACTGCATATGATTTGCTTACCATTTTGTTAACATGGTCGGTGCAGGTTAATGAAGAATTAATACAAATACCCAGGTTAGTAATTTTAGTTACAAGCTGCAATGCAATATTATCAAGATATATGACGGGAATACGGGAGTGGTCAATATGGTTCTTATATATGGGCAATACAAATGACTTAGAAGCATTAAGCTTAAGATGATTAACCTTAGCGTACAATGCTATCCAAGTCCTCATTCAGTCTGAGACACAAATCATCAACAAGTCCGATGCGGTTCGACAAATACAGCTGCAGGTCGCCTGCATAAGCATGAATAAACCCATTGCGTACTTCAGAAAAGATGTCATTAAAAAATAAGGAGAACAATAGCGGTCCAAGGACAGAGCCTTTTTTTTTTTTTTTTTTTTATGGCAGATAGAACCAAGCTCAGGGGATGCCCCCTATCCATGCAAAGCATTCGTTGGTTTAGAAGGGTAAAGGTTAGTGGGAAGGGGAAAAGTGGGAGTAGTGTCGATTTACACCTCTTTTAAAAGCATCGACGTTATAAGTGGGTGGGAAAACATGCGCAGGGAGACTATTCCACAATTTAACTGCGCGACCGAAAAACGAATTCTCGCGGTAGTGGGTAGTGCGATGGAACGGGATCGAGACGTAAAAGGGGTGCACCGCTCTGGAAAGCCGAGTAGATCTGTTGAATACCTGAACCGAGGGGATCAGGCTGGCTACTTCAGAGGAACAGTTACCATTAAAGTAACGGTAAAATAAGGTTACACACCCCACATCCCGACGACATCCCAAGGTTTCAATAGAGCTGGATACCCTACTGTCCCCTATAAGTTTTATCGCACGACCTTGTATACGGTCCAGAAGCTGAAGATATGCTTTCGAAGCTCCAGACCAAATATGCGAGTTGTACTCCATTTTCGGACGGATATAAGTGGTGTAGATACAACGAAGGTCGGTTGGAGTGAAGTATTTCTTGCACCGCTTTAAAAAGCCTAAGCACTTGGCTGCTTCTTTCGACACATCAAAAATGTGATCGTTCCAACGAAGATCGCATTGTATTGACATGCCCAGAACATCAAGAGCCTCCGACTCATTAATATCCACACCACCCATATTTAAAGGTGGAAAGTTGTCGCCCGCCAGACGCTTGTGGGTCAACAAACAGCATTGGGTCTTCCGCGCATTAAAATCGACCCGATTCGCTTGACCCCACTCCTGGATTTTGTTGAGGTCAGATTGGAGTGTGTCATTCATAATTCTGCGTTTTCTATTGATCTCCAGAATAGAAGGACGCCTGGAGAATGAATATGAATGACAAATGCTGCTGTCATCAGCAAACGAGTAGACGGGGTTTGATGTCAATGACAGAAGGTCATTAATAAAAATGAGAAAAAGTGTTGGAGACAGGACCGAACCCTGCGGAACTCCAGCATTTATGGAGTGCTCTTCGGAAGCAAAGCCGTCAATCACAACCCGAATAGAACGGCCGCTGAGGAAACTCGATATCCATCGAGTGAAAGTATTACCGACACCATAAGCAGCCAGTTTAGACACAAGTGCTTTATGCCACACTCGGTCAAATGCCTTGGAGATATCCAAAGCAACAACCTTACTCTCACCGAATTGGTGAACACAACTGTTCCACCGCTCAGTGAGGAACGCCATCAAATCGCCTGTGGAGCGGTGAGCACGGAAACCGTACTGGCGATCGCTGACCAATTGGTTGCTCTCTAGATACCTCATCAGGCTAAAATTTATAACGCTCTCCATAACTTTGGAGAGCATTGAACAGATTGCTATGGGCCGGTAATTGGCAGGATTCGTAGCCTCACCTTTTTTGGGAACTGGCTGCACATTGGCAATCTTCCAGGAACTAGGAAAAACTCCTGAAGTGAACGATAAGTTAAACAGATTGCGCAATGGACGAGCCAATGTTGAGGCGCACTTTCTCAACACGTGGGCTGAAATGCCATCCGGTCCCGAGGATTTATTGACGTTGAGGTTTACAAGCACTCTTTTAACAGCCCGCGTTCGAAAGTGCATCTCAGGCATAATATGAGACACACCGTCGATCACGGGTAGTGGTTGGCTACTCTCAGAAAGAGAGCAGTTTTCAGCAAACATTTTGGCTAATAAGTTTGCCTTGTCAACCGAGTGAGTGAAGATCCGATCGTCCTTCAGGAGAGTTGGAATAGACGATCGCGTCTGATTCTTCACCCTCCCCACGAACGACCAAAAGCCTTGCTTCAAGACTTCAGGAGTCCCGAACAAACGTGCTTAAAGTCAGAGTAGACATCAGAAATTTTAACCCTTTGGTAGCGATCAGACAGATAGGACCTTACTAGAGCGGTAGCCATATTGGAAAAATTGTACAATTTTCTTACAATATTCTTTATCATAAGCTAGCCGTATGTCATTAGTTACTTTAAGCATAGCAGTGGCGCAACTGTGCTTTTGACGAAAACCAGATTGCAGTGGATTAAGAAGATTGTGATGGGAGATGTATTCATTTATTTGCTCTGCCATAATTGCCTCACAGATTTTAGACAACACTGACAAAATACTAATGGGACGAAAATCAGCAGGAACTTTTTGGGACGAATTCTTGGGCATGGGAATTACTGTAGCTAATTTCCAACTCATGGGGAAAGATGAAGACGTAAAAACGTGGTTAATAATACCGGTTATAGGAGAGAGCATGTATTGCAATATTATTTTAATAAATTTTATAGAGATACCATCCTCTCCAACAGCTGTAGACTTTATACGTCTTGTATGCCTTATTATGTCATATGCAGTGACGCCACTAAAACTAAAGAGACCGCAATCGTTAGAGGTGTCACATATGTCATGAAAGTTATCAGGCAATGATCTATTGAGGAAGTATTCATTTAAAATATCCGGTGAGAGAGTACATGAGGGCTTATTTTTTACCCAATACCGATACTTTTTAATCGTTGCCAAATTGTCTTGGTAGGTAATTTAGGATTTAGCTTGTATAAGTAATAGTCTTGCTTAGATTTCTTTATAAGGCTGGTTGCTAAGTTACGAGCTCTTCTATATTATAGTTTTCCCAATTCTATTAGTTTCTATTATTAGAATAGAAGTACTATTCTTTTTCCATTTGGAGCGTAGGATATTCCTAGTGCGTAAAGAATTTCTTACTCTTGTAAACCATGGGCACGATTGATTTATGATACTAATTCTACGTTGCGGAACAAAAGTATTATACAAATAATCGATTACACTATTAAGGAACAATAATTTTTCGTCAACATGTGGGACTCCCCAGAAAGGTGACCAGTCTATAGTCGCAGCAGCATTATACAGAGATGTAAAGTCTATGGCACTGTAATTCCTGAATGAGAAAGAAGTATACTTCGCTCGCGCATTTAATTGAAAGTCAAGAGAGCAAAATAAAAGATCATGATCAGAAACAAAATCTATCTGTGAGAACAGTAATACCAAATCAGAATTTGACACAAAAACATAATCTAATAAACTGGGTCGAACATTATGGCAGTAACGAGTCGGCTGGGAGTCATTGACAAATGATAGGCCAGAGGCATATACTAACTCCGAGAGTTTTGACGCAACCGAGTCATTCAACAGAAAATCAACATTAAAGTCACCACAAACAATTGTAAAGTCATACTTCAAGGAGCTACTTGAGATATAGTGAAAGACATTTTCTAATTCATTACTTTTATGCGGGTTGTAATAACACAGCAAATAAGAATCTTTGCCCTGTTGTCAGAAACCATCACACAAATGTACTCAACCACGGAGTTTTTGGAGGAGTAAATTATCTCAGAATTGTATGAATCTTTCACATAAATTGCCACCACCACCGCGCTTATTTATTCTATCTATATAACGCCACCACCGCGCTTATTTATTCTATCCGCACGACAAAGTTTTAAGCCAGGAATATCAACACTAGCATGGGAGAGACTGGGTTGATACCAGTTCTCAGATATACATACGACGTCAATTGCTGAGTTCTGGAAAACATTTTTTATATAATCATGTTTAATATGGTTTAAACTTCTAGCATTGAAGTGAGCAACATTGAAACCAGAGTGTTGTTTACAGAGGATGTCCAACAACATCTTGTGATTTCCGTTAACACAGCTAGACTGTTCAGTAACAGCGCTCATAGCAGCGATAGAGTAACAGGAACATCAGAAAATCAATTGTGTGAAGTGAAAAATATTAGTTTTTGTTTGTTGTACAAAATTTCACAGCACAACCCTTCCGCAGCAGCCATGAACACTATAAATAAAGAGAAAGGCAGAGTTATCAGAGGATGGAAAAGGGGATAAAAGACAAAGAGAGTAAGTTTAACATTAGACATAATGACAAGGAATACTTATATGTATATAAGAATTTGAAGAATTAGTTGGCGGCCAGGCAATCAACGCTTTCAACATCATCCACGAGTAAAGGTTCGCCATCAGCATTTTTTTTATGAGTACTTTTCCCCCCACAGTGTATGCAGAGTGCAACTTCTTTGCCGCTTCAGGAGAAGAGCATGCTTTAAGATAATCCGTCTTTGCTTGGTAATGCTCTCATGAATGTGAACTTTGCCAGTTCCTTCGATCTCTAATTCACTCAGGGTGAGAGCTCGACGATTTTTACGGTAGAACGCAGAGATCGCTCGCATAAAAAGAGATCGATCACCACTTGTAGGCAACTTCAGAACAAGTGGACCACTGTTGTTGTTATTTTTAATGCGAAATGCATATAGCAAAGTAGGAGCAGGCTTGCAAGCAGCAACATTGCATATTTTGGTGTACAATGCTTTGATGTCTTCTCCATGGGAATGAGGAATGCCTGTCATAATCAAGTCGGCAGCTACCGAGTCAATCTCAAGCTTGCCAAGCCTTTTGTTGACATCTTTCATCATTTCATCAACACGAGATGAGAGAGAAAGCAGTTGTGTTTTAAAGTTGCTAATAACAGCATTCATCTCACCAAATCTGCTCATGATGCGATCCTCAGCCTTTGCAATAGACGCAGAGACCTGTTGGATTATGCTCTCTCGCAATTCAGCAAATCTCAAGTCCAGCATTGCAATTATTGAGGAGAGGTAAGTGTCAGCGGCCCGAGCGCTTGCAGAGGTGGCGGGGCTCGCCCACGCTCCGGTACTACTAGTACTGAATGCATTGTTGTTGTGGTTGTTACTGCGAGTCACACGTTTAGCCGAGCCGCTCAGCAAGCTGCTCTTTTCGACACCCGAATTTTTTCCCCGTTACTTGCCATGACGAGTCAACCAATTTTGTTGAATTTTATTTAATTTAAATTAACAAAAAGGCAGTAGTAATAATAAGTCACGAATAGCTCTCATAGGCAAACACACCTAGCATAAGCAAGACAGCACGTCCTCAGCTTGAACTTGCCAAATATCGTGGAAAAATAAAGCAAAAACTTGGCCACCAACTTCAATACGTCTACTCGCGATGACACATGAAACTCATCTCAACTCAACAATTTAGTTTTAGAAAAATATCTACTTCAATTCCATTCACTACTTTTTAAAAAACTTCTTTAGAAATGAAGGTCCCGCGTGGTTCTCTCCACTTCAGTACTAAAAAAAACACCAAAATAAAAATAAAGTGGGCTCAACGATTTATTTCCGTGGATGATGTTGGATGATTAACCCGACGAATTATTTCGTGGGTGATGCTGTATGAATGATTTTTCGGTGCCACCGTTGCTGGTGAGGCTGGCTTTGATGATGCGGGATTATGGTGTTGGAAATGATGTATACTTTTCTTTTTTTCGTTTATTTTCACTACTTAATGGGGGTGTTGCTCCGCACAAATCTGCAATCACTTCGAGAATGTGACTTTAAACTTCCTGGCAGACATCCTCAAGTACCAAGAAGACCGAAAGAGGGGAGAGTTGAGAAAAACTTCTGATCATAGAATGGTGATCTGCCTGCCCTTGTAGTGAGATGCCGAAGCTTTCACTCAAAGAGCGAGAGAAAGCTGCGGCAAATATTACCAAAGAGGATTCAGAAAAAGGGGAGTTGCAGTTGTTAAAGGGGAGGTGCAGTTATATAAGAATATATATATATATATATATATATATATATATATATATATATATATATATATATATATATATATATATATATATATATATATATATATTCTTTAGGATTTCTTTACGAACTACTGGAAAAGTTGCAAACGTGGAGTAACCTTTTACTCAAAAACCACTCGACCGATTTTGAACTAAGACCGTTCTTCAGCGCTTCACATTTCTCAAACACATTTACACAAAATCCATCAGGTCCTAAGTTTGTTAGGAAATAATTTAAACAAAATATTAAAATATGTTTGAATTTCTCAACGTTTGCGCTTCAAGATATAAGTTATTGGCGGTGGCGAGATCTGTCTTCTTGAAGCGGCTTCTTGAAGCCGGCTTCCAGAAGAAAGCGTGGCGACACCTAGTTTCTTCTTTCATGATAAAATTCATATACGTGTGATTTCTAAATGTGAATTATATTGCATGAAGATGATTTATTGAATTAAAAAAAAAGGAATTTCTATGTGTGTATAATTTCTTTTAAATTAAAATGTATCGCATAGTTGCAAAATACGGCCGTATTCGTGGCCAAAATAGGATAAGTAAACTAAATTTCTAAAAAAATTGAATTTTTACAAAGAACTTCGGTATGGCAATCATACAATTTCATGATGGCGGACACTTCATTTGTTGTTCTTTTGTTCTTCAGTTTTATACATACTTGTTTTTATTTTATATCAACACTTTATGATTTTAAATATATTTATTTTATTTTATTTATTGTTTTTTAATCATATTTTTCAATTTTCACTTTATTTAACACTTTATTTTCACTTCCAAAGCGCAGTATAAAAATGTAAACAAATCTTCGGGAAACCTCTTCGGAACTCGTTCGGGCGACAGCTGTTTAATTGTGTGCGTAAGAAGAACCGAGAATCCAACAGAATTTGGGCTTCAAAAAAACTCTCCACTTGAAGAATGTGTGGAGACTTTTCTCTTCTCACATCCCCTCTCTTTTCAACAAACTTTTGAAGAAAGAAGCCTATTTTTCGCCAGGCGGATTAAGAATTTATCTATCAGTTTTACTTTGCTAACCGAAAGCATTGCGACATATTTCTCAGCCTCATTTGCTAGTGAAAGAATTCTTTCTTGTTCACTTTCCAGAATTCTCAGAAAGTACCTGCCATCTTTCGCATTTTCAGTGATATAAGAACCCACATTTGAGATTTAAGAGGTTCATCGTCTCTTAATGTACCGATTTTCAGCAAAGATTTTTTTGATGATGTATAATTCAAATTGGTATTATCTGTTTTACGGTCAATTTCATCACATGCCGTAGAATCACACACTGTATATTTTATAGTTAAATCTTTCTTTTTTTGGTTACAGCTGTTCTCATTACTCTGTATATAGCCTTGCTTTGGCGAAATCGAAGGTAATTGAGCCCGAAACTCTTCACTTAAGTGTCGTAATACTGGTAGATCTATCTTGCTGTGTAAAGTCTTCTCAGAAGCTTTGGATATTTCTGTAGATGAAGCTGTTGCAACTTTTTTGTTAAATACTTTATAATCTCTACTAGGAGAGTACTGTTTAAATTTATGAGGTAATTCTGTTGCATCCGTACTCGTAAGGTTATTCTTTAAATGTGCTTTAATTTTTTGGGATTGTAAAAACCTTGAGCTAATGCACCCGGTCCATACAGACGTTCTACTCGCTGTTGTATAAAACTTGTTCCCTTGCTGTCATCCGAATTGCGCAAACTCTCTTCAAAATTGTTGTAAATATTTCAATGATCGTTGGGTTCCTAATTATTATTTTCAATGGCTAATATTGAAGTCAGTGACTGAGGTGAAGTACCAATGTTTGACATAGCTATTTGTACAGCTGTAGCTGATGCACTACCCTTCTTGCAATATTGAGCAGTAGTTGAAGCCCGAATTGGCGAGACCTCGCGGGACTTATTAATATCTTGTCGTATTTTGGAGTCATACGTTGTTATACTGGAGTAGCCATTAACGCTGCATGCCAGGTTTATGTAACTTGGCTTTTTATCTACGAAAACAGTATATGTATTATTGGCGGTTCACAACCTTTTGAGCTGTATTTTAGAAAGCGTAAACTTTATTTCTGAGTGGTGAATTAAGTTTAGAAAGCGTATTTAAATTCAGAATAGTAAACTAAATTTTAGGAAGCGTAATCTAAATTTAAGAATAGTAAATTGAAATTTGGAAAACGTAGATATAATTTCAGAAAGTGTACACTGAATTTTAAAATAGTAAAAAAAGCTCTGGCTCTTTTTTTTAAATTTCAACGATGTGTGGATTTTGATCTAATTTTTCCTGCAATAAATTTTTGCAAATCCATTGAAGATGCTAAATTTAAAATCCTGCAATTCTTATGTAAAACTGTTTTGTAGTTATTAGCTTCTACTTATTTTGTGAACTATAAAACCATTGGTTTAGTTTAAATAAATAAATAAATATATATACAGTAGAACCTCGGTAATCCGACAATTGTTTTCCAAATCGTTGCCAGATTATCAAATTTGTCGGACTATAAAGTGCTGCCACAAAGCCCTTGTAGACCGAAAATTTTTGAAGAGAAGTGCCTTGTAATCCGGCAAATTATAAAAATGGTGGGATAAAATCGATACTATATGAAATAGAACCTCGAGAATTAAACAACACAATAGATTTGTATTCATTCCAATATTAGAAAAGGTTTATTATAAAACGTCAATAACGAAGACACTTATAAAAAATAATAATGAAAATTAGTACATCCATATTCTTTTTAATCAATTACATACGATTTCAAGGTAATATGTAATTCTATTTTATGTGCAAATATTCATTAATTTTCTTTTGTTTGACATTGTCAAATCGCTGGAGTAATACTCTGTCCCGCAGTCTCCTCAGAACTAAAATTTCCTTGTATGATGCCCCATTATCCTCAGCCCATTGCATACCCACTTCAAATGCGTTGATCGCATTTTTTACTGTCACTTGTGGAGTAGTCATGATGGCTTCGTCATGGTCTTCATTTATCATTGGAGTAGAAACTTGGTTAATAATATCATCATCAGACATTTGTTGAAATGCATTTTCTTCTTCATCCATTCCACGATACCAGGTTTCCAAATTTTCTGCACTAATTTGTGTTGTGGTAGCAACCTGTTCTATGACCTCCAGAGTGTCACTAATCTGAGGAACGCTGCTGGGAGTGATGACGATTTCTGGCCATAAGTTCTTCCATGACGATATAATGGCTGATGCGAGCAATGAACGCCAAGACTGACAAATGGCAAAACCCAAGTCTTTCATAGTGAACTCCTTTAATGTTTTTACTACAGGCTGGTCTTTTGATGTAGCCGTCAGCAGCAGGTTTTTTTTGTAGTTTGCTTTAAAAACTTAATGATATGCTGATCCATTGGTTGGATGAGTGCAGTGCAGTTCGGTGGAAGAAACATCGCAGTGATGCATTTATACTCAGTTCTCAATTCTCCTGAGGAAGAATGACCGGGAGCATTATCGAGAAGCAGCAATGCCTTTTCAGGAGGATTATGATCCATTAACCATTTTCTAACTTCTGGTACGAAGCATTCATTAAACCATTTATTAAAAAGATCTTTCGTCATCCACGCGCTTTTTTGTTCGTAATAGTGCACTGGATTTTTCATCATATGAAACAAGTGTTTTGTTAGGTATTACACGCCAAAAAAGCCCTGATTCGTCTGCGTTATACACTTGTGAATGGTAAAGATCCAAATCTTTCACTTTTTGCAGAAATCTTAATTTAAACGGCTCTATGCAGGACGAATCATTAGACAGTTTTTCTCCTATTACAGTTAACAATCGTATTCCATGACGACTCTTAAAACGTTCAAACCATTCTCTGCTAGCTACACAGTCGTCTCTTTTCGTTATTTCTTTGTAAAAAAGCTAGCTGTCATGGCCAATATAGGCCCCGAAATAGATGTATGCATGTTTCTTTGCTGAAAAACCACATACATATATGGCCCACAATCAGTAGTAGACACAAACTTTTCAATGTTCTCACGATTCTTTTTGATATCATAAATTGTGGAGCGTCCTACGCTATACTCAATTGATCACTTAGTAAAAGATTCATTATGACTTATCCGGTTAAAAATCTCACTTTTTTCTTTAATTGTTAATGTTTTGTGCTTCCGCTTTTGGGTTTGAGACGACACGCCTCTAGCATCACGTCACGGTGCCGCGAACACGTTGCAGCTTGTTCAACCATACATTAACGAAGTTTTACCGTAATACGTATGTACGTACATATTTGGAATGCCGGATTACATGGGGTGCCGTTTAAGGCAGTGGTAGGACTACCGAGGTTCTATTGTATATATTTATACACACACACACACACACACACACACACAATTGGTTTCAAGAGTTACGAAGTGACGGCTGGAGTTCCTCAAGGTTCGGTCCTGGACCGCTATTATGGAATCTGATGTATGATTCAGTGTTGCGCATCCCTGTTCCAAGTGGCGTTCATATAACCGGATATGCTGACGATGTTGCTGTTGTTATTGTGGCCAAACAGTTGCACCAACTACAAGCTGTTGCAACCAATGTAGTGAACACTATTAAAACCTGGCTAGTGGAAAACCAATTGCATCTGGCTACGCAAAAGACAGAAGCTGTGCTTATAACGAGCAGGAAGAAGCTTGAGTTTGTCGAGTTAAACATCAAAGGAGTGATAATAAAATCTGCCTCCACCATTCGATATCTAGGCGTTATGCTAGATTGCAGATTGTCATTCGCT
The DNA here is from genome assembly GCA_922984085.1 of Sicus ferrugineus. NCBI lineage: Eukaryota > Metazoa > Arthropoda > Insecta > Diptera > Conopidae > Sicus > Sicus ferrugineus. The sequence goes on from OV277348.1 coordinate 18,427,725, forward strand.
GGGCACATCGAAATGGTATGCGGTAAGGTGATGAAAGCTTATGCGGCCTTAGCCCGAATAATAGGTAATACATATGGGCCCCGGCAAAAGCGTAGGTTGTTGCTTTCGAAAGTAGTAACTTCGATAGTGATGTACGCTGCACCTGTGTGGACGAAGGCGTTACTCTTGAAAAAGAACGTGAGACAATTGAATAAAATTTTTCGATTGTTTTGCGGGTTTGCTGTGGCTTTGGAACCATTTCACACGAACCAGCCGGAGTAATTGCGGAATTATCACCACCAGATTTAATGGCCGCAGAAATTACAATGCGTTATCGCAAGAGGGCAGATACACGTAGAAGTCTCACCGTCCAAGAGTTGGAGGAAATAAATAGCGTCACCCTCTCCAAGTGGCAAGATCGGTGGAGCTGTTCCAGTAGAGGCCGTTGGACTCTCCAGTTAATACCAGACGTGAAGCGTTGGGTAAACAGGCAGCATGGTGATTTGAATTTTTATCTGACACAGATGATCAGCGGTCATGGATGCTTTCGCAGCTATCTGTGTAAATATGGTTACGACACGAGTGCAACATGTGGGGTGTGCTTCAGCGCTGACGAAGACGCACACCACATATTTTTTGAATGCTTTGGTTTTGCGCGTACGCGAATAAGAGCGGAAACTGTGCTTCGGCGCCCTTTAACAATGAGAAATATCGTCGAGAGTATACTGCAATCACCCAATGCCTGAATGGCCGTCAAGTCCATGTGTGCTGCTGTCATGCAACGACAACGCATGGTGGAACGAGAGCGTAATACACACAGGCAACTGTGAACAGAACGTGACAAACTTACGTGAGTAACTGCGACGTTAGAATTTAGAGACTTGCGACATTAGGACGTAAACGTACGTTTGAGCTTTAGCTCCATCTGCCTTCCGACGGTATACTTAACGGTAGTTCGGGGGACAAAACAGACACGGGGGGGAGGTTTTAGCGGGTTAAAGTCTCGCACTCAGGCTTTCGATGCTTTCCTCTCATATTAAAAAAAAACATACACACACATACACGAACATATATACATACATATATATATATAAATACCCATCCCTCCATCTGATATAAAAAACAAAAAAAAACAAATAAATTTTACAGAATTCAGTTTTTCATGTTTTTTGGATCAGGTTAACAGAGGTTAAAGGTGTAATAGTAGGTTTTGTATTCGATGGTAAAATAAACTCACGCACTAAAGAACTTCTGATCAACAACTGTATCAAACAGATCAGAAGGAGCCCTTATTTTAAAAGAGGATAATAATCGTTTATATGAAAATCTAAATTTGGAGACCGAAATATGGTTATTATTACTATTTAGTTTTGATTTGATATAAACCAGTATATCATTTTCCGATGTATCGGGATCAAAACGAGATACGAAAACAGATTTCGTTGGTTGAACGACTATCAGAATAATTTGCGAACCTTGATTTCCATTTTTGGTTTCAGCACTCAGATTAGAGAAAGAACACAAAAAGTTGCCCGACCAAGGCGTATGCCTTTGAGAAGAATAGTTGTCTTCTATAATTTTGGAATTATTAAAATCCGTAAATTTGGTCTGAATATCTGCCAAATATTTTGATATTTCACGAAAACCACCTCGCACCTGTCATAAAAGCTTGTAATATCAATATCAGCCGACCTGCAGTTTACACAGTACCACCGCAGACCAATGCTCTCATCAAGAGCATCGAAAACACGTGCCGGAACTGACGCGCACTTTAAATGGAATAATGATTCGGACGACCAACAGCATATTAAGCATTCAGAGCCATTTTTTATGTTGCATGACCGCGATTTGCAAGACATTTTGAAATATCAGTTTAAAATGGCCACACAAAGTTTAAAAAGATTGCGAATCGCTGTTGAAGAAAAAAGATTGAGAATCGCAGTAAAAGAAAGCAATCCAGCAAACAAGAAATTTACAGTTTTAAGCAAAAAGTTTTACTTCGCGCGTACCAAGTGCGAAGCGATCATCACGGGAGTGATCGCACCGATGGCAAGAGATAAACTACCCAACGAACTAAAAGAATGCAATTTTTTGAGCATTTCAAAAGATACATTAAACAGACATGATGTTAAATTGGCACCGATAGTTGTTAGGTACTTTGTACCTGAGAGAGGTATATCTGTAAGGTTACTCGATTTTCGATACGTCGCCGGAGAAACGTCTGAAATCTTGGCAAATCACATAATGTCGATAATCAAAAAACACGAAATAGAAAACAAGGTTGCTTTCTGTGGTGATAACTGATATACGAATTTCGGAAGGGTAAACAGGCGAGGCACCAACAACGTCTATTCCAGGCTCAAGGAAGGTCTCGGCGTTAACATAAAACGCATTGGTTGTAGCGCCCACATCGTTCACAATACAATTCAACATGCAGTTGATGGTCTTCCTGTCGAAATAGAGGCTATAGTTGTAAAAATATACAAATATTTTTGTATATATACCGTACGCGTCACAAACTTAGAAGAGTTTTGTGAGACAGCTGACATCGAGTACAAAAAATTAGTGAAACATGGAAATACAAGATTTCTGTCGTTATTACCAGCTGTGGAAAGGAACCTGCAGCTATATGAACGCCTGAAATCTTATTTTCTTGCTCAAGTAAACTGCCCGCTCGCATTGCGACAGTTCTTCACGACAGAAATTGGAGCACTTTACTTTTGGTTTGTGCTCGGACAGTTATGTATTCAACAAGACCATTGAGTCTACAGAGAAGACTAACTCAACTGCGACAGATGCAGGTATGGAGTTTGTAAAGTTAAAACCTAATCTTCAAAACAGGATGGAAAACAAATTTCTTCCACAAGCAGCTAAACAACTCTTAAATAAATTGAAAGATTCCATTAATGTCGAAAACTTCATGGGTGACGTTCACGCTTTTTATGAGCGCTGCATTTCGTATTTAGAATTGTGGGAAAAGAGCTTCGACGGAGCTGAAGATTTTGAGTGGATCTGCTTGAAAAATGAGCTCAAGTGGAGTGAAATCAAAAAAGCAGCAGAAAATATAAATAAAATGCAAAAACCTCAATCTAAAACCCAAATAATGATTTATGAGCTATTTGATGAGGTGTTATTGGCAAAAGGCTTCTTCCATAATTCTAATGAAGCTCGTTACTCCGAGAAATGGGTTCAGCTATTCACCTATTTTCACAAGCAGCATATTGAGATGCCAAATTTAAAAAAAATTTTGGAGTTTGCTATGTGTCTACGCGGTACTTCAGCGCCAGTGGAAAGAATTTTTTCACAGATGAAAAAAAGTGGTTTCACGATCGGGGGAGGATGGAAGAATGCGTTGTGGAAGCCTTGCTTACGTGCAAACTCAACTTGAACATGTCATGCAGTGAATTTTATGACAAAATTAAGCACGACAAAAAGATTCTGAGGAAAGTGCACTCTAGTGAAAAATATAAAGAAAGCGTGGGCGAATAATAAAACTAGTATAATTTTTAGTGTTGTTTGTATTAATTGTACTTTATCTCTTTTTCTTTTTAACAAAAAATATATTCACTTATATTAATATGTTTTCAGTTCTTAATAATTTTTATTGCATTTCAAATATGAAAAACACAAATTAAGCGAAAAGCAAAACGAAAATCAGCCTCCTTCTTCTTCTGCGTCCCGGTTTGGCTCTTCGTAATTATGGTAACATATGTCCCTTAAGAAAGTTAATGAGTACTTTAATGTATAATTATTTATTAAAATGGATTCTAAGTAGTGTGAGGTAACCTGTAAAGGCTAAGCCTGTTAGGTCGTAAAGAAAGAAATAAATATTATATATATATATATATATATGTATATATAGCTATATATATATATATATATATATATATATATATATATATATATATATATATATATATATATATATATATATATATATATATATATATATATATATATATATATATATATATATAGCTATATATTATATATATATATATATAGCTATATTTTTTTTTATGGCAGATGTAACCAAGCTCAGGGGATGCCCCTATCCATGCAAAGCATTTGTTGGTTCCGAAGGGATGACAGATTATTGGGAAGGGGGAAAGAGGGAGTAGTAACGGTTTACACTTCGCTTAAAGGTTTCGACGCTGTAAGTGGGTGGGAAGACATGCGCAGGGAGACTATTCCACAATCTAATGACGCGACCGAAAAACGAACTCTCACGGTAATGCGTGGTTTGTTGGAACGGAATCGTGACGTAAAAGGGGTGCACCCCTCTGGAAAGCCGAGTAGTTCTGCTAAATACCTGAGCCGGAGGAATCAGGCCGGCTACTTCAGAGGAACATTTACCATGAAAGTAGCGGGAAAATAATGATACACACCCTACATCCCGACGATGCTCCAAGGTTTCAATATAGCTGGATACCCTACTGTCCCCTATAAGTTTTAACGCACGACATTGGACACGGTCGAGAAGCTGACGGTATGCCCGCGAAGCTCCCGACCATATATGCGAATTATACTCCATTTTCGGACGGATATAGGTGGTGTAGATACAACGAAGATCGGTTGGGGTGAAGTATTTCTTACACCGCTTAAGAAAGCTTAAGTTGGCTGCTTCTTTCGACACGTCAAAGATGTGATCGTTCCAGCGAAGATCGCATTGGATTGACATGCCCAGAACATCAAGAGCCTCCGACTCTTTAATATCCACACCACCCATATTTAGAGGTGGGAAGTTGTCACCCGCCAAACGCTTGTAGGTTAACAAACAGCATTGGGTCTTCCGCGCATTAAAATCGACCCGATTCGCACGACCCCACTCCTGGATTTTGTTGACCCCACTCCTTGATCGGATTGGAGTGTGTCATTCATAATTCTGCGTGTTCTAGTGATCTCCAGAATGGAAGGACGCCTGGAGAATGAATATGAATCACAAATGCTGCTGTCATCAGCAAAACGAACCATGCGGTACTCCAGCATTAATGGAGTGCTGTTCGGAAGCAAAGCCGTCTATCACAACCCGAATAGAACGGCCGCTGAGGAATCTCGATATCCATCGAGTGAAAGTATTACCGACACCATAAGCGGTCAGTTTAGACACGAGTGCTTTATGCCACACCCGGTCAAACGCCTTGGAGATATCCAGAGCAACTGCTCCACCGCTCAGTGAGAAACGCCATCAGATTGCCGGTGGAACGGTGAGCACGGAAGCCGTACTGGCGATCGCTGATCAACTCGTTGTTCTCTAGATACCTCATCAAGTTAATTTATATATATATATATATATATATATATATATATATATATATATATATATATATATATATATATATATATATATATATATATATATATATATATATATATATATATATTGTAAGGAGGCAAGCAATAAATCTTTCCACAGCGCTGATATCCAAAAATGGAAAGTCGTCTGTATGAGTGGTTTTTAAATCAACGAGAAAAAAGTGTACACTGACCCATACTTAAGAGAAAGCTAAACAAATATTTATAGAGGAATATCCCGATAAATATGAAAAGGCATTCCGTGCAAGTGATGGATGGTTTACCAAATTTAAAAAACGACACGGTATCCGTTTTTTAAAAATTTGTGGCGAGATTCTTTCCAGTGATGTTGCTTCAGTCACTCCTTTTATTCATCGATATCGTGAAAAGGTCGCTGAGATGGGGTTAATGGAGTCACAAATATATAATGTCGATGGAACCGGATTATTTTTTCGTCGCTTACCAGACAGAACATATGTCTCTGCTTTTGAAAAAAACGCCCCTGGACATAAAATTCAAAAAGACAGATTTTCAGTCCTACTTGGTGCAAACTTTGATGGATCACATAAATTAGTTCCTTTGGTAATTGGAAAAGCAAAAAACCCCAGGTGTTTTAAAAGTTTCAATAATCCTCTTCACTACAACTTTTCAAAAAATGCTTGGATGACTTCTCGGATTTTTTACAAATGGTTTCACCGAATATTTATTAAAGAGGTAAGAACAAATATTGAGATCAGTTTCAATAATTTTAAAATATTTTTCAATTTACAGGTGATCCGCTTCTCTCAGGAAAATAATTTGCCACCGAAAGCCATTTTGCTTATAGATAATTGCACCGCTCATGCACCCATTGAGAAACTTAAAAGTGACGATGGAAACATAGTTGCATTATTCTTTCCACCAAATGTGACAGCAGCTTTACAACCAATGGATCAAAACCCTATTAAGTTAACAAAGCTCAATTACAATATTATTGCAATATTATTACTGAAACAAGCTTGGGATGAGGTACCACAAAGTGTTATGAAGAAATCTTGGTCAAAGTTGTCCAATTGGGACTCTAACCAATACGACAGCGACGATGACGTGCCAAAAGCACAATTGTTGCAAATAGATCAGGACTGCAACGAAGTTATTCAGAGAACTCAAGCTCAAGCGAAGTTATTCAGAGAAATAGCTGCAAACGATTGTATTGGTATAAAAGACATCGACAGATGGAATGAAGATATGTTTGATGACGGATCTGTATATGTTTTCAGTAGCGATGGTGAGTCTTCAGATAGCAGCGAAGACGATGTTGTTGAAGTCTCACCAGTTGTCTCTCATACTACAGCCATTAAAAGCGTAAATAATTTAATAAAATGGTGCAATAACATTGAATTGTTTTCCACTAAGCACATAAGCAATCTTTTGGCTCTCCGTAATGATATTTCGGGTTCGATGAAACCAAAAATACAAGCAAATATAACTGATTATATGTCAAACAAAAATTAGTTGTAAATTTGGCCATTGTGCAGTCTATCCCTCAAATAACTTTTAACTTTATTATTTAATTTTTTTTTTAAATACTTATGTAAAATATAGTTTTTAATTAAAAAAAATACATGTGATGTAATTGAACTGAATTGTTACGTTTTGTTGCTATTAGTTTTTTTATATTCATATTTTTAATTTAAAAAAATACATTTAATGTATTGGACTGAATTGTTACGTGTTTTATTTTAGTTTTTGGAAGTAAATTTACTCAATTTTTTATTTTTTATATGAAAAAAAAAACCTCCAGAAATTAGAATAATTCAGAAATTAGAATTGCCTCAAAAACAAAGCGGTTCTAATTTGAAAGATGTTGCAAGCTTAAAAATCTGCATCTTATATCATAAGATGGCATACGATCACTAGAATAAAACCTGCGGAGTGCATATTTAGTGAATTTCTTCTGAACCCTTTCTATACGATTGGAATGCGTTACAAAACTAGAATCCCAAATTATGCAGGCGTACTCCAAAAGAGATAAAAATATAAAATAAACTACAGTAAATTGTTAATAAATAAACTACAGTACATAGTTTAAATAGTTTATCCGCTTAAAGTAAGCGGATCTAAAAAATCTCTCGAATTACGTTTAATAAATCCAAGTTTAGAATTTGCAGCAGATATAACATATTCCCTGTGAAAAGAAAACGTGAATTTAGAGTCAAAGTAAACACCCAAGTCTTTCACTACTATATGTCAACTCTATTGAAAGAAGCACTGCTGTTATAAAAATAGTTGTAAACAAGCGGACAAACTTTCCGCGAAAAAGTGATAATACTACACTCGAAAAATTCAATACTAACCTGCTCCGTTCGCACCAACCTGATAGGGAGCGTATATCCTGTTGAAAATTGATGCAGTCGCTAACAGACTTAATAATAGAAAATAATTTAAAATCATCGACGTACATAAGGCTATTGCAATACTTTAGATCTTGAACCAAATCACTAACATAATATGAACAATAAGAGACCTGAATGAATGCCCTGCGGAATACCAGAATATATCGAAATCGGTAACGAAAAACAGTCGTCGTTTTTAATAATCAGCTTTCTATTTGATAGGTAAGATTTCAACCAAATCAAGGCAGCTGAGTGAACTCCCAGGTTTTCCAATTTAATGAGTAGAATTTCATGACTTAAACTATCAAATGCTTTCATAAAATCAGTATACAACGCATTAACCTGAAACCCATTTTCAATAGCGTTAATTACGAAGTTTGAGAATATGGCCAAATTAGTACACGTAGATCTTCCCGGGTAAAAGATATGCTGATTCGTAACAATATACGTCTTAAAAGACGTATATTGTCTTAAAAGACGTGTATTGAACAAATATCTGGCAACCAATTTATCTAGAATTTTTGGAATGATCGATTGCTTAAGGATTGGTCTATAATTAGCTACTAAATGCCTTAGGCCAGATTTAAATATTGGGGAAACAAACGATACCTTCCACTCCGGGAGAGCACACCCTATTGCCAGGGATTTATTAAATAAAATTGTTAAGGAACATGGAGAGTATTGGCACATTTCTTTAAAAATAAAGACGGCAGCAAGTCATAACCCGCTTCTTTAGATATATCTAGACTTGATAAAGACTCAAACACATCCTCTTCAAAAACTGTCATACAACCAATATCGACCACTTGCCGTAATTTGGGAAAGCCGGCCACTGAATCAATTCTTTGGAAGCTCTCGTAAATAGACCCAAATCACTTGGCGAAAAGCTTACATGTATCCGACTTATTATTCGAGATCAAATCATTAAACTCCATGGAGCTAGGAAGTCCATTAAAATTGCGCTTTGTTTTAATACAAAGACTTAACAGATCGAAACCAAGTGCAGTTTTAATTGAAGTCAAGGAGAGATATTAGAAGACCACCCCGAGGACACCACAACATTTTGGCGCAGCCGGTAGGATCCACAACATTTTGGCGCAGCCAGATTTTTCGAGCCGAGGATCGCTCGAATAAGGAGAAAAGTAAGTAGAATAAAGTACTTAAATAATTAATAAGTTAGTAAGTTAGTAATGTGAAAAAAAGGAAGATTAGTAACTTAGGAAAAAGAATGAAGAGAAAAGTGAAACAATAACTTTTAATAATAAGTTTAGCAGTGAAATTACAGAAGAAAAAAAAATAAAATTCATAAGTAAATTGTACAAGATATAAAATTTAATTATAATAATAATAAAATAATAATTAATAAATATTAATTTATTTAACAACACTTACATTAATTTTCAGCGTTGGCAGTCGGTTCATGTTCCGAATGTCAACAAATCAGCACAGATCCTGGTGAAAGGTACTGGTTTATGTGCTAGTTATCTTTCGTTAATGCCAGTAATCAACAGCAACGACGTAAACGTCGCCAGCATTAATTAATAACGAATTTTTGTTTTTTTTAATTTACGATATTGGTTACTGTGAGTAACAAATTGGCGTAAATCAAGACTACTTTATTAACTTAAATAAATTATATTTAACGTGGTAAAGTTCAAATGATAAACGCAAATTGTTAAAAACAGGAATCCAATTCAGACTAAAACAAAACGCGTAGAGTATAGTTTAGTTGTATCGTTTTCGGGTGTGTCTTAGACGTTTGACATCATTACACATCTTAAATAAATTTGAACATTTAATTTGATTTCAAAGTCGCACATTTTTTCTAACTAATTATGTCAAGTCGTAAAGGTATGAGATTTCACAAGAAAAGAATAGACGGAATTTGCAAAAAATTAAGACAAAAAACTATTTTTTTTGTGGTTAATTTAAAAACTATAATAACAAGCAATTACTATAGAATGGATTTGGAAAATCTATTGAGAGACAAGTAGTCAGCTCTCTGAAATTTGTAGAAGAATTCAGAAGCGTTTGTATTGCTACAGAATTCAAAAAAAGAAAAAGTAACAACCGATTCACAAAGGAGAGGCGTAACACACTTTCCCTCTTGCCACTAACCTGTCATCCCTTCGGAACCAACAAATGCTGTGCATGGATAGGGGGCATCCCCTGAGCTTGGTTTCATCTGCCATAAACAAAAACACATTGAGTCAATTTATAAGCGAGATCATTTCTTACAAAAACCAAGTCTAGGATACGATTTTATTATTGACAATGCTGTTAATTTGATACAAATGAAGAGAGTATAATGTATCGCAAACCATAGACTCTATATCATTTCTCACACCGCATGGAAACAGAGCGTCATTATCAACACTAAATTTCCATTCAACGGATCCAAGATTAAAATCACCCAACACGCAAGGCGTTTGATGCGGATTTAAAGAGTTAACGAGTGACTCAATATTATCTACATGAATTTTAAAAGTATTATAATCACTGCAAGGAGGAAAATAGCTAACTATAAAACATATTTCGTTTATGCCACCGTAACTTAAATCTTCAGTCATAACAGCTATAATTAATTGCTCCACATCGATTTGCTCATGTGATACTTTCAATTCCCAGCTGGGTAACGTCGAAGCAACTGACTACTAAAAGACCTCCACCTCTACTTATTCCAGAATACAGAAATCTGTCTCTCCGGAATACATTGTAATGTCCATAAAACAGCTCACTTGATAAGAAATTTGATGTTAACCATGTCTCAACGAGTATTATAATGTCGAAGTCATGAGCAGCCGCAGCTAAAAACAATTCGTTTGTTTTTGTACGCAGTCCGCCTACGTTATGTAGATAAATTGAAAGTTCAAGCTTCTTCCGTCGCTGCTCACCGGTATGCTGTACAGAGTCGGGTACGTTCAATTCGCCCGAGGTAAAATAGCTTGAAGACAAAGAATCGTTGAAACATTTAGTAGGAGCGATGATATTTTTTTTTTTTTTTTTTTTTTATGACAGATGAAACCAAGCTCAGGGGATGCCCCCTATCCATGCACAGCATTTGTTGGTTCCGAAGGGATGACAGGTTAGTGGGAAGGGGGAAATTTAGTCCACAATTGGAGTTGCTTCGATTTCCGTCCGAGAAGCAGTAGTTCCTGGTGGCACTACATTTTGGAAAATATGTGCAGTTGTCTGCTCCGGTGGAATTGTGGTGATAGCAGCACCTAAGTTTTTTGGCTTTAATACAAAATTACTTAACCTCACAGATAGAGGCTAGACTGAACAATTAAAAGCCTTACTAAACAGATGTGCCGGAACTCCAAGTTTAAAATTTAAGCGCAATTTGGACAAGTCCACCTCCTTCTTCACCAACTTTACGCACGAAAAGACGACAGCCTCCACACCAAGCGCCGTGGAAATATGATTTATAAGAGCCTCTGGTTCAGTATTAACGGAAAACTTGGAAATGCGTATGAACTTTTTTGCATGAACAACATCAAGGGTTTGAGTAAGAGGACCAGTTCCAACAAGTGATTTGGCATTAGCCACCCGAGTTCTCTTTTTCTTCCTCACAGTTATCCACTTGTTCGCTTCACCTCTCTCATTCTCAATAACGCCTACGATCTTTTCAGCTTCTTTACTGCCAGATGTTATTTGAGAACATTTCGGAATCTCAACATTCTCGTCCTCTAACTTCCTCGATTCCGCTTCTCTGTTGCTATTTTTTTAGTTTGAACTAAGGCTCTCTTAGAAATATCACATACGAGTATACTGCTTTCGAGAACCGCTAGCTTAGCTTGCATCTCTTTAAATTGCCGCGAGAGCTGCTCGATTTTGTTCTGAGAGTCGTACGAAACAACAATACAAGAATCACAGTGCCAAATTAAATTCGGCGTATTGAATAAAATTTTAGTTACATTTTCTGACAGGCCAATACAGCCCGTATGACAAACACGACCACAAATCGATGCACAGTGCACTCGGTCGAAAGTTTTAAAACGAAAATTGGAATCATTGGCATTAACTTCGCCCTTACATTTTCCACAAAACATCCTTTGTACTGACACTTTGTATATATATATATAAACACGTATGTATATATATATATATAACAAAACATCAAATTTTCCTCTGACACTTAATTTGTACTGACATTTTGTATATATATATATAAACACGTATATATATATATATATATATATATATATATATATATATATATATATATATATATATATATATGTAAACACGTATATATATATATATATATACGTGTTTATATATATATATACAAAGTGTCAGTACAAAGGATGTTTTGTGGAAAATGTAAGGGCGAAGTTAATGCCAATGATTCCAATTTTCGTTTTAAAACTTTCGACCGAGTGCACTGTGCATCGATTTGTGGTCGTGTTTGTCATACGGGCTGTATTGGCCTGTCAGAAAATGTAACTAAAATTTTATTCAATACGCCGAATTTAATTTGGCACTGTGATTCTTGTATTGTTGTTTCAATACAAAAGATGTTTTGTTTGTATCACAAAACATCTTTTATCGCAAAACCGGTCCGCACAGTAACAATGCACAATGAGAACTCTATCTAACATACGGAAACCAGACTTAATGCAGCCAACAAAACATCAAATTTTCCTCTGACACTTCCTTTGTACTGACACTTTGTATATATATATCAGAATCTAGCAGTAGCCCTTAAGAGATCAATCTCTTTTTCCATGATTGGCTACTGATGGAATGGTTGACAGAGGGAGCGAAAGGGAAAGGGAACTTTTCGCATTCTACATACTCCGGCAAGTGTTGCGAAGCAAAGCTTCCTAAAGAACTGCTTATTTTTGCTTATTTTATTATTGCAAACACTGCCGGAGACAACGAATGGTCCTTATTTTTCACAATTAGCGCTAGGCGAGGCCTTAAGTACGCATTAGAATTTGAGACGTCAGAATAAGGAAAGTTAACAACCATGCGCAAGGCGGGACTCGAACCCGCGTCCCCGGAAACCGATGGCTAGTGTGCCACACACTACACCACCGAGCCACCGAGAACCGCAATATATAGCTGAAGAAGCTGAAAAATATCTGGGAAAAAAAGAGCCATATATATATATATACAAAGTGTCAGTACAAAGGAAGTGTCAGATATATATATATATATATATATATATATATATATATATATATATATATATATATATATATATATATATATATATATATATATATATATATATATATATATATATATATATATACAGTGCACTCGGGAAAACGTCAACACTAGTGTACGTCAACATCCCAAAACGTGAACCCTTAATTTTTTACATTGTCTACTCTAATTACATTGTCAACTTCAAATAAACCAAAATTTTGATTTTAGCAACAGTTAAAATACACAGTTTTGATCACACACACACATTTATTTTATGAAATTAGTTCAGAAATTTGGGTATTCCCCTTATAAGTACGTAGAATAGAAAAAAATTGCATCTCTATGTGTTATCTTTTTGATGTTCAGTTGCTTTTTTGTTCTCGTAAGTATCACATTACCAAAATGTGCTCAAAACAACCGAAAGTGCTTAAATTACAAGAAAAGGCAAATATTTTGGAATTATTAGAAAAGGGTGCAAGTGCGGTAGCTTTAGCAAAGCAATATGGTATCTCAAAATCAACAATTAGCAAGATAAAAATGAAAAAAATTAAATTTTGGACTGTGTTAATAACACACTTTCCGGTCCGGGAAAAAGAAAGACATTAAGAGCATCAGAGTTGCCGAAAATGGAAAAGCGCCTGTATCAATGGTTTGTTAAGCAGAGAGAAAGGAATTATCAGGTTAATGCATTAGCGCTCAAACAAAAGGCTAAAGAGATTCATCTAAAAGTAAAAGAAAAGGAATGTTCTTTTAACGCAAGTGATGGATGGTTGCAAGGTTTTAAAAAGATTTGGAGTTCGCCTGCTTAAAATAACTGGAGAAAAGCTATCTTCGCAGCCTTTGCTTGTCGAACCATTTAAAATCAAACTAAAACAAAAAATTGAAGAAATGGGTCTATGCCATGATCAATTGTACAATGCTGATGAATCTGGCTTATTCTGGAAAATTTTGCCAGAAAAGTCTTACGTATCAAGTGCCGAAAGGACTGCTCCAGGCGTAAAGACAGAAAAACAACGCGTTACTTTTTTATGTTGTGCTAATGCTTCCGGAAATCATAAGCTTAAATTGTTGGTGATTGGGAAGGCAAAAAATCCACGCGTTTTCAAAAATTTTAACGGCCCAACTGAGTACAAGAGTTCCAAGTCCTCATGGATGACATCAGCCATTTTCTGCGATTGGTTTCACAAATCCTTTGTGCCACAGGTTAATACATATCTGTTCTGCTGCAGAATAGCTAAGATTTTCTAATTTTAGGTAACAGATTTTCTTTTAAAAAAGAACTTGCCAGTTAAAGCGCTCCTTCTGATAGACAATACTCCGTCTCATCCAAGTGAATTAGAGCTTAAAACAGAAGATGGAAACATAATTGCAATGTTTTTTCCTCCGAATGTAACCCCATTTATCCAACCAATGGATCAAAACGCAATTAAAATAACGAAGCTGTATTATAGAAACAGTCTTCTAGCCATGATAGCAGCAAAAAAAATCAGATCTAGTAAATTCGATGAAAGCTGTTACATTAAGGGATTGTGTTATGCTTTTAGAAGCCGCATGGAAGAAAGTTAGCAAAGATACATTGGCAAAATGCTGGCAAACTGTTTTGCGTTTCACGAAAATGAGACAGATCCGGAGGAAGATATTCCATTAAGCATATTAAAAAAAAAATTAACTGGGAACTGCAACAACAAATGGAGCTCGTAGTTGATTTGCTTTATGAAATAAATCCTCAGGTTTGTCGCTTTTTAAAATTATTTTAACGACACGACCAGTAACTTTATAAATTTTTTTAAGGTTGACTATACAGTACCATCCATTCAAAAGTGGAATGAAGATGTTCTACTGGGTAATGTTTCTAATTCGTGTGAAAATGAGGAGTTAGAAGTGACCGATGATGATGACAACGATTTAGATACGAGTACAAATGTACAGACAATAAAACCAAACGAAGCTGTCGAAATATTTAACCAGCTTTGGATTGGGCTCAATGCGAGAATGTTGAGCAAAATGACCTAAATGTATTAAGACGTTTACGAGAGAAAGCTATCCTCCAAGTATTGGAAAGGAAAAAACAACAGAAAAAATAACAGATTTTTTTTAGATGCATAAGTATGTATGTGAAATGTGATCTCTTTCAAAATGTGTTCCTTTAGTTTTACTTAGGCTGAAAGCCTTTTTTGTTCCTTTTTTGTATTTGTTTATGTTTCGTTTTAGTTTATAGTCAATAAAAACGTTTTAAAACACACTATAAATATGTTTTTTATTAAAAGTTTCTACATTCATAAACGTCAACACCCGCGGTTTTAATTAGTTGACGTTTTCCCGAGTTATTATATATATATATATATATATATATATATATATATATATATATATGTATGTATGTATATATATATATATATATATACAGTGGCTCACAGCCAAAGTGATGCAGCCAATTCAGCAAGTATAAAAGAACGGTAAGTTTAAAAGAAAGGAAAATCTAGCGTTGTAAAATCAAAATATTTGTACCAGTTTGTTCCTAAACATTTATTTATTGAACACGTAAAGAAAAATTCAAGTTAAATATTCATTGAAAGTAACAAACAACAAAAACGACCATTTTAAGTAAAAAATCATCACACAGCCAAAATGATGCAGTCTATTTAGATATGATGGCTTTAGCAGCGTAAAATATTTCGTGAAGCAAAATCTTAAAAGCACACCCGTATATGTTAAGGGAGCTGAAAAATCCAAATGGTTTGAAGAAATTTTAAACGTGCCCGTAATTAACGTCGAAGAAATGGGCTGCAGCAACTTTGAAATTTTACAACATATATACTTACTACAAAGAATGTGTCATGCCCATAATGGATGTTGTGCGATTCAAAATGCTATGCTATTACGAAAATTCCTACATTTCTTCGATAAAGAAAAAGAAAATGTTTATAATTTCATATATAAGTTTTTTATTTATAAAACTTCTTAACCTAACAATTGTTTTCTTAATATCTATATTTGTATTTAAGTTTATAAATTTTTTTTTCAATATATATATATATATATAGTATATACATTAATAAAATATTTATTTACAAAATTAAATTGGATTGTTTTATTCCAAATTAAATATTTTATACTTATTATTAATAGTTTAAATTGACAAAAATGTCTTCATCTATATCTAATTAAATTTCTAATTCTATTTTATGATGGCCCCACGCATAAGTGTGGATGCCATCACTTCTAATATAACGCTTATCGTCACTAGAACTTAAAGCTATCTTATGAATTAACTGAGTATATATTTGGTGCATCTTACATCTAAATATATACATATTCCCATGAACTATATTCTTATTTATTAAACAATTTCTATAGTCACTAAGACTTAACCTATCTAATACTAATTTTTTTACTCCCTTAGCATTTTTTATTTCTTTATTATTTACAATGGCTAAGGAGTACATTTTTGAGCGGAGGCCTATGAACTCCCTCATCATTTTCCTCTTACACTCATCCTTCATCATGCCGAGGACTTTGGCATTTGTAAGGGGAAAATTATATACATTGTCCTCCGGATATTCGGATGTATCAAATTTTGATTCGATATCATCTCGAATATCCCTATAAAAATCTAGTGTCTTGATTGAATATATGAATGAATCTGTATCATATAGTTCAATGCAAGACTTTGTTGGAATTTCGGTAGCATGAAGTCATAGTGGAAGTTATACATCTTCCACTTTGACAATCCAAGCACCGAAAATCCCAAATAAATGGGCTTGTTATAAACGGTGCGAATCCTACTCATTTGAATCGCAATCATGTCTTCTGTGAATTGTGAAGAGCTATTAAAATTGGGTTTAGCAATTAGTGCGCGAACCCCCATTCGTTTTCCTCGACTTTCCCAGCTATTCACAATCTTGACATCTTTCCGTTTATCAACATTTTCCATTGTTTTCCCGTACACCGCATTGTTTAGCAGTTTAAAGAATTCTTTTCAAAAGTATTTCTGGCTAAACTGGGGTGATGGGTATTTAAGTCGATGTATTGTTTTAACCAACAAGACTGTTTAAACTTCAATGCCTTGTGGACTTTCTTTAAAATTAAACCATTTTGAAGGCATTGCTGTAAATTTTTATAATGAATTATATAATTAGTCTTGTTGGTTAAATCAGCAATCAACTTTTTACACTTGAAGCTACCCACAGTTTTATTTTCCACGCAAAATGGTAAATCATTATGCGCGTCATGTAAACTCTGAGGGTAGTCCAAGTCTACTTAAAAAATAAACCCTGTGGATGAATCCTATGGCATTGAAAGAATGCTGCTGACGCTAAAATTATTAATGTCAGGAACCCATTAAAATCCCCTATACGGTAAATATTGCGACATTGCCCAACCGTATAGGTTATTAGCATCCAAATACATTAAGTATTCTGATAGCTTACTTGGATCGTAATCCGCCATATACTTATTATTGGCCTTTGAATGCCTCTTGCTGCATTGAACAATGCCGCCCCGTATGCCTTTTTGTACGAAAAGATACATATCAACGTCAGTAAGCAGCTCAAGTTCTATGTTGGTTGTTTTCAACATTGCATCCGAAGACAAACCTGGAGCCGTGTAGTACTGACAGGGATCCAGATAGTAAATATTTTTGCACACGTTTCTGAAATTTTCAAAAACGTCTGACAAAATAAGTACATACATCTGTTTTCAGATAGAGGATTATGTAATCATTCAGTGTTTGATAATTGAAAACTTGCCAAACTCTTTGAGCATGCTCATAATCCTCCAGTGCACATTCTGTACCAGTTAATCGACTGAAGAAATCAGCCCGAGTAGGAAGGCTGGTTTCTTGCAGGCGATCAACTGAATTCATGTATTCATATGGGAATACACCTTTCCTCCTAAGAAGATTAAATTCTTCATCGTTCGGATACATTCGACGCACTGCAGTAAAATCATTAGGTGTAAGATTTTGCGCCAATGTATCCAAACTGGAAGCCATAAAGCGAAAAGAATCTAAGAATCTGAGTTCAATGGTCTTCTTTTCGCTTAATTGTATCCTCTTCGACAGGGATACGTACAACTCTTTATTTAGGGGGATAACATTTATATCCCCCTCAAATAAATTGAGTTCCTTAATAAATAAGTGGCAGTCATAGCCAGAAAAATTGTGAAAAAATATAGGGATAAAATATGCAATTTGATATTTCAAATTGCACTCAGTGCGTGCTGGACCCCTATACTTTCCCGTTAAATGGCAATGATCTGCCACCCTATCTGCCCCCAATGTCTGTTCACAAATGTGGCAGACATTGTACTCAGACTGATGTCTGAGTTCTGCCGGACCCAAGGGAGTCATAGGCCTCACGACACTCAAATAATTGTTGAAAATTTCTAAACAATCCCCCACCAAACTTTGAAGAAATTTAGTGGGGGCATCCTCACCCGAATATATAACAAACTTATTTAAATTATTATTATACTTACAAACTATGAAGTAACTAAAAGCTATTGGCATATGCTTCTGCACATTACTACTATTTAAACTTACATCTACACTACTGTCTACATTTGTTAATATGCATTAAAAATCTGCAGATATAACAAATGGTACATCTAACTTACGTTCTAAGTGCATAAAACTAAGTGATGCCTCCTCCTCCTTAGGCATCACTGTCACCACCTTTTTGCACACCTCTTTGTGCTGCTCTGCAGTAGTCGCATTGTGTGAGTACTGCAGGCAGCTGTTGCAGAAATACATCCTGTGTTGGTGGTTGGTTTGTTGACTTTTTATTAATCTGTAAAGAAAAGAGGAAAATTACAAAATTAGTGATATGAAATTATTAGTCATTAGTTTAATTTAAATTACCTTGATATATTTTTGCTCCACACGTAGTGGGACCGCTCCTCCTCCTGAATCATCAGAAAGTTGATGTGAGACGACTTCCCCTGCTTGGTGGAGTAATAAGGTCCCACGATGCTCCCGATCTCCTCATCATATCCAAACACATTCATACTAATGTGTGGATTTATTTCTTCGAATCGGGAGATTTGATTCAACGGCAGCGGGAACGTCAATTCAGCAAAGTTCATCACCACTCCACTTTGTATAATTATATTCTCAGCTTCAATGTTTTCAATATGATAACTGGCACATCTTTCTGTGTGTTGCGTTGTGGGATACATGGCTGAAATAGTCGCCCACTTGAAGCAAAAGACATCCTCGTTCATGATGTTTACACATACACGTTTATTCTGAAGGACCCTCGGCAGTGGGATATATGAAGATCCCTTCAGTGGCCGGTATTGGTTGACGTTGACCTCTAAGTGGCATATTTTAACCAACGACCAGCCACTGTCCCTCTCTTGGAACTCATCTGTCCCTCTCTTGGAACAATCATTTCATCATCATTAGTTATTTTAACATATTCAGCATATATCTCGATATTGAATTTATATGCTGAGAGTTTCATTAATAACTTTCGCAGAGCAGTCAAAACTGCCTCCTCAGCCTTTTTAAAAAAAGCTCCGGTATCAGCAAACCCTCATCATCATTCTCCAACACATATGTCTCAATTCTGCCATTAAAGGCAGACTTTATTAATTTTAGATGTTCGTTTATTGGGACCCAACAATTCTTTTTATGTTTATTGGTTCGAACATGATGGGCCCAATCTTTTTGTAAGACGTTTTCATTGCAGTTGGGACAACACACTTGTGCTGGTATTAATGTTGCTGCTGCTGCTGCTACTGTTGATGTTGATGGCTGAGGGTGAGTTAAAGATGCTGTTAATGTTGAAGATGCTGCTGCTGATGTTAATGGTTGAGGGTGTTTTAAAACTTTATGTCGTCCAAGGCTGTCGCGTCGGGTAAATTTCTTTTTGCAATCACTGCACTCGAATACCCGCTTCTCATGTTTGTCCCCAACATGACGCTTAAGATTGTGCTTCATGTTGTTATTAATATTGTTGGTGACGGTGGCGTTAATGATGTTGTTGTTGTTGTTGTCGTTGGTAGCCATGGAAGTAGTGGTGGTGACGGTGGAGGTGTCGGTGGTGACGGTGGAGGTGTCGGTGGAGTTGTCGGAGGTGTCGGTGATAACGACGATGGTGGTGTCGGTGGTGGTGACGGTGGAGGTGTCGGCGATGTTGACGATGGTAGTGTCGGTGGAGGTGTCGATGGTGGTGACGGTCGAGGTGTCGGCGAAGGTTACGATGGTGGTGTCAGTGGAGTTGTCGGAGGTGTCGGTGATAACGACGATAGTGGTGTCGGTGGTGGTGACGGTGGAGGTGTCAGCGATGTGGACGATGGTAGTGTCGGTGGAGGTGTCGATGGTGGTGACGGTGGAGGTGTCGATGGTGGTGACGGTGGAGGTGTCGGCGAAAGTGACGCTGGTGGTGTCGGTGGAAGTGTCGGTGGTGGTGACGGTGGTGGTGACGGTGGTGGTGACGGTGGAGATGTCGGCGATGGTGACGATGTGCTACTTTGTCGTTGTTGTTATTGTTGTTGTTGTTGTTTTTGGTTTCTATTGCTGTCGTTGTTGTTGATGCTGTAAATTAAGAGATATACAATATTAAAAACTTACGATCCTGTAAAGCTGTAAAAAAATATTATGTATAATAAAAATTGTATAGTAAAAATATCTTTATATATATATATATATATATATATATATATATATATATATATATATATATATATATATATATATATATATATATATATATATATATATATATATATATATATATATATATATATATATATATATATATATATATATATATATATATATATATATATATATATATATAAAGATATTTTTACTATACAATTTTTATATATTTTTACTATATAATTTACTATACATATATATATATATGTACATATCAGTAGATTCCATTAATAATAAGAAATAATAAGAAATTAATAAGAAATTTATTCAAGCTGTTGCCTGATACCTTCGATGCACAGTACAAAAATGGTAATTGAACGCAATATATCAAATATATAGGGAAAAACAAAATTTTATCTTTCAACCTTATGCCTATATTACTATTTAATTATTAATGAATGAAAATTTGTGTTTAAATTTATTTACCTCACATTTAATTTTTTAAATGTTTTTGCTTTTATAATGTTCAGCACACTTTCTCTGAACTTTTTAAAACTTTCTTTATTTAAGATTTATATTTAAGTTTTACACTTTTTGTTGGCAATTTTTTAAAATGTTTTCACTTTTTTATAATGTTTTCGCTTTTTAAAACCTTCCTTTTTATATTTAAGTTTTAGACTCTTTTAAAATATTTTGTCAAAATTTTTACTTTAAAATTTAGCAACTGTTCACTGCTACATTCAGATACGGAATGAAGTTTGATTATAAATTTCAGATCTTTCATACTCCAGCTGAAACCCTTATAAGATAAAAAGAAAAAAAAGAACATATCAGCAAAACTGAAATTGAGATAACGAAGAGATCCGTCTCTGTGTTCGATCATAATCGGTTCAGTTCCGCATAATTTTTCCACATTCTTCGAAAATGTTTACTTAATTTAATTCCTGACAAATTCGAGTCAAGACACAATTCGAAACCAAGCAATTAAATAAAAACTACAACAACAACAATAATAAGGCGAGTTTCATATTTCCGAAAATAACAACTCCGCACTTCAGACCGTGGATGCGAGCCACAGCTTGAACCGCTCCTTCAATGCTTACATTAAGTTTTACTATACTTCTGGGGCAGCGTCTCAAAACGGGGAGAAGTTTTACTATACTTCTGGGGCTACGTCTGCTTACGCAGCTTCTGCTTAGGAAGCCTTTGCTTAGCGTGCTGCCACCGCCAGCCGCCTGTCCGTCTGCCAGGCCACCAGGGTTGCCACCTGACTCGACAACCAGGGTTGCCATAAAAAAACAAAAATTCCCCCCAAAAAAGTTTTTAAAAAAATTTGGAAAAAAATTTTTTTAAAAAAATTAAAAAATCGATCTGGCCACTTCATCCACCAAAATCCTCGATCTGGCCACTCTGTCCACCAAAATCCTCGATCTGACCACTCTGTCCACCAAAATCCTCCATATGGCCA
This sequence comes from Sicus ferrugineus, assembly GCA_922984085.1. NCBI lineage: Eukaryota > Metazoa > Arthropoda > Insecta > Diptera > Conopidae > Sicus > Sicus ferrugineus. The sequence goes on from OV277348.1 coordinate 18,449,608, forward strand.
CTCTGTGAGGTTGTTGTTGTTGTTGTTGTGAGGAGCTATGATTTTGCCTGTTGTTGTTGTGTGGACTAATCCACATTTTTCAAATGTGGATGTATGCTTTTGCCTGTTGTTGTTGTGGATTAGAAACGCCATATTACTACTACTAGCCTGCTCTTTTTAAATGATTCCACACTGTCATGTGTTTGATGTTTAGTGCCTCCGCTATTTTCTGACAGTCTCGCGTGCCGGTCTTGCTCCACCAGTTGCAAAATTTCATCGACCTTTTTAGTGACTCGCCGACCAGAGCGAGTTGCATATTCGACATCGAAATTTCCGGAACGGAATCGAGCAAACCACTCCTTAGTCCTTCGTTAACTCACAGCGTTCTCACCGCACACTTAACAAATTTTTCGGCATGTTTTTGCAGCGTTTTTACCTTTTTTATAGAAAAAAGGATCACACAGCGTATTTCTTTAATTATTTCACTCATTTTCACATCAATATAACTTTTTACACAAGCAATGAGTTAGAAAACTGTCTTCACAAAAAATGTAAGCAAAAAATGTCACCTTTTAAGCACATGTTCGTTTGAGGCAATCGGGTGAGTGCTGCCCGATATATAGGCATCAACACCATCTAGTGGCAAAAAAACCCGAGACTTTTTTATGACCCAATATTTGCCTGGAAAGTATGCACAGGCTTAGAAGGTGGGAGTTTGCGAGCAGTACTTGTCGATTCCTTTTTAGCCGCATCAGCGGATTTACGAATATCGTAAACTGTCCTTAGGCTTTGAAATGGGAAGTTAAAAACGAATCCATTTCCTTCCATTTCGGAATATCGCGCTTTTGGGTAATTGATTGTTCCCATAGAGAGGTTTTTCAGGAAGGCAGGTCGAAGAAAGATGCACAATAATGGCATCCCAAATTTCTACGTCTACATCGTATAATGTTAGATCTGAAAGACAGTCATTGATTTCCCGATGCAGTCGTTTAATCGCAACCCCAGATTCTTTAATGACTGGGTTGAGGTTAAATAGTGTCCGGAGTTGAGTGTTGATGAGAATATGCTTGTTTTCAAAACGATCCGTCAAATTCCTCATAATTGTTCGAATCCGCTGTCAATGAAGGGAGATTTTTTATCTCCTTTGCTTCAGCTTGCGTTTTCTGATTCAAGTGAAACAACTTTTCGACTGGAGAAAATCGATTATTACGGATATTATTACGGAGCGGAAAACACGTCTCTAAAGCTGAAGCTGTAGATGGAGTGAGGTAACGATATGCTGCTGTTCATTAAGTTCCGCTGAAAAGCGAACATATAGTACACTTGATAACAGCGACGGTATTTTGTCTTAACTACTGTTATATCAGCTCCACGAGCCTCCTGATTAGCATCATTGATGTGACCCTCAGAGGTAATGAGGTACTCTAGACATAAATCTTGATTTGATGTCTGCCCAGACCGCTTTAAGTTCCTCAAGATGAACGGTTAGTAAGAATTCCGAATGTTCCTGCTCCGGAATATTGAAGTATTCTGATTCAAATTCTTCTCAAACGTCGGAAGCGTTGATATACTTCGTGAAAGGATTCATGGTTTATCAAACAATTAGTTGAGCAATTCATTGCTAATTCGAAACAATTTGCACCACGAATTGGCAACTAATTAAATTTAGTAAATTTTAGAAATTAAAATGCCAAGCAATTTTAAAAGCGATGAGAGAAATAAACATTTATTAATGTAGTTTTAGGAAAATACACCCAATTATGTTTTTACACGGTCTTTTTTTACACGGTTTTGATTTAACACGGTTTAGAAAAATAAAAATTGATTTCGTTTTTACATCCTTTCATTCGATTTAGCACGATTAAAAAAGCTATTTGATTGAAATTTTAGAAATTTAGTTAGGGAATTTCCATCTTTTAGAAATTTAGTTAGGGGAATTCCCCTTTCTAATTTATTTTCATAGCAGCTTAAGTATGTCGGAAAGAGAAAATCCTAATCTTTTTCAAGATACCACAAAGGGAACCTCACAATTGGAAAGTGATAATGACGTAAAAAATATTTCGAGTGATGATATCGATTTTGAACCAATCTTACGCAAGCGATCGTGTATGATATTCGATGATGATAGTGAATACAGCTATGCTATTTTCATCACCTTGACTTCTTTGTTTATAAATTATGTTGTTTATAAATTATTGATGATTTTTAATTTGTTATAATTAACTTTAAAAATTGGATTATGTGCCTTTTGTTAATTAATTTATATTGTTTTCTTGCACGAGTTTTCAGTTCCTGAACTGCTATAATTTAATATTTATGTTACTTTTACTTTAAGAGTTGAATTGCCTTTTGTTTTTATGAGATATAAATGCATATAAAAATTAATTTAAATGCATAAATTAATTTAAGAATTAATTAAAAATGCATTAATGCATATAACAATTTAATTTGGCTTTTATAAAGACACTCATAATAGCTTTTTTGTATGAATCATTTATTTTAACTATTTTTTTCAGGGTTGAAGGATATGGAATTAATACCCTTTTTTCTATGTACTTCATATCTTTTTTTACATGGTTTTTATACCCTACACCCGAAGGGAGTATATTCACTTTGTTCTTCCGTTTGTAACGCAGAGAAGGAGACGAGATAGATATAGAAAAGTATATATTGTATATTCTTTCTCAGTGTCACCTCCTGAATCGATTTAGCCCTGTCCGTCCGTCTGTCTGTTGAAATCACGATTACGAGAGAATGAAAAGAGATATCGCGATGAAATTTGGCACAAATATTCCTTGTTATGTAGGGCTGTTTGGGATTGAAAATTGGGCGAGATCGGTGAACAGCCACGCATACTTTACATACGGAATGTAAAGGCAACTCGTTTAAAAAATGTTATAATCTGAATATTTCATAAACCGTGTGAGATATTAAGGTGTAATTTTATTCCGGAACATATAGCGTCATTAATAAAACGTTAGAAAAAAATGGGTGTGCCACGCCCACTTATAACAAAGTTGGCAATATCTCATGAACGGTACAAGATATTGCTATGTAATTTTATCAGGATATATAGGCAAGCATTACCAATAAGCGTGCCAAAAATGGGCGTGCCACGTCCACTAATACAAAAGTTGTCTATATCTTGTAAACGGTATAAGATATTAACACGAAATTTTATCACGAGGTATCTACAAGTATTACCAATTTGTATACAAAATGGGCGTGATCCGGCCACTTATACAAAAGTTGTCAATATCCCATAAACGGTTCAAAAATACGTTCGTAATTCTATATAGCAGTACCTAGAGACATTACAAAAACATTTGCCTGAAATGGGCGTGATACGCCAACTTAACAACTTTATACAAAAGGTGTTAAGTGGCGAAATTAGAATTTTTTCAGTTACTTGGGTGTAGGGTATTTAGATTTCGGCCAGGCTGAACACAACACTTCTACTTGTTTTTTAAACAGTTTTGTCTGGAACGTATCTACCGTGTAAAAACAGAATTGGGTGTATCTATTTCAAATCTATTCACTACTTTTAACTTTTTAAGTAGAATATATAAAAATCTATTTAAGGGGGTTTTTCGAGGGATCGAAAAATTGAAAATCCGGGTCGATAGGATCAAAATATTTATGCGGGGGGGATGCAAAATACTAATTATATACATAAAATAAAAATAAAGTGGGCTCAACGAATTATTTCCGTGGGTGATGTTGGATGATTAATCCGGCGAATTATTTCCGTGAGTGATGCTGTATGAATGATTTTTCGACGCCAGCGTTGCTGGTGAGGCTGGCTTTGGTGATGCGGGATTATGGTGTTGGAAATGATGTATACTTTTCTTTTTTTCTTTTATTATCACTACTTAATGGGGGTGTTGCTCCGCACAAATTTGCAATCACTTCGAGAATGTGACTTCAAACTTCCTGGCAGATATCCTCAAGTACCAAGAAGACCGAAAGAGGAGGAGTAGAGAAAAACTTCTGAGCATAGAATGGTGAGCTGCCTGCCCTTGTACTGAGATGCAGAAGAAGCTTTCACTCAAAGAGCGAGAGAAAGAGGCCGCAGATATACCAAAGAGGATTCAGAAAAAGGGGAGTTGCAGTTGTTAGCTGCAGCGGACAGTAGTTCGGCGTAAACATATATATATATATATATATATATATATATATATATATATATATATGGTATATATATATATATATATATATATATATATATATATATATATATATATATATATATATATATATATATATATATATATATATATATATATATATATATATATATATATATATATATATATATATATATATATATATATATATATATATATATATATATATATATATATATATATATATATATATATATATATATATATATATATATATATATATATATATATATATATATATATATATATATATATATATATATATATATATATATATATATATATATATATATATATATATATATATATATAACGTGGAGTAACACTTTTACTCAAAAACCACTCGACCGATTTTGAGTTAAATTTTCATGGTTTGTTAGGACATATGTGTAGATGGTTTGTGTGAAGTTTGTTCGCTGCTCGATAAATAGAACCGGAGTTATGGTAAAAAATGTAAACACTACGGGTACTAACACGTAAAAAATTGTATAATAAAAATATTAGTTTCGCTTTCCAATAAATAATGCCACCTAAACGAAAAGCAGTTGATCGATCTACACCTAAAGAAAAATAAAAGGTATTACGAGCTTCAGCAACAGACGAGCAACGGGAAGCAAGACTGGAAACCGCTCGAGTTCGCAATGTTCAAGCCCGTTCATCCGCAACAGTCGAGCAACGGGAAGCAAAACAGGAAACCATTCGAATAGACACTGTTCAAGCCCGTTCGTCTGAAACATACGAGCAACGGAAGGCAAGTTCGAGTACGCGCTGCTCGATACAGACGAACACTGCACGCTAATTTAAATCTTGGTGCATTCCATTACCATCCTAATTATAATTACAGTCTTCATGCAAGTGTGGTTATTGGAAAAATAGATGAATTATGCGTGTATTACAGTGCGCTCAAATTAATGAATGAAGCATCTGGTATGCACTGCGTGGGTAAAAAAGTTAAAGTGCCAGAGTTACATTCTCGCTATATACTGGTAAATATATTATTGCATTAAATTCAAGATCATGCGAACGAAGTCATACATACATATAAGCCACTGCTCAAAGTAAAAAAGCAGTGTATTTTTTATGGACTTCCTCATATAATATTGCGCTTACATTTTTATTGGAAATAACGACCCTCTGACTGCGTAATGAGATTAGAGTTTCTTTATAAACAGCCATTTAGCAGTTTTTAGCCTCTATATGTTTTATGGGATGTTGTACTCTAAAATATATAATAATAAATCGACGTTGCATTCGATTCTTGTTGTAAACATTGTAATATTTTTTTATTTTTAGCTGCGTGCTTTAACTAAAGTTCACCAAAATCAATGAGAGTCAAAAACAAAAATAATTGTGGCCGTTAGTGTGGAATAAGTCTGGTAGGTATTTTAAGTAAATAATGGTCATTATTTACCTCAAAACTTCACAATGCAGCTCCACATTTCTCAAACACATTTACACAAAATTCATCATGTGCTAAGTTTGTTAGGAAATAATTTAAACAAAATATTAAAATATGTTTCAATTTCTCAACGTTTTGCTTCAAGAAATAAGTTAGTAAGAATATATCTATCAGTTTTACTTTACTAACCGATAGCATTGCGACATATTTCTCAGCCTCATTTGCTAGTGAAAGAATTCTTTCTTGTTCATTTTCCAGAATTCTCAGGAAGTACCTGCCATCTTTCATATTTTCAGCGACATTAGAATCCACATTTAAGATTTTAAGAGGTTCATCGTCTCTTAATGTACCGATTTCCAGCAAGGATTTTTTTGATGATGTATAATTCAAATTGGTATTATATGTTTTACGGTCAATTTCATCGCATGCCGTAGAACCACATACTGTATGTTTTATAGTTAAATCTTTCTTTTGGTTAGAGCTGTTCTCATTACTCTGTATATAGCCTCGCTTTGGCGAAATCGAAGGTAATTGAGCCCGAAACTCTTCACTTAAGTGTCGTAATACTGGTAGATCTATCTTGCTATGTAAAGTCTTCTCAGAAGCTTTGGACTTTTCTGTAGATGAAGCTGCTGCAACTTTTTTGTTAAATACTTTATAATCTCTACTAGGAGAGAGCTGTTTAAATTTATGCAGTAATTCTGTTGTATCCGGCTTCGAAAATTTATCCTTTAAATGTGCTTTAATTTTTTTGGGATTGTAAAAACCTTGAGCTAATGCACCCGGTCCATACAGACGTTCTACTCGCTGTTGTATAAAACTTGTTCCCTTGTTGTCATCCGAATTGCGTAACATCTCTTCAAAATTGTTGTAAATATTTCCATGCCCGTTGCGTTCCCAATTATTATTTTCAATGGCTAGTATTGGAGTCAATGACTGAGCTGAAGTACCAATGTTTGACATAGCTATTTGTACAGCTGTAGCTGATGCATTACCCTTCTTGCAATATTGAGCAGTAGTTGAAGCCCGAATTGGCGAGACCTCGCGGGACTTATTAATATCTTGTCGTATTTTGGAGTCATATGTTGTTATACTGGAGTAGCCATTAACGCTGCATGCCAGGTTTATGTAACTTGGCTTTTTATCTACGAAAACAGGATATGTATTATTGGCGGTTCACAACCTTTTCAGCTGTATTTTAGAAAGCGTAAACACTTTCTGCGTGGTAAATTAAGTTTAGAAGGCGTATTTAAGTTCAGAATAGTAAACTGCATTTTAGGAAGCATAATTTAAATTTACGAATAGGAAATTGAAATATGGAAAAGTGTACACTGAATTTACAAAGGAAAACACGTACAGATTCCACAATATTTAGTAAGTTAAAAATTTAAAATTTCACCTAATAAATTTTCATTTTTACTAACTTCTATTTATGTAACTGAAGCTAATATAAATTAATTAAACTATTGGTATAAGGAATCTGTAGAGCGTTTTTTACTATTTTAAAATTCAGTGTACACTTTCTGAAGTACACCGCACAAAACACACGCTGAAAGCAAGAAAGGTGTTGCTTATATATATATATATATATATATATATATATATATATATAAGCAACACCTTTCTTGCTTTCAGCGTGTGTTTTGTGTGGTGTCCGCTGCCAGCGGAAGTAGTTAATTTTAAACTACTTTGACTAGTTTAAATTAAATTACTTTGTTTATATTTATATAAAATTACCCCCAAAAATTGTTACCCCCGAAATATAATAAAATAAAGAGCATGATATTATGCTTAATTAGTGGTTTTCTTTATTTTCTATTTTTGTTTGCCACTCATTTAGCACGATTGTTTTGAGTTTTGTTCGGCATACCCCCTCCCCACGATCTTACATCATCACGAATAGTTGTTTACTCGTAAGGAAGTAGTCGAAGTGGTTTAAATTTAAACTACTTTGAGTAGTTTATTTTAAATTACTATAGTTGAAATATTTGTATAAACTTAATACTATTAATACGCCCCCCTCATAATAAATAAACAATAAATTTTTTACATAAATAAAATTTCTCAACGATTGATTCTGCTATCCCCTTACGAAATTTATCAGCGTGGCTGAAACCCTGGAGGAGTTCGAGAAGGACTTCAGCGACATTCCTACACGTGAACATTCGGCATTCAGCTTGGACACAAATCTGGAGGAACTGAAGGCGGTCTGGTCCGATGTGAAGAAAGCATACAACTCATGCTTGGAATTTATCATCATGGCAGCGAATCCACTAGAAGTAGACGAACCCAAAACCGCTGAGGTAACTGTCGTGAAAACCCAATATCGACGCAGTTACCAGCTTTATTACCGTGTGATACCGCAATTTTAACGGCGATTACGAATCGTGGCCGACCTTTCGCGATATTTTTTCAGCGTTTTATATCCGCAACAATCGATTATCCCCCATCGAAAAGTAGTTTCACCTCAATCAAAAGACATGAGGTGAAGCCAAAGAAATAGTTCAGAAATCACCCCTTACCGACGCAGGTTTCGAGCAAGCTTGGCGAAACCTCACCGACCGCTTCGAGAATAAGCGAATTCTCGTTAACGTTCAACTCCGAACGTTATTTAACCTCACCCCAATTATCAAGGTATCGGGAGCGGCAATTAAACGTCTCCAACGAGAGATTAATAACTGCCTCTCAGCTCTCACCTTGCATGATGTCGATGTGGACAGCTGGTACGCAATTATTGTGAATCTCTGCTCAACTCGCCTCCCCGAACACACCCTCTCTTTATGGGAACACTCGATTACCCTCAAACGAGAAATTCCCAAATGGCGCGAAATGTACGCCTTCCTTACCTCCCATTTCCAAACTTTGGAAACTGTTGACGATATTCGGAAGTCCGTCAACCCCCCTAAAAAAGCGTCGAATATCTCTACGCGCGCTCCCCCCAACCCGAAGCCTGTGAATACGTTCCAGGCTAATATGGTTTCGACCAGCTGCAAATTATGCACTGATCAACCGCACTCGCTCTGCAAATGCCCACGGTTTCTGGCAATGAATTTGGAATCTCGTTGGGCGACAGTTCAACGAATTCATTTTTGTTCCAACTGCTTGGCGCACTCACATCAAGTAGAGTGTAAAAGTGCGTTCACATGTATGTCGTGCAACCAGCGACATCACACACTATTACACCGCGAGGAGGCCTCGGCCCCCAACCTAACTCTCATTCGGACTCTACCCATACCACCTCGCTTCGTAAAACCCCCTTCAACGAGGTCCAAATGCTCATACGCATAATCGGTTGTCGAACCTTCCGTCGCACTCTCGAGCGACCCCTTCTACCCCTACCCCTAATATACAGTCCACTGAAACCCCCTCAACATCAAACGTATTGACGTGCTTCACCTCGCGACCAAAGCAGGTGTTGCTCGCCACTGCAATGATTCATATTTACCATCGCGGTGAGCCATACTCAGCGCGTGCGCTCATCGACCCTGGCTCTGAAGCCACTTTCTTATCCGAACGCATCCAGAAGCGATTGAAACTGCCGGTGAAGGCCATCCAGGCCCAAGTGGCGAGTGTCAATCAAACGATTACCGCCCAGGTTTCTAAACTTTGCAATTTCCAGATTGGCTCACCTTGAGCTCCTGGGACTCACCTTCATGCTTGCGCGCTTGTGCTTCCCAGGCTAACGGGAAATCTCCCGGTTTGCTCTCTCGATACTTCCCTCTGCGAATCTCTTCGCGATCTACCATTAGCCGATGATCACTTCTACCGCAGTGATCAAATTGAAGTGCTTATTGGAGGCGATATCTACCCCCTTATCTTGCGCGATGGAATTAAACGCAACATCGTAGAATCTCTGGTCGCTCAAGAGACCATCTTTGGGTGGATTCTCACTAGTCCAGATTGTTTGACCCGGCAGGATGGCTTGCTCCAGTCATTGTCATTGCAAAAACCCTTATGCAACAACTCTGGCTGGACGGCATCGGATGGGACGACCCACTCACTCCCATCACTTTACAACGTTGGCTTCAATTCGTTCAATGTTACCCCATATCAATCTCCTCAAAATACCCCGATGGATTCTCTTCACCCCCGGTAGCACCGTGGAAATTCATGCTTTTTGCGATGCTTCCGAGAAAGCATACGCTGGCGTGATCTACGTGCTCACTTGTAACTCAGGCATCACTTCGATTTCCTTGCTCTTTGACAAAACGAAGGTCGCCCCAATCAAAACCATATCGATCCCTCGACTGGAACTCTGCGGAGCTGCTCTCCTGGTCGATATGAGAGATGCAAAGATTTCGACTTTCCACGTTATGACCTTCACTGTTGGACCGACTTGACTATAGTGCTGGCGTGGTTGAAACGACCACCCTGCACATGGATGACGTTCGTCGCCAACCGTGTCACGAAAAGTGTCGAAGTGGCGGACAGCACTCACTGGTACCACGTCAACTCGGAGAGTAATCCAGCGGATCTTGGCAGCAGAGGCATGTATCTGCTGGACTTGCTTCACACCCCGCTGTGGTGGCAAGGACCTGCATGGCTGCATCAAGCGAAGACACAGTGACCCCACTACACTGCCCCCACGAGTTCGAAATTGAATTGGAGGCTAAGCCCATCAAAACCAATTTCACATATTACCACCAATATGAGGACCGCTTAGAAAGATTCTCTTCTTTCCCGTGAGCCCTTCGCGTATTGGCGTATGCTTTTCGGTTCCTGCAGCACACGCACCCCCATTACCGTCCTCATTTTCGCCGCGAAACTTAAGCGCAAGAGCTCGATTCTCACGCTTAACCCATTTCTCTCACATGACGGACTCCTCCACGTGAGCGGACGGTTAATCTCTTGTCCATCTCTCTCGTACGATGAACGCCACCCCATTTTGCTCCCCTACAATTGCGTCTTCACCCGTATCTTGGTTCGGTTTATCCATGATATCAGCTTACACGGTGGAAACCAGCTGATGCTGCACTTGCTCCGAACGCGGTACTGGACAGCCAAGGCCAAGAACATGATCAAAGCCATCATTCATAATTGTAAGCCTTGTTTACCCCAAAAGAAGCAAGTAGGCACCCAACTCATGGCCGCTCTACCCCCTGAGCGCACCACACTCTCTCGCCCCTTTGCTGCCCCGGTTTGGAATTCGCTGGACCCCCTCCAAATCGACACGACAACAACCCCATAAGACGATCAACGCTCATCAGCAAACCCGCCAGGAAGGAAGATCTGGATTCGATACACGTGAAACATCACTCGCCAATACATTCTCCTCGTGGTAAGTACCTTTGAACTTCAAATTCCCCCTTTTGTGAAACCCCTAGATAAATATATTTAATCTCCCCCCGTCTTGATCCTTCGAGCCATCCCACGCGCTCAAGGATCACAGAAACACATTGGTCCTTCGAGCCGGATACCCTCTAGAGCTCGAAGATTAAAGAAACACACACACACACACACGACTGCAGGCTCTCCCCACGGTGACTGGCACTGTCTGCTGCCTTTCAGCGATCGCCGCTGGACCCGTTTATCATTCTTTTCTCACCAACCTACGCACTTGGAGGTAAACTGGATGAGAACAGCGAGTGAAGTACACTATTGTGAATCAAAGAAACATTTGTGAATTAAACATTGATTATTAAATTGAAAATTGAAGTGAATTTTTGAACCGTACATTTTGAAGTGAGTTTTGTTGCTGAATAAACATTTGGTCTAGTTCGAGCCGGATTTGCCGCCGCCCAAAACCAGAGTTATCGACGCCCCAATCCGGCAACTCTTCGTGTCCGACAACCCATCCAGCAAACAAATTGAAAAAAGTAAGATTAGTTTCCTTTATTGTATACAATTTGAGGCCTTCGCAAAATGCATTCGCGTAGTTTACACACGCGAAAGTTCCAAGTGCGCCTCGTGCGCTTGTGTTGCTATCACGGCAGTGTAGAACCCCTTGCCATAGTTGTAAATCGAATTCACAATTATAAATAATATATATTATATATAAAGTCATATTCACCTATATATATTATATATACCCTTCATTTCACCCTCAAACTGTACCAGAATTTGTGATGCTTGGTTAACGGCAGAACCAAGACTCGATTTTTTGCTGCTGACCGTCTTCGCAATCTTCACTTGTTGCGAAGCACTGAAATTTTTGTAGAAATTTTTACCGCTTAACTACATATCAAGCCCCGCGCTCTCACGAAGAAAGTGAAAAGAACGGACTTCAACACACTTTCGTTTTCATGGTTTGCGCTCTCCTAGCCTCTGTAAAATCGAGTTACTTTTGCGCTCAGTGCAAATCGAAAAACCACCACATTTTGCTGGTTGGTATTCGCGTGCACATTTTTTCGCTCGCGCAATCTGCTTGCGCATCGGTACAGACGCAGCCGGCTTTACTTTTCCCTGCTTAGGTCCCCATATACAGGCGCTGTTGGTGTGCACACAGACCGAATAACCAGTTTTTTCTGTTTGCACTCAGAATTGTGAAAGCAGCGTGTTTGGGAATTCTGCAGAAATCCTGCAGTATGTACCCAAACTGGTAGCGGCAACTAATGAATTTTTAACTAGCTGCAAGTACCTTAAAAATAACGGGTTGCTAAAATTCTGTAGCAAGCCAATCGATACAGAAGCAACAGCGCATCAACCCAAAAATATTTGATGGCGATAATAAATAATAATAAAATACAATATAGAATTTTTCCGAAATTGTTTTCGGTGCGTTTTCTTGCCGTGTTTATTTTTTCGTAGTGCGTTACGTTTCGGTGCACCTAAGCGAAGAGTACTATGCCGTATATTTGCGTTGCACTTGAAAAATTTAAGAAATGGCTCAATCCGCAACGACCCCTCTGGTTTCACCGGCCCTTTCTTCTCTGCTCAAGCTGAAATGACAGCATCTGGCTACAATATTAGTCTGCCCTCCTGTGACACTCAAGTATTCCACGATGATTATATCTCGTGGCCCTCTTTACGGGATATGTTCACGGCACTTTTCATCCAGAATTCGAGAATTGCGCCGGTTGAGAAACTTTCTCAACTCAACCAGAAGACGAAGGGAGAGGCGAAAGAAATCGTTCAAAAGTCCCCCTTCACGAATGATGGTTTCGCCCAAGCGTGAAAAATTTTTCCGATCGGTACGAGAATAAGAGTACTCGTAAACGCGCATTTAAAAAGTCTATTCGTACTCTCCCCCAATAGCAAAGAAGTCGGTAGCGATATTAAGTATCTGCAACGCGAGTTAAATAATATTCTTGCTGAGCTCGCGCTACAAGGGATTGACACATCGCAGTGGGACGCAATAATTGTCTTTTTGTGTTGCAAACTCCGGGAGCAAACTCCCGGAAGCAAAGCTTTCCCTCTGGGAGCAATCCCTTATCAACAAAACCAAGATTCCAAAATGGGAAGATCTGGCCTTTTTGACTCATAGTTTCCAGACCCTTGAAACTGTGCAAGACATTAAATGCACTGTTGCCGCTAAATCCAAGCAAGCCCAACCCTCAACTCCAACTCACTCGTCACCAGCCTCCAAACGCGTCAACACTTTTCAATTGAAAGTGTCCCAAAATAGTTGCCCTCTTGGCCAGAACCAACATAATTTGCGGCCTCACATTCAACGGCAGGCACCATACCCTCTTGCATCGTGAGCATGCTTCATCCGAATCGAATGCTGCAGTAGATTTGACTCCACATGTCTCACATCAAGAGAACAGTATGATAACGCTCCGCGCACTCGTACCACTGCCTATTCGAATTTTATACCAGGTTCGACCCATATGCTTCTCAGAAAGAAAGGTCGCATATACAGTGTACTTCTCCTTCGAATATACAGTCCTCTTCTCCCCTCATACAGCAGCGAAATCAACAGGACACTCATCAAGTGTGCTTCGCGAAATCCCCCAAACAGGTACTGTTAGAGACTGCTATGGTAACAATACGCCACCACGGTACATGTTACAGCGCTCGCACCTTAATTGATCCTCGATCTAAAGTATCGTTCATCTCCGAACGCATACAAAAGCTTTTAAAGCTCCCAATGCGGCCAATTACCGCTTGTTTCAGGTTTCAACGAGACTGTTTCTGTAAAAATATCAAGATCGAGCAATTTTCTTCTGAATTCGCTACTTGATCCCCACTTTCAAATTAACGTGACGGCGCTCGTGCGCTCACAAATTACAGGGCGTTTTCCCTCCCACTCGTTAGGCAGGTCACTTCTCAGTGGCCTTCCTCAAGACATCGAGCTCGCAGATGTCAACTTCTCCAAAAGCGAGCAGGTCGACGTCCTTATTGGAGCCGATTTATACCATAAAAGTGGCTTATTTCAACGAAACAACAACAAGAGTTCGAACGTTTTTGGGAGGTGGAGGAACTTCTCAAAACTAGACTTCTATCCCCTTCCGAAAAGTTTTGTAAAGAAAATTTCGTTAAAACAACGCGAAGACTAGATGTCGGCTTTTCAGACACACTCCGCTTTTCAGACACGCTCCGCTTAGGGGCCTCGAGACACATTGCGCTCAAACAATATACGCGTCTGGAAGCACGGTTAGTTCTTAAAACACCAGTAGATCAAACACCAGTATGACACGGTGTTAAATGAAAATGTCGATTTAGTCCACATGAGAGTAGTCAGCCCCCTGAGCATTAAGCGCCTAGAAATCACTACTATTTACACCACCATGCTGTCATCAGAAAAGTCAGAGTCGTCTTCAACGCGTCCAGTCCAACCACAAGTGGACTAAGTTTAAATGATGTAATTCACACATGCCCCGTGCTACAGTCGGATATGACTTTTCTAATTTTGCGTTGACGTTTCTTCCGCTATGTCTTCAATGGAAAAATTCAAAAAATGTATCGCCAAATATTGGTCGACCCAAGTCATAACAGCGCATTTTTTTCCGAGACGCTCACTATTCCGAACTCACCGATTTCGAGCTTCAAACGGTAACGTTTGGAGTCAACTGCGACCCTTTTCTTGCCATCCGCATCCTTCTACAATTGGCAGACGATGTAAAGCACAAGTTTCCTCTTGCGTCTTACATTTTACAGTATTCCATGAATGTGGATGATATGTTAGCAGGCACTCTTGACCTGGTGACAGCGACCCAGACCCGTGACCAACTAATTGCGTCCCTCGCCTCAGCAGGTTTTTCCCTACGCAAACGGACTGACAACCATAAAGGCATTCTGGCACACTTGCATGCATCCCATCTAGTCAACACCGATTTCCTGACGCTCGAAGCACCGCCAAGATGCTTGGAATTCGCTGGAACACGACCCATGATGACTTCTACTTTGACGTCCAAGCCATCGTCATCAAATCAGCGTACACCAAACGGGAAATGTTGTTTCTGATGAAGATGATGATACAACAGGTCTGGTTGGACAAAATCGGATTGGATGACATTCTGCCTTAGGTAATCTCCCGAGATTAGAATTGTGTGGAGCAACTTTAGTAGCCGAGATGATCGACGGAAGGTAAAGGCACCTCGTTTCAAAAAATTTTAAAATCTGAATATTTCATAAACCTTGTGAGATATTAAGGTATAATTTTACGGTATAAGTTATTGATACGTAATTTTATCAGCATATATAGGGAAGCATTACCAATAAGCTCGCAAAAAATGGGCGTGCCACGCCCACTAATACAAAAGTTGTCAATATCTTGTAAACGGTATAAGATATTAATACGAAATTTTATCACGAGTATTACCAATCTCGGCGTATTACCAATTTGTATACAAAAAATAGGCGTGGTCCGCCCACTTATACAAAAGTTGTCAATATGCCATAAACGGTTTAAAATATTAATACTTTCGTAATTATATCTAGCAGTACGTAGACATTACAAAACCATTTTGCCGAAATGGGCGTGGTCCGCCTACTTATACAAAAGTTGTTAAGTGGCGAAATTATAATTTTTTCAGTTACTCGTGTGTAGGGTATTTAGATTTCGGCCAGGCCGAAGACAACACTCTTACTTGTTTTTATCTTATAAGGGTGTATAAGTATGAAAATGAATGTGCACTCATAAATTTTACATCTTATTGTTTTCTTAATTCTTGGAATTAGCTTAATTGGAAAATACGGTATACAACCGTAAGTAACGTGCGAGTTTTTTTTTCACCTTATAAAATTATCTAATAGAACAAATAGAAGTCAGTCAACAATCAACTATTAACTAAACAAGATGAATCACGTAAACATGACAACATTTTTAACTCGAGTTAATGTGTTTTTAGTAACTCACAGGGAAAATATACTGGAGGAGCATTTTGACTACATTTTAACAGGCTATACAAAACTAACCAAATACAAAGATGCCTTTGCGATTGTCTCCAACTATACTACATGTTGCTGGTCTTCTAGTGAAACTGTGGATGGACGAGACACCTGCGTTTGCTGCACTATAAATTTAGCTATTACCAGAATAAATAAATTGATATCATTTTATGCAAGAGTCTATAAATTAAAGGCGACATATTTGTAAAATTAAATTATTTTTTTATTTTTTTATTCAGTCATCGTTCAACCTTCGTAACGATCAGTTCGTCTCAGAGTGTACAGTGCGTTTTTCTCTCTTGTTTTCGGTTGTTTCTTTTCGGCTTACGGTGCTTATTCAGAAAGTTTTTCGGTTGTGTTTTCTTTTTTCCCCTATAGTAGTTATCATAATATTTTTTCTGCCTGATATTCCGTAAAAAATGTTTGATAACGGGACGATTCCCTCTGGGAATCGTTTCGCATCGCTTGCCAATATTACTTCTCCTAAATTCAAACGCAAAAAACCAAGCAAACAGCTAATGGATAAAGAGGCATTCCCATTGCTATCTTCATCAAAGTGTGACCAATCCAACCCAAAATTCGTAATTATTAAAACCGCTGATGATAAGAAGCCTCTTTCCTCATTCAGTGTTTTTGCAAAAGAAAAAAGCTATTGACTCCATTGGCACACAGATTGACTCAGTTAGTTTACTCCGCGACGGCAGTATTCTGATTCTAGCTAGAAATTCGAAGGTAGCTGAAAAATTTACAGCTACAAAAAAATTTGGCGGTTTATGTCCTGTAAATATATCCCTTCATGATTCTCTAAATATATGCAAGGGCACAATCTTGAATCGAAATCTCATCCCGACAAGTGAGGAGGTGATTCTTAATGATCTAAAGTCCCAGGAAGTATCCAGTGTCCATAAATTCACTAAAATTACAGATGGTACAAGAGTAGCAACGGGCTTAATTCTGCTCCGTTTTAATCGTTACCGAATACCTAGCGAAATTTACATTGCATGGTACAAAGCTGAGGTAAGGGAATATTTCCCAAACCCAATGCGTTGTAAAAATTGCCAAATTCTTGGTCACACAGCCAAATATTGCAAAAACAATACCGCATGCGCTTCATGCAATCTTCCTCCTCACTCTCCTGAACAATGTACTCGGTTGCTATGCGCAAACTGTGCTCAAGACCACCCAGCATATCTATACAAACAGGCCTACCCCTCAATTGATAATTCAAAATTATCATTTGCTGCTGCTCTAAAGAGCATTTATCGAACTCATCGGAGCCTACCTCTCCTAAAAAATCCTCTCCTTTACCTCTTCAACAAACACAGTACATCTCTCCTCCTTCTCCAGCTAGCTCCGCTAACGATTCCGTAACACAAAAAAATAATACCATCAACGTCAACAGTTCAAATTTACAAACTCTCTCCAATTCTCCCAATTTGCCTTCTCCATGTCTCTCTAAAACGACGCCAAGTTCAATTACACCTCATAAACACACAGACTTAATTACTGTTTCAACTTCTCTCTCTTCGTCGAAAGGAAAAACTGTATATTCTAACTCATCACAGTTAGAGTTAGAGTTACTCCTAACTTCCTCTCATCCACTCTTTGCTCTACTTCGAATCTCAATAATAAGCAAAACCCCTCTAACACCTTCCTACCTCTCTGACATTTCAGACAATTCCGGCAATTAATGCCGCACGCAATATTCCGGCTATTTTTCTAACCTCCCACAAAACACCTCAAGCAAGTAAGGTATCGGCATTCTTATTCGCAAAGACATTACACATACCTTTTTACCTATACAGTCCCCCATTTCCTTAATCGCTATCAAAATTAATTCGGGAATTAATTTTACTATAGTATGTGTGTACATACCACCGGAGCAGTGTTTTTCTTATGCTGATATTTCGAGCATAATAAACTCTTTACCATCCTCTGCACCATTTATATTAGTCGGCGATGTCAATTCCTGGAGCCTTTTATGTACATACGAACAAAAGAGGCCTAATATTTAAAGATATAATTTTTTTCACATAATCTTTTTGTTTTAAACGACGGAAAACCGACCCATCTTTCGACTAATATGACATTAACAAATGTAGACTTATCTTTGTGTTCAGCAGGCTTGGCTACAAAAGCCTCTTGCTCTGCTTTTAATGATTTGTATGGGAGTGATTATTTTCCGATTAAAACTGTTTTGCATTTACCTGTTCAAAATGAAAAACATTCGCCTCTTCCAAAATTTATTATAGATAAGGCAAACTGGGATAAGTTCAATTTAATAGCAGATCAAGTGTGTTCAAAATCAACAGTTTCAAACAATTTAAATAAAGAAGCAGCTTTAATACAAAAAGCCATGCGTACAGCTGCACATTTTTCCATTCCGCAGACAGCTTATCACTCAAAAAAACGTACTGTCCCTTGGTGGACGCAAGAGCTAGGTACCCTACGAAATGAGAAAACCCGCCTCTAGAGATTATTTAAGAAAAATTGTTCTAACAATTTGATTAACTACAAAAAGTCTAATGCTTTGTTTAAGATAAAATGTAAAGAATCTAAACGTTCCTGTTTCGGAAAAAGAGGAAAAAATCAATCCTAATTCATGTACGAAAAAAATTTTGAACGACATTAAAAGGCTGGCAGGTTCCAGCAACTATAACTGTATCAAATTCATATCAACTCGTACCGGTCCAATTTATGATTCACATGAATTCGCAAATGTTTTTACTCTCTTTTGGTTAAATTATTCTCGCGATTGTAACGTCGATCCAATATTTATTGCCAACAAAAAATTTATATGGAATTGGAATATTTCAAAAATAGAAATTGAATTAGATATAGACGAAGATATTTTTAATAATTTAAGCTATTAATAAATAATTAAATTTAATTTTAATAAAATATATTACCATTTAAACAAAATAATTTAATTTTATAAATAAATTTTTATTAATGTATATATATATATTGTAAATATTATAAATATAGACATTAAGTTTACAATTGTTAGGTTAATATGTATAGTACTACGTTTACATCGACCTCGAATGAGAATATTGAATCAGTCATTCGCAAACCGTTTACATCGCCTTTCTCATTCGTTTTGGCAAAACTATCAGCTGTTCTGAAAAATCGATTGAAAATAATTTACAACATAGTCAAATAATTTATTGATTGCGAAAAATGGAAGAATTAACAAAAACAGCATTAATAATTTCAAGTATGCAAACTGAAAGTCTTGCAAGAATTTGTAACGCCGATTTTATACATTTGTATACATTTAAATTGGAATTCACTATTCATTATAGATAACGTTTCCTTTATGTTAATGTGGGTTGTCCCCACACTTGTAAAACGTGTAAAACAGCTGATTGCAATTATTTGCGTTCAATTTCCACTGTTTTTGTTTTGGGATTTTTTTGATCCCACCTATAGGGTGTTTCAAAATCTTTACTTTGTTCTCATTCGATTCTCATTCAAAACGAATGAGATGGATTCTCATTTGTCAACTCGTATGGAAATTATTCTCATTCGGCTTCTCATTGGCGAAATCTGACGCGAATGAGTCATTCGAGGTCGATGTAAACTTTTATACTACGAAATTTTATAAATCGTTTATACTACGAAATTTTATAAATAAAAAACTTATATATGAAATTATAAACATTTTCTTTTTATTTATTGAAGGAATTATGGAATTTTCTTAATAGCATAGCATTTTGAATCGCACAACATCCATTATTGGCATGGCACATTATTTGTAGTAAGTATAGTATGTAAGTTGTAAAATTTCAAAGTTTCTGCAGCCCATTTCTTCGACGTTAATTACGGGCACGTTTAACATTTCTGCAAACCATTTGGATTTTTCAGCTCCCTTAACATATACGGGTGTGTTTTTAAGATTTTGCTTCACGAAATATTTTACACTGCTAAAGTCGATGAAGCCATCATTCCATGTGAAACCATGATGATTATGATATAACCACTGTATAAGCACTGTACTTGTTTTTGGGACTGACGTGTTTATTTGTTAAATCCATATGGCGGTTTCATAATAAAATTTTGGTACTCATTAAAGCTGAAGGTAACTGCCAACTCTTTAACAATAAATTCATTAAAATTGTCTTTGAAGCCCTGCACACCCAGAGTAATAAATTTATCATTCTCCATTTGCATTTAGACGACTTTATTATTTATTTAGACGAATTTCACCAGTCGTTGGTGTATATTCAATTATTTTATCGTGTATAAGTAAACAATAAGCCGATGTATTGGCTGGAATATTCTTTGTTTGAAAATTCAATTCTAATATCAATTGGTCCACTTTTAATAGCTTCGTTTTGATGACTAACATCCACCACAATTATCGGTGCAGTATCTTTGAAATCTTCAGGCAGCAGCAGTGGTTGTGATTCACGAGTAAAATAGCTTTGTTGAAATTTTGTATACATATCATACAGCAGAGCATAACGATTACGATCAAAATTCAGGTTGAGGTCATCATAGGGATATGTATCAGAATTTAAGTACACTTTAACATCAATTAAATGACAATGTTGAAACTTGTCCTTTCGAAAAACAATCAGTATAAAACGTGGTGTTTCATTTTGTGGAGACAATTTAACGTTCCACATGTGGTTGGTTCCTTGAGTAAGTAGCGGATTGAAATGACAATACCAACTGCGGAATTGATATAGGAACTATTGATATAGGTTGACCGCTTTGGATTATTTGGAAGAGTTGTAGTTTTGCAAAATCAGCTAATTGTACATGCGGAATTTTCCATATAATATTAGGTAAATTCAGTTTTAATTTTCCGTTTGCAACGGTTGAATAAACAGCATTTTCATCCGAATTTGAAAGTAGTAGTACAAGTTCATGTTTAGCATTTAAGATAATTTTACTAAAGTCTTCAGCAAATCCCACTAGCATTTTTAGTGGTATACAAAAATTAAAATATCCATCCTTTATTTCAAGTTCATTCTTCGAAAACCAACCAGCATTTTTCAGTATATTACTTTCGGTCGGATTCAAAGAGACATAATTTTTCGCTGTTGTAGTTACACCCAAGTGACGGGTTCATTCAATTTCCAATCCATTAATCTCATAGCGAATTTCATCAAACAAGAATGTCATACAGTTATTTTTTCATTTTGCATTGGAAGTCTCATTTCCATTCTCCAAGGTGACCCTACCTTCAATAAAAATTATACTTTCACTGGGTAAAACGAATAGATTTTGATTTTGAATGGCTATCCTTATCTCATCGTTGCTTTTAAATGATTGTAAATACGGTGAGTAGCTATGTATTCTTTTTTAATGATACTATCATCATACAGTGGTTTTTGTAGAACATCAAGTATTTGGCTAATTTTGATTTAGTTTTTCTTTAGTTTTAAACCCAAAGATTTTAAAAACTCTTTATTTACAAACGTCAGCTGTTTACGTTGTAGTGTCAAGTGTTGTCTGCGGCTTCTGCGACCTTGTTAGTCCAAGTGGTAGGGTAGAAGTGAATGAAAATGTACCTATGTAAGCGCTTTTATTATAGATAATCATTATTCTTGTGGTTTTAAATGTAGTCAGAGGGTTATAGTTTCTCCACAAAAATTAATTAGGTTACCGCTTTGGTCAACAATTTTTACTGTAATCGAACTTATCTGTCTGGTGTTTAATGGTAAATAGACAACATTTTTCGGAATCTCATCTATTTTATACCCAGGACTGACACTCAGTGCAAACATATGTATTGTATGCGCCGGTGCATTATTAATATATGAACCGGTAACTATGTCACACTCAATGTGTATTGCATTGATCTTTGTTATATTCACAGGCAAGTCTGATGTATGTAGTTTTCCTGCTTCCAATATTCTTTTACTGAATCCTAAGAGCGGACCAATGCTTCGATCTTTATTAAAGAAAATGTCATGTTTACGGGATCCTACGATAGCTTGCAGTGTATTAGGGATGGCTACTATTTCCAATTTTTCGTGCAGCTTTTCATGTGACTCTATAGTTAAATATCTACTTTAAATGTACTCGGCAATATCATCAAGCTCATATGAACCAACAGGTATTTCAATTGTATGGTCTCCAATATGAAATAAATTATTTTCATAGTCGACGTTTGGTATGGTGTTGTAACTATGAAAGTCGACCAGACCGCACACGTACTTATTATCTAAATCTATAGGTGGAAAGTAATCAGCTGATAAAATGGATTTGTTTCCACTTAAAGTAAGAGTTATTGACATCTTGAATGTTGATTAACTAATGAAATGAAAACACACCCAAAAATCTTTTTATACCAGAAAATTTTATTTACATATATTTAAAAGATTTCATTACTATCGATCCAAGAATTATGTTCATTCGAAAATCCTAACCACTTGACGAAAAATTTGCTTCCTCTTGTTTTAAGAACTTTCTCCACGAGGTAGGTGTTGGGGTATTTTGTTTTCAGTAGTTCAGTTTCGTAGAATCCTCCTCTAATTGTATTTCCCCAGTAGTCTTCAAGAATATACGTTGTTGGGTTTGTAATTCTTATATTTTGAATTTTAAAAATCTTTGTAGTCCAATTCGGTGTATAGCTTTTTTCGAATATTCGAAATGTTTATGTTTACTGATGTGAACATAATCTCCTGTGCGGAACTTTGACCTTGTAAATATTTTCAAATTATTGTAGGCAGTCTTTAATAACAACCTTTCATTAGACCGATTCACATCAATGGGAGCCATATTTATCGTTCTATGCTCAACAATTGACGCCTTTAAAACACTATACGTAGAATAATGGTTGACATGGAATTTCCTTACTAAATTTTGAAATTGTCGATTAAAGAATTCTTTACCATCATCGGTTTGTAAATTTCTCGGTATCCGACCTAAATTGAATATCGTTTCCATAGCTTTGGTTACATCAGCGGATGTTTTAGATTTTAAAGGCATAGCCCACACGAATTTTGAAAATGTATCTATTACGGTGAGAAGGAAATAAAATCCATTGTTATCCGTGGAATAACTTCCCATTTCTACTAAATCCGCTTGCCAGAAGTCGTCGATTCCTTTGGTGATTACACGTCTTCGTTTAAAATTTTTTCGAGCTTGAGTGTGCAGTTCATCAACTAAAACCCGCTTTTTACTCATTTTGGCATTTCTTCTAGAATTTTTTTCTCCAATGCAACTGTAGATTTAGGTCTTATTGCTTGTTGAAAGAGGTAACTTTCCATTCGACCAATTTGTTCAGTAATATATTTTGTATAATCTTGAATACTACTTTCGATATATGTTTCAGCATCATTAATCTTTTCATGAACTACTTCAAATTCTTCAGCAAGTTTTTCCTTCAGTGCTTTGTTTTCTTTTTTTAATTCTGAGTCCATCTGATTCATACTATCTTTCACAAAAGACTTTGTTATTGACTCCATCTGTTTCATATTATCTTCCACAAAAGACTTGGTTACTGCGTCATAACCATCAATAGGTGTACCAACATTCTTTAAACGCTTCCATCGGATATTTAAGTTGTTATCATTATCTAGACTGAAACCCAACACTTTTGAAATATTTCTCTTTATTTTATTATTTGATGTTTTATGTGCGGAATAACGACCGAACTTGTCGACACTCATATTCAATTATGCTTACAACTCTATTATACATCATATTTATACAATTATATAAGCTTCTCTTAATTCCTCAATGATGGAAATAATTTCGTTGGTGTGATTGTTATGCCCAGCTGATTGTGATGATAATAAAAGTCTCAATCTATCTACCAATTCATTCGGATCATCCCAAAAAATATAATTAGGCTTTTGAGGATTTACTTTCATCAATCCGGTTCCTTTTCTATGTTGAAGTGGTGTGGATAGCAAAGATTTATCACTGATTAATCCTTTTATGATGTTGGTGTACTTGAATACTTCCCTTAATTTCTTCATTTTCATTATGGTTACGTTTGTGAGCATTAGTATTGATTAGAATTGTTTTGTAAGCTTGTAGATCTGCTTCGTCATACTTTGATGGTGTCTTGTAAAACTATAATTCAAAGAGACCGGGTGTAAGGTTGAAAGAAGTAGGGGGGGTGAGGTTCAAAAAAGGTTGTCTGAGATGAATATTTTATCATCATGCATTTCCAAAGCGCTATTTCCGAACCTCCATTCTCCATTCGATCCTCTGTTCGGTCTATATGCGGTGTCCAGCTCATTTTGTTCCTCTAATTGTGACAGAATTTGTTGATCGAATTTTGTTTATTTGTTTGCATCATCTGTATCATCCATTTGAGAGAAAAAGGTACCGTCTTCATTACTCTTGGTAAGAGTTTCGTCTGTAAAATCAATCTCTTTCTTTGCTTTGTGTGGGGTACTTGTTTTTAGTCTGAGTGGTATCTCATCATATGTAAAGTGAGAGTAATTCTTATTAGGATTTATTGTTGTTGTTGTAGCAGTGTTTCGAACCAATTCCTTTAGAGGTTTTGTGATTGGCTTAAGTGACTCTTTTATTTGATTTTCTACATCTGCTTTAGTCAGTTTTAAGTTTCGAAAATTCTGTTTCAAATACGTCTGGTTTTTATCAGGTCTTTTAATATTTTTTCATTAATTCTTATAATCGGTTATATCAGCTATCAGATCAGATCAGGTGTATCAGCTATCGGATCCGGTATATCAGCTATCAGATCCGGTATATCAGCTATCAGAACAGGTGTATCAGCTATCAGATCAGGTGTATCAGCTATCAGATCCGGTATATCTGCTATCAGAACAGGTGTATCAGCTATCAGCTGATAACAAATAAGAACAATCGATGCATTTGTGTCGACCCATGCAAAAGTATTCGCGAATGTTGTTTTGCTTCTCACAGCAACATCATCGAATATCATAATGGAATTGGTTTTTGCTTCATCTGGTTTGAGGACTTGTTCATTTTCCGAACATGTAAATAATCCAATATTTTGAATTGGATTTATTAATTGCTTTAAATATTCATATTTTGGTTGATACAATGACTTTGAGTATACTATAAGTATATATTTGCGAATTTTAGTCCATTTGGACTTTCTATTAAACTTAACATAACGTTGGTTTTTCCACAATTCGAAGGTCCAACAATGAGACATCTTATTGAATTTGGTAACAGAAAACTGTGTCTTGATTTGGAAACATTATTCGTTACTAGATCCATATTCTTTAAAAATTAATATATATATGTAATAACCACACATTTATATACATTTTCATTCAGTACGAGTAGATGAAAAGATATAAAATGGGCATAATTTATAAGAAACATATCAGTTCTAAACAATCAGTAACCGGAAGAGGTTTATTAAATAGTGTTATAAATTCTCTGCCAATTTAACTTAATTTACCGAATTATCAATTTTGTAGTCCAGGAACTAAACTAACAGAACGCTTGGCAAGAGGCGATAAGGGAATCAATCCACTGGACGCTGCATGCAGGGAGCAGGATATTGCTTATCATAAAACTCGAGACTTGAATAAGCGTCACGAAGCAGATAAAATATTAGCTGAAAGGGCGTGGCAGAGAGTAAAATCAAAAGACAGCAAATTCAGTGATTGAATAAACGCATACTTAATTACAAACGCGATGAAAGCTAAAGTAAAATTCGGCATGAGGAGCACGATGAATAAAACTCTTAAGAAAATTAAGAGAATAGTTAAAAAGAAATGTAGAAAGAAAATATATACTCAAGCGGTTAAAAGCGCTCTGAAAATCGTTAAACAACGAAAACCAGAAGATATTCCCAGTGCTATAAAAATCGCACAAAAGGTTGTAAAAAACTCTTTCGCATGGAAGAAGTCGATGGTTAACATTCCACGCGTTATACCCGTTCCTAAAGTAGGAGGGTTTCTACCATTAGTACCCATTTTAACTGCTCTGGAAGCTGTTAGAGACTTAGCATCTGGAGGAGCTTCAATCGCAAAAGCAATTAATGATACAAAAGCCGCTCGACAACAATTGGAGGAAGCGAATCGACGTAATAAGACCATGGAAGCCATCGCTATGGGAAAAGGCTTATATACTTGAAACCATACAGAAAAGGATTGGATTTATATTATAGTCCACAACCAAAAAACTTTTAAAGAATCTACCCAAAAGAGCCCTCACAGACGTCGACTTAATGAAACATGCAAAGAATCTACTACATTTTAGAGGTATTTTTATGCGAGACAGTCTCCCGAAACGACCTCGTCAACAAGAATGTGGAATCGTTAATCTGGATACATCAAAGGGTCCCGGTACTCATTGGGTAGCATATTATAAAGACAAGAACTGCAAAGAATATTTTGATAGTTTTGGAAACTGTGGTTGCAAGTTACACCAAATAATAAATTATTTGGGAGAAGGAGTACGTTACAACCACTCTCAGCATCAAAACTATAATTCATACAACTGTGGTCATCTATGTCTAAAATCTTTATATGTTAAATAATATATAAAAAATAAATATATGTATATATACTATATACTTTTATTATATATACTTTTTATTAAATTCTTGCATAAAATGATATTAATCTATTTCTTCTGGTAATAGTTAATTTATAGTGCAGCAAACGCAGGTGTCTGGTCCATCCACAGTTTCACTAGAAGATCAGCAACATGTAGTATAATGACATCCATATTTGGAGACAATCGTAAAGGCATCTTTGTATTTGGTTAGTTTTGTATAGCCTGTTAAAATGTAATCAAAATGCATCTCCAGTATATTTTCCCTGTGAGTTACTAAAAACTCACGAACTCGAGTTAAAAATGTTGTTATGTTTACGTGATTCATCTAGTATAGTTAATAGTTGATTGTTGACTGACTTCTATTTGTTCTATTACATAATTTTATAAAGTGAAAAAAAACTCGCACGTTACTTACGGTTGTACTATATACCGTATTTTCCAATTAGGCTAATTCCAAGAATTAAGAAAACAATAAGATGTAAAATTTATGAGTGTACATTCATTTTCATACTTCAGCTGAAACCCTTATAAGATAAAAAAGAATATATCAACAAAACTGAAATTGAAATAAAAAATCTATGCATGTACAATTATGCATCCCTAAATTGTGTAAGATTTCATCTTCAAAAATATTTACATTAATTTAATTCCTGACAAATTCGAGTCAAGAAACAATTCGAAATCAAGCAATTGAATTAAAAACTACAACAACAACAACAACAAGAACAATAAGGCGAGTTTCATATTTCTTAAAATAACAACTCCGCGCTTTAGACCGTGAATGCGAGCCACAGCTCGGACAGCTCCCTTAATGTTTACATTAAGTTGTACTATACTCTTGGGCAGCGTCTCAAAAACGAAGCAATTAAATAAACAACAACTACAACACTACTTCTGCTTACGCAGCTTCTGCTTAGGCACCCTCTGCTTAGCATGCTGCCGCCGCGAGAACACAACGTCGCTCCCTCTCCATGCTTCCTCACCATCTCCCAGCCGACCGTCAGCCGCCAGTCCGTTAGCCGTCTGTCAGGCCACTAGGGTTGCCACCTGCCTCGACCAACAGGGCTGCCACCCTAAAAAAATCCCAAAAATCCCACGGGGAAAATTTTTAAAAAAATTCTCGATCTGGCCACTCAGTCCACCAAATTCCTCGATCTGGCCACTCTGTCCACCAAAATACACGATCTGGCCACTCTATCCACCAAAATAATCGATCTGGCCACTCTGTGAGGTTGTTGTTGTTGTGTGGATGTATGCTTTTACCTGTTGTTGTTGTGTGGATTAATCCTTATTTTTCAAATGTGGATGTATGCTTTTGCCTGTTGTTGTTGTGAACCAGAACCCGCATATTACTACTACTCAGCACAAACACCGCCCTTGGGGTACTGATTTGTATAGAAGGAAGAAACTACTTCACATTTAAAGATACTAACAGCAATTCTTTCGTTAGCAATAAATTCAGTATGCACCAAAAGATAATAAGCGGTCAGATGTCCGAAAAGTTTTCGCCGAAAGACAGCAGGTATCTCGTAAATCAACCTAGATACCCACAAACATTATCGAGATACTAACATCACTTGCCGACAGCACCAGAGTTACCAGAATGAAAACTAAGCGAGTTACCCTCACAACATTAGAGGAAGTCAGATAGTCACAGAACCCATCGATTATTGGGAATCAAGCGTCATGCGTTGCAATAAGTGAAGTATAGTAAAGATACAAGTATAGTAAAGATAAACATGCGTTGCAATAAATGAAGTATAGTAAAGATATTAAAAGTAGAAACGACTTTGTCTTGTAATGGAACCCTTGAAGACCGTTCAATGCCAAAAGCGAATGAGCGGAATATAATATATATATATATATATATATATATATATATATATATATATATATATATATATATATATATATATATATATATATATATATATATATATATATATATATATATATATATATATATATATATATATATATATATATATATATATATATATATATATATATATATATATATATATATATATATATATATATATATATATATATATATATATATATATATATATATATATATATATATATATATAATATACACCTAAAATATATTTCTATATCTATCTCGTCCCCTTCTCTCCGTTACAAACGGCAGAAGTGAAACCGAAAAGTGAATATACCCTACTCCCTCTGTGTGTAGGGTATACAACAAGTTTTAATAATTTAATTCAAACGCGAGATACTGACTTCCGCCGACTAGGAAAATATCAATTTGTTTGCAACCGGTTATTAGTAATATTTCGACGTAACTTTGTTTTACATTTTAATTTTAAAACATTTTGAGCATTTTACAGAATTTATTATTATTCTGTAAAATGTTAAAGACTCCGAAAACTTTGGTTATGATTTCTGTATAATTAAGCAGCTCCAGATGTTTGTCATCAGTAATTAAGAGTTTATATTATAAAACGAGTTTATAAATAAAAAGTACCACTTCTACACAATACCTGAAGTTTCTGGAGAATCCGCATCCACTTCTAATAGAGAGCAATTTCCAGTGGAGTCCACACCTCGATCCATTTTGAAAAATTTTCTCTAGTGAATTGATAAAAAATAAAATTGTGTGCTTAAGAATCTCGGAGCATCGAAGAAAATTATAAAACCTATTTTTACAAAACAATACATTTTGGCAGATACATGATTACTTAGATAAAATTGACAATTTTTAAAGAGAACAGTACAAAGTATTGTACACTAATAAAGCACTTCTAATTTTAAGTACAACATTCCTTGAAGGATTTTCCTCAACTGCAGAGATCTTTTTAATTTGAAAGAAACGAACTATTTCAAACAGTCGTATTCTTTGAATTGAATACGACTGTTTGAAATAAAAATGTATTTGGTACAAAGATATTTCCTGAAAATTAGTGTTTTTTGTTCGAATTATATTAATTATGCATTTGGGGATATTCACAAATCAGGAAAAAAACAGGTCTAAATACTTATTTGAGCAATGGTATACGAGGTTTGATCAAATGATATTAGAGTTCGCAGTTTCGTGAAAAGCCGCTCAAAACAGCAAAGCAGAGAATTTCAAGACTATTTTGAAATAGTCACTAGAAAAGATCTTAAGTCATAGAGCATTCTCTTCAAACCTGCACAGAGCGTGGTTTTGAGAATTGAAATGTGTTGGGAAGCTATTCTCGAAAAGCATCGTTTGAAATCAAACGTAATAGCCTAAACACAATGAAAGTTAACTTTCGTGTCGACTAAAGTTGACAGTTGAGCGAAGACTGAAAACAATGAAAGCGTCGATGGTAACTACACTTTCTGTCTTTTGTTGACAAGTCGCGGGATTCGTTTATCAAAACGATAACGAGAAAAGGATTCAGTATTATTAGTGAATTCCTCAGTGGGTTTCTTGTTTATGAATTAATTTCATAAACAAAAAAAAAAGCAAAGGAGTCTAAATTTAGAAAATTCGAAACGTTTGATTTCAAACGATGCTTTTTGATTTCAAACCGGAATATTTAAGTTTTTTGATGATCGTGGCGGCTTTTGGTAAGCCGATTTCTATAGAAACTCGATGGTAACTCTTGACGGAATCAAGCGTATATAAAATTAATTTACAAATTTCTATGCTAACTGGTCTGCCTCGTATCATTTAAAAAAATGTCTAGAATTAAAAACTAGTGAGTGAGTTTTCGGCCAGGCCAAAGTCTTAATACCCTACACCCGCAAAGTTAAAAAGTGCCTTAGAAAGCGCTTACAAGCTCTGAAATTCTTTACAATCGTTAAAGTGGCGAGCCACACCAATTTTTAGGGACATTATGCTAATTTTGGCATAAAATACCGTCCTAATATCACCGAACACCAAATGTACCAGAAATAATTATTTCATTATTTTAAGTGAGCCTTGCAATGTGAACATTGCCTTCGAAATAAGTGCTCAGTGTAAAAAGTACTCGGTATAAGTTCTCAAGTAGAAACTACTCCACAAAACAAAGGATATTTGTGTCAAATTTTTAGTGATATCTCTTCCCGTTCTCTCGTAATCCTGATTTCAACGGACTGACAGACACACGGACGAACATGACTAAATCGACTCAGTGACGCTGAACAAGAATATATACTTTTCTATATCTATCTAGTCTCCTTTTATGTATTACAAACGGAAGAACAACGTGAATATACTAATTCACTTTTACACCGGTAAAAGTGTAACAACAAGAGGCCGCCGCAAAATATTAAATAATGTTTTAGAAGGCCCTATGATTAAAAAGTGATCACTAATATAATTGTATTTTATAGTTTGCAATTCCTGTAGACAAAAATTATCATTAAATCCTAGAAATGGAAATAATTTTTTTAAAGGACTAGCGCTTTAATACCAAATTTTTCCAGACGAGAACAACGTTTACGTAAAAAAATATCAAGCTTTAGGTAAGGAATCTTTCATTCCTAGGGAATATTTAATATTTTATTTGATAAGAATATTAATAATAATAATAATAATAATTGCGATGCCTGAGTGGTGCAGAGAACTCAAAAATTTACATCTTGACATACCATACATGTGAGATACCGAGCACCCTCCCATTTTAACTTGCCGTACGCCTATATCGTAGTTCAGCAGGTGCGAACCAACCCCTTCGCTAAACACGTGGAACAAAAATTAATGAATTAAATACAGACCAAGACAAACGTTACAAACTTCATCGGGCGTCTAGCACGTGAAATACTGCTGTATACCGAACCAAAGCGTACTTTTATTCCGAACTCAAGGCATTATTGTTTGAGAAGCGTGCACCTCATGCCAAAGTGTTGGAAGCCCGATTCTTCTGCAAAGTCCGTGAATCAATCGGTCCAGCTGGTTGGATTAGCTCGTTTATATTAGCATAAGATAGTAAATGAAATTGAACTTAATCTTGAGAAAACCAGGGAAAACATTACGAATGAGAAAATGTGGATCTCAGCCTTGAACGATTTACAAACTACACTGGAAACTACAAATTTTCGGGGAAAATTTACCTGGAAGTCCATTGAAATTTTATGCCAGTTTTCACACCTTTTGGCTTAAAGTTTGGCCTACAATTCTGAATTGGATAATGGGTTTGGGTCACACACAATTTAGGCGACGGCAGTTGGCCTTTGAGTTACATAGCAGTAGGGCATGCAACTGGGAAAAAAACGAAAATTTTAGAAATCTGCATAGGGAAAATGACTGAACGAAAAACGACACTGAAGATGGCACAACGCCGAAACCGGTTTGTCAACAGAACAAATTTGACGAGGGATGACGGAAATTCGTTCCAAAATACATCAAAATGACTGAACACGAGCAAGAACACACCTTTCGGCGACGTATCTCTTTTCTACACCCCGCAGTAGTTGACACAAATTTGGCGCACAACAAAGTAAACGAACACACCTAGAAAATAATTTCCAAGGAGAATGCTGTGAACAGTTCTCTGCACGAAACGGCAGCGGAGAAATGTGCAGAAAGTGAAAGTGACGTGGTGTGCATAACACACATAATACAAACTGAGCGGCAGAGCGGGATGGCCGCTGACAACACGCATGTAAACCGGCGAGCAGAGCGGTCAGAGCGAGAAATCGAATCACGGTGTGTATTGATAGCTTGATTCGTACACTACACAACATAATAGACTGCACTGAATACATAAGATCAGCTCTCAGCTGATCTAAGCCAAAGACAACAAGTCTGGAAACTCTTTTTTCGCTTTCACTGTGTTAGTGAAATCAGGCTGAAGTGTGTAAATTACACAAACAAAATGCATGCAATTTTGACAACTTGAAGCAAATTTTGACAACTTGGAACAAAATTGTTTACAAAATTTTGAGAGAGGATTTACATTTTTTGAGAGAGAATTGCAACTCTTGTTCTTCTTCACCGCACTAGCCTAGAAACATAATTTTTAAAATACGTAAAGAAAACAAGGAGATAGGCTTTAAACTAACTTATGCTTTTAGAAATGCACAAGAAATCTTTTCCAAGTCATGTTGCTGCATTATATCATATAATTTGCGAAGGAAACCAAGTCAAACTCCATAAAATTTGCACGATTCGCAAATATAATCAGCTGTTTTTACCCACCACACGTACTTTTAGCTGTAAGAGATGCCAACATATTTTACTTTAGATTGTGGTGTAAATTTCCACACCACCTCAAGATGGTGTGGAAATGTAGCAAAAACTTTTTTATAAAGTTATTAAAATAGTTAGAAAGTAACTTAAAAATCATTGTTATAATTGTTTAAAAGATTTTTTCTTTTACAAATTACAAAAACAAGTCAGTTTACATTACTGCTTGCATATTGTTTATTGTTTACATAATGTTTGTTGTATACTTCCAAACAGTTAAGGAATCATCAAAACCGCGAAGGATCTTACATGCAATGAAGCTTTTCTATTAAAGCTTACTTAAAAATCCATATAAGTAATAATTAATAACTGCGTCTCGTTGGTATCCCTGTCATGAACTCACCCCATCATCTTGTGACATTAGCCAGTTTTAGCTTGTAACAAGGAGACAATTTCAACATAAATCTCATATACGCTGTACGTGAGTGCGCAGACGGACATTTTTTTCAGCTCGCTCACGAAATGAGAGGAGTTTCCAGTCTTGTTGTCTTTGATCTAAGCTATGACCCACTTTTGCACAGCTTACCGTATTCCGTTAAAATAGAACCCTCCAGAAGAAAAGTCGGAAAAAGTATAAAAACTACTGCAAAGCAGAACTCGGGGTGCAGTCGGTTTGGCAGATCAGTCAGAGTGTTTCATAAAACTTTATATCTTCAATGATAAAGCCAGGAAAAGTGATAAAGTTATTTTTCTGAATTAAAATTCAAAGTGTTTATCAGAGTCCCAGAGTCTTAGTTATTCTTGAAAAGTTCGGCGAACTCAGTGAACTTCATCGTCATTCAAACCCGTGTCGACAAAGTGCATCACCTTTACCGTCAGGAAGAGGTAGACTACTCGAGGAGAGATCGGTTAGCAACTCCCAGCCAGAAGCCAAGGTACCGTACTTTATTTAATACATAAAGTACCAAACTTGAAGCGCCAGAAATACACAGTCATAGCGGTTTGTATGCCCTCCTGTTGCCAAATTTGAAGCGCCAGAAATATACAGTCGTAGTGGCTTGTATGCCCTCCTATTGCCAAATTTGAAGCGTCAGAAATACACAGTCGTAGTGGCTTGTATGCCCTCCTGTTGCCAAACTTAAAGCGTCAGAAATACACAGTCGTAGTAGCTTGTATGCCCTCCTGTTGCCAAACTTAAAGCGTCAGAAATACACAGTCGTAGTAGCTTGTATGCCCTCCTGTTGCAAAAGGTGAAGCGACAGAAATACAGTCGTAGTGGCTTGTTCAATTAATCAACAGTCATCTCGACACGTCAGAGATATCAACGATTCAGTGAATTACCAGCGATCTCGACAACTCGGCGAGATATCAGTTCAGTAAACAATGAGTGATCCCAAAACACAGTGAGATACTAACGGCTCAGTAAAACCTCCAGCGATCAACCGTGACCTCAACGATACCGTACTCTATACAGTAAAATTACTTTAGTGAAAGACAAACTCAATACAAATATTAGAATATGCTAGTTATAAGATGAATAAAGATATTGAACCTACTATTACACTCTTGTCTTGTAACCGAACCCTGGAATCCAAGCCTTTAGAAGGAGACAAGAAGGTTCATTACAAAGCTTTGCAACCAAGCACACGCAAATGCTTCATGCGGGGTTGGAAACCCGACCAATTCTTTCAGGATTGCTACTGATTTTCTACACGAGATTCGATTCAATAAATTCGCTGTGACTGCTACTTCTGCCCAAAACCTTCTTCAAGCCCGGAGTCCAAAAATATACATTGCACATGTTCCATTATTGTGCGATTGATCCGTTCAGCTACTCCATACTGCTCGGGCGTGTATGGAGAACACAAAACACTTGTATAATTTATTCGACACATTGGCGGTGGCCACTAACTAATCATTTTTGTGGAAGATTACACATGTATCGTTTTTGAAAACCACTTTCTTTTCATTCTTCGTCAATTGCCTCACTGACAATAAATTCGTACATATACCCGGTATATGTATATTCGACGTTTATAATCACTGTAGTTATCTTTTGCTCTCTTCTCTCTTTTGCACCTTCTCCTATGTAATGATATTTTTACATTTTCGACGCGTTATACCTTGAGCTTGTACCTTTTCATTTCTAAGGTCCTCTTTTGAGTTTGGCTTGTGTGCCGTTCCTCCAGAATCTATGTACCAATCGCTCTTCTTGTTATTGCAAGCAGTAAATAAAGTTAACAAGGTTTTTCACTGTTGTACTCTTTTCCTTTAACGAGATGTTTTTGCGAATTCTTTTGAATTTATTTGGACAATTCTTAATAAAATGCCCAACTTGCTTGCACCCATGACATTCGAAGTTCATTCATTCATTCATTTCATTTCATTTATTTTTAATTTAATGTACACTAAGACCAAGTCTTTTATAGTAATTACAAAAGTAAAAGCACATAAACATAAATTGGAACTTAAATTCGATTCGACCAATTTGGATCTATATACACTAAAATCCTAGTATACTATATAGATCTTAATTTGGATCTATATACACTAAAAATCTATATACACTAAAAGAACTTAACTAAGAATTTAATAGGGAAAAAAGAAAAGGTGAAAGAGAAAAGAAAAGTAGAAGAAAAGAAAAATAAAATCAGATTTAACACATGAGTTTTATTTAGTAGCGAAATACTGCACAACAGCCTGTTTGAAGCGGCTACCCAATGACTTACGTCTTAGATCCAACGGTAAAGAATTCCAAAGTCTAATGGTGCTAACAAAAAATAATCTACTAAGAGATCTTGAAGACTGACCGAATTGGAGCTTTTCGTATATGTAAGGCAGATTTTTAGTACAAACAACCTTATGCAAGAACAGGATATTAAGAATATTCAGCTACTCAAATAAACCGCAGCCTAGAATAGACTTACTCAAAACCGATTTATGATTTATGAAGTGCGAGACTGCATAAACATACCTTGCAGCACTGTTAAAAGCAACAAGGATTCTATATTGAGAGCGCGAGTCAAAGCGACCATATACTAAGGCAAAGAATGTAAAATGTGGCATAACTAACTGCTTTACAAGCCTGCATCTAACATCAAGGGGAGTATAATGGGCAGAGGAGCGTAAACACCTAAGTATTATTTAATATTATATTACACCTATTAACATGGTCCGAACAAGTTAACTTGGAATTAAGTACAATCCCCAGGTTTTTAACCTTGGACACAAACTTCAGCTGAGTAGGTCCAATAAACAAAAGCGGAAGAACATCAAATAAAATGTCACGTCTCATTATAGATAAAACTTTTGATTTGGCAGGATTAATGCACAATAAATTATTAGTAGCCCAAGCATTAAGAGCATATAGGTCCAAGTTAAGCCTATAGTTCAAATTATCAATAAGCTTAATAGGTCCAGATAAATAGATCTGGATATCATCAGCATAGGCATGTATTTTTTTTTTTTATGGCAGATGAAACCAAGCTCAGGGGATGCCCCCTATCCATGCAAAGCATTTGATGGTTCCGAAGGGATGACAGATTAGTGGGAAGGGGGAAAGAGGGAGTAGTGACGGTTTACACGTCGCTTAAAGGTTTCGACGCTGTAAGTGGGTGGGAAGACATGCGCAGGGAGACTATTCCACAATCTAATAACGCGACCAAAAAACGAACTCTCACGGAATGGAATCGTGACATAAAAGGGGTGCACCCCTCTGGAAAGCCGAGTAGTTCTGCTAAATACCTGAACCGGAGGAATCAGGCCGGCTACATCACGATGACGCTCCAAAGTTTCAATAGAGCTGGATACCCTACTGTCCCCTATAAGTTTTAACGCACGACATTGGACACGGTCGAGAAGCTGAAGATATGCCCGCGAAGATCCCGACCATATATGCGAATTGTACTCCATTTTCGGACGGATATAAGTGGTGTAGATATAACGAAGATCGGTTGGAGTGAAGTATTTCTTACACCGCTTAAGAAAGCCTAAGCACTTGGCTGCTTCTTTCGACACGTCAAAGATGTGATCGTTCCAGCGAAGATCGCATTGGATTGACATGCCCAGAACATAAAGAGCCTCCGACTCATTAATATCCACACCACCCATATTTAGAGGTAGGAAGTTGTCACCCGCCAAACGCTTGTGGGTTAACAAACAGCATTGGGTCTTCCGCGCATTAAAGTCGACCCGATTCGCACGACCCCAATCCTGGATTTTGTTGAGGTCGGATTGGAGTGTGTCATTCATAATTCTGCGTCTTCTAGTGATCTCCAGAATGGAAGGACGCCTGGAGAATGAATATGAATGACAAATGCTGCTGTCATCAGCAAACGAGTAGACGGGCTTTGATGTCAATGACAGAAGGTCATTGATGAAAATAAGAAAAAGTGTCGGAGACAGGACCGAACCCTGAGGAACACCAGCATTAATGGAGTGCTCTTCGGAAGCAAAGCCGTCTATTACAACCCGAATAGAACGGCCGCTGAGGAAACTCGATATCCATCGAGTGAAAGTATTACCAACACCATAAGCAGTCAGTTTAGACACGAGTGCTTTATGCCACACCCGGTCAAATACCTTGGAGATATCCAGAGCAACAACCTTGCTCTCACCGAACCGGTGAATACAACTGCTCCACCGCTCAGTGAGAAACGCCATCAGATCGCCGGTGGAACGGTGAGCACGGAAGCCGTACTGGGGATCGCTGATCAACTCGTTGCTCTCTAGATACCTCATCAATTTAAAATTTACAATGCTCTCCATGACTTTAGAGAGCACTGAGCAGATTGCTATGGGCCGGTAATTTGCAGGATTCGTAACCTCACCTTTTTTGGGAACTGGCTGCACATTGGCAATCTTCCAGGAAGCGGAAAAAACTCCTGAAGTAAAAGATAAATTGAAGAGATTGCGCAATGGGCGAGCCAGTGTTGAGGCGCACTTTCTCAACACATGGGCTGAAATGCCATCCGGTCCGGAGGACTTATTGACATTGAGGTCTTCAAGCACTCTTTTAACAGCTCGCGTTCGAAAATGCATCTGAGGCATAGCATGAGATACATCATCGACCGCGGGCAGTAGTTGGCTACTCTCAGGAAGAGAGCAGTTTTCAGCAAACATTTTGGCTAATAAGTAATAACATTTAAGCTAATAAGGCTAATAATAAGCCTTATCAACCGAGTGAGTGAAGATCTGATCGTCCTTGAGGAGAGTTGGAATAGACGATCTCGTCTGATTTTTCACCCTCCCCACGAACGACCAAAAGTTCTTGCTACCCTTATGGTGTTCAAGAACTCTGCGTCTAAGGCGCTGTTCGTAAGAAACTTTTTCGCGCTTTAGAGTATCATTGCACCTATTTCTGTCCTGATTGCGCAGCAGTTTAGTATCAGCAGTTTTGTTTAAACGCCAATTCCTAAATTCTTCCTCTTTAGACCTGACTGCTTGTCTGCAAGTCGAATTAAACCAGGAATGGTCTTTTGGTTTAATGGAAATTCTTTTATTGGGTATGAAAGACCTCATACCAAATAAAATATTATCTTCAGATGTATCTAGATTTTCTAGATGTATCTAGATTTTCTAGATCTATCATGGCAATCCTATCGGCGGTTTTTGCACAAAACCATCGAATGCTGAGTTTTCATAAAAATTGAAAATCGGCTATAACTGTCGTAAACGAAAATAATACGGGTTCTAACTATATACACCTTGTAGCCAGAAGTCTGGAGTAGAAATTTTGTAAATATCATCGCAATCCTATCGGTAGTTTTTTCACAAAGCCATCATATGCTGAGTTTTTATACAATTTTCGTAAAAATGGGAAATCGGCGATAACTGTCGTAAACGAAAATAATACGGTTTCTAACTATATACAACTTGTAGCCAGAAGTCTGGAGAAGAAATGTTGTGAATATTATCGCAATCCTATCGGTGGTTTTTTCACAAAGCCATCATATGCTGAGTTTTTATACAATTTTCGTAAAAATGGGAAATCGGCTATAATTGTCGTAAACGAAAATAATACGGCTTCTAGCTATATACACCTTGTAGCCAGAAGTCTGGAGAAGAAATGTTGTGAATATTATCGCAATCCTATCGGTGGTTTTTCCACAAAGCCATCATATGCTGAGTTTTTATACAATTTTCGTAAAAATGGGAAATCGGCTGTAACTGTCGTAACCAAAAATAATACGGGTTCTAACTATATACACCTTGTAGCCAGAAGTCTGGAGAAGAAATGTTGTAAATATTATCGGAATCCTATCGGTGGTTTTTCTACAAAGCCATCATATGCTGAGTTTTTATACAATTTTCGTAAAAATGGGAAATCGGCTATAACTGTCGTAAACGAAAATAATACGCGTTCTAACTATATACACCTTATAGCCAGAAGTCTTGAGAAGAAATTTTGTAAATATTATCGGAATCCTATCGGTGGTTTTTTCACAAAGCAATTTTTTTTATGAAAATTGGATAAAAACTCTGCATGTATTTCAGTATGTACGAGTATTTGAACAGGGCTTAAGTAAGCAAAGGGATTAATCACCTCGAATGCCTTGCGGTCCTCGATGGCGCAGTGGTTGACACCTTCGCTGCGAGCTCCGAGGATGCGGGTTCGAATCCCGCCTGCACATGGATGTTAATTGTTTTGTTTTCAGCGTAATTAGCCTAGCGCTAATAGTTCTACAATACAATAAAAAAAACAAAAAATAGTCCTAAAAAAACCTCCCTCTATCAACCCTCTTAAGAGTAGCTCGTGCTATCAGCACAAAAGCTTAGCAGCTCCTGAATTCTGATATAGAGAAAAAAACCGCAGTAATTCGTCCTATACTAACTTATAGATCCCTAGTGTGGCGCCAGCTATGAGTAGGATGAGTAACACTGGAATGTTAAGATAAGTGCAAAGGACTGCGTCCATCGCAATCAGCGGGGGCATAAAGACTACGGCATCCTATGCGCTAGATGCGATTCTACATTTACTTCCCATTGATATTTATGGTAGGCAAATTGAGGCTTCTGCAGCTATAAGACTGAGCAAAACAACTCACTCCTCTCAACAGAGCTATGAACACAATGCAATCATTAAAGGATCTCGCTATGATAAGGAAATCTCATCGGTAGAAGACTATACACTACCGTCGGCCTCATTCGTGTTTAGGTATTACACCCACATATTCCAAGCATCTAGGACTGTGAAACTGGCACTTGGCCTACCCGAACAAAGTAGTGTTCGATCAAAGTAGCATTACAGGCGGAGATTTGTCATTTGTCTGTCATAAAAACAAAATTGTATAGTGGAATGGCTAAGCCGAAATATCCTGACTAATACGTGCGAACATCTACACCGACAGTCAGGCAGCGGTTAAACCTATGGAATTGGTTTATTTGAGCTCGGAAACAGCTCAAATTTACCGCACGGAGCTTAACACTGTGGGACAATCTTTCAATATTCATGTGATATGGGTGGACACGTGAGAATATCAGGCATTTACAAGGCTGATGAACTTGCGAGGCTGGGTACAATGGACGCTATCGATTGAAATATGTTAGAGGGTATTCCTCTCACGACATGTAAACTTAAAATCAGGCGAGCAGTTCTGGAAGAGTTTAATTCGAGACAGGTCAAAAATGACCAATGCAAAGTTGCGAGGTCACTATGGTCATTGCTATCTCAAACGATCAAGGAAACTAATAAATTTTGCGAGATCTTTGATCTCTGCAGTTTTTTTTTTTTTTTTTTTTTATGACAGATGAAACCAAGCTCAGGGGATGCCCCCTATCCATGCACAGCATTTGTTGGTTCCGAAGGGATGACAGGTTAGTGGGAAGGGGGAAAGAGGGAGTAGTGACAGTTTACACTTCGCTTGAATGTTTCGACGCTGTAAGTGGGCGGGAAGACATTCGCAGGGAGATTATTCCACAATCTAACGACGCGACCGAAAAACGAACTCTCACGGTAATGCGTGGTTCGTTGGAACGGAATCGCGACATAAAAGGGGTGCACCGCTCTGGAAAGCCGAGTAGTTCTGCTAAATACCTGAATCGGAGGAATCAGGCTGGCTACTTCAGAAGAACATTTACCGTGAAAGTAGCGGTAAAATAGTGATACACACCCCACATCACGACGACGCTCCAAGGTTTGAATAGAGCTGGATACCCTACTGTCCCCTATAAGTTTTAACGCACGACATTGGACACGGTCGAGAAGCTGAAGATATGCCCGCGAAGCTCCCGACCATATATGCGAATTGTACTCCATTTTCGGACGGATATAAGTGGTGTAGATACAACGAAGATCGGTTGGAGTGAAGTACTTCTTACACCGCTTAAGAAAGCCTAAGCACTTGGCTGCTTCTTTCGACACGTCAAAGATGTGATCGTTCCAGCGAAGATCGCATTGGATTGACATGCCCAGAACATCAAGAGCCTCCGACTCATTAATATCCACACCACCCATATTTAAAGGTGGAAAGTTGTCGCCCGCCAGACGCTTGTGGGTCAACAAACAGCATTGGGTCTTCCGCGCATTAAAATCGACCCGATTCGCTTGACCCCACTCCTGGATTTTGTTGAGGTCAGATTGGAGTGTGTCATTCATAATTCTGCGCCTTCTATTGATCTCCAGAATAGAAGGACGCCTGGAGAATGAATATGAATGACAAATGCTGCTGTCATCAGCAAACGAGTAGACGGGGTTTGATGTCAATGACAGAAGGTCATTGATGAAAATAAGAAAAAGTGTCGGAGACAGGACCGAACCCTGCGGAACTCCAGCATTAATGGAGTGCTCTTCGGAAGCAAAGCCGTCTATCACAACCCGAATAGAACGGCCGCTGAGGAAACTCGATATCCATCGAGTGAAAGTATTACCGACACCATAAGCAGCCAGTTTAGACACGAGTGCTTTATGCCACACCCGGTCAAATGCCTTGGAGATATCCAGAGCAACAACCTTGCTCTCACCGAACCGGTGAATACAACTGCTCCACCGCTCAGTGAGAAACGCCATCAGATCGCCGGTGGAACGGTGAGCACGGAAGCCGTACTGGCGATCGCTGATCAACTCGTTGCTATCTAGATACCTCATCAATTTAAAATTTACAATGCTCTCCATGACTTTAGAGAGCACTGAGCAGATTGCTATGGGCCGGTAATTTGCAGGATTCGTAGCCTCACCTTTTTTGGGAACTGGCTGCACGTTGGCAATCTTCCAGGAAGCGGGAAAAACTCCTGAAGTAAAAGATAAATTAAAGAGATTGCGCAATGGGCGAGCCAGTGTTGAGGCGCACTTTCTCAACACATGGGCTGAAATGCCATCCGGTCCCGAGGACTTATTGACATTGAGGTCTGCAAGCACTCTTTTAACAGCTCGCGTTCGAAAATGCATCTGAGGCATAGCATGAGATACACCATCAACCGCGGGCAGTGGTTGACTACTCTCAGGAAGAGAGCAGTTTTCAGCAAACATTTTGGCTAATAAGTTTGCTTTATCAACCGAGTGAGTGAAGATCTGATCGTCTTTAAGGAGAGTTGGAATAGACGATTTCGTCTGATTTTTCACCCTCCCCACAAACGACCAAAAGTTCTTGCTACCCTTATGGTATTCAAGAACTCTGCGTCTAAGGCGCTGCTCGTAAAGAACTTTTTCGCGCCTTAGAGTGGCATTGCACCTATTTCTGGCCTGATTGCGCAGCAGTTTAGTATCAGCAGTTTTATTTAAACGCCAATTCCTAAATGCTTCCTCTTTAGACCTGACTGCTTGTCTGCAAGTCGCATTAAACCAGGAATGGTCTTTTGGTTTAATGGAAATTCTTTTATAAGGTATGAAAGACCTCATACCAAATAAAATTATATTTTCTACCAATTTTGCTGCAGCATTTATGTTTCTATCTCTGAAACACAATTGCCAATTGAAACGGCTGAAAAAGCAGTTCAGCGCATCCCAATTAGCCTTCTCATAAAGCCACACTTTCCGCTTC
Source organism: Sicus ferrugineus (assembly GCA_922984085.1). Taxonomy (NCBI): domain Eukaryota; kingdom Metazoa; phylum Arthropoda; class Insecta; order Diptera; family Conopidae; genus Sicus; species Sicus ferrugineus. Next base: position 18,492,004 of record OV277348.1, read on the forward strand.
GGAGCTGTCTGGTGAGCGGATTGAAGACTAGAATATGGGAAGGTAGCAGAAAAGTTGTAGCTATAAGAGGACATTGCCTCATATTTGAACATGCGAGGAGAATGGTTGCCTCCACTCACGACTTTTGCAGAAGCTGCCAGAATGATAGCGAGGAGAAGAATATCAGACGTTTCCTATGTGAATGTCCGACAATTAAGGATGCTAAAGTTGCATATCTTCGTAGCTTCGTGATAAAGACGAAATTATCGAACGTAGGCACTACGGAGTAGGCGAAGCACTGGTCTGCGAGGGAGTCTCGGGTCCAATGGCAACACAATGGGACGTTCTTTTTGAGCCTAAGTGAGCTGGTCAGGCCGGTGTCCACTTAGAAATAACCTAACTGTGATTTTGCATAATTTTATAAAATTTCCTGACTCTAAAAACTATTGTATTCAAAGTTATATTACTTACCACCCTAAACCAGGACAAGAAACAGGTATGAAGAAACAATTATTTTAAGGCAGAAGGTACTTTTCATCATAATTATTTATCTGAAACTAAAACCCTTGCTCTTAAACAAAATGTAAATTAATCGAACATTTTAAATTTCTTTTTTATTAAAATATTAATAACTAGCTGTACCCATTTACGCGCTGCTGTGGCCTAGTCTGGTTAAATACATAAGAAAGAAAATAGAAAACGTTTCTAATATGTTTAATTTCAGTGCTTGTGAGTATACAATATTTTTATACCCTACACCTGAAGGGATTAGGGTATATTCACTTTGTTTTTTGTTTGCAACGCAGAGAAGGAGACGAGATAGATATAGAAAAGTATATATGTTCTTGCTCAGCGTCAGCGTCAATGGGTCAGACCTCACTATTAACGAACCAATTGCGCATTCTGTTAACAATTCCATCATATGGTAAATTGGTCAACTGGCAATTGTCTACGTCTCGATTAATATATCGATCGTTGCCTATAACTTTAAATACCTTGTATGGTCCCCTATTCTTGGATATGAACTTTTTATTTTTGCCCACTGTAGTATCAACGTTACGTATGACTATAAAATCGCCTACATCAAAATTCTTGGCGCCAGAGGTATGCTTTAAGAAATAATCCTGGCTATATTCTTGCGTCTTTTTAATGGCCCTTTCAGCATAGTCGCGTAACTGCATTAAGTCTCGTGTTGTCTCTACATTAATTTTCTCGCTAAGGTATTCCGAGAACTCGTCAATGTACTCTCCCTTTTGTTCCACTCCGAACAAAAGCATACTGGGCGAGTTCTTAGTGCTTCTATGGATAGTATTGTTAATGGCATATTCAACCTTTAGTAGCTTCTGTGACCAGTCAGAATGATCAATGGGGTCACTCACTCAAATTCCCTAACATGGCTTTAAGGCTCTTATTAACTCTTTCAGATTGCCCGTTTGCGCGCAAGGTACTGCTACTTTTACGTGCTTGGTATTCCTCTTGTGTAAGAAGTCCTGAAATTCTAAAGATTTAAAACAGGTAACTCTATACGATATTATTCGTCTAGGCGTACTATAATAGCTAAAATACTTATCCAATGAGGCATTTACATTACAAGTGCTTGTTGAGTTGGTAGGGCATAGTTTTACAAATTTAATGAAAACGTCAATGAAGATTAAAATGTTTTCTTTTCTATCTTAACGCTGGCAGAGGGCCAAAACTATCGATATGAATTGTATCGAACGGGAACGGTTCTTGTGGGATGGTGTACAAATTCCTCTCATTCACGCGGACCGGCTGTGCAGTTTCGAATAAATAATTCTACTTTCGTTCGCATATTTGGAAACCAATAGTAAGAGTTAATCTTGTTACAGCACTTATCGACAGATTGGTGACCGATTTTCTCATGTATCAGTCGTATTATGGTGTTTCCATTTCAACTGGGATACATAACCTTTTACGATTGTCTTTAGCAACCTTATATACCAATCCGTCTAGTAAATCAAATCATTGTACATTACCGTTTTCGAAGCGCGTACGAATTTCGTTTATGGTTTCATCGTGCTCCTGAGCAACTCTAACTAGAAATTTGATCTCATTCATGTCTTCGACGCTGGCAACAACACGACTTATCGCATGTTTCCAATTCAAAGCTGTGATATCTGGCTTCGACCGACGTGGTTGTCTTGGAAAATTATGATATCGGATGTAGCTTTGCGTCCTTCTGTCGCTGTAATGAGACCGCCCCAAATCCATTCGTACTAGCGTCGCAGGGTAATTCTGTTATTGGCAGGATTATAAATTGCCAACACCGGAGATTCTATTAGCTTGCTTTTTAGCTCTTTAAACGCCGAAACACGGTCGTCAAATTCGTATATGGCGCCTTTCTTAATCAAATTCAATAGTGGCTTCGCGATAGAGAAGGATGGCACAAAACGCCTAAAATATGAAAACAACCCGATGCATAAATGTAGTTGCCTTTGATTTGTCGGCGTTGGATATCGTTTTATAGCTCTCAAATGGGTAATCACTTAGTGTCATACCTTCAGATGATACTGAGTATCATAGGTATTCTATATTGTTGTGCGCAAATTTGCACTTATCCGTGTTAACTTTAAGCCATATTTATTAATTCGTTTTAACACTGTTCCTAATAATCTGTTCTTAATCTTTTATGTCCGTCAAAATTCGATGGGAAGGGGAAAAGTAGGAGTAGTGACGGCTTACACCCCTTCTGAAAGCTTCAACGTTAAAAGTGGGCGGAAAGACCTGTGCAGGGAGATTGTTTCATAATCTAATAGCGCGACCGAAATTAAAGCTTATTAGCAACTTCAAAAGCAAAGCATTTGGCAATTCTCTCCTCATTTGCCCACGAGCAAACAGTCTTTATATATATTAAATCTGAGAAAGGATTTTGAAAAACATTATAGTTTACACATATTTCTTCCTGATATCTTATTCCTTTCGAATTTCGCATTTTTTTACAATTCAACCGCTATAACTTGTGTTCTTATTGTTGGTTTCATACTAAGGTGAAAACTATTGTACAAAATTTATTTATAAGGAATGTCTCATCAGCAACAATAACGTTATTGAGTTACTTTATAGATTCAGTTGCAATTTTATATGACGAATGCGATGTACTCGTATACTTTGGAGCTGGATATGAATACATTGTTAAAGGTATACATAACCAGCAATGAGCCAGGTCCAGAAGACTATGTCAAGATTCAGATGCCGAGCAAACTTTATGAGCAAGAGCCAGGTAAATATGAGTACGTGATGATACGAAGTGGAGTATGAATTGAGTATAAAATGCTAGAAGAATATTCATGTAAGAGATGCACTCAATGTTGGTCACTCGCTTTTTTTAGATATAGCAGGAAATTAATATTAGGAAAATAATAGCCAATTCGTAATAAGAACAAAAGACGGAAATTTCTAAGAGTCCCGTCATCAACTAACCTTGATACATAACTCCCATTTCTCAACTCAAAATGATATGAGGCAATTTTGGAATATATGTTTCTGGCAAGTTCCGGAAATTCTCAAAACTTAGAAGCTACTTCAGCAACAGAACGTGACACATCGGGAAAAATTCGCCACAAAGGAAACTGCTTTTTTTGTACTAGAAGACGGCCAACCAAGAACTTTTGCCAGACACGCCTAAAATGGTTGACGCCGAACATTTTGTTGACCTCACGACATGCAATATGTGTAAATATTTTATATTTCTGAAGAAATATTGTACTTTAAAACAAGCATATAAACTTTTAATATTTTATTAAGCAAAACATAATTTCGGTTTTTTATTCCGTTATCCGTAGCACATACAGGGGTACGTCGGTTCTTGAGCAAAAGGGTATAATGTCTAATCCCCCATAGAGGCAAAGATATTTTATTTTTAATTTTTTTTACTTAATAATGCATAAAATTGATATCTAGCAGACTACTAAAACAAGTAAAAGTGTTGTCTTCGGCCAGGCCGAAGTCTAAATACCCCAAATCCGAGTAGCTAAAAAATATAATAATTTCCCCCGGCCGCTACAGCCAAATGTGCTGACCGCTTTGGAGCAATCCATTGCAAGCATTTTGCTTTTACGAGAATAAGCTCGTATTACACCTCCAAGTCCCGTAGCACTGCAAACGGAAATGTTAGAGTAAGCATTTGATGAACTTTTAGCAGAGATAACGGCAGAAAAGGTCAGAAGTTAGAACCATAAACATTCAGCAAAAACAGCTGTTTTTGATGTTTCCAGTGTTGGAGAACGTAGAATATAAAAATTTACATAATTCCACCTGAGCAAAATAAAATACGGTAACGGTATATTTATATTTTAAAATTCCCTTTTGATTTCTTCTTGATAATTTTTCAGTTTATCTTTGTTCTTACGTCATAATATCACATACGTCAGTGATAATTACCACTTAAATATCCTTAATTCACCACAGCTGCATTGTACAAAAATGCTTTTAACAAAAGTTCCTGACTCACTCACCGTGACTTTTCTGAATATGGCTGTAAAACTAAGTAGCCAGTATAATTTACGTACTCTAAAAAGGGAATGAATTGGTTTAAAATGCAGTTACAGAAAAATGGGCGAGAGCTATACGTAGTAATTATTTATACGAAGTAAAGAAATCAATGCACACTATAAATCCGTGTAGGCGCATCCAGACCATGCTAGTTGAAACCTAGCAGTTGTCAGGAGGAATGTGAGCAAAAGATTTATATTTTCTTATGTTTTACCTGAAGCAATATTTTTTTTAAATATATTTATGCTATAAACCTTCCAAAATATAAGAAAACAAATCTCGAATCGTAGAACTACGCCGGTCCTTTTTGCCAAACTGAGGAAATAAAATCAATGGCCCTGGCGAGACCTGTCTTCTTGAAGCGGGTTCTTGAAGCCGGCTTCGAGAAGAATGCGTAGCGACACTACGTTTCTTCTTTGATGTTAAAATTCATATACGTGTGGTTCCTAAATGTGTGTGAGTGAAATTTACTGAATTTCCGAATGTTCGCCAGAGTTGCCATAATTATATTGCATGATGATTAACAATTAAAAAAAAAGGATTTTCTATGTGTGTATAATTTCTTTTAAATTAAAATGAATCGCATAGTTGCATAATACGGCCGTAATCGTGGCCAAAATGGGATAAGTAAACTAAATTTCTAAAAAAATAGAATTTTTACAAAGAACTTCGGTATGGCAATCATACAATTTCATGATGGCGGACACTTCGTTGTTGTTCTTTTGTTCTTCAGTTTTATACATACTTGTTTTTATTTTATATCAACACTTTATGATTTTAAATATATTTATTTTATTTTATTTATTGTTTTTTAATCATATTTTTCAATTTTCACTTTATATAACACTTTATTTGTTCGGGCGACAAATGTTTAATTGTTTGCGTAAGAAGAACCGAGAATCCAACAGAATTCGGGCTTCAAAAAATCTCTCCACTTGAAGAATGTGTGGAGACTTTTCTCCCCTCGCGGCCCCTCTACGGGGAAAAACTTTTGAAGAAAGAAGAAAGAAGCCGTAGTGTCGCCATGCTGAATGTTAGTATGGAATTTGATGCAAAATATATTTTCGATATGAAAGTGTTTTTTCGGACCCATTTTTAGGCGCTGCGCACACCTACATGGACGTTGGTGTGTTCGTGGCCGCCTGTTTGACCGCGACTTGTTTAGAGAGTTTTCATAAGAGAAAGTGAAAAGTGTTTCAAATTATTTTTAGATTTGTGCAATAATTAAGCAAAATTTAGTAATCTGTAAAATCTTATCGCAAAAATTTTTTTTTTGGCAAGTGGAAGAAGTCCAAATAAATATTTCGCGTTCTCGTTTGATCCACAAATGGCCCTTCCATACCCCAAGTTATCAGTTTTTGTTGCATGCTATAATCACTAACCATATAACATTTAGATAGTTCAAATTAACAAAAAAGTTTGGTGAACGTTGGCACCCAGTCGTATTTTTTAAACTTCGTACAGCTTCGTTGGCTCTCGACAGGAAATTCGTCATTGCTTGCTTCGTTACAATTTTTATTTCGGCATGTGACAAAGACAACAAGACTAAAAACTCTTTTTTCGCTCTGAATGTGTTCGTGAAATCAGGCTTGGGTGTGTAAATTACAAAACTAAAATGCATGATATTTTGACTACTTGACCAATATTTTTGATAACTTGAAAAATTTGTTTACAAAATTGAAAACATTTTATGAGAGAGAATTGCAACTCTTGTTCTTCTTCACCGCGCTAAGCCAGAAACATAATTTGTAAAATATGTTAAGAAGACCAAGGAGATAGGCTTTAGGAGGAACCTTTTTCAAGTCATGGTCTGCATTACGATATATTAAATAATTTGCAAAGGAAACTAAGTCAAATTAAAAAATTTGCTCGAATCACAAATATAGTCCACTGTTTTTACCTACCGCACGTACTTTTAGCAGTAAGAGATGTCGACATATTTTACTTTTAATGGTAATTATCGGGATACGTACTGTCGAACATGGATGAAGTTTTATATTTACACCATGTTTATTTATAATTATTTCATTAAGTATACAACGGATTTTCTGGTGTAATATACAGAAGGTATAGTTCTTCTTGTATCTAATGAATGTTAATTATGAAAATATGTATGTTTCTATAATATGGCATATGCTGAATTTTCGGGAGCATTCCCTTTAAAAAACCGGTAAGGTGCCATATGTGTATACTTCAAAAGTGTTGTATAAATGCAGCTTGGTAATTTAGTGAGGATTTATCTAGCTATGAATAAATTATTAAATATTTAAAAAGTAACTAAAAAATCATTGTGGTACAACTATTTAAAAGAAAAACAAGAAATTACGAAAACAAGTAAGTTTACTGTAATATTTCCTAACAGTTAAGAAATCATCAAAACCTCGGCAGCTCTTAAATGCAATGAAGTTTTCATGTTATTGCTTGCTTAAAAATCCATTAAGTACTATTTAATAATTGTGTTTCGTCGGTATCCCTTCGTGAACTCAACCCATCATCTTGTGACGGTGGGGTAACACACTTCAATAGTTTACTTTTCCAGCCACCTCCCTTTGTAATAGCCCGGTTTAGCTTGTAACAATGAGACAATTTTGCTATAAAACTCACATATGCTGCAAGAATGATAAAATACAAGAATTCATCGATTAGGATCGATTAGAAACAATCAAAATTGTTTCGTTCTGCGCATCTACGTCACAAAGCTAATCAATATGTCCGAACTGTAAAACTCGCATACATTTTGCATGTAAAAGTGTAAACATTGCAATGAAATTTTAGATATTACCCGGTTATAGGAATAAATGATTGTAAAAAATATTTCAAAGTAAATTGTCAGGCGAATACGAATTCGAAGCTGTTCTATTCTATTCGATTGCTATTCTCTTCGACGCGCGCAAAAATTGTGGCTTTTGTGACAACAACAAACAGCTGGTTGTCAAACTTGCCGACGCAGAATAGCGGACCTGTGCAATACGAAATCTTGTATTATATCATTCTTACATACATTGTACGTGAGTACGCGGACTAACATTTTTTTGGCTCGCTTACGAAATGAGAGGAGTTTCCAGTCTTGTTGCCTTTGGTCTGTGATCGTTGCTCGGTCCAAGCAGGCGTGCGTATGTATTCGTTTAAGCTTTACCTCGCCCACTGCTTCTTACAATTCTGTCGTTTGAGGAGTTTCTCATCGGCGTTTCCTTCATTTGGATCTTTTGAAAATCAAATATATTATACTAGTTTAGATTGATACACAAATATATTATATTAGCTTTTCATTATTATTATTATTATTATTATTATTATTATTATTATTATTATTATTATTATTATTATTATTATTATTATTATTATTATTATTATTATTATTATTATTATTTTTTTTTTTTTTTTTTTTTTTTCGCAGGAGAGGAGGTAAAAATGCGTACCGCATCTCAGGGCTGTCGTCACAAACCCCTGTATGTGCCGCTTTCAAGCACTAAAACGTCCCCCTCTTTGACGGAACCCAACTCCACCCCGGAACCGCTTTCGCATTACTTCGGGGTGGGGCTCCCATCAGATCCCACCGGACCTCCCTCGTAGTGCCTGCGTCCAGGCCCCGCTTTTCACAGCTTCGAAGCTGTGCCATCTTCGCCGCAGTGGACGCAGCACGGGTCAAGCGTACCTACTGGAGGCACCCCATACTACGCTTGCGGCGGAGTATAACTTCGACGTACTTCGCCACCAGGTCCCAGTCGTGCTCTGACCGTAACATCACGGCTATGATGTTTTCCGCAGTGATGTTTGCCGTGTAACCGATACCCACTGAGTTCTCAGTCAGCCTCCGCTCTTCGGCAAAAAACTCGCAGGCGAAGAAGGTATGCCAGACATCGTCCTCCTCGCAGTCACACAGCACGCAGCACGGTGAGCCCACCTTTCCCATCCTGTGCAGATACTTACGGAAGTATCCATGTCCAGTCAGGAACTGTGTCAGATAAAAACTCACCTCACCATGTCGTCGCCCATACCACTCGCGCACATCGCGTATGATTCTCCGAGTCCACTGTCCCCTAGTACTAGCGTCCCATCTTCGTTGCCAAGAAACAAGTGCGCCCTCACGCGCTTGCTCCGCGGCGGCCGCCCGTCCTATTGTAGAGCTTTGCAGATAGATTTCTTTCCGCTCCTGAGCAAGCAGCTCTATTGGAATACAGCCGGCCACAACAAGTGCTGCATCTGCGGACACAGTACGGTACGCCGAGCTAACCCGCAATGCCCCGCGACGCTGGACGGCGGCCATCCTTGTCTTATATTTTTTAACTCGAAGGGCGTCCGCCCATATTTCCGCACCATAGAGTAGGGCTGACTGTACGGAGACGAGCAGGAGCCTCCTCGTATGCTGCCTCGCCCCACCTACATTCGCCATTAACCGGCTCAGCGCCGCCGTCTTCTGGGCAACCCCGTCACAGACCCCGCGGATATGGTCCCAGTATGTGAGTCGGTTGTCCAACTTTACTCCTAAATATCTCGCGAACCTGCTTGTTTTCACCGGTTGGGCTCCAACCATCATAGTCAACGAAGTGGGGACTCGCCTCTTCGTAAGAATCACGATCTCCGTTTTGGCTACAGCCAACTGGAGACCGTGGTCGCCCATCCACCCGCTAACCCTGCGCATCACTTGATTAAGCACAAGTTGAGCCAGTTCAGGACTGCGTGCTGTTATGACGGCGGCGACATCATCGGCAAACGCAACAAGGAAAGCGTCAGCCGGCATTTCCAGGCGCAGCAGGCCATCGTACGTGACATTCCACAGCTCAGGCCCAAGCACCGATCCCTGTGCCACTCCAGCAGTCACCCGCCTTTGACCCGTTCCCTGTGTCGTCACGTAGAGAAGCCAGCGGTCGTTCAGATAGTCCCTCAGTATAGCCGAGAGATATGCTGGTACTCTGAAGGTCTGCTCGAGCGCGTGAAACATGTCACTCCACCCTGCCGAGTTAAACGCGTTCCTCACATCGAGGGTCACGAGGAGCACTATCGGCCTTGCCTGGTGGCATGCAGTTTCGGCCCGTTTCACAGCTTGGGTCACTTCGCTGATTGCATCAATCGCAGAGTGCCCCTTTCTAAAGCCATGCTGCCGGTTGGAGAGACCACCAGCCTGCTCAATGGCAGCCCCCAGCCGCATTTTAAGCAAGGCCTCCATCATCTTTCCCGCCGTGTTTAACATGCACAGTGGTCGATACGATGATGGAGAATTGGCATCACCTTTGCCCTTTGGGATCAAAGCCAAACGCGCCTTTTTCCAGCAAGCTGGAAATACACCCGCCCTAAGACACACGTTGTACATGTTAAGCAAGAGATCCGGACGGTTACGGGCAACGGCTTTGATGGCCTCCGCCGGCACACCGTCGGGGCCCGGAGCCTTACCAGACTTCATGCTGCGCTCTGCCGTAATTAGCTCATCCACCCCAAACAATGGAATGTCCTCCTCCCCAGCAAACGCACGAGCGTCAGATACATCGGGATGGGTCGGGAACAGGGCATCTATGATGCTCAGAACTTTTCTCTGTTCCAAGTCTGGTGCGGGCGAGCAGAGCTTACCCATCACCAGCTTATAGCCCTTACCCCATGGGTCCTGCTCTACCCCGTCGCAAAGCTCCTTCCAGCAGCGCACCTTGCTTTCTCGGATAGCCTTGCCCAATGCCTTTTTAGCGGCTTTATAAGCTGCCACCTTCTCCGTCATCTGCGTTCGGCCAGCGGCACGTTGCGCCAGTCGGCGCATTTTGTGGCAAAATCTCCGGAGTTCGTCTATTTGGTCATTCCACCAGTACACCTGTGTCTTACCTCTCCACGGCCTCTTTCGGGGCATGGACGCATTGCAGGCGCCTCGAATCACATTCATGCTAGACTCCACGAAGGAGTCCACTACGCCCGCCTCGCAGGCATTTCTAGGGAGCGTTGGGATGTGCCGAGCCCCCTCAATCAGGCCTGCAACAAATTTGCTCTCATCCATTCTGGTGGCGTTCCAGCCGAGTGGTCGATGTACTCGTACAGGTACCTGTTTTTGCCCTGCGTCCATAAGCCGGAAGGTTATGTACTGGTGGTCGCTTCCTGTAAGGTCCTCCATCACCCTCCAGTTCACCGTCCTTCGGGCTAGAGTCTCCGACACCAAGGTAAGGTCTGGAATCGAGTACCCAAAGCCGGGCCGGCGGTATGTCGGGGTTGTACCTTCATTAAGGACAACTAGTCCCAGCCGGGCTGCCATCTCCAATAAAAACCGGCCTCTTGCGTTGGTTTGTGGCATACCCCACTCTATGGCTCGCGCATTAAAGTCCCCAGCAATCACGAGGCCGCCAGTAATGCAGCGCAGGTCGTCCTCCAGGGCTTCAATTTTAGACCTGTACACACCCATGGCGTCGTTGGGAGAGAAGTAACAGCTCACGAAAGTGGCCGACTCTGTTTTTGCCCAGACATAACTACCTCCAGCCCCGCTGCTCGTGATCTGTATACTGGGATCCGCAACCCAGAGAGCCGCCGCGCCAGAGTCATCCACCAGCCAGTGCTTCCTGATTCGGTAAGGCTCGCTGATGACCGCCATGCCCACCCCGTATTCATGGATGAATTGAGATAGCAGTTCATCAGCGACCCGACTACCGTTCAGATTACCCTGTAGGACGGTAATCATTGTCTCCGTCCTTTCGCGTTGTCCAGGGCCACCCGAAACGCTTTGCAGGCTCCAGAGCCAGGGACATGTTCCAAAGACTTTGGACCCTCGTTGTCAGCAGTACACAGGTAACATTGCGGTTTTGAGGAGCATGACGCGGCCTTGTGTCCTTTCTGCCCGCATCGCCAACAGAGGCCACTTCTATCCGGTCCCGTGCATTTTTGCCTCCGGTGACCGTAATCCAGACACCTGAAGCACCGCTGTACATCAATGCGTTGCCTGATGCGACATCTTATCCAGCCCACTCGTATCCTCCCTACATTGAGGAGTTTGCCCGCATGTTTGTGCTCTAACTCAACGACTGCCATGCGCTGTTCTCGGGCATTTGCGGCAGAAACCACTACTTTAAGCTCTCCGCTATAGTCGTTTGAGAGCTCACGGCGTACTGCGTCCTCTACCTCTGAAGCTGTTGTGAGACAGTCCATACCCAGGACCTCCAGCCGGGTCCTACTGGCAAGGATTCTGGTCTCAGCAGTCTGCCCCACAGTCTCTTTTATAGAGTTTTGCAGCGCTACTCGGTCGCCACACTGATCTAGCTCAAGGAGAACAGCGCCACCTTTGGTCTTTCGAGCCGCGCGTACCACTGTGTCCGTGTCCTCCAGGCGCACATTTGCACGAATCGCTCGGAGGATTTCGGCATATGTGGTGCCTTCTTTCGGCTTTACGACGACGGCACTCCGTCTCGCGCGTTGAGTCCTTTCCCTCTTCGCTCTTTTTCCCTGTGCCTGGATTTCCTGTGTCGCCTTACGAATTGGGGTTGAGTCCCCTTCTCCCGAAGGGATTCCCTCTTCGTTGGGCGGATCCTTGCGCGAAGAGGATTTTTTGCGCACGACCACGCTCCAGGGTGTAGAGCCTTCTTGATTCTTCAGCCGTTCCCGCGGCGTCTGCTCTGGGTTTTTGCTGCTTGGGATAGTTAAAGCGCCCATGTCCCTCTTCCGAGAAGTGGCAACAGCGGCCCCGGCTTCCTTCGCATTTTCTGTCGTCGAGGACCCGGTCCCTTTTATTTTTTGGTCACTGCGCCTATGATGCTGTATGGCGTCGATGGCCGCCTCCAACACGCTGAGACCATTTTTTATCTCCATGCTTACATTCCGTTGTTTTGCAGCAGCCTTGCGCATAGTAACCAAGGTATCCTGGATTATTCCGATCTGTGTCTCCATATCCCCCGCGCCGACATCGTGCTTCCTAATCTCGTCAGTCGCTTCATGTGTAGCTGTTTCCTCTCTCCGTTGCTGAAAATCTGTAAGGGCAGTGAACTCAGGAGGATGCGTGGCCTTGCTGCTTTTCTTGAGGGTATAAGCATATCCTTCATTCTCCTTTTCTGCCTCTAGCAAGCCCTGTGATTGCGACGACTGCCGGTTTTGTTGCTCGCTGCCAGCGTCGGGTGTCATCGGTGTACGAGTGATCACGCTTACCGCGCCAGCACTCCGCTGTGGTGAGCGCCGGATCAGCGAACCTCGTCGGAAAGCTAGTGCGTCCGCGTCAGAGAAAACGCTTGTGGAGACCCCAACTCCCGACGATTCCCCCTCGCTCCTACATTCTTGACTACGCGCCATCTCTGCGCTTTTTGTACTCGCTGTTTGCGGAGCTGTCAAGCTGCCTTTTCTATCTTTCTCACATCGTTTTATATTTTTGTTTGGATTGTACATTCTGTATGGGTCCCCGCTTGAAGCCGCTATCTCCGCTCGTTGTACACTCGCCCTTTTAATGTCCCCGTGGTTATCTATGCAAGCAGGGAGGCCACGCGAGGGTTGACACTGATCCTTATGGGAGTCAGTGTTCAGAGCCAGGACAGGCGCTAAACAGGAGCGATGCTCAACTGGACCTGTACGACCAACTTAATGGTGACGAACCTCGAACGTACTTCAAGCCCCGCCACGGTTTTAACGGGACGGAGGCGGCTGCAGCATTAGCCTGAAAGCCATTTCCGCAAGATGTCACTCTTACGTACTCAGGTAACAGAATACTGCAACCGTCAGCCCAAAAAACAACTAAATCAATATAATTTCCCGATCCTGTCCGACGAAGTCCATGTTCATATAAAGGCCACTCATCACATTGAGCGCAGATGCCCACCTACATGCTGTCTGGCTGCCAGTGTAGGATGTAGGATTTTTGATGATGTTGTTTGGTCCGCGGGTGGTAATTTATTTCCCACCTACCCGATATATCTATCGAGCGTTCCCCTATCCGCCACCTGGGGACGCGCCCTCTAGGGATACAACACCCCCCGAGGAATTATTATTATTATTATTATTATTATTATTATTATTATTATTATTATTATTATTATTATTATTATTATTATTATTATTATTATTATTATTATTATTATTATTATTATTATTATTATTATTATTATTATTATTATTATTATTATTATTATTATTATTATTATTATTATTATTATTATTATTATTATTATAATTTTTTTTTTTTTTTTTTTTTCGCAGGAGAGGAGGTAAAAATGCGTACCGCATCTCAGGGCTGTCGTCACAAACCCCTGTATGTGCCGCTTTCAAGCACTAAAACGTCCCCCTCTTTGACGGAACCCAACTCCACCCCGGAACCGCTTTCGCATTACTTCGGGGTGGGGCTCCCATCAGATCCCACCGGACCTCCCTCGTAGTGCCTGCGTCCAGGCCCCGCTTTTCACAGCTTCGAAGCTGTGCCATCTTCGCCGCAGTGGACGCAGCACGGGTCAAGCGTACCTACTGGAGGCACCCCATACTACGCTTGCGGCGGAGTATAACTTCGACGTACTTCGCCACCAGGTCCCAGTCGTGCTCTGACCGTAACATCACGGCTATGATGTTTTCCGCAGTGATGTTTGCCGTGTAACCGATACCCACTGAGTTCTCAGTCAGCCTCCGCTCTTCGGCAAAAAACTCGCAGGCGAAGAAGGTATGCCAGACATCGTCCTCCTCGCAGTCACACAGCACGCAGCACGGTGAGCCCACCTTTCCCATCCTGTGCAGATACTTACTGGAACTGTGTCAGATAAAAACTCACCTCACCATGTCGTCGCCCATACCACTCGCGCACATCGCGTATGATTCTCCGAGTCCACTGTCCCCTAGTACTAGCGTCCCATCTTCGTTGCCAAGAAACAAGTGCGCCCTCACGCGCTTGCTCCGCGGCGGCCGCCCGTCCTATTGTAGAGCTTTGCAGATAGATTTCTTTCCGCTCCTGAGCAAGCAGCTCTATTGGAATACAGCCGGCCACAACAAGTGCTGCATCTGCGGACACAGTACGGTACGCCGAGCTAACCCGCAATGCCCCGCGACGCTGGACGACGGCCATCCTTGTCTTATATTTTTTAACTCGAAGGGCGTCCGCCCATATTTCCGCACCATAGAGTAGGGCTGACTGTACGGAGACGAGCAGGAGCCTCCTCGTATGCTGCCTCGCCCCACCTACATTCGCCATTAACCGGCTCAGCGCCGCCGTCTTCTGGGCAACCCCGTCACAGACCCCGCGGATATGGTCCCAGTATGTGAGTCGGTTGTCCAACTTTACTCCTAAATATCTCGCGAACCTGCTTGTTTTCACCGGTTGGGCTCCAACCATCATAGTCAACGAAGTGGGGACTCGCCTCTTCGTAAGAATCACGATCTCCGTTTTGGCTACAGCCAACTGGAGACCGTGGTCGCCCATCCACCCGCTAACCCTGCGCATCACTTGATTAAGCACAAGTTGAGCCAGTTCAGGACTGCGTGCTGTTATGACGGCGGCGACATCATCGGCAAACGCAACAAGGAAAGCGTCAGCCGGCATTTCCAGGCGCAGCAGGCCATCGTACGTGACATTCCACAGCTCAGGCCCAAGCACCGATCCCTGTGCCACTCCAGCAGTCACCCGCCTTTGACCCGTTCCCTGTGTCGTCACGTAGAGAAGCCAGCGGTCGTTCAGATAGTCCCTCAGTATAGCCGAGAGATATGCTGGTACTCTGAAGGTCTGCTCGAGCGCGTGAAACATGTCACTCCACCCTGCCGAGTTAAACGCGTTCCTCACATCGAGGGTCACGAGGAGCACTATCGGCCTTGCCTGGTGGCATGCAGTTTCGGCCCGTTTCACAGCTTGGGTCACTTCGCTGATTGCATCAATCGCAGAGTGCCCCTTTCTAAAGCCATGCTGCCGGTTGGAGAGACCACCAGCCTGCTCAATGGCAGCCCCCAGCCGCATTTTAAGCAAGGCCTCCATCATCTTTCCCGCCGTGTTTAACATGCACAGTGGTCGATACGATGATGGAGAATTGGCATCACCTTTGCCCTTTGGGATCAAAGCCAAACGCGCCTTTTTCCAGCAAGCTGGAAATACACCCGCCCTAAGACACACGTTGTACATGTTAAGCAAGAGATCCGGACGGTTACGGGCAACGGCTTTGATGGCCTCCGCCGGCACACCGTCGGGGCCCGGAGCCTTACCAGACTTCATGCTGCGCTCTGCCGTAATTAGCTCATCCACCCCAAACAATGGAATGTCCTCCTCCCCAGCAAACGCACGAGCGTCAGATACATCGGGATGGGTCGGGAACAGGGCATCTATGATGCTCAGAACTTTTCTCTGTTCCAAGTCTGGTGCGGGCGAGCAGAGCTTACCCATCACCAGCTTATAGCCCTTACCCCATGGGTCCTGCTCTACCCCGTCGCAAAGCTCCTTCCAGCAGCGCACCTTGCTTTCTCGGATAGCCTTGCCCAATGCCTTTTTAGCCGCTTTATAAGCTGCCACCTTCTCCGTCATCTGCGTTCGGCCAGCGGCACGTTGCGCCAGTCGGCGCATTTTGTGGCAAAATCTCCGGAGTTCGTCTATTTGGTCATTCCACCAGTACACCTGTGTCTTACCTCTCCACGGCCTCTTTCGGGGCATGGACGCATTGCAGGCGCCTCGAATCACATTCATGCTAGACTCCACGAAGGAGTCCACTACGCCCGCCTCGCAGGCATTTCTAGGGAGCGTTGGGATGTGCCGAGCCCCCTCAATCAGGCCTGCAACAAATTTGCTCTCATCCATTCTGGTGGCGTTCCAGCCGAGTGGTCGATGTACTCGTACAGGTACCTGTTTTTGCCCTGCGTCTATAAGCCGGAAGGTTATGTACTGGTGGTCGCTTCCTGTAAGGTCCTCCATCACCCTCCAGTTCACCGTCCTTCGGGCTAGAGTCTCCGACACCAAGGTAAGGTCTGGAATCGAGTACCCAAAGCCGGGCCGGCGGTATGTCGGGGTTGTACCTTCATTAAGGACAACTAGTCCCAGCCGGGCTGCCATCTCCAATAAAAACCGGCCTCTTGCGTTGGTTTGTGGCATACCCCACTCTATGGCTCGCGCATTAAAGTCCCCAGCAATCACGAGGCCGCCAGTAATGCAGCGCAGGTCGTCCTCCAGGGCTTCAATTTTAGACCTGTACACACCCATGGCGTCGTTGGGAGAGTAGTTTGCCCAGACATAACTACCTCCAGCCCCGCTGCTCGTGATCTGTATACTGGGATCCGCAACCCAGAGAGCCGCCGCGCCAGAGTCATCCACCAGCCAGTGCTTCCTGATTCGGTAAGGCTCGCTGATGACCGCCATGCCCACCCCGTATTCATGGATGAATTGAGATAGCAGTTCATCAGCGACCCGACTACCGTTCAGATTACCCTGTAGGACGGTAATCATTGTCTCCGTCCTTTCGCGTTGTCCAGGGCCACCCGAAACGCTTTGCAGGCTCCAGAGCCAGGGACATGTTCCAAAGACTTTGGACCCTCGTTGTCAGCAGTACACAGGTAACATTGCGGTTTTGAGGAGCATGACGCGGCCTTGTGTCCTTTCTGCCCGCATCGCCAACAGAGGCCACTTCTATCCGGTCCCGTGCATTTTTGCCTCCGGTGACCGTAATCCAGACACCTGAAGCACCGCTGTACATCAATGCGTTGCCTGATGCGACATCTTATCCAGCCCACTCGTATCCTCCCTACATTGAGGAGTTTGCCCGCATGTTTGTGCTCTAACTCAACGACTGCCATGCGCTGTTCTCGGGCATTTGCGGCAGAAACCACTACTTTAAGCTCTCCGCTATAGTCGTTTGAGAGCTCACGGCGTACTGCGTCCTCTACCTCTGAAGCTGTTGTGAGACAGTCCATACCCAGGACCTCCAGCCGGGTCCTACTGGCAAGGATTCTGGTCTCAGCAGTCTGCCCCACAGTCTCTTTTATAGAGTTTTGCAGCGCTACTCGGTCGCCACACTGATCTAGCTCAAGGAGAACAGCGCCACCTTTGGTCTTTCGAGCCGCGCGTACCACTGTGTCCGTGTCCTCCAGGCGCACATTTGCACGAATCGCTCGGAGGATTTCGGCATATGTGGTGCCTTCTTTCGGCTTTACGACGACGGCACTCCGTCTCGCGCGTTGAGTCCTTTCCCTCTTCGCTCTTTTTCCCTGTGCCTGGATTTCCTGTGTCGCCTTACGAATTGGGGTTGAGTCCCCTTCTCCCGAAGGGTTTCCCCCTCCGTTGGGCGGATCCTTGCGCGAAGAGGATTTTTTGCGCACGACCACGCTCCAGGGTGTAGAGCCTTCTTGATTCTTCAGCCGTTCCCGCGGCGTCTGCTCTGGGTTTTTGCTGCTTGGGATAGTTAAAGCGCCCATGTCCCTCTTCCGAGAAGTGGCAACAGCGGCCCCGGCTTCCTTCGCATTTTCTGTCGTCGAGGACCCGGTCCCTTTTATTTTTTGGTCACTGCGCCTATGATGCTGTATGGCGTCGATGGCCGCCTCCAACACGCTGAGACCATTTTTTATCTCCATATTATTATTATTATTATTATTATTATTATTATTATTATTATTATTATTATTATTATTATTATTATTATTATTATTATTATTATTATTATTATTATTATTATTATTATTATTATTATTATTATTATTATTATTATTATTATTTTTTTTTTTTTTTTTTTTTTTTTTTTTTCGCAGGAGAGGAGGTAAAAATGCGTACCGCATCTCAGGGCTGTCGTCACAAACCCCTGTATGTGCCGCTTTCAAGCACTAAAACGTCCCCCTCTTTGACGGAACCCGACTCCACCCCGGAACCGCTTTCGCATTACTTCGGGGTGGGGCTCCCATCAGATCCCACCGGACCTCCCTCGTAGTGCCTGCGTCCAGGCCCCGCTTTTCACAGCTTCGAAGCTGTGCCATCTTCGCCGCAGTGGACGCAGCACGGGTCAAGCGTACCTACTGGAGGCACCCCATACTACGCTTGCGGCGGAGTATAACTTCGACGTACTTCGCCACCAGGTCCCAGTCGTGCTCTGACCGTAACATCACGGCTATGATGTTTTCCGCAGTGATGTTTGCCGTGTAACCGATACCCACTGAGTTCTCAGTCAGCCTCCGCTCTTCGGCAAAAAACTCGCAGGCGAAGAAGGTATGCCAGACATCGTCCTCCTCGCAGTCACACAGCACGCAGCACGGTGAGCCCACCTTTCCCATCCTGTGCAGATACTTACGGAAGTATCCATGTCCAGTAAGGAACTGTGTCAGATAAAAACTCACCTCACCATGTCGTCGCCCATACCACTCGCGCACATCGCGTATGATTCTCCGAGTCCACTGTCCCCTAGTACTAGCGTCCCATCTTCGTTGCCAAGAAACAAGTGCGCCCTCACGCGCTTGCTCCGCGGCGGCCGCCCGTCCTATTGTAGAGCTTTGCAGATAGATTTCTTTCCGCTCCTGAGCAAGCAGCTCTATTGGAATACAGCCGGCCACAACAAGTGCTGCATCTGCGGACACAGTACGGTACGCCGAGCTAACCCGCAATGCCCCGCGACGCTGGACGGCGGCCATCCTTGTCTTATATTTTTTAACTCGAAGGGCGTCCGCCCATATTTCCGCACCATAGAGTAGGGCTGACTGTACGGAGACGAGCAGGAGCCTCCTCGTATGCTGCCTCGCCCCACCTACATTCGCCATTAACCGGCTCAGCGCCGCCGTCTTCTGGGCAACCCCGTCACAGACCCCGCGGATATGGTCCCAGTATGTGAGTCGGTTGTCCAACTTTACTCCTAAATATCTCGCGAACCTGCTTGTTTTCACCGGTTGGGCTCCAACCATCATAGTCAACGAAGTGGGGACTCGCCTCTTCGTAAGAATCACGATCTCCGTTTTGGCTACAGCCAACTGGAGACCGTGGTCGCCCATCCACCCGCTAACCCTGCGCATCACTTGATTAAGCACAAGTTGAGCCAGTTCAGGACTGCGTGCTGTTATGACGGCGGCGACATCATCGGCAAACGCAACAAGGAAAGCGTCAGCCGGCATTTCCAGGCGCAGCAGGCCATCGTACGTGACATTCCACAGCTCAGGCCCAAGCACCGATCCCTGTGCCACTCCAGCAGTCACCCGCCTTTGACCCGTTCCCTGTGTCGTCACGTAGAGAAGCCAGCGGTCGTTCAGATAGTCCCTCAGTATAGCCGAGAGATATGCTGGTACTCTGAAGGTCTGCTCGAGCGCGTGAAACATGTCACTCCACCCTGCCGAGTTAAACGCGTTCCTCACATCGAGGGTCACGAGGAGCACTATCGGCCTTGCCTGGTGGCATGCAGTTTCGGCCCGTTTCACAGCTTGGGTCACTTCGCTGATTGCATCAATCGCAGAGTGCCCCTTTCTAAAGCCATGCTGCCGGTTGGAGAGACCACCAGCCTGCTCAATGGCAGCCCCCAGCCGCATTTTAAGCAAGGCCTCCATCATCTTTCCCGCCGTGTTTAACATGCACAGTGGTCGATACGATGATGGAGAATTGGCATCACCTTTGCCCTTTGGGATCAAAGCCAAACGCACCTTTTTCCAGCAAGCTGGAAATACACCCGCCCTAAGACACACGTTGTACATGTTAAGCAAGAGATCCGGACGGTTACGGGCAACGGCTTTGATGGCCTCCGCCGGCACACCGTCGGGGCCCGCAGCCTTACCAGACTTCATGCTGCGCTCTGCCGTAATTAGCTCATCCACCCCAAACAATGGAATGTCCTCCTCCCCAGCAAACGCACGAGCGTCAGATACATCGGGATGGGTCGGGAACAGGGCATCTATGATGCTCAGAACTTTTCTCTGTTCCAAGTCTGGTGCGGGCGAGCAGAGCTTACCCATCACCAGCTTATAGCCCTTACCCCATGGGTCCTGCTCTACCCCGTCGCAAAGCTCCTTCCAGCAGCGCACCTTGCTTTCTCGGATAGCCTTGCCCAATGCCTTTTTAGCGGCTTTATAAGCTGCCACCTTCTCCGTCATCTGCGTTCGGCCAGCGGCACGTTGCGCCAGTCGGCGCATTTTGTGGCAAAATCTCCGGAGTTCGTCTATTTGGTCATTCCACCAGTACAACGGTGTCTACCTCTCCACGGCCTCTTTCGGGGCATGGACGCATTGCAGGCGCCTCGAATCACATTCATGCTAGACTCCACGAAGGAGTCCACTACGCCCGCCTCGCAGGCATTTCTAGGGAGCGTTGGGATGTGCCGAGCCCCCTCAATCAGGCCTGCAACAAATTTGCTCTCATCCATTCTGGTGGCGTTCCAGCCGAGTGGTCGATGTACTCGTACAGGTACCTGTTTTTGCCCTGCGTCCATAAGCCGGAAGGTTATGTACTGGTGGTCGCTTCCTGTAAGGTCCTCCATCACCCTCCAGTTCACCGTCCTTCGGGCTAGAGTCTCCGACACCAAGGTAAGGTCTGGAATCGAGTACCCAAAGCCGGGCCGGCGGTATGTCGGGGTTGTACCTTCATTAAGGACAACTAGTCCCAGCCGGGCTGCCATCTCCAATAAAAACCGGCCTCTTGCGTTGGTTTGTGGCATACCTCACTCTATGGCTCGCGCATTAAAGTCCCCAGCAATCACGAGGCCGCCAGTAATGCAGCGCAGGTCGTCCTCCAGGGCTTCAATTTTAGACCTGTACACACCCATGGCGTCGTTGGGAGAGAAGTAACAGCTCACGAAAGTGGCCGACTCTGTTTTTGCCCAGACATAACTACCTCCAGCCCCGCTGCTCGTGATCTGTATACTGGGATCCGCAACCCAGAGAGCCGCCGCGCCAGAGTCATCCACCAGCCAGTGCTTCCTGATTCGGTAAGGCTCGCTGATGACCGCCATGCCCACCCCGTATTCATGGATGAATTGAGATAGCAGTTCATCAGCGACCCGACTACCGTTCAGATTACCCTGTAGGACGGTAATCATTGTCTCCGTCCTTTCGCGTTGTCCAGGGCCACCCGAAACGCTTTGCAGGCTCCAGAGCCAGGGACATGTTCCAAAGACTTTGGACCCTCGTTGTCAGCAGTACACAGGTAACATTGCGGTTTTGAGGAGCATGACGCGGCCTTGTGTCCTTTCTGCCCGCATCGCCAACAGAGGCCACTTCTATCCGGTCCCGTGCATTTTTGCCTCCGGTTACCGTAATCCAGACACCAGAAGCACCGCTGTACATCAATGCGTTGCCTGATGCGACATCTTATCCAGCCCACTCGTATCCTCCCTACATTGAGGAGTTTGCCCGCATGTTTGTGCTCTAACTCAACGACTGCCATGCGCTGTTCTCGGGCATTTGCGGCAGAAACCACTACTTTAAGCTCTCCGCTATAGTCGTTTGAGAGCTCACGGCGTACTGCGTCCTCTACCTCTGAAGCTGTTGTGAGACAGTCCATACCCAGGACCTCCAGCCGGGTCCTACTGGCAAGGATTCTGGTCTCAGCAGTCTGCCCCACAGTCTCTTTTATAGAGTTTTGCAGCGCTACTCGGTCGCCACACTGATCTAGCTCAAGGAGAACAGCGCCACCTTTGGTCTTTCGAGCCGCGCGTACCACTGTGTCCGTGTCCTCCAGGCGCACATTTGCACGAATCGCTCGGAGGATTTCGGCATATGTGGTGCCTTCTTTCGGCTTTACGACGACGGCACTCCGTCTCGCGCGTTGAGTCCTTTCCCTCTTCGCTCTTTTTCCCTGTGCCTGGATTTCCTGTGTCGCCTTACGAATTGGGGTTGAGTTCCCTTCTCCCGAAGGGATTCCCCCTTCGTTGGGCGGATCCTTGCGCGAAGAGGATTTTTTGCGCACGACCACGCTCCAGGGTGTAGAGCCTTCTTGATTCTTCAGCCGTTCCCGCGGCGTCTGCTCTGGGTTTTTGCTGCTTGGGATAGTTAAAGCGCCCATGTCCCTCTTCCGAGAAGTGGCAACAGCGGCCCCGGCTTCCTTCGCATTTTCTGTCGTCGAGGACCCGGTCCCTTTTATTTTTTGGTCACTGCGCCTATGATGCTGTATGGCGTCGATGGCCGCCTCCAACACGCTGAGACCATTTTTTATCTCCATGCTTACATTCCGTTGTTTTGCAGCAGCCTTGCGCATAGTAACCAAGGTATCCTGGATTATTCCGATCTGTGTCTCCATATCCCCCGCGCCGACATCGTGCTTCCTAATCTCGTCAGTCGCTTCATGTGTAGCTGTTTCCTCTCTCCGTTGCTGAAAATCTTTAAGGGCAGTGAACTCAGGAGGATGCGTGGCCTTGCTGCTTTTCTTGAGGGTATAAGCATATCCTTCATTCTCCTTTTCTGCCTCTAGCAAGCCCTGTGATTGCGACGACTGCCGTTTTTGTTGCTCGCTGCTAGCGTCGGGTGTCATCGGTGTACGAGTGATCACGCCTACCGCGCCAGCACTCCGCTGTGGTGAGCGCCGGATCAGCGAGCCTCGTCGGAAAGCTAGTGCGTCCGCGTCAGAGAAAACGCTTGTGGAGACCCCAACTCCCGACGATTCCCCCTCGCTCCTACATTCTTGACTACGCGCCGTCTCTGCGCTTTTTGTACTCGCTGTTTGCGGAGCTGTCAAGCTGCCTTTTCTATCTTTCTCACATCGTTTTATATTTTTGTTTGGATTGTACATTCTGTATGGGTCCCCGCTTGAAGCCGCTATCTCCGCTCGTTGTACACTCGCCCTTTTAATGTCCCCGTGGTTATCTATGCAAGCAGGGAGGCCACGCGAGGGTTGACACTGATCCTTATGGGAGTCAGTGTTCAGAGCCAGGACAGGCGCTAAACAGGAGCGATGCTCAACTGGACCTGTACGACCAACTTAATGGTGACGAACCTCGAACGTACTTCAAGCCCCGCCACGGTTTTAACGGGACGGAGGCGGCTGCAGCATTAGCCTGAAAGCCATTTCCGCAAGATGTCACTCTTACGTACTCAGGTAACAGAATACTGCAACCGTCAGCCCAAAAAACAACTAAATCAATATAATTTCCCGATCCTGTCCGACGAAGTCCATGTTCATATAAAGGCCACTCATCACATTGAGCGCAGATGCCCACCTACATGCTGTCTGGCTGCCAGTGTAGGATGTAGGATTTTTGATGATGTTGTTTGGTCCGCGGGTGGTAATTTATTTCCCACCTACCCGATATATCTATCGAGCGTTCCCCTATCCGCCACCTGAGGACGCGCCCTCTAGGGATACAACACCCCCCGAGGAGTTATTATTATTATTATTATTATTATTATTATTATTATTATTATTATTATTATTATTATTATTATTATTATTATTATTATTATTATTATTATTATTATTATTATTATTATTATTATTATTATTATTATTATTATTATTATTATTATTATTATTATTATTATTATTATTATTATTATTATTATTATTATTATTATTATTATTATTATTATTATTATTATTATTATTATTATTATTATTATTATTATTATTATTATTATTATTATTATTATTATTATTATTATTATTATGCGGGGAACCCGGGCATAAAATGAAGAACTGCATCAAGACTCCGAGTTGCTGCCTATGCACCGAGGCAGGGTACAGCCCGGTGGATCACCTCCCGGGATCTGGCAAATGCGCGACAGCTAAAAACGTTGCTGACAGAAGGAAATGAAAATTCTCCAAGCAAACATGCACAGGAGCAAAACAGCGGACTCACTAATGGCTCAACTCGTTATGGAGAAAGAAGCTGACGCCGTAATAATAAGCGAGCAGTACAGGAAAATAGACAACGGTACCTGGGTGGAAGACGAGACCGGCACGGCGGCAATTTGGCTACCCCCATCCAGACTTCCTTTTACAACGAGCCAAGGATCTGGAAACAGTTATGCTTGGGTTAAGGGTCATCACTTTACACTAATGAGCTGTTACTTGACGCCTAGTGACAACATAGAAGAATTTCAAAAAAAGTTAAATACGATTGAAGACAAAGCTTCGGAAATCGGAGGAGCTCTGATAATTGCGGGGGACTTCAACGCCAGAGCTTCAGAATGGGGTATGCCCGTAACCGATTCACGCGGTAGAAGAATACTGGACATGGCAGCTAGACTTGGGCTTGCGATAGCCAACATAGGAGCCACTCCAACTTTCAGAAGGCCTGGATGCGAAGGCACCATCCCAGATATAACTCTGGTATCGGACAGTATAGCTGGATCACTTACAAACTGGAGCGTGATTGAGGACTACACTGGTAGCGACCATCAGTACATATGGTACAGAGTCGAACGGACAACTAGGCACTCTCCAGAAAGCACACGACAAAGTACCCGCAAATGGAATGTGTCAAGGCTAGACACCACTCTGCTACTTGTCACCCTAGACCACGCAAACAATTGTAGAAATTATGGAGGTAACGCTAACTGCCAAAACGAAAGCGAACAGGTTATGCACGACATCAGGAAGGCATGTGATGCAGCTATGCCAAAACTAGGAAGAAACCCAAAAAGGAAAGCCGTATATTGGTGGACCCGAGAAATAGCAGAGCTCAGAAGAAATTGTCTACAGAAAAGACGCAAATTTACCAGAACTAGAAGCAGAGGGCCAGCCACAAACGAAGAAGTCGAATACAAAGCTGCTAAGAAAGAGCTTAAGTCTGCTATTGCACGCAGCAAAAAGAGGAAATGGGAAGAGCTTCGAAGCGACGTAAACACCAACCCATGGGGCATGGGGTATAAGATTGTGATGAAGAAGTTAGGGGCAAAACCAGCGCCGCCCTCTCTTGACAGCGAAAAAATGGAAGAGATAGTGAACACACTCTTTCCGACACAAGAGACGCCCTTGTACAGAGAGGAGTCACATAGAGGAGAAACACCCCAACTTTTCACCGAGGAAGAGCTTAGAAGAGCCGCAAACACTTTGAAGAAGAATAAAGCTCCAGGGCCAGATGGGATCCCGTCCGAAGTACTCAAAGTCATGGCGAACGAACGCCCCCAAACTCTGCTAAGAATGTATAACGCCTGCCTGGTAGAAGGCACATTTCCAACACCATGGAATCGGCAACAACTGATATTGATTGACAAAGGCAAAGGAAACCGACAGAGCGCGGAAGCATACCGCCCATTGTGTTTACTAGATACGGCTGGAAAGCTGCTGGAAAGACTGATCAAACCAAGACTAACTGCCGCGATTGACGAGGCTGGCGGCCTGTCGACCAGACAATACGGTTTCAGACCAGGCAGATCTACATTGGGAGCCATACAAGATGTCATAGACAGTGTTGAGGCCACGCGTAGAGAAAACCCGTACTCCAGACACCTGGTTTTACTAGTAACGCTAGATGTGAGAAATGCATTCAACAGCGTCAATTGGACTGACATCATAAATACCTTAAAAAATAGATTCAAGATACCCCAGTACTTGATGAGAATGATCCGGAGTTATTTCCAGGACCGCGTGCTCCTATATGACACCACTGACGGACCAAGAAGGAAACAAATAACTTCAGGCGCGGCGCAAGGGTCAATACTAGGACCTGACTTGTGGAACGTCAATTATAACGGAATCCTCGAGATCGGCATGCCCGATGACACCCACCTGGTGGCATATGCTGACGATATTGCAGCAGTTATAACCGCCCGCAATACGGAAGATCTACAGCGCAAGTTAAACCAGGTTATGAGGCGGACGAAGTCGTGGCTAGACGTGCATGGGCTGAAGCTAGCTACAGAGAAAACAGAAATACTCCTTCTAACAAGGCGTCATATCCCCCTCGAGATCGAGATGCAAGTTTTTGGGACACCGATCATCACACAGAGAGTAGTGAAGTATCTAGGAATGAGACTGGACTCCAAGCTGAACTACTGGGAGCAAATAAAGCACGCGATGAAGAAAGCCGGACAAGCAACAGCCTCCCTCAGTAGATTGATGGCAAATGTAGGCGGCCCAAAACAAAGTAAGAGAAACCTCCTAATGGCAACCACGAACACAATTTTGCTACACGGTTGTGAGCTATGGGCAGACGCACTAAATGCGGAATGTCGTAGAAAGTTGCTGTCTTCAGTACAAAGGACGGCATCACTTAGGGTAACCTCAGCGTATCGGACAGTCTCCGAGGCAGCAGTATCCGTTATTAGCGGAAATATTCCTATCGATCTCCTAGCAGAAGAGCGAAAAGAACGATGGCACGCAAGTGGGATAAGTAATCAAAAAGAACTTAGAAAACAGACATATCAGAAATGGCAACACAGGTGGAATGCCGAGTATCGAGGCAGATGGACTAGAAAGCTGATTCCACAGATCGAAGCATACACGAATAGAAGCTTTGGGGAAGTGAACTATTATCTCACTCAAATGCTATCAGGGCACGGGTATTTCAGCAGATACCTCTATGTAATCGGCAAGTCGGCGGAGCCCCACTGTATTTACGGAGATGCAGACGAAGATGATGCAGAACACACCATGTTTAAGTGCACAAGATGGCATGCAGAACGTGCTAGAATCGAACAAAGCATCGGCTCCATATCACCGGAGAACATTGTGGAAAAAATGCTAAGAAGCGAAGAAACTTGGCAAGTCATAGCTAGATATGCGGAAGAGATCCTCAGAAAGAAAAAAAGGGACCTCGAAGAAAGAGAAACAGCAAATGTCGAGTAGACATGCAACATAGGAGTAACTATTGCATATGCAATGACAAAATTGACGGACCTGGACGCAGGAGAGTAGAATAGTCCTATAGGACCTCTTGGGTCTCTACCTTGACGTAATGCAAAAGCGGTTCCGGGGTAGAGAGAGATCCCAAGTGACGAGGTGGGTTTTTTAGTGGCTACACCACATACGTAACGGCGACGGTCGTTACATGATACGAAGGTATTTTTCCCAACCTCGCCCGTCAAAAAAAAAAAAAAAAAAAAAAAAAAAAAAAAAAAAAAAAAAAAAAAAAAAAAGTTATTATTATTATTATTATTATTATTATTATGATTATTATTATTATTATTATTATTATTATTATTATTATTTTTTTTTTTTTTTTTTTTTTTTTCGCAGGAGAGGAGGTAAAAATGCGTACCGCATCTCAGGGCTGTCGTCACAAACCCCTGTATGTGCCGCTTTCAAGCACTAAAACGTCCCCCTCTTTGACGGAACCCAACTCCACCCCGGAACCGCTTTCGCATTACTTCGGGGTGGGGCTCCCATCAGATCCCACCGGACCTCCCTCGTAGTGCCTGCGTCCAGGCCCCGCTTTTCACAGCTTCGAAGCTGTGCCATCTTCGCCGCAGTGGACGCAGCACGGGTCAAGCGTACCTACTGGAGGCACCCCATACTACGCTTGCGGCGGAGTATAACTTCGACGTACTTCGCCACCAGGTCCCAGTCGTGCTCTGACCGTAACATCACGGCTATGATGTTTTCCGCAGTGATATTTGCCGTGTAACCGATACCCACTGAGTTCTCAGTCAGCCTCCGCTCTTCGGCAAAAAACTCGCAGGCGAAGAAGGTATGCCAGACATCGTCCTCCTCGCAGTCACACAGCACGCAGCACGGTGAGCCCACCTTTCCCATCCTGTGCAGATACTTACGGAAGTATCCATGTCCAGTCAGGAACTGTGTCAGATAAAAACTCACCTCACCATGTCGTCGCCCATACCACTCGCGCACATCGCGTATGATTCTCCGAGTCCACTGTCCCCTAGTACTAGCGTCCCATCTTCGTTGCCAAGAAACAAGTGCGCCCTCACGCGCTTGCTCCGCGGCGGCCGCCCGTCCTATTGTAGAGCTTTGCAGATAGATTTCTTTCCGCTCCTGAGCAAGCAGCTCTATTGGAATACAGCCGGCCACAACAAGTGCTGCATCTGCGGACACAGTACGGTACGCCGAGCTAACCCGCAATGCCCCGCGACGCTGGACGGCGGCCATCCTTGTCTTATATTTTTTAACTCGAAGGGCGTCCGCCCATATTTCCGCACCATAGAGTAGGGCTGACTGTACGGAGACGAGCAGGAGCCTCCTCGTATGCTGCCTCGCCCCACCTACATTCGCCATTAACCGGCTCAGCGCCGCCGTCTTCTGGGCAACCCCGTCACAGACCCCGCGGATATGGTCCCAGTATGTGAGTCGGTTGTCCAACTTTACTCCTAAATATCTCGCGAACCTGCTTGTTTTCACCGGTTGGGCTCCAACCATCATAGTCAACGAAGTGGGGACTCGCCTCTTCGTAAGAATCACGATCTCCGTTTTGGCTACAGCCAACTGGAGACCGTGGTCGCCCATCCACCCGCTAACCCTGCGCATCACTTGATTAAGCACAAGTTGAGCCAGTTCAGGACTGCGTGCTGTTATGACGGCGGCGACATCATCGGCAAACGCAACAAGGAAAGCGTCAGCCGGCATTTCCAGGCGCAGCAGGCCATCGTACGTGACATTCCACAGCTCAGGCCCAAGCACCGATCCCTGTGCCACTCCAGCAGTCACCCGCCTTTGACCCGTTCCCTGTGTCGTCACGTAGAGAAGCCAGCGGTCGTTCAGATAGTCCCTCAGTATAGCCGAGAGATATGCTGGTACTCTGAAGGTCTGCTCGAGCGCGTGAAACATGTCACTCCACCCTGCCGAGTTAAACGCGTTCCTCACATCGAGGGTCACGAGGAGCACTATCGGCCTTGCCTGGTGGCATGCAGTTTCGGCCCGTTTCACAGCTTGGGTCACTTCGCTGATTGCATCAATCGCAGAGTGCCCCTTTCTAAAGCCATGCTGCCGGTTGGAGAGACCACCAGCCTGCTCAATGGCAGCCCCCAGCCGCATTTTAAGCAAGGCCTCCATCATCTTTCCCGCCGTGTTTAACATGCACAGTGGTCGATACGATGATGGAGAATTGGTATCACCTTTGCCCTTTGGGATCAAAGCCAAACGCGCCTTTTTCCAGCAAGCTGGAAATACACCCGCCCTAAGACACACGTTGTACATGTTAAGCAAGAGATCCGGACGGTTACGGGCAACGGCTTTGACGGCCTCCGCCGGCACACCGTCGGGGCCCGGAGCCTTACCAGACTTCATGCTGCGCTCTGCCGTAATTAGCTCATCCACCCCAAACAATGGAATGTCCTCCTCCCCAGCAAACGCACGAGCGTCAGATACATCGGGATGGGTCGGGAACAGGGCATCTATGATGCTCAGAACTTTTCTCTGTTCCAAGTCTGGTGCGGGCGAGCAGAGCTTACCCATCACCAGCTTATAGCCCTTACCCCATGGGTCCTGCTCTACCCCGTCGCAAAGCTCCTTCCAGCAGCGCACCTTGCTTTCTCGGATAGCCTTGCCCAATGCCTTTTTAGCGGCTTTATAAGCTGCCACCTTCTCCGTCATCTGCGTTCGGCCAGCGGCACGTTGCGCCAGTCGGCGCATTTTGTGGCAAAATCTCCGGAGTTCGTCTATTTGGTCATTCCACCAGTACACCTGTGTCTTACCTCTCCACGGCCTCTTTCGGGGCATGGACGCATTGCAGGCGCCTCGAATCACATTCATGCTAGACTCCACGAAGGAGTCCACTACGCCCGCCTCGCAGGCATTTCTAGGGAGCGTTGGGATGTGCCGAGCCCCCTCAATCAGGCCTGCAACAAATTTGCTCTCATCCATTCTGGTGGCGTTCCAGCCGAGTGGTCGATGTACTCGTACAGGTACCTGTTTTTGCCCTGCGTCTATAAGCCGGAAGGTTATGTACTGGTGGTCGCTTCCTGTAAGGTCCTCCATCACCCTCCAGTTCACCGTCCTTCGGGCTAGAGTCTCCGACACCAAGGTAAGGTCTGGAATCGAGTACCCAAAGCCGGGCCGGCGGTATGTCGGGGTTGTACCTTCATTAAGGACAACTAGTCCCAGCCGGGCTGCCATCTCCAATAAAAACCGGCCTCTTGCGTTGGTTTGTGGCATACCCCACTCTATGGCTCGCGCATTAAAGTCCCCAGCAATCACGAGGCCGCCAGTAATGCAGCGCAGGTCGTCCTCCAGGGCTTCAATTTTAGACCTGTACACACCCATGGCGTCGTTGGGAGAGAAGTAACAGCTCACGAAAGTGGCCGACTCTGTTTTTGCCCAGACATAACTACCTCCAGCCCCGCTGCTCGTGATCTGTATACTGGGATCCGCAACCCAGAGAGCCGCCGCGCCAGAGTCATCCACCAGCCAGTGCTTCCTGATTCGGTAAGGCTCGCTGATGACCGCCATGCCCACCCCGTATTCATGGATGAATTGAGATAGCAGTTCATCAGCGACCCGACTACCGTTCAGATTACCCTGTAGGACGGTAATCATTGTCTCCGTCCTTTCGCGTTGTCCAGGGCCACCCGAAACGCTTTGCAGGCTCCAGAGCCAGGGACATGTTCCAAAGACTTTGGACCCTCGTTGTCAGCAGTACACAGGTAACATTGCGGTTTTGAGGAGCATGACGCGGCCTTGTGTCCTTTCTGCCCGCATCGCCAACAGAGGCCACTTCTATCCGGTCCCGTGCATTTTTGCCTCCGGTGACCGTAATCCAGACACCTGAAGCACCGCTGTACATCAATGCGTTGCCTGATGCGACATCTTATCCAGCCCACTCGTATCCTCCCTACATTGAGGAGTTTGCCCGCATGTTTGTGCTCTAACTCAACGACTGCCATGCGCTGTTCTCGGGCATTTGCGGCAGAAACCACTACTTTAAGCTCTCCGCTATAGTCGTTTGAGAGCTCACGGCGTACTGCGTCCTCTACCTCTGAAGCTGTTGTGAGACAGTCCATACCCAGGACCTCCAGCCGGGTCCTACTGGCAAGGATTCTGGTCTCAGCAGTCTGCCCCACAGTCTCTTTTATAGAGTTTTGCAGCGCTACTCGGTCGCCACACTGATCTAGCTCAAGGAGAACAGCGCCACCTTTGGTCTTTCGAGCCGCGCGTACCACTGTGTCCGTGTCCTCCAGGCGCACATTTGCACGAATCGCTCGGAGGATTTCGGCATATGTGGTGCCTTCTTTCGGCTTTACGACGACGGCACTCCGTCTCGCGCGTTGAGTCCTTTCCCTCTTCGCTCTTTTTCCCTGTGCCTGGATTTCCTGTGTCGCCTTACGAATTGGGGTTGAGTCCCCTTCTCCCGAAGGGTTTCCCCCTCCGTTGGGCGGATCCTTGCGCGAAGAGGATTTTTTGCGCACGACCACGCTCCAGGGTGTAGAGCCTTCTTGATTCTTCAGCCGTTCCCGCGGCGTCTGCTCTGGGTTTTTGCTGCTTGGGATAGTTAAAGCGCCCATGTCCCTCTTCCGAGAAGTGGCAACAGCGGCCCCGGCTTCCTTCGCATTTTCTGTCGTCGAGGACCCGGTCCCTTTTATTTTTTGGTCACTGCGCCTATGATGCTGTATGGCGTCGATGGCCGCCTCCAACACGCTGAGACCATTTTTTATCTCCATATTATTATTATTATTATTATTATTATTATTATTATTATTATTATTATTATTATTATTATTATTATTATTATTATTATTATTATTATTATTATTATTATTATTATTATTATTATTATTATTATTATTATTATTATTATTATTATTTTTATTATTATTATTATTATTATTATTATTATTATTATTATTATTATTATTTTTTTTTTTTTTTTTTTTTTTTTTTTTCGCAGGAGAGGAGGTAAAAATGCGTACCGCATCTCAGGGCTGTCGTCACAAACCCCTGTATGTGCCGCTTTCAAGCACTAAAACGTCCCCCTCTTTGACGGAACCCGACTCCACCCCGGAACCGCTTTCGCATTACTTCGGGGTGGGGCTCCCATCAGATCCCACCGGACCTCCCTCGTAGTGCCTGCGTCCAGGCCCCGCTTTTCACAGCTTCGAAGCTGTGCCATCTTCGCCGCAGTGGACGCAGCACGGGTCAAGCGTACCTACTGGAGGCACCCCATACTACGCTTGCGGCGGAGTATAACTTCGACGTACTTCGCCACCAGGTCCCAGTCGTGCTCTGACCGTAACATCACGGCTATGATGTTTTCCGCAGTGATGTTTGCCGTGTAACCGATACCCACTGAGTTCTCAGTCAGCCTCCGCTCTTCGGCAAAAAACTCGCAGGCGAAGAAGGTATGCCAGACATCGTCCTCCTCGCAGTCACACAGCACGCAGCACGGTGAGCCCACCTTTCCCATCCTGTGCAGATACTTACGGAAGTATCCATGTCCAGTAAGGAACTGTGTCAGATAAACACTCACCTCACCATGTCGTCGCCCATACCACTCGCGCACATCGCGTATGATTCTCCGAGTCCACTGTCCCCTAGTACTAGCGTCCCATCTTCGTTGCCAAGAAACAAGTGCGCCCTCACGCGCTTGCTCCGCGGCGGCCGCCCGTCCTATTGTAGAGCTTTGCAGATAGATTTCTTTCCGCTCCTGAGCAAGCAGCTCTATTGGAATACAGCCGGCCACAACAAGTGCTGCATCTGCGGACACAGTACGGTACGCCGAGCTAACCCGCAATGCCCCGCGACGCTGGACGGCGGCCATCCTTGTCTTATATTTTTTAACTCGAAGGGCGTCCGCCCATATTTCCGCACCATAGAGTAGGGCTGACTGTACGGAGACGAGCAGGAGCCTCCTCGTATGCTGCCTCGCCCCACCTACATTCGCCATTAACCGGCTCAGCGCCGCCGTCTTCTGGGCAACCCCGTCACAGACCCCGCGGATATGGTCCCAGTATGTGAGTCGGTTGTCCAACTTTACTCCTAAATATCTCGCGAACCTGCTTGTTTTCACCGGTTGGGCTCCAACCATCATAGTCAACGAAGTGGGGACTCGCCTCTTCGTAAGAATCACGATCTCCGTTTTGGCTACAGCCAACTGGAGACCGTGGTCGCCCATCCACCCGCTAACCCTGCGCATCACTTGATTAAGCACAAGTTGAGCCAGTTCAGGACTGCGTGCTGTTATGACGGCGGCGACATCATCGGCAAACGCAACAAGGAAAGCGTCAGCCGGCATTTCCAGGCGCAGCAGGCCATCGTACGTGACATTCCACAGCTCAGGCCCAAGCACCGATCCCTGTGCCACTCCAGCGGTCACCCGCCTTTGACCCGTTCCCTGTGTCGTCACGTAGAGAAGCCAGCGGTCGTTCAGATAGTCCCTCAGTATAGCCGAGAGATATGCTGGTACTCTGAAGGTCTGCTCGAGCGCGTGAAACATGTCACTCCACCCTGCCGAGTTAAACGCGTTCCTCACATCGAGGGTCACGAGGAGCACTATCGGCCTTGCCTGGTGGCATGCAGTTTCGGCCCGTTTCACAGCTTGGGTCACTTCGCTGATTGCATCAATCGCAGAGTGCCCCTTTCTAAAGCCATGCTGCCGGTTGGAGAGACCACCAGCCTGCTCAATGGCAGCCCCCAGCCGCATTTTAAGCAAGGCCTCCATCATCTTTCCCGCCGTGTTTAACATGCACAGTGGTCGATACGATGATGGAGAATTGGCATCACCTTTGCCCTTTGGGATCAAAGCCAAACGCACCTTTTTCCAGCAAGCTGGAAATACACCCGCCCTAAGACACACGTTGTACATGTTAAGCAAGAGATCCGGACGGTTACGGGCAACGGCTTTGATGGCCTCCGCCGGCACACCGTCGGGGCCCGGAGCCTTACCAGACTTCATGCTGCGCTCTGCCGTAATTAGCTCATCCACCCCAAACAATGGAATGTCCTCCTCCCCAGCAAACGCACGAGCGTCAGATACATCGGGATGGGTCGGGAACAGGGCATCTATGATGCTCAGAACTTTTCTCTGTTCCAAGTCTGGTGCGGGCGAGCAGAGCTTACCCATCACCAGCTTATAGCCCTTACCCCATGGGTCCTGCTCTACCCCGTCGCAAAGCTCCTTCCAGCAGCGCACCTTGCTTTCTCGGATAGCCTTGCCCAATGCCTTTTTAGCGGCTTTATAAGCTGCCACCTTCTCCGTCATCTGCGTTCGGCCAGCGGCACGTTGCGCCAGTCGGCGCATTTTGTGGCAAAATCTCCGGAGTTCGTCTATTTGGTCATTCCACCAGTACAACGGTGTCTACCTCTCCACGGCCTCTTTCGGGGCATGGACGCATTGCAGGCGCCTCGAATCACATTCATGCTAGACTCCACGAAGGAGTCCACTACGCCCGCCTCGCAGGCATTTCTAGGGAGCGTTGGGATGTGCCGAGCCCCCTCAATCAGGCCTGCAACAAATTTGCTCTCATCCATTCTGGTGGCGTTCCAGCCGAGTGGTCGATGTACTCGTACAGGTACCTGTTTTTGCCCTGCGTCCATAAGCCGGAAGGTTATGTACTGGTGGTCGCTTCCTGTAAGGTCCTCCATCACCCTCCAGTTCACCGTCCTTCGGGCTAGAGTCTCCGACACCAAGGTAAGGTCTGGAATCGAGTACCCAAAGCCGGGCCGGCGGTATGTCGGGGTTGTACCTTCATTAAGGACAACTAGTCCCAGCCGGGCTGCCATCTCCAATAAAAACCGGCCTCTTGCGTTGGTTTGTGGCATACCTCACTCTATGGCTCGCGCATTAAAGTCCCCAGCAATCACGAGGCCGCCAGTAATGCAGCGCAGGTCGTCCTCCAGGGCTTCAATTTTAGACCTGTACACACCCATGGCGTCGTTGGGAGAGAAGTAACAGCTCACGAAAGTGGCCGACTCTGTTTTTGCCCAGACATAACTACCTCCAGCCCCGCTGCTCGTGATCTGTATACTGGGATCCGCAACCCAGAGAGCCGCCGCGCCAGAGTCATCCACCAGCCAGTGCTTCCTGATTCGGTAAGGCTCGCTGATGACCGCCATGCCCACCCCGTATTCATGGATGAATTGAGATAGCAGTTCATCAGCGACCCGACTACCGTTCAGATTACCCTGTAGGACGGTAATCATTGTCTCCGTCCTTTCGCGTTGTCCAGGGCCACCCGAAACGCTTTGCAGGCTCCAGAGCCAGGGACATGTTCCAAAGACTTTGGACCCTCGTTGTCAGCAGTACACAGGTAACATTGCGGTTTTGAGGAGCATGACGCGGCCTTGTGTCCTTTCTGCCCGCATCGCCAACAGAGGCCACTTCTATCCGGTCCCGTGCATTTTTGCCTCCGGTGACCGTAATCCAGACACCAGAAGCACCGCTGTACATCAATGCGTTGCCTGATGCGACATCTTATCCAGCCCACTCGTATCCTCCCTACATTGAGGAGTTTGCCCGCATGTTTGTGCTCTAACTCAACGACTGCCATGCGCTGTTCTCGGGCATTTGCGGCAGAAACCACTACTTTAAGCTCTCCGCTATAGTCGTTTGAGAGCTCACGGCGTACTGCGTCCTCTACCTCTGAAGCTGTTGTGAGACAGTCCATACCCAGGACCTCCAGCCGGGTCCTACTGGCAAGGATTCTGGTCTCAGCAGTCTGCCCCACAGTCTCTTTTATAGAGTTTTGCAGCGCTACTCGGTCGCCACACTGATCTAGCTCAAGGAGAACAGCGCCACCTTTGGTCTTTCGAGCCGCGCGTACCACTGTGTCCGTGTCCTCCAGGCGCACATTTGCACGAATCGCTCGGAGGATTTCGGCATATGTGGTGCCTTCTTTCGGCTTTACGACGACGGCACTCCGTCTCGCGCGTTGAGTCCTTTCCCTCTTCGCTCTTTTTCCCTGTGCCTGGATTTCCTGTGTCGCCTTACGAATTGGGGTTGAGTTCCCTTCTCCCGAAGGGATTCCCCCTTCGTTGGGCGGATCCTTGCGCGAAGAGGATTTTTTGCGCACGACCACGCTCCAGGGTGTAGAGCCTTCTTGATTCTTCAGCCGTTCCCGCGGCGTCTGCTCTGGGTTTTTGCTGCTTGGGATAGTTAAAGCGCCCATGTCCCTCTTCCGAGAAGTGGCAACAGCGGCCCCGGCTTCCTTCGCATTTTCTGTCGTCGAGGACCCGGTCCCTTTTATTTTTTGGTCACTGCGCCTATGATGCTGTATGGCGTCGATGGCCGCCTCCAACACGCTGAGACCATTTTTTATCTCCATGCTTACATTCCGTTGTTTTGCAGCAGCCTTGCGCATAGTAACCAAGGTATCCTGGATTATTCCGATCTGTGTCTCCATATCCCCCGCGCCGACATCGTGCTTCCTAATCTCGTCAGTCGCTTCATGTGTAGCTGTTTCCTCTCTCCGTTGCTGAAAATCTTTAAGGGCAGTGAACTCAGGAGGATGCGTGGCCTTGCTGCTTTTCTTGAGGGTATAAGCATATCCTTCATTCTCCTTTTCTGCCTCTAGCAAGCCCTGTGATTGCGACGACTGCCGTTTTTGTTGCTCGCTGCTAGCGTCGGGTGTCATCGGTGTACGAGTGATCACGCCTACCGCGCCAGCACTCCGCTGTGGTGAGCGCCGGATCAGCGAGCCTCGTCGGAAAGCTAGTGCGTCCGCGTCAGAGAAAACGCTTGTGGAGACCCCAACTCCCGACGATTCCCCCTCGCTCCTACATTCTTGACTACGCGCCGTCTCTGCGCTTTTTGTACTCGCTGTTTGCGGAGCTGTCAAGCTGCCTTTTCTATCTTTCTCACATCGTTTTATATTTTTGTTTGGATTGTACATTCTGTATGGGTCCCCGCTTGAAGCCGCTATCTCCGCTCGTTGTACACTCGCCCTTTTAATGTCCCCGTGGTTATCTATGCAAGCAGGGAGGCCACGCGAGGGTTGACACTGATCCTTATGGGAGTCAGTGTTCAGAGCCAGGACAGGCGCTAAACAGGAGCGATGCTCAACTGGACCTGTACGACCAACTTAATGGTGACGAACCTCGAACGTACTTCAAGCCCCGCCACGGTTTTAACGGGACGGAGGCGGCTGCAGCATTAGCCTGAAAGCCATTTCCGCAAGATGTCACTCTTACGTACTCAGGTAACAGAATACTGCAACCGTCAGCCCAAAAAACAACTAAATCAATATAATTTCCCGATCCTGTCCGACGAAGTCCATGTTCATATAAAGGCCACTCATCACATTGAGCGCAGATGCCCACCTACATGCTGTCTGGCTGCCAGTGTAGGATGTAGGATTTTTGATGATGTTGTTTGGTCCGCGGGTGGTAATTTATTTCCCACCTACCCGATATATCTATCGAGCGTTCCCCTATCCGCCACCTGAGGACGCGCCCTCTAGGGATACAACACCCCCCGAGGAGTTATTATTATTATTATTATTATTATTATTATTATTATTATTATTATTATTATTATTATTATTATTATTATTATTATTATTATTATTATTATTATTATTATTATTATTATTATTATTATTATTATTATTATTATTATTATTATTATTATTATTATTATTATTATTATGATTATTATTATTATTATTATTATTATTATTATTATTATTATTATTATTATTATTATTATTATTATTATTATTTTTTTTTTTTTTTTTTTTTTTCGCAGGAGAGGAGGTAAAAATGCGTACCGCATCTCAGGGCTGTCGTCACAAACCCCTGTATGTGCCGCTTTCAAGCACTAAAACGTCCCCCTCTTTGACGGAACCCAACTCCACCCCGGAACCGCTTTCGCATTACTTCGGGGTGGGGCTCCCATCAGATCCCACCGGACCTCCCTCGTAGTGCCTGCGTCCAGGCCCCGCTTTTCACAGCTTCGAAGCTGTGCCATCTTCGCCGCAGTGGACGCAGCACGGGTCAAGCGTACCTACTGGAGGCACCCCATACTACGCTTGCGGCGGAGTATAACTTCGACGTACTTCGCCACCAGGTCCCAGTCGTGCTCTGACCGTAACATCACGGCTATGATGTTTTCCGCAGTGATGTTTGCCGTGTAACCGATACCCACTGAGTTCTCAGTCAGCCTCCGCTCTTCGGCAAAAAACTCGCAGGCGAAGAAGGTATGCCAGACATCGTCCTCCTCGCAGTCACACAGCACGCAGCACGGTGAGCCCACCTTTCCCATCCTGTGCAGATACTTACGGAAGTATCCATGTCCAGTCAGGAACTGTGTCAGATAAAAACTCACCTCACCATGTCGTCGCCCATACCACTCGCGCACATCGCGTATGATTCTCCGAGTCCACTGTCCCCTAGTACTAGCGTCCCATCTTCGTTGCCAAGAAACAAGTGCGCCCTCACGCGCTTGCTCCGCGGCGGCCGCCCGTCCTATTGTAGAGCTTTGCAGATAGATTTCTTTCCGCTCCTGAGCAAGCAGCTCTATTGGAATACAGCCGGCCACAACAAGTGCTGCATCTGCGGACACAGTACGGTACGCCGAGCTAACCCGCAATGCCCCGCGACGCTGGACGGCGGCCATCCTTGTCTTATATTTTTTAACTCGAAGGGCGTCCGCCCATATTTCCGCACCATAGAGTAGGGCTGACTGTACGGAGACGAGCAGGAGCCTCCTCGTATGCTGCCTCGCCCCACCTACATTCGCCATTAACCGGCTCAGCGCCGCCGTCTTCTGGGCAACCCCGTCACAGACCCCGCGGATATGGTCCCAGTATGTGAGTCGGTTGTCCAACTTTACTCCTAAATATCTCGCGAACCTGCTTGTTTTCACCGGTTGGGCTCCAACCATCATAGTCAACGAAGTGGGGACTCGCCTCTTCGTAAGAATCACGATCTCCGTTTTGGCTACAGCCAACTGGAGACCGTGGTCGCCCATCCACCCGCTAACCCTGCGCATCACTTGATTAAGCACAAGTTGAGCCAGTTCAGGACTGCGTGCTGTTATGACGGCGGCGACATCATCGGCAAACGCAACAAGGAAAGCGTCAGCCGGCATTTCCAGGCGCAGCAGGCCATCGTACGTGACATTCCACAGCTCAGGCCCAAGCACCGATCCCTGTGCCACTCCAGCAGTCACCCGCCTTTGACCCGTTCCCTGTGTCGTCACGTAGAGAAGCCAGCGGTCGTTCAGATAGTCCCTCAGTATAGCCGAGAGATATGCTGGTACTCTGAAGGTCTGCTCGAGCGCGTGAAACATGTCACTCCACCCTGCCGAGTTAAACGCGTTCCTCACATCGAGGGTCACGAGGAGCACTATCGGCCTTGCCTGGTGGCATGCAGTTTCGGCCCGTTTCACAGCTTGGGTCACTTCGCTGATTGCATCAATCGCAGAGTGCCCCTTTCTAAAGCCATGCTGCCGGTTGGAGAGACCACCAGCCTGCTCAATGGCAGCCCCCAGCCGCATTTTAAGCAAGGCCTCCATCATCTTTCCCGCCGTGTTTAACATGCACAGTGGTCGATACGATGATGGAGAATTGGCATCACCTTTGCCCTTTGGGATCAAAGCCAAACGCGCCTTTTTCCAGCAAGCTGGAAATACACCCGCCCTAAGACACACGTTGTACATGTTAAGCAAGAGATCCGGACGGTTACGGGCAACGGCTTTGATGGCCTCCGCCGGCACACCGTCGGGGCCCGGAGCCTTACCAGACTTCATGCTGCGCTCTGCCGTAATTAGCTCATCCACCCCAAACAATGGAATGTCCTCCTCCCCAGCAAACGCACGAGCGTCAGATACATCGGGATGGGTCGGGAACAGGGCATCTATGATGCTCAGAACTTTTCTCTGTTCCAAGTCTGGTGCGGGCGAGCAGAGCTTACCCATCACCAGCTTATAGCCCTTACCCCATGGGTCCTGCTCTACCCCGTCGCAAAGCTCCTTCCAGCAGCGCACCTTGCTTTCTCGGATAGCCTTGCCCAATGCCTTTTTAGCGGCTTTATAAGCTGCCACCTTCTCCGTCATCTGCGTTCGGCCAGCGGCACGTTGCGCCAGTCGGCGCATTTTGTGGCAAAATCTCCGGAGTTCGTCTATTTGGTCATTCCACCAGTACACCTGTGTCTTACCTCTCCACGGCCTCTTTCGGGGCATGGACGCATTGCAGGCGCCTCGAATCACATTCATGCTAGACTCCACGAAGGAGTCCACTACGCCCGCCTCGCAGGCATTTCTAGGGAGCGTTGGGATGTGCCGAGCCCCCTCAATCAGGCCTGCAACAAATTTGCTCTCATCCATTCTGGTGGCGTTCCAGCCGAGTGGTCGATGTACTCGTACAGGTACCTGTTTTTGCCCTGCGTCTATAAGCCGGAAGGTTATGTACTGGTGGTCGCTTCCTGTAAGGTCCTCCATCACCCTCCAGTTCACCGCCCTTCGGGCTAGAGTCTCCGACACCAAGGTAAGGTCTGGAATCGAGTACCCAAAGCCGGGCCGGCGGTATGTCGGGGTTGTACCTTCATTAAGGACAACTAGTCCCAGCCGGGCTGCCATCTCCAATAAAAACCGGCCTCTTGCGTTGGTTTGTGGCATACCCCACTCTATGGCTCGCGCATTAAAGTCCCCAGCAATCACGAGGCCGCCAGTAATGCAGCGCAGGTCGTCCTCCAGGGCTTCAATTTTAGACCTGTACACACCCATGGCGTCGTTGGGAGAGAAGTAACAGCTCACGAAAGTGGCCGACTCTGTTTTTGCCCAGACATAACTACCTCCAGCCCCGCTGCTCGTGATCTGTATACTGGGATCCGCAACCCAGAGAGCCGCCGCGCCAGAGTCATCCACCAGCCAGTGCTTCCTGATTCGGTAAGGCTCGCTGATGACCGCCATGCCCACCCCGTATTCATGGATGAATTGAGATAGCAGTTCATCAGCGACCCGACTACCGTTCAGATTACCCTGTAGGACGGTAATCATTGTCTCCGTCCTTTCGCGTTGTCCAGGGCCACCCGAAACGCTTTGCAGGCTCCAGAGCCAGGGACATGTTCCAAAGACTTTGGACCCTCGTTGTCAGCAGTACACAGGTAACATTGCGGTTTTGAGGAGCATGACGCGGCCTTGTGTCCTTTCTGCCCGCATCGCCAACAGAGGCCACTTCTATCCGGTCCCGTGCATTTTTGCCTCCGGTGACCGTAATCCAGACACCTGAAGCACCGCTGTACATCAATGCGTTGCCTGATGCGACATCTTATCCAGCCCACTCGTATCCTCCCTACATTGAGGAGTTTGCCCGCATGTTTGTGCTCTAACTCAACGACTGCCATGCGCTGTTCTCGGGCATTTGCGGCAGAAACCACTACTTTAAGCTCTCCGCTATAGTCGTTTGAGAGCTCACGGCGTACTGCGTCCTCTACCTCTGAAGCTGTTGTGAGACAGTCCATACCCAGGACCTCCAGCCGGGTCCTACTGGCAAGGATTCTGGTCTCAGCAGTCTGCCCCACAGTCTCTTTTATAGAGTTTTGCAGCGCTACTCGGTCGCCACACTGATCTAGCTCAAGGAGAACAGCGCCACCTTTGGTCTTTCGAGCCGCGCGTACCACTGTGTCCGTGTCCTCCAGGCGCACATTTGCACGAATCGCTCGGAGGATTTCGGCATATGTGGTGCCTTCTTTCGGCTTTACGACGACGGCACTCCGTCTCGCGCGTTGAGTCCTTTCCCTCTTCGCTCTTTTTCCCTGTGCCTGGATTTCCTGTGTCGCCTTACGAATTGGGGTTGAGTCCCCTTCTCCCAAAGGGATTCCCCCTTCGTTGGGCGGATCCTTGCGCGAAGAGGATTTTTTGCGCACGACCACGCTCCAGGGTGTAGAGCCTTCTTGATTCTTCAGCCGTTCCCGCGGCGTCTGCTCTGGGTTTTTGCTGCTTGGGATAGTTAAAGCGCCCATGTCCCTCTTCCGAGAAGTGGCAACAGCGGCCCCGGCTTCCTTCGCATTTTCTGTCGTCGAGGACCCGGTCCCTTTTATTTTTTGGTCACTGCGCCTATGATGCTGTATGGCGTCGATGGCCGCCTCCAACACGCTGAGACCATTTTTTATCTCCATGCTTACATTCCGTTGTTTTGCAGCAGCCTTGCGCATAGTAACCAAGGTATCCTGGATTATTCCGATCTGTGTCTCCATATCCCCCGCGCCGACATCGTGCTTTCTAATCTCGTCAGTCGCTTCATGTGTAGCTGTTTCCTCTCTCCGTTGCTGAAAATCTTTAAGGGCAGTGAACTCAGGAGGATGCGTGGCCTTGCTGCTTTTCTTGAGGGTATAAGCATATCCTTCATTCTCCTTTTCTGCCTCTAGCAAGCCCTGTGATTGCGACGACTGCCGTTTTTGTTGCTCGCTGCCAGCGTCGGGTGTCATCGGTGTACGAGTGATCACGCTTACCGCGCCAGCACTCCGCTGTGGTGAGCGCCGGATCAGCGAGCCTCGTCGGAAAGCTAGTGCGTCCGCGTCAGAGAAAACGCTTGTGGGGACCCCAACTCCCGACAATTCCCCCTCGCTCCTACATTCTTGACTACGCGCCATCTCTGCGCTTTTTGTACTCGCTGTTTGCGGAGCTGTCAAGCTGCCTTTTCTATCTTTCTCACATCGTTTTATATTTTTGTTTGGATTGTACATTCTGTATGGGTCCCCGCTTGAAGCCGCTATCTCCGCTCGTTGTACACTCGCCCTTTTAATGTCCCCGTGGTTATCTATGCAAGCAGGGAGGCCACGCGAGGGTTGACACTGATCCTTATGGGAGTCAGTGTTCAGAGCCAGGACAGGCGCTAAACAGGAGCGATGCTCAACTGGACCTGTACGACCAACTTAATGGTGACGAACCTCGAACGTACTTCAAGCCCCGCCACGGTTTTAACGGGACGGAGGCGGCTGCAGCATTAGCCTGGAAGCCATTTCCGCAAGATGTCACTCTTACGTACTCAGGTAACAGAATACTGCAACCGTCAGCCCAAAAAACAACTAAATCAATATAATTTCCCGATCCTGTCCGACGAAGTCCATGTTCATATAAAGGCCACTCATCACATTGAGCGCAGATGCCCACCTACATGCTGTCTGGCTGCCAGTGTAGGATGTAGGATTTTTGATGATGTTGTTTGGTCCGCGGGTGGTAATTTATTT
Source organism: Sicus ferrugineus (assembly GCA_922984085.1). Lineage (NCBI taxonomy): Eukaryota > Metazoa > Arthropoda > Insecta > Diptera > Conopidae > Sicus > Sicus ferrugineus. Next base: position 18,535,298 of record OV277348.1, read on the forward strand.
CCCACCTACCCGATATATCTATCGAGCGTTCCCCTATCCGCCACCTGAGGACGCGCCCTCTAGGGATACAACACCCCCCCTATTATTAGTTATTAGGAGTTATTATTATTATTATTATTATTATTATTATTATTATTATTATTATTATTATTATTATTATTATTATTATTATTATTATTATTATTATTATTATTATTATTATTATTATTATTATTATTATTATTATTATTATTATTATTATTATTATTATTATTATTATTATTATTATTATTATTATTATTATTATTATTATTATTATTATTATTATTATTATTATTATTTTTTTTTTTTTTTTTTTTTTTTTTTTCGCAGGAGAGGAGGTAAAAATGCGTACCTCATCTCAGGGCTGTCGTCACAAACCCCTGTATGTGCCGCTTTCAAGCACTAAAACGTCCCCCTCTTTGACGGAACCCGACTCCACCCCGGAACCGCTTTCGCATTACTTCGGGGTGGGGCTCCCATCAGATCCCACCGGACCTCCCTCGTAGTGCCTGCGTCCAGGCCCCGCTTTTCACAGCTTCGAAGCTGTGCCATCTTCGCCGCACTGGACGCAGCACGGGTCAAGCGTACCTACTGGAGGCACCCCATACTACGCTTGCGGCGGAGTATAACTTCGACGTACTTCGCCACCAGGTCCCAGTCGTACTCTGACCGTAACATCACGGCTATGATGTTTTCCGCAGTGATGTTTGCCGTGTAACCGATACCCACTGAGTTCTCAGTCAGCCTCCGCTCTTCGGCAAAAAACTCGCAGGCGAAGAAGGTATGCCAGACATCGTCCTCCTCGCAGTCACACAGCACGCAGCACGGTGAGCCTACCTTTCCCATCCTGTGCAGATACTTACGGAAGTATCCATGTCCAGTCAGGAACTGTGTCAGGTAAAAACTCACCTCACCATGTCGTCGCCCATACCACTCGCGCACATCGCGTATGATTCTCCGAGTCCACTGTCCCCTAGTACTAGCGTCCCATCTTCGTTGCCAAGAAATAAGTGCGCCCTCACGCGCTTGCTCCGCGGCGGCCGCCCGTCCTATTGTAGAGCTTTGCAGATAGATTTCTTTCCGCTCCTGAGCAAGCAGCTCTATTGGAATACAGCCGGCCACAACAAGTGCTGCATCTGCGGACACAGTACGGTACGCCGAGCTAACCCGCAATGCCCCGCGACGCTGGACGGCGGCCATCCTTGTCTTATATTTTTTAACTCGAAGGGCGTCCGCCCATATTTCCGCACCATAGAGTAGGGCTGACTGTACGGAGACGAGCAGGAGCCTCCTCGTATGCTGCCTCGCCCCACCTACATTCGCCATTAACCGGCTCAGCGCCGCCGTCTTCTGGGCAACCCCGTCACAGACCCCGCGGATATGGTCCCAGTATGTGAGTCGGTTGTCCAACTTTACTCCTAAATATCTCGCGAACCTGCTTGTTTTCACCGGTTGGGCTCCAACCATCATAGTCAACGAAGTGGGGACTCGCCTCTTCGTAAGAATCACGATCTCCGTTTTGGCTACAGCCAACTGGAGACCGTGGTCGCCCATCCACCCGCTAACCCTGCGCATCACTTGATTAAGCACAAGTTGAGCCAGTTCAGGACTGCGTGCTGTTATGACGGCGGCGACATCATCGGCAAACGCAACAAGGAAAGCGTCAGCCGGCATTTCCAGGCGCAGCAGGCCATCGTACGTGACATTCCACAGCTCAGGCCCAAGCACCGATCCCTGTGCCACTCCAGCAGTCACCCGCCTTTGACCCGTTCCCTGTGTCGTCACGTAGAGAAGCCAGCGGTCGTTCAGATAGTCCCTCAGTATAGCCGAGAGATATGCTGGTACTCTGAAGGTCTGCTCGAGCGCGTGAAACATGTCACTCCACCCTGCCGAGTTAAACGCGTTCCTCACATCGAGGGTCACGAGGAGCACTATCGGCCTTGCCTGGTGGCATGCAGTTTCGGCCCGTTTCACAGCTTGGGTCACTTCGCTGATTGCATCAATCGCAGAGTGCCCCTTTCTAAAGCCATGCTGCCGGTTGGAGAGACCACCAGCCTGCTCAATGGCAGCCCCCAGCCGCATTTTAAGCAAGGCCTCCATCATCTTTCCCGCCGTGTTTAACATGCACAGTGGTCGATACGATGATGGAGAATTGGCATCACCTTTGCCCTTTGGGATCAAAGCCAAACGCGCCTTTTTCCAGCAAGCTGGAAATACACCCGCCCTAAGACACACGTTGTACATGTTAAGCAAGAGATCCGGACGGTTACGGGCAACGGCTTTAATGGCCTCCGCCGGCACACCGTCGGGGCCCGGAGCCTTACCAGACTTCATGCTGCGCTCTGCCGTAATTAGCTCATCCACCCCAAACAATGGAATGTCCTCCTCCCCAGCAAACGCACGAGCGTCAGATACATCGGGATGGGTCGGGAACAGGGCATCTATGATGCTCAGAACTTTTCTCTGTTCCAAGTCTGGTGCGGGCGAGCAGAGCTTACCCATCACCAGCTTATAGCCCTTACCCCATGGGTCCTGCTCTACCCCGTCGCAAAGCTCCTTCCAGCAGCGCACCTTGCTTTCTCGGATAGCCTTGCCCAATGCCTTTTTAGCGACTTTATAAGCTGCCACCTTCTCCGTCATCTGCGTTCGGCCAGCGGCACGTTGCGCCAGTCGGCGCATTTTGTGGCAAAATCTCCGGAGTTCGTCTATTTGGTCATTCCACCAGTACACCTGTGTCTTACCTCTCCACGGCCTCTTTCGGGGCATGGACGCATTGCAGGCGCCTCGAATCACATTCATGCTAGACTCCACGAAGGAGTCCACTACGCCCGCCTCGCAGGCATTTCTAGGGAGCGTTGGGATGTGCCGAGCCCCCTCAATCAGGCCTGCAACAAATTTGCTCTCATCCATTCTGGTGGCGTTCCAGCCGAGTGGTCGATGTACTCGTACAGGTACCTGTTTTTGCCCTGCGTCCATAAGCCGGAAGGTTATGTACTGGTGGTCGCTTCCTGTAAGGTCCTCCATCACCCTCCAGTTCACCGTCCTTCGGGCTAGAGTCTCCGACACCAAGGTAAGGTCTGGAATCGAGTACCCAAAGCCGGGCCGGCGGTATGTCGGGGTTGTACCTTCATTAAGGACAACTAGTCCCAGCCGGGCTGCCATCTCCAATAAAAACCGGCCTCTTGCGTTGGTTTGTGGCATACCCCACTCTATGGCTCGCGCATCAAAGTCCCCAGCAATCACGAGGCCGCCAGTAATGCAGCGCAGGTCGTCCTCCAGGGCTTCAATTTTAGACCTGTACACACCCATGGCGTCGTTGGGAGAGAAGTAACAGCTCACGAAAGTGGCCGACTCTGTTTTTGCCCAGACATAACTACCTCCAGCCCCGCTGCTCGTGATCTGTATACTGGGATCCGCAACCCAGAGAGCCGCCGCGCCAGAGTCATCCACCAGCCAGTGCTTCCTGATTCGGTAAGGCTCGCTGATGACCGCCATGCCCACCCCGTATTCATGGATGAATTGAGATAGCAGTTCATCAGCGACCCGACTACCGTTCAGATTACCCTGTAGGACGGTAATCATTGTCTCCGTCCTTTCGCGTTGTCCAGGGCCACCCGAAACGCTTTGCAGGCTCCAGAGCCAGGGACATGTTCCAAAGACTTTGGACCCTCGTTGTCAGCAGTACACAGGTAACATTGCGGTTTTGAGGAGCATGACGCGGCCTTGTGTCCTTTCTGCCCGCATCGCCAACAGAGGCCACTTCTATCCGGTCCCGTGCATTTTTGCCTCCGGTGACCGTAATCCAGACACCTGAAGCACCGCTGTACATCAATGCGTTGCCTGATGCGACATCTTATCCAGCCCACTCGTATCCTCCCTACATTGAGGAGTTTGCCCGCATGTTTGTGCTCTAACTCAACGACTGCCATGCGCTGTTCTCGGGCATTTGTGGCAGAAACCACTACTTTAAGCTCTCCGCTATAGTCGTTTGAGAGCTCACGGCGTACTGCGTCCTCTACCTCTGAAGCTGTTGTGAGACAGTCCATACCCAGGACCTCCAGCCGGGTCCTACTGGCAAGGATTCTGGTCTCAGCAGTCTGCCCCACAGTCTCTTTTATAGAGTTTTGCAGCGCTACTCGGTCGCCACACTGATCTAGCTCAAGGAGAACAGCGCCACCTTTGGTCTTTCGAGCCGCGCGTACCACTGTGTCCGTGTCCTCCAGGCGCACATTTGCACGAATCGCTCGGAGGATTTCGGCATATGTGGTGCCTTCTTTCGGCTTTACGACGACGGCACTCCGTCTCGCGCGTTGAGTCCTTTCCCTCTTCGCTCTTTTTCCCTGTGCCTGGATTTCCTGTGTCGCCTTACGAATTGGGGTTGAGTCCCCTTCTCCCGAAGGGATTCCCCCTTCGTTGGGCGGATCCTTGCGCGAAGAGGATTTTTTGCGCACGACCACGCTCCAGGGTATAGAGCCTTCTTGATTCTTCAGCCGTTCCCGCGGCGTCTGCTCTGGGTTTTTGCTGCTTGGGATAGTTAAAGCGCCCATGTCCCTCTTCCGAGAAGTGGCAACAGCGGCCCCGGCTTCCTTCGCATTTTCTGTCGTCGAGGACCCGGTCCCTTTTATTTTTTGGTCACTGCGCCTATGATGCTGTATGGCGTCGATGGCCGCCTCCAACACGCTGAGACCATTTTTTATCTCCATATTATTATTATTATTATTATTATTATTATTATTATTATTATTATTATTATTATTATTATTATTATTATTATTATTATTATTATTATTATTATTATTATTATTATTATTATTATTATTATTATTATTATTATTATTTTTTTTTTTTTTTTTTTTTTTTTTCGCAGGAGAGGAGGTAAAAATGCGTACCGCATCTCAGGGCTGTCGTCACAAACCCCTGTATGTGCCGCTTTCAAGCACTAAAACGTCCCCCTCTTTGACGGAACCCAACTCCACCCCGGAACCGCTTTCGCATTACTTCGGGGTGGGGCTCCCATCAGATCCCACCGGACCTCCCTCGTAGTGCCTGCGTCCAGGCCCCGCTTTTCACAGCTTCGAAGCTGTGCCATCTTCGCCGCAGTGGACGCAGCACGGGTCAAGCGTACCTACTGGAGGCACCCCATACTACGCTTGCGGCGGAGTATAACTTCGACGTACTTCGCCACCAGGTCCCAGTCGTGCTCTGACCGTAACATCACGGCTATGATGTTTTCCGCAGTGATGTTTGCCGTGTAACCGATACCCACTGAGTTCTCAGTCAGCCTCCGCTCTTCGGCAAAAAACTCGCAGGCGAAGAAGGTATGCCAGACATCGTCCTCCTCGCAGTCACACAGCACGCAGCACGGTGAGCCCACCTTTCCCATCCTGTGCAGATACTTACGGAAGTATCCATGTCCAGTCAGGAACTGTGTCAGATAAAAACTCACCTCACCATGTCGTCGCCCATACCACTCGCGCACATCGCGTATGATTCTCCGAGTCCACTGTCCCCTAGTACTAGCGTCCCATCTTCGTTGCCAAGAAACAAGTGCGCCCTCACGCGCTTGCTCCGCGGCGGCCGCCCGTCCTATTGTAGAGCTTTGCAGATAGATTTCTTTCCGCTCCTGAGCAAGCAGCTCTATTGGAATACAGCCGGCCACAACAAGTGCTGCATCTGCGGACACAGTACGGTACGCCGAGCTAACCCGCAATGCCCCGCGACGCTGGACGGCGGCCATCCTTGTCTTATATTTTTTAACTCGAAGGGCGTCCGCCCATATTTCCGCACCATAGAGTAGGGCTGACTGTACGGAGACGAGCAGGAGCCTCCTCGTATGCTGCCTCGCCCCACCTACATTCGCCATTAACCGGCTCAGCGCCGCCGTCTTCTGGGCAACCCCGTCACAGACCCCGCGGATATGGTCCCAGTATGTGAGTCGGTTGTCCAACTTTACTCCTAAATATCTCGCGAACCTGCTTGTTTTCACCGGTTGGGCTCCAACCATCATAGTCAACGAAGTGGGGACTCGCCTCTTCGTAAGAATCACGATCTCCGTTTTGGCTACAGCCAACTGGAGACCGTGGTCGCCCATCCACCCGCTAACCCTGCGCATCACTTGATTAAGCACAAGTTGAGCCAGTTCAGGACTGCGTGCTGTTATGACGGCGGCGACATCATCGGCAAACGCAACAAGGAAAGCGTCAGCCGGCATTTCCAGGCGCAGCAGGCCATCGTACGTGACATTCCACAGCTCAGGCCCAAGCACCGATCCCTGTGCCACTCCAGCAGTCACCCGCCTTTGACCCGTTCCCTGTGTCGTCACGTAGAGAAGCCAGCGGTCGTTCAGATAGTCCCTCAGTATAGCCGAGAGATATGCTGGTACTCTGAAGGTCTGCTCGAGCGCGTGAAACATGTCACTCCACCCTGCCGAGTTAAACGCGTTCCTCACATCGAGGGTCACGAGGAGCACTATCGGCCTTGCCTGGTGGCATGCAGTTTCGGCCCGTTTCACAGCTTGGGTCACTTCGCTGATTGCATCAATCGCAGAGTGCCCCTTTCTAAAGCCATGCTGCCGGTTGGAGAGACCACCAGCCTGCTCAATGGCAGCCCCCAGCCGCATTTTAAGCAAGGCCTCCATCATCTTTCCCGCCGTGTTTAACATGCACAGTGGTCGATACGATGATGGAGAATTGGCATCACCTTTGCCCTTTGGGATGAAAGCCAAACGCGCCTTTTTCCAGCAAGCTGGAAATACACCCGCCCTAAGACACACGTTGTACATGTTAAGCAAGAGATCCGGACGGTTACGGGCAACGGCTTTGATGGCCTCCGCCGGCACACCGTCGGGGCCCGGAGCCTTACCAGACTTCATGCTGCGCTCTGCCGTAATTAGCTCATCCACCCCAAACAATGGAATGTCCTCCTCCCCAGCAAACGCACGAGCGTCAGATACATCGGGATGGGTCGGGAACAGGGCATCTATGATGCTCAGAACTTTTCTCTGTTCCAAGTCTGGTGCGGGCGAGCAGAGCTTACCCATCACCAGCTTATAGCCCTTACCCCATGGGTCCTGCTCTACCCCGTCGCAAAGCTCCTTCCAGCAGCGCACCTTGCTTTCTCGGATAGCCTTGCCCAATGCCTTTTTAGCGGCTTTATAAGCTGCCACCTTCTCCGTCATCTGCGTTCGGCCAGCGGCACGTTGCGCCAGTCGGCGCATTTTGTGGCAAAATCTCCGGAGTTCGTCTATTTGGTCATTCCACCAGTACACCTGTGTCTTACCTCTCCACGGCCTCTTTCGGGGCATGGACGCATTGCAGGCGCCTCGAATCACATTCATGCTAGACTCCACGAAGGAGTCCACTACGCCCGCCTCGCAGGCATTTCTAGGGAGCGTTGGGATGTGCCGAGCCCCCTCAATCAGGCCTGCAACAAATTTGCTCTCATCCATTCTGGTGGCGTTCCAGCCGAGTGGTCGATGTACTCGTACAGGTACCTGTTTTTGCCCTGCGTCCATAAGCCGGAAGGTTATGTACTGGTGGTCGCTTCCTGTAAGGTCCTCCATCACCCTCCAGTTCACCGTCCTTCGGGCTAGAGTCTCCGACACCAAGGTAAGGTCTGGAATCGAGTACCCAAAGCCGGGCCGGCGGTATGTCGGGGTTGTACCTTCATTAAGGACAACTAGTCCCAGCCGGGCTGCCATCTCCAATAAAAACCGGCCTCTTGCGTTGGTTTGTGGCATACCCCACTCTATGGCTCGCGCATTAAAGTCCCCAGCAATCACGAGGCCGCCAGTAATGCAGCGCAGGTCGTCCTCCAGGGCTTCAATTTTAGACCTGTACACACCCATGGCGTCGTTGGGAGAGAAGTAACAGCTCACGAAAGTGGCCGACTCTGTTTTTGCCCAGACATAACTACCTCCAGCCCCGCTGCTCGTGATCTGTATACTGGGATCCGCAACCCAGAGAGCCGCCGCGCCAGAGTCATCCACCAGCCAGTGCTTCCCGATTCGGTAAGGCTCGCTGATGACCGCCATGCCCACCCCGTATTCATGGATGAATTGAGATAGCAGTTCATCAGCGACCCGACTACCGTTCAGATTACCCTGTAGGACGGTAATCATTGTCTCCGTCCTTTCGCGTTGTCCAGGGCCACCCGAAACGCTTTGCAGGCTCCAGAGCCAGGGACATGTTCCAAAGACTTTGGACCCTCGTTGTCAGCAGTACACAGGTAACATTGCGGTTTTGAGGAGCATGACGCGGCCTTGTGTCCTTTCTGCCCGCATCGCCAACAGAGGCCACTTCTATCCGGTCCCGTGCATTTTTGCCTCCGGTGACCGTAATCCAGACACCTGAAGCACCGCTGTACATCAATGCGTTGCCTGATGCGACAACTTATCCAGCCCACTCGTATCCTCCCTACATTGAGGAGTTTGCCCGCATGTTTGTGCTCTAACTCAACGACTGCCATGCGCTGTTCTCGGGCATTTGCGGCAGAAACCACTACTTTAAGCTCTCCGCTATAGTCGTTTGAGAGCTCACGGCGTACTGCGTCCTCTACCTCTGAAGCTGTTGTGAGACAGTCCATACCCAGGACCTCCAGCCGGGTCCTACTGGCAAGGATTCTGGTCTCAGCAGTCTGCCCCACAGTCTCTTTTATAGAGTTTTGCAGCGCTACTCGGTCGCCACACTGATCTAGCTCAAGGAGAACAGCGCCACCTTTGGTCTTTCGAGCCGCGCGTACCACTGTGTCCGTGTCCTCCAGGCGCACATTTGCACGAATCGCTCGGAGGATTTCGGCGTATGTGGTGCCTTCTTTCGGCTTTACGACGACGGCACTCCGTCTCGCGCGTTGAGTCCTTTCCCTCTTCGCTCTTTTTCCCTGTGCCTGGATTTCCTGTGTCGCCTTACGAATTGGGGTTGAGTCCCCTTCTCCCGAAGGGATACCCCCTTCGTTGGGCGGATCCTTGCGCGAAGAGGATTTTTTGCGCACGACCACGCTCCAGGGTGTAGAGCCTTCTTGATTCTTCAGCCGTTCCCGCGGCGTCTGCTCTGGGTTTTTGCTGCTTGGGATAGTTAAAGCGCCCATGTCCCTCTTCCGAGAAGTGGCAACAGCGGCCCCGGCTTCCTTCGCATTTTCTGTCGTCGAGGACCCGGTCCCTTTTATTTTTTGGTCACTGCGCCTATGATGCTGTATGGCGTCGATGGCCACCTCCAACACGCTGAGACCATTTTTTATCTCCATGCTTACATTCCGTTGTTTTGCAGCAGCCTTGCGCATAGTAACCAAGGTATCCTGGATTATTCCGATCTGTGTCTCCATATCCCCCGCGCCGACATCGTGCTTCCTAATCTCGTCAGTCGCTTCATGTGTAGCTGTTTCCTCTCTCCGTTGCTGAAAATCTTTAAGGGCAGTGAACTCAGGAGGATGCGTGGCCTTGCTGCTTTTCTTGAGGGTATAAGCATATCCTTCATTCTCCTTTTCTGCCTCTAGCAAGCCCTGTGATTGCGACGACTGCCGTTTTTGTTGCTCGCTGCCAGCGTCGGGTGTCATCGGTGTACGAGTGATCACGCTTACCGCGCCAGCACTCCGCTGTGGTGAGCGCCGGATCAGCGAGCCTCGTCGGAAAGCTAGTGCGTCCGCGTCAGAGAAAACGCTTGTGGGGACCCCAACTCCCGACAATTCCCCCTCGCTCCTACATTCTTGACTACGCGCCATCTCTGCGCTTTTTGTACTCGCTGTTTGCGGAGCTGTCAAGCTGCCTTTTCTATCTTTCTCACATCGTTTTATATTTTTGTTTGGATTGTACATTCTGTATGGGTCCCCGCTTGAAGCCGCTATCTCCGCTCGTTGTACACTCGCCCTTTTAATGTCCCCGTGGTTATCTATGCAAGCAGGGAGGCCACGCGAGGGTTGACACTGATCCTTATGGGAGTCAGTGTTCAGAGCCAGGACAGGCGCTAAACAGGAGCGATGCTCAACTGGACCTGTACGACCAACTTAATGGTGACGAACCTCGAACGTACTTCAAGCCCCGCCACGGTTTTAACGGGACGGAGGCGGCTGCAGCATTAGCCTGAAAGCCATTTCCGCAAGATGTCACTCTTACGTACTCAGGTAACAGAGTACTGCAACCGTCAGCCCAAAAAACAACTAAATCAATATAATTTCCCGATCCTGTCCGACGAAGTCCATGTTCATATAAAGGCCGCTCATCACATTGAGCGCAGATGCCCACCTACATGCTGTCTGGCTGCCAGTGTAGGATGTAGGATTTTTGATGATGTTGTTTGGTCCGCGGGTGGTAATTTATTTCCCACCTACCCGATATATCTATCGAGCGTTCCCCTATCCGCCACCTGGGGACGCGCCCTCTAGGGATACAACACCCCCCGAGGGATTATTATTCTTATTATTATTATTATTATTATTATTATTATTATTATTATTATTATTATTATTATTATTATTATTATTATTATTATTATTATTATTATTATTATTATTATTATTTTATTTCTCGATTTTACGGCTATATACTATACATTAAATTTTCAAAACCTAAGTTTAACATAAAAATATAACGATTCTAACTTAAAAATTTGCGAATTATATGACATGTGTCTAGTATAATTGATTTTTGTGCTCTTGCAATAAATTGTTCATTGATGTTGAGATCTCGCAGGTGTTTTTTGAGATTTTTTTTCCACAAGTCCTGTTGCACTGAGGGTTAGTGGTATTGTCTTGACCGTACGTAAATTCCATTGGATTTTAATGCCCATCGCTAAGTCCTCGTATTTCCTTCTTTTTTCATCATAAGATTTTCCGATGTTATGGTTATTAGGGACCGCGAAATCAATCAGTACTGCAGTCCTGTCTCTCTTGTTTAGTATCGTCACATCGGGTCGGTTGTGCTCAACGCGTTTGGCAGTGCGGAGCGTTCGGTCATAGAGAATCTTGACCGTATCATTCTCCATCGCGGCTTCTGGTTCATACCGGTAGTAAGGCTCCTGTATGAGCCCAAAGTTTTGACACAATCTTTGATGGAAAAGTTTAGCGATGTTGTTATGTCTTTTGAGATAATCTGTTAGTACCATGCCTGTGCATCTCGATATGATATGCTCAATTGTTTCATTAGGTTTCCCGCATCTTCGGCAAATATCTTGAACTGTATTGTCCTTCATTATAAATCTTATGTAGTTTCGGGTAGCGATGACTCCATCGTGAATGGCAATAATGAAACCTCTGGTTTCGGAAAACAACTCTCCTGGCTGTAGCAATAAGTTTGACGTTTCAGTGTCACCATTTTCACTATTCAGTGCTTGATAGTGTTTCCCGTGCAAAGGGTTTGCTGCCCAAGCACGCCTTCTCCCATCCATGCTGGGTGGTTGTATATGAGGCTGGTTCTTTAAGTTTAATGGTGTTAGGTTGTCATCAGCTTCTATAATTGCTTTTGCCAGATTTGAGCTACGGCTTTTCTCAGCAAAGTACTGCCTTAGTGATATTATTTGCTTCGCATGCATGTTAAGAAGATCTATGAGTCCTCTCCCTCCCTCTCGTCAGGGCATCGTCATCCTCTCTACGCATGATCTTGGGTGGTGGAGGTTGTATTGGGCCAAGGATTTTCCTTTGTAGGTCTTCGAGATCTGTTATGAACCATTTGATAATACCAAAACTATAAGTTAGCACAGGTATCGCATAGGTGTTTATCGCCTTGATTAGGTTTCTTCCATTTAATTGAGATTTTCCAATTTTATGTTTTATACGTATTATTATTGTTATTATTACTATTATTACTATTAATGTATTATTAATGTTATTATTATTAATATTAAGTAGTATATATTTGTACCTTCTGGGACAATGGCACCTCCCGTGTATTTCGGAGGAGGCACCTCCAAAGGGGCGCTGTGTGTGTAAGAGTGAAACGGTGGGCGTAGCGTGTGTAAGAGTGAGAAAGAAGATGTGAGTGGCAAACGGAGTTGCCAGATTGAGGGATTTTGTCATGTGATTTTTAGTAAGGATTTTTTGTAGGGATTTGGGGATTTTTTCTGGGAATTTGGAGACTTTCCGTGGAATTTTCCGGGATTTTCCGGGATTTCCAGGTGGCAACCCTGGCGGCTGGAGCTGAGGATTGAAGGTTGGAAGCTGAGGGCGGCAGCTGGCGCTCGCTCGGTCGGACTGACGGTCGGTTGGGAGATGGTGTGGATGCTCGGAGAGGAAGGGGAGCGACGTGCGTTATGATCTGTGAGTATTGGGAGACCATAAGTAGCAAGACTGAGTGTGAATAATGGTGGTCCTTGTTCGTTTTGTTTATTGGAGAAGGCGAACTGCAGCTTGTGTCGCGCATAGGTTTGGTGGGTGATGTTATTTTTTAGGAAATTTAGGAAGTATGCTGTTAATTTGTTATTGTTGTTGTTGTTGTTGTTGTTGTTGTGACTTTTGTTTTGATCGTTTTGTTTATGAGAAGAGGCAAACTCTGCCTTGTGTCGCATAGGGTTAGTTAGTTGGTTGGTCAGTGGAGTTATTTTAGAAAATTTAGGAAGTATGCTGTTGTAGTTGTTGTTGTTGCTTATTTAATTGCTTAACTTTTTAGACGCTGTCGCAGAAGTGTAGTGAAACCTAATGTAATGTAACATAAAGTGAACAGATCGAACTGCGGACTTGCGTGCATGGTCTGTAGCGCGGAAATGCTATTTTGCAGAAATTTTAAGCTCGCATTATTCCTGTTGTTATACCCTAACCTACCCTATAGAAAAGTATTTATATTATTGCTTAGCGTAACCCCCTGAATCGATTTAATTCTGTCCGTCCGTCTGTCTGTCTGTCTGTCTGTCTGTCTGCCTGTCTGTTGAAATCACGATTACGGGAGAACGAAATGAGATATCGCGATGAAATTCGGCACAAATATTCTTTGTTATGTAGGGATGTTTGGGATTGAAAATGGGCGAGATCAGTAAACAGCCACGCCTACTTAACATAAGGAATTTAAAGGCACCTCGCTTCAAAAAATGTTATAATCTGAGATATTAAGGGATAATTTTATTCCGGAATATATAGAGCCTTTTCTAAAAGTTTTACAAAAAATGAGCGTGCCACGCCCACTAATATCAAGGTGGAAATATCTCATGAACGGTATAAGATATTGTGATGCAATTTTGCCACAATGTATCCGGTAGGATTACCAATAACCTTGCCAAAAATGGGCGTGGTCAGCCCACTTATACAAAAGTTGTCAATATTCCATAAACCGTTCAAAATATTAATACGTAATTCTAACTAGCAGAATCTAGAGACATTAAAAAATATTTGCCCGAAATGGGCGTGGTGCGCCCACATATACGAAAGTTGTTAAGTGGCGAAATTATAATTTTTTCAGTTACTCGAGTGTAGGGTGTTTTGATTTCGGCCAGGCCGAAGACAATACTTTTACTTGTTTTTAATTAGGATCAAACTGTGGCTTGACTTGTGAAAAATAAGGACCATTCGTTGACTCCGGCAGTGCAATAATAAAATAAGCAAAAATAGCAGTTCTTTAGGAAGCTTCGCAGCACTTGCCGGAGTATGTAGAATGCGAAAAGTTCCCTTTCCCTTCTGCTCCCTCTGTCAACCATTCCATCAGTAGCCAATAATGGAAAAAGAGATTGATCTCTTAAGGGCTACTGCTAGATTCTGATATATATAAAAAAAAAAAACTTCAATTTTGAAAATAAATAATGTAAACATTTCCGAAGAATACGATGAAATGAGAGTTTAAGCTAGGGAAAAGCAACTGAAAATTTCAACAGAAATTCATTCATCATCCAACACTGGTGATAACAAAAATGGAAATAATCCACCACAATGTAAGTAGTTCTTTCAGTTAATTGTAATTAATCTATTTATAACTTTTTATTCTTCATTTTCTAGACTGACTGGAGGTTTGTTAGCGAAGTACTAAATTTTTTGTCCCACGCCGAATACATGGCGGTATAAGGTAAATATATAGTATAATAATATAATCTGAATTATAAAAAAGTCAAATAGAAATAATATGAAAAAAAAACAAGTAAGAGTGTTGTCTTCGGCCTGGCCGAAATCTAAATACCCTACGCCCGAGTAACTGAAAAAATTATAATTTCGCCACTTAACTTTTGTGTAAGTGCCACTTCGGGCAAATGTTTTTGTAATGTCTCTAGATACTGCTAGATAGAATTACAAACGTATTAATATTTTGAACCAGTTATGGGATATTGACAACTTCTGTATAAGTTGGCAGACCACGCCTAGTTTTTGTATACAAATTGGTAATACCTGTAGATACCTCGCGATACATCGTGGCAAAACGACTCAAAATTTTGACAAACTCTCCCCGTTCCCAGCATAAACACTGGGAACAGTTTACTTATAGCGAAGATCCCCAACACCAGCATGCAACAAACGTATACATATCGTTAGAAACGCCAACACACCGACGGTCAGCGGAGAAATTGGCAGAAAGTAAAAGTGGCGTGGTGTGCATAACACACGCAAGACAAGCCGAGCGACAGAGCAGGATGGCCGCTGACAGCATGAGTGAATACCGGCGAGTAGAGCAGTCAGAGTGAGAAATCGAATCACGGTGCGAGGTGATTGCTCGATTCGTACGCCACACAACATAAGAGGTACAGTGTATACATAAGATCAGCGCTCAGCTGATCCAAGCTATGACCCACTTGGCACAGCTTATGTGCTACAAAAACCCCGCGTATGTACGGAGACGGCAGTGAAGTTCATTGACCGAATAATTCGATAACCTTGAAAAGAGGTTTTAACATAAATATTTATACAGAATTAAACAAGGAAAAAACGGCTTAGCGGAATACGAATTACCGTTAGAATGGAACCTTCTAGAAGAAAAGATGGGAAGGTATAAAACCGGCTGCAAAGCAGAATTCGGGGTTCAGAATTCAGCAGCACGCGTGGTGATTCAAAGCAAGGAATTGCATAAAAACCTGAGTACGAATTCACAGTCGCAGTGGCCAAAGACAACAAGACTGGAAACTCTTTTTTCGCTTTCACTGTGTTAGTGAAATCAGGCTGAAGTGTGTAAATTACACAAACAAAATGCATGCAATTTTGACAACTTGAAGCAAATTTTGACAACTTGGAACAAAATTGTTTACAAAATTTTGAGACAGGATTTAAATTTTTTTCGAGAGAATTGCAACTCTTGTTCTTCACCGCACTAGCCTAGAAACATAATTTTTAAAATACGTAAAGAAGACAAGGAGATAGGCTTTAAACTAACTTATGCTTTTAGAAATGCACAAGAAATCTTTTCCAAGTCATGTTGCTGCATTATATCATATATTTTGCGAAGGAAACCAAGTCAAATTCCATAAAATTTGCTCGATTCGCAAATATAATCAGCTGTTTTTACCTACCACACGTACTTTTAGCTCTAAGAGATGCCAACATAGTTTACTTTAGATTGTGGTGTAAATTTCCACACCACCTCAAAGATGGTGTGAAAATGTAGCAAAAGCTTTTTTATAAAGTTAATAAAATAGTTAAAAAGTAACTTAAAAATCATTGTGTTATAATTGTTCAAAAGATTTTTCTTTTACAAATTACAAAACAAGGCAGTTTACATTACTGCTTACACATTGTTTATTGTTTACATACTCTTTGTTGTATATTTCCAAACAGTTAAGGAATCATCAAAACCGCGAAGGATCTTACATGCAATGAAGTTTTTCTATTAAAGCTTACATAAAATCTATATAAGTAATATTTAATAATTGTGTCCCGTTGTTATCCCTGTCATGAACTCACCCCATCTACTTGTGACGGTGTGGTAACCAACCGGAATGGTTTACTTTTCCAGCTAACTTCCTTTGCAATAGCCAGTTTTAGCTTGCAACAAGCAGGCAATTTCACCATAAAACTCACATACGCTGTATGTGAGTACTCGGACGGACATGTTTTTCAGCTCGCTCACGAAATGAGAGGAGTTTCCAGTCTTGTTGTCTTTGGCAGTGGCTCAAATGCCCTCCTGTTAATACTCGTAAAGAGCCGAAATCACAGTCGTAGTGGCTCAAATACCTTCCTGTTAATCAGTGGCGTAGCTAGGTAACCAAAGGCCCTGTAAACTGATTAGGTTTTATCAAATAAAAATATGAAATACACAAATACTTTAAAAATTCTAAGCTACTTAAGCTCTTTTTTGTGCACTGCAGGGCAGGTTATAAAAATATTAAACAGTAACAATATAAATTATAATTAATACTTGGTGTAGGTTTGGCTAATAAAACGAAATAGAGAAGATTCAAGGGTTTATTATATAAAGGTCGGGCGTACCAACTGACTAAATAATAATTATATTTAAAATTTTTTCCTAGCTTTAGTTTTCGCAAAAGTATCAATGACTTCGTTTAAATCCAGGCTTGATGCGGTTTTTTTTCAATTGCTATTAGCGATAAATGTCAGAGTCGAGTTTGGCCCATATTATTTCTTAAATAATTTTTCATTATTTTTAATTTGCTAAATGACCTTTCAGCTGCTGCAGAAGTGACAGGAATTGTAAAGAATAATAACATTGCTGTAAATACTTCCGTTAGGTCGCATTCTAGCACTCCATATTTGCTTATTATTTCCTTACATAATTGGTGAACAGTCCATGCTTGAGTTAGTTGAGGTAATACTAGGTGGTAAATATTAATAAATTGAAGTGAAAAACTAGGGCCTATTATACTAGTATCTGAATATTTTCTTTGGAATTCGTCACACTTTTGTATTAAAGTTGCTTCATCAACATGTAATAAAAATGTTGGTGTTAGAAAATCGAATATATGACAGACTGCACTCATACCAATAAAACGTGTATCTAATTAATCTCAATTTTAAATATTTTTTCTCGGTTTGGAAATCGGTGATCTGCAGCTAATTCATCAAAATGTTTTTTAACTTTTCTTTGCCTGTTTTCTTGAAAATGGGTATCAATAATATATTTCTTGCAGTTTCACTGGCTTTGCACTTGAATAATTCGAAATCATTTCTATAAATTTGCAACTTTGCTTTGGTCTCTGCTAAAACTTTACTCGCCTCGCCCAAATTGATGTCGCATTTTTGTAAAGTTTGGGATGCATAATTGATGTCGTTCAATACACTGTGCATGAATTCGCAAAGCAACATGAACTCGAAATTTAGCATTTTTGTTTTAATACTCTCTGCTTCACTACGCTCATCTTTATTATGACTCTTTAGAACTATTCCAGATAATGCTTTGATAATATCAAAATAACGAAGTTTTATTGCAGATATCGTATTGACCCTACTGGGCCATCTAGTCGGATTTAGTTTTTTTAGAGTTATGTCCGATTCGCCAGTGAATTTTGAAAGTAGATCCCAACGTTTGATGCTGTTTCCGAAAAGTTATACAAATCTTGCAACGTTGCGAAAAAAATCTGTATTTCCACACAACTGCTAACGGCATCATTTATCACCAAATTTAAATTATGAGTGGCA
Organism: Sicus ferrugineus; assembly: GCA_922984085.1. NCBI lineage: Eukaryota > Metazoa > Arthropoda > Insecta > Diptera > Conopidae > Sicus > Sicus ferrugineus. The sequence continues at coordinate 18,552,803 of OV277348.1, forward strand.
CAATGTACGTACTCTGCGTTAGGCTGGATATCCTTAATATGTTTTTGTACACCATTATACACACCACTCATCACACTGGCTCCATCATAGCCTTGCCCCACACATTTCTTTAAATCAATATTTTTGTCGATAAATAATGTTGACACTTGGTTGACTAAATCTACTGCGCCATGTTTGATGGCTGCATAAAAGCCTAGAAACACTTCTTTTACTTCTATATCAATTGGCTGTCCATTTTCCGATCTGGTTATTACTGCATACCTCACAACAATGCTTAGCTGACCTACCTTCGATATGTCCCGTGTCGTATCCATTATGATGGCATTACAAAAACAAATTAGAGCAATTTGTTCTAGTAGATGGGTTTCGAGTTTGGTCCCCAAGCTCTCAATCATTTCATTTTGAATTGTTGCACTCAGATATCTCGTAGATCCTAAACACATAAAAAAACTCAATTTCAAAAACGTCCTGATATTAAACAGTTAATAATTATAAACAAAATAAAACGATAAAAAACTTAGAAATAATTATTATTACCTTTGGGCATATCCAAAACTTGCCGCAAAATATGATCATATCGGACGACAAGCTCTACAAAGGACAGAAAATTTCCGTGGTATCCTTCCTGACTTAAGTCTTCTTGATGTCCTCTCAAAGCCAAAGAAGTCTTTGCTAAAGTAAGTATGATATCAAATAACCTTTGAAGAACCATTTTCCAAAATGATGCTTCCTTGCGAATTTCATTTTCAAGTTCCTTGTCGATAGTATTAGTATCGTTTTTTTTCCAAAACTCATACACAACACATGCTTCCGAATGGCCACTCGAGCAACTGTGTTAATTCTTTCTGATAAATGCTTCCAATCTCGAATTCCCGTACACCAAACATTATTCCTTTGTGAAGCAAATAACCAGCATGGTTGACAATAGGCAGCGTCTAGTATTTTGGAATAACACAACCAAAAACGATTAACTGACCCATATTTAGAACACGAAACGTAGTACGATTTTGAAAAACACCTATTGTTCTGGTTGATGTCTGTTGGAAAAGCTTCTGAAGGCTGTAAAGGCCCCATATCAAGAATTTGACGTTTTTCGTTATCACTTAATATTTTGTTCGTGAAGTTTCCCAAGTCATAAGAAGATTTGTCGTACACATTTTCGAAAAATGTAGAGGTCTGTGGTTCCTCCAAACCCTCCGCTCTTATGTGTGCCATGCAAACATCATCCACGTTCACATGATCGGCGGCGGAGGTATCTCCAACTGCAATAATTGTCGAATCTTCTTCAGTAGGTTTCTCAACCAACACTGCAGTTACCACATTATTTGAGTCACTATCAATAGAAATATTTTGGCCAGATGTACTTGCAGAAAGCTAACTACAAAACTTGTCAATTTTGGGCAATTTTTGTTTACTATCTTCTCTTTCTTGGCGTTGTTTGCGTTTAAATGCACCGCTGGGTTTCTTCTTTTTATCCATAATTTTAGTTTTCTAATTTATTTAAACAATACAATATTAGATTGTGCTCGAGTAGGTAGGTACTCACTGTTCACTGACGACGTTAAAAGTAAAATAAAAGGAAAAAGAAACACAATGATACGCTACAAGTGTCGTTGGGGAATCTCCGGAAAAAAATTATCACCGTTAGTGTTACCACATTTAACAGTGGAGACCATGAACGATCTCCTGCCCGCGGACCTGAATTAATGTACCTACTGCAGGTGACTTGCATTTTTTCACGATATTTCGCGTTATACAATGAGTTGTAGCCGAAATCTATAGATTTGACGCGATTTATTGACTTAACGGACATCAATATGAGTGGTAAAATCAAATAAAATTGAACCACTATATTGACCAGTACAAAAAAGTTTATTGACATTAGTTTACTTACTCCTGATACAGCATTAATTTTTTAACCGTTCTCGAAAAAAAAATCTTAACTCGAATTCACAATAAAACACACATCGATGAATAATAAAACGCACATATCACTATCCGTCAAATTGACAACACTGCCAACCTACAGAAAGAATTTAGGGGAATTCCCTAGGCATAACTTTTGAATTTCTCTCAACTGAGTTGTTATGATTAAAGTGGGGTTGCAACCTGTCATATTTATTTTGAAAATGGGAGAAATTTCCAAAAGTTCAGTTCGATCGAGATTTCTGGTAAGGATTCGAGGGCCCCCTGAGCTTGAGGGCCCCAGGGCACTGCCCCGCCTAGCCCCTAGGTAGCTAAGCCACTGCTGTTAATACTCGTGAAGAGTCGAATTCACAGCCGCTGTGGCTCAAATGCCCTCCTGTTAATACTCGTAAAGAGTCGAATTCACAGTCGCAGTGGCTTAAATGCCCTGCTATTAATACTCATAAAGAGTCGAATTCACAGTCGCAGTGGCTCAAATGCCCTCCTCTTAATACTCGTAAAGAGTCGAAATCACAGTCGCAGTGGCTCAAATGCACTCCTATAATACCCGTAAAGAGATGCATGATCATCAGGGATCTCAAAAACGCAGTGAGATATCAACAACCCAGCAGAGTACCAGTGATCTCAAAAACGCAGTGAGATATCAACCACCCAGCAGAGTACCAGTGATCTCAAAAACGCAGTGAGATATCAACCACCCAGCAGAATACCTGTGATTTCAAAACGCAGTGAGACCCAGTAGAGTTCCAGAGATCTCAAAAATGCAGTGAGATATCAATAACCAGTGACCGAAAAACGCAACGAGATATCAACGACCCAACAGGACGTCAGAGATATCAAGACGCAGAAAGATACCAGCAACGCAGCAAACAACAGCGAACTCAAGTGAGACATCAACAACGAAGACTCAGCGAAGTACCAAGTGTTTATCCATTCAGTCAATCATCGGTGGTTTTAAAGCGCATAGAGGTACCATCGACATTATATTATTCCTAGTGCAACTACCATTTGTATAAGCAAAACATAATACAAACGTTAGAACAAGTTAGATTAAGGTGAATAAAGATACTGGACCTATTAACACACTCGTGTCTTGTAATCGAACCCTGGAATCCCGCGAGCTAAGCCAGTCCATAGAAAGAGGCAAGAAGGTTCGTTACAAATTGCATCACAATATTATATACCGTTCATGAGATATTTCCACCTTTGATATTAGTGGACTTGTCACGCCCATTTTTTGTAAAAGTTTTAGAAAAGGCGCTTTATATTCCGGAATGAAATTGTACCTTAATATCTCACACGCTTTATGAGATATTCAGATTATAACATTTTTTGAAACGATGTGCCTTTACATTCCCTGTGTAAAGTGCAGGTGGCTGTTTACTGATCTATCCCATTTTTACTCCCAAACTGCCCTAATGGACAGAGAGACAGACAGACGGACGGAAAGGGCTAAATCGATTCAGGAGGTGACGCTGAGGAGGAATATATATACTTTTCTATATCTATCTCGTCTCCTCCTCTGCGTTTCGAACGGAAGAACAAAGTGAATATACCCTGCTCCCTTAGTAGGGTATAAAAATATTAAAAGATCTGGTAAAAACCAGTCGTATTTTGAAACAGAAATTTCAGAACCTAAAACTGCTGCGGAGGCTGCGTAAGCAGAGGTTGCCTAAGCAGAAGTAGTGTTGTAGTTGTTGTTGTTTATTTAATTGCTTCGCTTTTGAGTCGCCGCCTTAGAAGCGTAGTGAAATGACTGCCTGGAGCGTGGGGCTGCTAAGCAAAGGTAGAGTGTTTTGTATTTTTTATTTAATTGCTTGGGACCGAACTGTGGCTTGGCTCGAATTTGCTGGAATTAAATTAATGTAAACATTTCCTAAGACTGTAATGAAATTTTGCTAAGCAGAAGTAGTGTTGTAGTTGTTGTTGTAGTTTTAATGTTTATATGTAGGATTCAGAGCTGAGGGAATGTGTGCTCGCGGATGGCAGGTTGCTAAGCAGAGGCTGCGTATGCAGAGGCTACCTAAGCAGAAGTAGTGTTGTAGTTGTTGTTGTTTATTTAATTGCTTGGAACCGAACTGTGGCTTGACTCGAATTTGCTGGAATTAAATTAATGTAAACATTTCCGAAGAATGCAATGAAATTAAGCGGAACTGAGCCGAACATGATTGAACATATACAGATTTTTTTTTTAAATTCCAACACAGGCGGTCAAATTAGTATAAACATTTTTCAAAATTTATTACATATTAAGGTTTGTAGTGAAATGTTGTAATTGGATGAGGGTAGGATAGGGATATGTAGAGTGAGTGTCAGCGTGTGACTTTTGTTTTGTTTTGTTTTATTTATGAGAGAAGGTGAAATCTACCTTGTTGTTGTAATCTTAATATTTGTATGAAGGATACAGAGCTGAGTTCCGAGTGCGGGCGTGTGTAGCGACAGCCTAAGTAGTGGATGCGTAAGCAATGACTGCCTATGCAGAGGCTGCCTAAGCAGACGTAGAGTTGTTGTTTATTTAATTGCTTTGCTTTTTAGACGCTGTCTCAGAAATTTAATGTAAACATTAAGTGAATGGATCGAACTACGGTTTGGTGGACATGCATGATCTGGAGCGTGGGCTGCGTAAGCAGAGGTAGTGGCGTTGTTCTTGTTTTATTTAATTGCTTGAGATCGAACTATTGTATTTATGCTTGAGATCGAAATCGGTATGTATTTCATGTTTTAATAGCACTTTACTGAAGGCATTGAGGAGACAACTTTTTATTTTGTTGTTGCTCTTGTTGTTGGTGTTGTTTTGACATCGTAACTTTTTGATATCGTTAATTTCTGAATATAACGCTAAATATTATATTACACAATTATGTATACTTACTATACTGTTAGCGCATAGTACTTACAGGCTTATTCTGTAAACTCACATCCTGCGTTCAGTTCCTGCGTTCAAATTATCGCATGATCAAAAACGAGGTATTCTGTAAGCTTACAGAAACATGGGATGGGAACTCGTAAGAATTGACCGGGTTTTGCTTTTATCTGTCATTCTTCATGTGTTTGTATACTATTTCAATCGGCATAGTGTTACCATGTATAATGAATGCTAAGTATGAGAGCAATTGCATAAATGAGATCTCCCACATTTTTATACATGAAGAATTTATTTATTTGCTAAATTGTGTCATGGATTTTAAATGTTGAACATTTTTAAAATTTTCAACATAATCTCAATTAAAATTAAATAATTTTGTATGTAAATTTCGCAATTTCTTATGTAAATTTAATGTGGCGTAACCTGGCAACAATGGTTAGCGTCATGGAAAATCATCAATTAAGTAGAGAAGGTGCATTGTGTGAAAATATTGAAGTTTTTTTGTGAAAATATTGAAGTATTAACTAGGAAAATTATTATAATAAAGCAAAAAAATTTAATATTAAATGTTAACTCAAAAAAATTTCACTGACAAAATGACCACAAACACCGACAGAGTAGAAACGACTGGTTTTCTTTTGCGAGCCAGATGACAGATGAACGCATGCAGTCGAATGTTACAAAATTCGTATGTTTTCGTAAACAGCTTTGAAAAGCATGTAAAACTACCAACAACATACGTCGCAAAAACATGGAATGTGATGCGTTCAGTTTTATTTTTTTTCTGACAAGAGAACATATGTTTTAAGAAAATAACAAAAGAGAATAGAGAATAAAATCGAACTGAACGCAGGATGTGAGTTTACAGAATAAGCCTGTTATTGTTTGTGCGTGTGTGTGTATTTGTTAAGGAATTCACAGATATTTGTATGAGTCATCAATTTCCCAGAATTTACATATTTGGCAGGTATGCGTTTTGTATTGAAAAAAAAATATTTTTACTATTTGCTAAGGAGCAACAAGTTATTACAGAACTTCATTAATCGTTTGATTTCTCCAAGACATCAAGTCGTGTGAGCTCCAAATAACTTTTGAGAAAATACACATATATTTTGTACATTTTAAAATTATTAAATAAATTTTAGTTATATTTATAACTAAATATAATATTATTTAGAACTATTATTCAAATTGGAGAGATAAAGCGCATTAGCTTGAAAAACTAAAACCCCGAGTATTCACAAAGAGTACATTAAAGTGTAAAACTAAAACTTGAAGTTTTATAAAGAACGCTCAAATTTTTAAGAAGACTAAAGTGAAATTTACTATACTTCATTAATATTATTATCATCATAGTCATCATCAACAATAACGACATCTTCAGTTAAATCTTTTCAAAATGGAAGGATTCATATGCAGGGAGTGTGGTGTTCGTTTCACCAAAAATCGCAAAATTAAACGCCATGTTTTAAACAACCATGCTGAAAAACAAGCATTCGATTGCAATAAATGTAACATTAAATTTACCCGACGCGAGTAGTATATAAAGGTCGGTTCTAATCCACAACAACAACAGGCAAAAGCATACATCCTCACAACAACAACAACAATAACATGTAAAACATACATCCTAACAACAACAACATGTTTCACGCGCTCGAGCAGACCTTCAGAGTACCAGCATATCTCTCGGCTATACTGAGGGACTATCTGAACGACCGCTGGCTTCTCTACGTGACGACACAGGGAACGGGTCAAAGGCGGGTGACTGCTGGAGTGGCACAGGGATCGGTGCTTGGGCCTGAGCTGTGGAATGTCACGTACAATGGCCTGCTGCGCCTGGAAATGCCGGCTGACGCTTTCCTTGTTGCGTTTGCCGATGATGTCGCCGCCGTCATAACAGCACGCAGTCCTGAACTGGCTCAACTTGTGCTTAATCAAGTGATGCGCAGGGTTAGCGGGTAGATGGGCGACCACGGTCTCCAGTTGGCTGTAGCCAAAACGGAGATCGTGATTCTTACGAAGAGGCGAGTCCCCACTTCGTTGACTATGATGGTTGGAGCCCAACCGGTGAAAACAAGCAGGTTCGCGAGATATTTAGGAGTAAAGTTGGACAACCGACTCACATATTGGGACCATATTCGCGGAGTCTGTGACGGGGTTGCCCAGAAGACGACGGCGCTGAGCCGGTTAATGGCGAATGTAGGTGGGGCGAGGCAGCATACGAGGAGGCTCCTGCTCGTCTCCGTACAGTCAGCCCTACTCTATGGTGCGGAAATATGGGCGGACGCCCTTCGAGTTAAAAAATATAAGACAAGGATGGCCGCCGTCCAGCGTCGCGGGGCATTGCGGGTTAGCTCGGCGTACCGTACTGTGTCCGCAGATGCAGCACTTGTTGTGGCCGGCTGTATTCCAAGAGAGCTGCTTGCTCAGGAGCGGAGAGAAATCTATCTGCAAAGCTCTACAATAGGACGGGCGGCCGCCGCGGAGCAAGCGCGTGAGGGCGCACTTATTTGTTGGCAACGAAGATGGGACGCAAGTACTACGGGACAGTGGACTCGGAGAATCATACGCGATGTGCGCGAGTGGTATGGGCGACGACATGGTGAGGTGAGTTTTTACCTGACACAGTTCCCGACTGGACACGGATACTTCCGTAAGTATCTACACAGGATGGGAAAGGTGGGCTCACCGTGCTGCGTGATGTGTGACTGCGAGGAGGACGATGTCTGGCATACCTTCTTCGCCTGCGAGTTTTTTGCCGAAGAGCGGAGGCTGACTGAGAACTCAGTGGGTGTCGGTTGCCCGGCAAACATCACTGCGGAAAACATCATAGCCGTGATGTTACGGTCAGAGCACGACTGGGACCTGGTGGCGAAGTACGTCGAAGTTATACTCCGCCGCAAGCGTAGTATGGGGTGCCTCCAGTAGGTACGCTTGACCCGTGCTGCGTCCACTGCGGCGAAGATGGCACAGCTTCGAAGCTGTGAAAAGCGGGGCCTGGACGCAGGCACTACGAGGGAGGTCCGGTGGGATCTGATGGGAGCCCCACCCCCAAGTAATGCGAAAGCGGTTCCGGGGTGGAGTCGAGTTCCGTCAAAGAGGGGGACGTTTTAGTGCTTGAAAGCGGCACATACAGGGGTTTGTGACGACAACCCTGAGATGCGGTACGCATTTTTACCTCCTCTCCTGCGAAAAAAAAAAAAATTATAATAATAACATAATATAACATAATAATAATAATAATAATAATAATAATAATAATATTAATAATAATAATAATAATAATAATAATAATAATAATAATAATAATAATAATAATAATAATAATAATAATAATAATAATAATAATAATAATAATAATAATAATAATAATAATAATAATAATAATAACAGCTTACAGGATCGTGAGTTTTTAATATTGGAATTCCCTTAATTTACAGCATCAACAGCAACAACCACAGTAACAACAACAACAACAACAACAAACCGCAACCTCCACTAACAACAACAACAACATAATCATCAATATCAACAGCAGCAACACAGTAACAACAACTACAACAAACCGCAACCTCCGTTAACAACAACAACAATAACATCGTCGACACCACCATACTATCACCTGAGAACCAACAAACAAGAAGAATTGTTGGATTCCAAAAAATGAGCACCTCAAAGTCATTACGTCGACCTTCAAAGAAAGGATTGAAACGTTTATTTATACAAACGATAATGAGGGCTTATTAATCCCAGATATCTTGTTAGAAAAGGCCAAGGAATCAATTTTGAGGGCTCTGGAGGATTTGTTGTTAAAGTGAATAAATGTGAGTGTGATGAGTATCATAATACAAATTTAACATTGAAATTTATGCTGAGTACATGAAAATTACCAACGAAGAAGAAGACATAATTGTTGAGGTGAAATCGTTCCAAACTAGAACGACGCTAGTTGAACAAGTTGAGGAGTTGCTAAAAATTTATAAAGACATGTGTGAACAAGTGTGCAAACAAATGTCTGAGTTCCAAGAGAGGGATAGTGGCTGGTCTCTTGTGAGGATTTATTACCTGGAGGTCAACGTCAACCAATACCGGCCACTGAAGAGATCATCATATACCTCTTCCAAAGGCCCTACAAAATAAACGTGCATGTGTAAACATCATGAACGAGGATGTCTTTTGCTTCAAGTGGGTGACTATTTCAGCTATGTATCCCTCAGCACAACACACAGAAATATGTTCCAGTTATAATATAGAAAACATTGAAGCTGAGAACATAATTCTGCAAAATGGAGTGGTGTTGAACTTTGATGCATTGACGTTCCCGCTGCCTCTTGCACAAGTCTCCCGATTCGAGGATTTAAATTCAGACGTGAGTGTCAACGTGTTTGGCTACGACGAGGAGGTCGGTGGCATCGTGGGACCCTATTACTCCACTTCGGTGGAGAAGTCCTCCCACATAAACCTTCTACTGATTCAGGAGGAGGAGCGGTCCCACTATGTATAGATTAAAAATATATCAAGGTAATTTAAATTAAAGTAATGACTAATAATTTTCATAAATTTTGTATTTTCCCCTCTTTTCTTTACAGATTATTGATGAGTCAGCAAACGAGAAAGGAGCACAATGCGAGTACATTACAACGCCATAAAGAGGTCTGCAAGAAGGAGGTGACAGTAGTGCCTAAGGAGGAGGAGGCATCACTTAGTTTTAATTACTTAGAACGTAAGTTAGATATACCATTTGTTATATATGCAGATTTTGAATGCATATTAACAAATGTAGGTAGTAGTATAGAAATAACAGAAATATGTATTTACCAATAGCTTTTAGTTATTATATAAAATGTAATTTTAATAATAGTTTAAGTAAATTTGTAATTTATTCGGGGGAGGATGCTCCGAAGAAGTTTATTGATAGTTTAGTGAAGGATAGTTTAGATTTATTTAAAAATTATATTTTAAAAAAGGAACCTATGAACTTCTTAACACCTTTGCAATTAAGGTTGCAAAATGAAGGTCCTCTATGTCATATTTGTGATCAGGATTTTGGCAGTGATAGAATGGCAGATCGCTGTCATTTAACTGGTGAATATAGGGGACCGGCTCACAATAGTTGCAACTTTAATTTTAAAGTACCACATTTTATTCCAGTTCTATTTCACAACTTTTTCGGGGTATGATTGTCACTTGTTCATTAAAGACATAAGTTCAATTGAAGGTGACATTAACGTCATTACATTAAACAAGGAATTATATGTATCATTATAAAAGAAAATTCAAAAATTCTTTGTTTTGTGGGGGGTACTTGTTTTTAGTTTGAGTGGTATCTCACAGTTCAATGATGCTTTTTTCTAATGATGCACTGAATGTAATGTATTCACAGTAGAGCTCTGTGTTGAATTTATACGCCGTATGCCTTTCTAGCAATTCTTCTAGAGCTGGCAAAATGAAGCTCTTAGCCTTTTTTAAGAATGCTTCTGGTATTAGCATACTCTCTTCATAATTTTCACACATCAGCGTTTCAATTCTTTCATTGAAAGCTGATTTGATGGATTTTAAATGAGCATTTATAGGGACGCGAAAATTTTTTGATGATGGTTGGGGGTGAAACAGAGTTTTATGCTTGTGAAGGTTGTCACGTCGTGAAAATTTTTGATAACATTTGTCGCACACGAATGACGTATTAATATATTGAACCGTTTATGGGATATTGACAACTTTTTATAAGTGGGAGGACCACGCCCATTTTTGGTATACAAGTTGGTAATGCTTGTAGATACCTAGTGATAAAACTGCGTGTTAATATCTTATACCGTTTACGAGATAGTGGCAACTTTTGTATGAGTGGGCTTGGCACACCCATTTCTGGCAAGTTTTTGGTAATGCTTCTCTATATATCCTGATAAAATTACATCTCAATATCTTATGAGATATTGCCAACTTTGTTATCAGTGGACGTGGAACTCCCATTTTTTGCAAACGTTTTAGTAATTGCGCAATGTGTTCCGGAATAAAATTATACCTTAATATCTCACACGGTTTATGAGATATTCACATTAAAACATTTTTTAACGAGGTGCCTTTACAATCCGAATTTAAAGTAGGCGTAGTTGTTAACCGATCTCGCCCATTTTCAGTCCCAAACATAACAAAGAATATGTGTGAATATTTCATCGCTATATCTCTCTTTGTTCTCCCGTAAACGTGATTTAAACAGACAGACAGACAGACAGACAGACGTACGGTCAGGGTTAAATCGATTCAGGAGGTAATGCTGAGCAAGAATATGTATATACTTTTGGTGCGGAAGAAACGGAAGAAAAAAGGAATTGTATCCTATTCCGGAATATATCCTTCTCCATTGTAGTGTTAAAAGTAATAATATTAAATATAATATTATGTCAATTCAAGTATATATTATGGTTTGAAGAAAACTTCCCTTCAATTGTAAAGAATATAATTTTTTTGTTTAGAATCTATCTCTCTTTCTTCAAACATCATTTAAATATTAAGATTTATACTTATATCATTTTCTGCTTGGTAATTTGTTGTTAATTTTTTCTGCTCGTTGTCAACTCAAAAGAGAACATATCTGTTTATAAGTGGACTCCTAGAGCAAGCCATTGTAAAAATTAGAAGATAATAAAATTGACAAGACCTCAGCAACACGCGTTCCTTCTTGTATTTTCAGAAATAATTACAAAAGGACCTAAGTACTGTCCTTTATAATAGAGTAGGAATCGGATCTTTCAAACTGTGGTTTAAAATTTGCAAAAAATTGCATATTTTCTACGTAATTATCTTTTTATTGTACATATTTTATAAATAATAGTAATATAAGTAAGAGTTTTTTCGTACTAATATAAAGAAGTCTATGGTCTATGATAATTTCTTAATTAACATTGTTTTCTACTTATTACTACCAAGCCTATGTTCCAAAATTTTTTCAATATTTTAAAATTTTTATTTTTACTGTTTTACACGTTAGGACAATATGTACACTGGGTACTCTGCTGCCAAAAAATTGTGGACCCTTACAAGTTCATTTTTTTCTTGCTTTACCACAAGATTAAAACCTAGTACGCCTATTAGAACAAACACTAAAACTAAATTTATTTCAATTCATATCCATATTACGAGTATTTAGTTTGTTAATTTGTAACACAATGTGCAGAAGTGGATAGTTATCCTTGAACACTTCTAACCACTTTTCTTATAGGAAATATAATGCTAGCCTATTTTCCACTAAGAGCAGATATTTCAGAAATTACTTACAAATGAACAGATATTTAGGCGTCAATTATGCGTTAAAATTATACGATACAATTCACTAAAAAATATAAGACGTAGTGTAAAGTGTGTTATATTGAATATTTAATACCTACATTAATCATATTATTAACCTATGTTAAGGAGATTGAGAGCTACATACGTAAGTGAAAAATCTCTCTATAACTGAAAAGATGGAACTTAAAATGCCCAATCTAAATCAAATGTATTATAACTGTTGGTGATTTAAGTTAAAGTGATTATTAACGAAACTCGGATTACATTAAATTGGAGCTACATAAGCTTATATTGAAAGTGATGTTACGTGAATTCGATGACGTTACATCCCAAGTCGTTTGAACAGCGTTGGTCCTCTTGATAAATTATATCTTCTGTTTCTAATTGTTAGTCCAAATTCTGATGCGACGGACTGTTCGTTGTTCCAATTATAAAGGAGGGACTTTGAGACGAGAAATTTTCCAAGTCCAACGATCCATCACCTTTTTCACTAAGATTGCTGCCATCCTGCTTCATCATCATACGCCTCCATTTAGCTCTTGCATTTTGGAACCAAACCTGCATATAAATAGTGTATAGCTGTTATTATTTTTATTTCCTGTTTCATACTTGAAGGACCCTTTTTGGTAGGCCGGTTTTTTGGGAAAGTTGCTTGAGATCCTTTGCATCTGGATTGTGATTGATCGAGAAATACGATTTCATAGTCCGCAACTGATGATGTTTGAACGAAGTTCGCATTCGCTTTGTTCTGGATGATGCGCCGATATGGGATCCACGGCCAAAATCAAGGTATTCCGTGTTTAGATCTATAAACATAAATAAAATTAGAATTTTAAGAGAATTAATTTCACAAACAGCACTTATCACCTCATTTGGTGTAACGAACGCAAAGAGAAACAAAAGTGAGCGAGACGTATTCTAAACGATTTTATTCGGTGATTGCATAACCGTTGCCTAAAGCTGTGTAGTAACAAGCAAAAGTGTTGTCTTCGGCCTGTCCGAAGTCTAAATACCCTACACTCGAGTAACTGAAAATAATAATGTCGCCACTTGACAACTTTTTTATAAGGACCACGCCCATTTTTCGCGAATATTTTCGTAATATCTCTAGATACTGCTGGATAGAATGCCCATTTTAGGTATACAAATTGGTAATACTTGTAGATACCTCTTGATAAAATTACGTGTTAATATCTTATACCGTTTACAAGATATTGACGACTATTGTATGAGTGGGCGGGGTACGCCAATTTTTGGCAAGCTTATTGGTAATGCTTCCGGATACATAGCGGCAATATCTTATACGGTTCATGAAATATTGCGAACTTTGTTATAAGTGGGCGAGGCACTAGTAATGGCGCTATATGTTATGGAATAAATTTATACCTCAATATCTCGCACGGTTTAGAAAATATTCACATTATTCTTCTTCTTCTTCCGTTTTCTTCCGTTTGTAACGCAGAGAAGGAGACGATATAGATATAGAAAAGTATATATATTCTTAGGAAATATATTCTAATATATTCTAGGGAAGCATTACCAATAAGCTTGCAAAAAATGGGCGTGCCACGCCCATTCATACAAAAGTTGTCAATATCATGCAAATAGTATAAGATATTAATACGAGGTATCTTATCACGAGGTATCTACACGTATTACCAATTTGTATGAAAAAAATGGGCGTGGTCCGCCCACTTATACAAAAGTTGTCAATATCCCATAAACGGTTCAAAATATTAATACCTTCGTAATTCTATCTAGCAGTAACTAGAGACATTACAAAAACATTTGCCCGAAATGGGCGTGGTCCGCCTACTTATACAAAAGTTGTTAAGTGGCGAAATTATAATTTTTTCAGTGACTCGGGTGTAGGGTATTTAGATTTCGGCCAGGCCGAAGACAACACTCTTACTTGTTTTTTTGTCTTTATTTAAAGAAATAATTTTTCGTTTATAAATAATTTTTCATTTACTTAAACAAATGAATTTTTCGAGTTGTCTACACCGATCCAAAACTATAACGGAACTAAATGTCCAAAGCTGAAATTCAGTATTTATATCATAGCTATAAAGATCATGTGCTAAAGTAAGTATTAATAGTGGTGAAAATCATCAAAAAGCTTTAGTCGCATCTTGGAATTTGAATTACAAAGACAACAATAACAAAGAGCAGTACAATGGATAAGAAGAAAGACATCGAAATGAAAGAATCATGGACAAAAAAGTTGCACTATACAGTGGTGAAAAACCCGCTCAAGTCCGCGTGTATGTGAGTCGAAGTCCAAGTGTATGTGACCGCGGACGGAGGCGGATGGTGCGCCCGCCAATACTTTTTTTTGTAATCAGTGTTCGGGCAAATAAAATCTAAAACAATAGTGAAAACAATTACCCACGCCGCGAAATACGTTTAACACAACAATAACACTTTACCGCACAACAATAACACTTCACCAAACAAGACTTTTTAACAAACAAACAATAGTGCACTACAACTTAACTTAATAACAAATAAATAAATTACTCTCCGCAGTAAAGCTCAGCATTTCGTTTGCTTCACTCCTTCTCCTTCTTCCTGGTCCCGTTAGGTGTGCATGCGATTGTGAGTGCACCGTGGGCTGAGGCGCGGCAAGATAAAGGCATTCCAACACTTGTCTTGTCGCGTTTTGCTTTGCTTGCGACGTACGTGTGGCCGCTTGTACAGCTGACCTTACAATTCCTTGCAGTGGGTATCGATGACAAAATTCCTCATAGATTCCACTAATGGCTTGAGGGCGAATTTCTTCGCGATCTATGTGCATATTTGTACCCACCAACCGCATATAATGGCGCTAAGTGAGACCCAGGTGTCTGAGGGGGCAGATCCACTGAATTTTCACATGCCGGGGTACCATTTACTGCCATTGTTTTTACCACACAGGGGCCTCGCCTTATATATTCGCAGTAATGTTGCGTACCAGTGTCAGCAACACCTTTGCACGATGGATGCCGAATTTAGCTCCATGTGGGTTAAGTTCAAAATCCAGTCGCACATCCTGCACTTCTGCTTCAAATATAGAAGCTCGGGTATGGAGAGGCTGCCAACTTTTGATAAATTGGTCAGTGTCTCTGATTCGAATTCAAAAATTCGGGAATCGTATCCGAACAGTGAAATTGTTGTTGCTGGTGATTCCAATGTTCATAATTCCAATTGGCTACGTCATTCGGGTCACACGACACCCGAGGGTTTGTATGTTGAGTTATTTACTGATTCTAATAATTTAACTCAATTAGTGAAGGAACCAACGTACTTTCCCTGCGTTGATGGTAAAACCTAAATATTATGGACCTTTTTCTAACTTCACATCACAGCAAGTATGATGTGAATGCTCTTGCACCTCTTGGTAATTCGGACCACGCTACAATTTTTGCTACCTTCCCATATTCTAGTCTTCAATCCGCTCACCAGCCAGCTCCAAAGAGGAAAGTGTGGCTTTATGAGAAGGCTAATTGGGATGCGCTGAACTGCTTTTTCAGCCGTTTCAATTGGCAATTGTGTTTCAGAGATAGAAACATAAATGCTGCAGCAAATTTGGTAGAAAATATAATCTTATTTGGTATGAGGTCTTTCATACCCAATAAAAGAATTTCCATTAAACCAAAAGACCATTCCTGGTTCAATGCGACTTGCAGACAAGCAGTCAGGTCAAGATAAAGGAAGCATTTAGGAATTGGCGTTTAAACAAAACTGCTGATACTAAACTGATGCGCAAACAGGCCAGAATGCGCGAAAAAGTTTTTTACGAACAGCGCCTTAGACGTAGAGTTCTTGAATACCTTAAGGATAGTAAGAACTTTTGGTCGTTCGTGGGGAGAGTGAAGAATCAGACGCAATCGTCTATTCCATTTCCTCAAGGATGATCAGATCTTCACTCACTCGGTTGATACGGCAAACTTATTAGCCAAAATGTTTGCTGAAAACTGCTCTCTTCCTGAGAGTAGCCAACCATTGCCAGCGGTCGATGGTGTATCTCATGCTATGTCTGAGATGCATTTTCGAACACGAGCTGTTAAAAGAGTGCTTGCAAACCTCAATGTCAACAAATCCTCGGGACCGGATGACATTTCAGCCCACGTGTTGAGAAAGTGCGCCTCAACACTGGCTCGCCCATTGCGCAATCTCTTTAACTTATCATATATTTCAGGAGTATTTCCTATTCCCTGGAAGATTACCAATGTGCAGCCAGTTCCCAAAAAAGGTGAGGCTACGAATACTGCAAATTACCGGCCCATAGCTATATGTTAGGTGCTCCCCAAAGTCATGGAAAGCATTGTAAATTTTAACTTCATGGCTATCTACAGAGCAACGAGTTGATCAGCGATCGCCAGTACAGCTTCCGTGCTCACCGTTCCACCGGCGATCTGATGGCGTTTCTCACTGAGCGGTGGAACAGTTGTATTCACCAGTTCGGTGAGAGCAAGGTTGTTGCTCTGGATATCTCCAAGGCATTTGACCGGGTGTGGCATAAAGCACTCGTGTCTAAACTGACTGCTTATGGTGTCGGTAATACTTTCACTCGATGGATATCGAGTTTCCTCAGCGGCCGTTCTATTCGGGTTGTGATAGACGGATTTGCTTTCGAAGAGCACTCCATTAATGCTGGAGTTCCGCAGCGTTCGGTCCTTTCTCCAACTCTTTTTCTCATTTTTATCAATGACCTTCTGACATTCAAATCAAACCCCGTCTACTCGTTTGCTGATGATAGCAGCATTTGTCATTCATATTCAATCTCCAGGCGTCCCTCTATTCCGGAGATCACTAGAAAACGCAGAATTATGAATGACACACTCCAATCCGACCTTAACAAAATCCACGAGTGGGGTCGAGCGAATCGGGTCGATTTTAATGCGCGGAAGACCCAATGCTTTTTGTTGACTCACAAGCGTCTGGCGGGTGATAACTTCCTACCTCTAAATATGGGTGGTGTAAATATTAATGAGTCGGAGGCTCTTGATGTTCTGGGCATGTCAATCCAATGCGATCTTCGCTGGAACGATCACATTTTTGACGTGTCGAAAGAAGCAGCCAAGTGCTTAGGCTTTCTTAAGCCGTGTAAGAAATACTTCATTCCAACCTATCTTCGTTGTATCTACACCACCTATATCCGTCCGAAAATAGAGTACAATTTGCATATATGGTCGGGAGCTTCGCGAACGTATCTTCTCTAAACTTATAGGCGACAGTAGGGTATCCAGCTCTATTGAAACCTTGGAGCGTCGTCGTGATGTAGGCTGTGTATCATTACTTTACCGTTACTTTCATGGTAAATGTTCCTCTGAAGTAGCCAGCCTGATTCCTCCGATTCTGGTATTTAGCAGAACTACTCGGCTTTCCAGAGTGGTGCACTGGTTTCAGCAGCATGTGCACTTAACGAATAGTTTGTGCAAGCTCAGGCAGCCATCTGCCTGAAGTTGATCAACTCGAATACATTTAGTAGGAGTGGAAGTAGTTGTTGGCGTATCTTAAGCGTATTTTAGGAGTATTTTTGGAGAATTTAGGATTATCCGGAATCAGTCCATGTGATGATTTATTGCTTCACAGCGAATCGTGTGCAATTCCAGACTATCGCGGTGGTTGGAACTTTGATGTTTACGAGATCCCCCAAAATGGACCCTGGGGCGACTGACGCTACCCCAGCTGGAAACAAAAACTCGTTACACTATTAAACTGAACTTAACGTTGGTCTTTCCACAATTCGAAGGTCCGACAATAAGACATCTTATTGAATTTAGTAGGAGGAAACTGTGATTGATTTAGTAACATTATTAGTTACTAGATCCATATTCTTTATTATTATATTACTGTCTTGTTTAATGAAATGAATTTTAACAATTAATGTAAATATGTAAAAACCACACGTTTATATTCATTTTCATTCAGTACGAGTAGGTGAAAAGATATAAAATGGGTATAATTTATAAGAAACATGTCAGTTCTAATGAATCAGTAACCGGAGGAGGTTTATTAAATAGTATTATAAATTATCTGCCAATTGAACTTCATTTACCGAGTTATCAATTTTGTGATCCAGGAACTAAACTAACAAACCGCTTGGCAAGAGCTGATTATTGAATCAATCCACTGGTTGCCGCATGCAGAGAGCACGATATTGCTTATGATAAATCTCGAGACTTGAATAAGCGCCACGAAGCAGATTAAATATTAACTGAAAGGGCGTGGCAGAGAGTAAAATCAAAAGACAGCAAATTTAGTGAGCGAATAAACGCATACTTAGTTACAAACGCGAAGAAAGCTAAAGTAAAATTCGGCATGAGGAGCACGATGAATAAAACACTTAAGAAAATTAAGAGAAAAGTTAAAAAGAAATGTACCAAGAAAATATTGTATATACTCAAGCGGTTAAAAACGCATTGAAAATTATTAAACAAAGAAAATCAGAAGATATTCCCAGTTCTATAAAAATCGCACAAAAGATGTGAAAAACTCTTTCGGACGGAAGAGGTCGATGGTTTTGTATTATGGCAGATGAAACCAAGCTCAGGGGATGCCTCCTATCTATGCAAAGCATTTGTTGGTTCCGAAGGGATGACAGGTTAGTGGGAAGGAGGAAAGTGGGAGTAGTGAATGCTAACACCTCGCTTAAAGGTTTCGACACAATAAGTGGGCGGGATGACATGCGCAGGGAGATTATTCCACAGTCTAATGACGCGACAAAAAAACGAATTCCTACGATAATGCGTGGTTTGTTGGAACGGAATCGTGACATAAAACGGGTTCATCACTCTGGAAAGCCGAGTAGTTCTGCTAAATACCTGAACCGGAGGAATCAGGCTGGCTACAGACGAACATTTACCATGAAAGTAACGGTTAAATAATGATACACACCCTACATCACGACGAGGCTCCAAGGTTTCAATAGAGCTGGATACCCTACTGTCCCCTCTAAGTTTTAACGCACGACATTGGACACGGTCCAGAAGCTGAAGATATGTTCGCGAAGCTCCCAACCATATATGCGAATTGTACTCCATTTTCGGACGGATATAAGTGGTGTAGGTACAACGAAGATCGGTTAAATGAAGTATTTCTTACACCGCTTTAAAAAGCCTAAGCACTTGGCTGCTTCTTTCGACACATCAAAAATGTGATCGTTACAACGAATATCGCATTGGATTGACATGCCCAGAACAATAAGAGCCTCCGACTCATTAATATCCACACCATTGTCACCCGCTAACGCTTGTGTTTCAACAGGCAGCATTGCGTTTTACGCGCATTAAAATCGACCCTATTCGCTCGACCCCTCTCTTGGATTTTACTGAGGTCAGATTGGAGTATGTCATTAATAATTCTGCGTTTTCAATGATCTCCAGAATAGAAGGACGCCTGGAGAATGAATATGAATGACAAATGCTGCTATCATCAGCAAACGATTAGACGGGGTTTGATGTGAATGACAGAAGGTCATTGATGAAAATAAGAAAAAGTGTCGGAGACAGGACCGAACCCTGTAGAATTCCAGCATTAATGGATTGCTCTTCGATGCAAAGCCGTCTATCACAACCCGAATAAACGACCGCTGAGGAAACTCGTTATCCATCGAGTGAATGTATTACCGACAGCATAAGCAGCTAGTTTGGAAACGAGTGCTTTATGCCACACCCAGTCAAATGCCATGGAGATATCCAGCGCAACTACCTTACTCTCACCGAATTTGTGAATACAACTGTTCCAAACCTCAGTGAGGAAAACCATCAAATCGCTTGTGGAGCGGTGAGCACGGAAACCGTACTGGCGTTACTGACCAATTGGTTGCACTCCATATACCTCATCAAGTTAAAATTTATAATGCTCTCCATAACTTTGTAGAGCATTGAACAGATAGCTATGGGCCGGTAATTGGCAGGATTCGTAGCCTAACCTTTTTCGGGAACTGGCTGCACATTGGAAATTTTCCAGGAAGTGGGAAAAACTCCTGAAGTAAATGATAAATTAAAGAGATTGCGCCATGGGCGAGCCAGTGTTGAGGGGCACTTTCTCAACACATGGGCTGAAATGCCATCCGGTCCCGAGGATTTGTTGACATTGAGGTCTGCAAGCACTCTTTTAATAGCTCGTGTTCGAAAATGCATCTCAGGCATAGCATGAGATACACCATCGACCGCGGGCAGTGGTTGGCTACTCTCAGGAAGAGAGCAGTTTTCAGCAAACATTTTGGCTAATAAGTTTGCCTTATCAACCGAGTGAGTGAAGATCTGATCATCCTTGAGGAGAGTTGGAATATACGATCCCGTCTGATTCTTCACTCTCTTCACAAACGACCAAAAGTTCTTACTACCCTTATGGTATTCAAGAACTCTACGTATAAGGCGCTGTTCGTAGAGAATTTTTTCGCGCTTCAGAGTGGCATTGGACACTTATTTCTGGCCTGATTTCGCTGAAGTTTTAAACGCCAATTCCTAAATGCTTCCCCTTTAGACCTGACTGCTTGTCTGCAAGTCGAATTAAACCATCAATGGTCTTTTAGTTTAATGGAAATTCTTTTATTGGGTATGAAAGACCTCATACCAAATAAAATTATATTTTCTACCAATTTTGCCACAGCATTTATGTTTCTATTCCTGAAACACAATCGCCAATTGAAACGGCTGAAAAGGCAGTTCACCGAATCCCAATTAGCCTTCTCATAAAGCCACACTTTCCGCTTCGGAGCTAGCTGATGAGCGGATTGAGGACTAGAATATGGGAAGGTAGCAGAAATTGTAGCGTGGTCCGAATTACTAAGAGGTGCAAGAACATTTACATCATACTTGCTTTGATGTGAAGTTAGAAAAAGGTCCAGAATATTTTGGTTTTGCCCATAAACGCAGGGAAAGTGCGTTGGTTCCTTCACTAATTGAGTCAAATTATTACACTCAGCATATAACGCAACATACAAACCCTTAGGTGTCGTGTGACTCGAATGACGTAGCCAATTGGAATTATGAACACTGAAATCACCAGCAACTACAATTTCACTGTTCGGATACGATTCCACAATTTTAGAAATCGAATCAGAGAGACTGTCCAGTTAATCAAAAGTGGCAGCCTCTCTAGACCCAGGCTTCTATAAATGAAGCAGAAGTGCAGGATGTGCGACTGGATTTTGAACTTAACCCACATTGAGCTAAATTTGGCATCCGTCGTGCAAAGGTTTTGCTGACATTGGCACGCAACATCACTGCGAATATATAAGACGAGGCTATGTAATGAAAACTATGGCAGTAGATGGTACCCCGGAATGTGAAAATCCAGTGGATCTGCACCCTCAGACACCTGGGTCTCACCTAGTGACATTATATGCGGTTGGTGAATACAAACATGCGCATAGACAGCGAAGAAATTCGCCCTCAAGCCACGCACATTTGTGGAATCTATGCGAAATTTTGTCATCGCCACCCACCACAAGCGGCCAAGCCTACACCGCAGGCAAAACAAAACGCGACAAGACAAGTGCCTTTATCCCTTTATCTTGCCGCTCTTCAGCCCACGGTGCACTCACAGCCGCCTGCACACCTAACGGTACCTGGAAGAAGGAGGAGGAGGAGTGGAAACAAACGAAATGCTGAGCTTTACCGCGGGGAGCATAAATAGCTCTTCGTTTGGTTCTCTGCATTCCGTTAGATTGAATTTGTTTAATTTTATTATTGATGCATGTTATTAACCCAGTGCCACTTAATGCGGTTGGTGGGTACAAATGTGCACATAGACCGCGAACAAATTCGCCAAAAAGCAACGTACATTAGTGGAATCCATGCGGAATTTTGTCATCACAACCCACTGTAAGGAAGTGTAAGCAAAGCAAAGCTGTAAGGAAGTGTAAGCAAAGCAAAAAACCTACAGGCATTACCAATTTGTGTACCAAAAATCGCACAAATATTGTGAAAAACTCTTTCGGACGGAAGAACTCGATGGTTGACATTCCACGCGTTATACCCGTTCCTAAAGTAGGAGGGTTTCTATATTAAGTACCAATTTTAACTGGTCCAACTGCTGTTGGAGGCTTAGCATCTGGAGGAGTTTCAATCGCAAAAGCAATTAATGATACAAAAGCCGCACGACAACAATTGGAAGAAGCGAATCGACATAATAAGACCATGGAAGCCATCGCCATGGGAAAAGGCTTTTACCTGAAACCATACAGAAAAGGATTGGGTTTATATCATTGTCCACAACCAAAAAACTTTTAAAGAATCTAGCCCAAAAGAGCACTCATTTCAGAGGTATTTCTATGCGAGACAGTCTCCCGAAACGACATCTTTAACAAAAAGTGGAATCGTAATTCTGGATACATCACAGGGCCGCGGTACTCATTGGGTAGCATATTACAAAGAAAAGAACTGCAAAAAATTTTTTGATAGCTTTGGAAACTTGCCACATGAAATAATAAATTACTTGGGAAAAGAAGTACGTTACAACTACACTCAGCATCAAGACTATAATTCATACAACTGTGGTCATTTATGCCTAAAATTTCTTTACATGTTAAATAATAAATAAATAATAAATATAGTTTTTAAAAATATATAATAGTATATACTTTTTTTTAAACCTTTTAATATGAATTAACAATTATTTATATGGTGTGTTGAATTTGGAAGATGTTAAAAATATGTTGATGGTGATGAAAATTAATTTATTAAGTAATTTTTACTATATGTAGTAGTATATAAAAAAATACGCTTTGCGCAATCAAGTAGGAGCACATTGTTAATAATTCCAATTTTTCAAACCTTAAACTCCTCAAGATTCTTATTTATTAATGCGATACGTTTGCGGAACTTGCTGCCACAAGCTCTAAAAGCGAAGGGCCAGTTTTAGGGATGCCACACTAAATTACTTTTTTTTTATGACAGATGAAACCAAGCTCAGGGGATGCCTCCTATCTATGCAAAGCATTTGTTGGTTCCGAAGGGATGACAGGTTAGTGGGAAGGAGGAAAGTGGGAGTAGTGAATGCTAACACCTCGCTTAAAGGTTTCGACACAATAAGTGGGCGGGATGACATGCGCAGGGAGATTATTCCACAGTCTAATGACGCGACCAAAAAACGAATTCCTACGATAATGCGTGGTTTGTTGGAACGGAATCGCGACATAAAACGGGTGCATCACTCTGGAAAGCTGAGTAGTTCTGCTAAATACCTGAACCGGTGGAATCAGGCCGGCTACTTCAGAGGAACATTTACCATGAAAGTAGCGGTAAAATAATGAGACACACCCTACATCACGACGATGCTTCAAGGTTTCAACAGAGCTGGATACCCTACTGTCCCCTATAAGTTTTAACGCACGACACGACGGTCTAGAAGCTTAATATATGTTCCCGAAGCTCCCGACCATATACTTCTCTTCTCAACGAAGTTCTACACAATCCCTCCTTTATTCTTCTTCATTTCTTTCTTTACCCCATTTATTTTCACTATCTATACGCTAATTCGAATCACTCGTGCTATGTAACTATTTGTAATCATGCATTGTACATTAAAAGAACTAATGTTATTATTGATAAATACAAATATAAAATACAAATACAAATAATAAAAGATGTAGTTAAAGAAAAGAAAATAAAAGTTTTTAATTGTACTGAGAATTTTTTAAATAACAATAAGACAAACTTGATTTCATGGCAAAAAGACGCAACAAAGATGTTAGAAAATTTTTTTTCAAGGGTAGAAAATGGGATAAGTAAAGGCGATAATATAGAACGAAATACAACGGAAATAAGGGGGCAAATTAATTCAGGATTGAACTGGCAGATGGGTCGCCCAGACACCATAGATGACGTGTTCATCGAAGTATCATGTGAAGATGCAAAAAGCGGAAAACTCATCCTATTAGTAGATACTGGAGCAGACACGAGCCTGGTAAAGGAGAGCGCGTTTAGTGGATCATTGACGGTAAACACTAACAATGTAAAAAACCCTAATGGAGCTTTTGGTGGATGTGTAATTATGAGGGGTTCCGTAGTGATCAAATCTAGCGGTATGAATCATCTTTGTTTAACGCTACATATTGTGCCACTTGGACAGGGAGTGCCAGCGGATGGCATAATTGGTAGGGACAATTTGTGGAATCGGTCAATTATAAACTCAGTTAGTAAATGAGTAACATTTATGGACGAGAATAAGAAACATATTGAGACGCTGGTTATGCGTTCAAGGGGAACTATATCAGATCTTACATAATGAAAGTTCGAAAGTAATGGCGAGAACTATCGAAGCGGTTCCAGTTAGGATTAGAACCAATATTCCGGAAATATAGTATTCAGTTGTGATGTGACCGCGGACAGAGGCGGACGGTGCGCCCGCCAATACTTCTTTTAATCAGTGTTCGGGCAAATAAAATCTAAAACAATAGTCTAAAACAATAGTGAAAATCCACGCCGCGAAATACGTTTAATACAACAATAACACTTCACCAAAGAACACTTTTTAACTAACAATCAATAGCGCACTACTTAATAATAACTTAACTTAATAACAAATAAATAAAACTTGATCAAATTACAACAAATAAATAGACAATCAAACGGGACGCAGAGAACCATGAGAGGGGCTTTTTTATGCTATCCGCAGTAAAGCTCAGCATTTCGTTTGCTTCACTCCTTCTCCTTCTTCCTGGTCCCGTTAGGTGTGCATGCTGTGAGTGCACCGTGGGCTGAAGCGCGGCAAGATAAAGGCATTCCAAGACTTGTCTTGTCGCGTTTTGCTTTGCTTGCGACGTACGCGTGGCCGCTTGTACAGCTGACCTTACAATTCCTTGCAGTGGGTGGCGATGACAAAATTCCTCATAGATTCCACTAATGGCTTGAGGGCGAATTTCTTCGCGATCTATGTGCATATTTGTACCCACCAACCGCATATAATGGCGCTAAGTGAGACCCAGGTGTCTGAGGGGGCAGATCCACTGAATTTTCACATGCCGGGGTACCATTTACTGCCATTGTTTTTACCACACAGGGGCCTCGCCTTATACATTCGCAGTAATGTTGCGTACCAGTGTCAGCAACACCTTTGCACGATGGATGCCGAATTTAGCTCCATGTGGGTTAAGTTCAAAATCCAGTCGCACATCCTGCACTTCTGCTTCAAATATAGAAGCTCGGGTATGGAGAGGCTGCCAACTTTTGATAAACTGGTCAGTGTCTCTGATTCGAATTCAAAAATTCGGGAATCGTATCCGAACAGTGAAATTGTTGTTGCTGGTGATTTCAGTGTTCATAATTCCAATTGGCTACGTCATTCGAGTCACACGACACCTAAGGGTTTGTATGTTGCGTTATATGCTGAGTGTAATAATTTGACTCAATTAGTGCAGTCAGGTCAATTAGTGCAGTTAGGTCAGGACAAGCAGTCAGGTCTAAAGGGGAAGCATTTAGGAATTGGCGTTTAAACAAAACTGCTGATACTAAATTGCTGCGCAATCAGGCCAGAAATAGGTGCAATGCCACTCTAAAGCGCGAAAAAGTTCTCTACGAACAGCGTCTTAGACGCAGAGTTCTTGAATACCATAAGGTTAGTAAGAACTTTTGGTCGCTCGTAGGGAGAGTGAAGAATCAGACGCGGTCGTTTATTCCAACTCTCTTCAAGGATGATCAGGCCTTCACTCACTCGGTTGATAAGGCTAATTAGCCAAAATTTTTGCTGAAAACTGCTCTCTTCCTGAGAGTAATCAACCACTACCCGTGATCGATGGTGTGTCTCATATTATGCCTGAGATGCACTTTCGAACGCGGGCTGTTAAAATAATGCTTGTAAACCTCAAGGTGAATAAATCCTCGGGACCGGATGGCATTTCAGCCCACGTGTTGAGAAAGTGCGCCTCAACACTGGCTCACCCATCGCGCAATCTCTTTAACTTATAATATATTTCAGGAGTGTTTCCTATTTCCTGGAAGATTGCCAATGTGCAACCAGTTCCCAAAAAAGGTGAGGCTACGAACCCTGCCAATTGCCGGCCCATATCAATCTGTTCAATGGTCTCCAAAGTTATGGAGAGCATTATAACTTTTAACTTGATGAGGTATCTGGAGAGCAACCAATTGGTCAGTGAACGCAAGTACGGTTTCCGTGCTCACCGCTCCACAGGCGATTTGATGGCGTTCCTCACTGAGCGGTGGAACAGTTGTGTTCACCAATTCGGTGAGAATAAGGTTGTTGCTTTGGATATCTCCAAGGCATTTGGCCGAAAGTGGCATAAAGCACTCGTGTCTAAATTGGCTGCTTATGGTGTTTCCTCAGCAGCCGGTCTGAAGAGCACTCCATCAATGCTAGAGTTCCGCAGGGTTCGGTCCTGTATCGAACTCTTTTTCTCATTTTTATCAATGACTTTCTGTCATTGACATCAAACCCCGTCTACTCGTTTGCTGATGACAGCAGCATTTGTCATTCATATTCATTCTCCAGGCGTCCTTCTATTCTGGAGATCATTGAAAAACGCAGATTTATTAATGACACACTCCAATCTGACCTCAAAAAAATCCAGGAGTGAGGTCGGGCAAATCGGGTCGATTTTAATGCGCGGAAGGCCCAATGCTGTTTGCTGACTCACAAGCAGTCTGGCGACTGTTGTGAGTCACTAGTTCCGCTCGGCATACTATCAGGCGATACTTAAATTATGATATCGCACTGAGCATTTTTTGCATGTTTAATGGTTTAATTCCGCATTGCCGTTTCTAGAGCAATTCGTCGAATGAGCGCAGGTCGCTGAAGCTGCGGTTTCGTTTCCATTAAACATCGCTGACCGTGGAACTAGTGACCCACTTTTTTGCGCTTAGGTGTTGAGGCAGCTCTTTTCCGCTACAGTTAGCATATTGTTATTTCCGTGTTTAAGCTTCCGCGTTCAAAACATATAAATATAGTAAGTTTGGAATGTAGCAGATAGTTGTAGTCATTAGTGAAGCAGAGCGCTGAACCGTGTGCAACTCTAGTGTAATCTTAATAAAGTTTGATCACAGTAGAATTGAAGTGTTTTAATTCGAGACGGACTGTGGAAGGAAGGACTTCAGAGAAGCCCACGACAAGGATTTTTCAGCAGGGACACCACATATTTGGCGCAGCCAGTTATTACGAACCGAAAATCGTTCGCACAGGTGAGTTTATGTTAACATAAAAATTTTAAAAGTGTTAAATAAAGATAGGAATAGAAATTATTTGTAGCGCAGCTAGTGAGAAGAAATAAAAATTAATTCTAACACACATAGATAATCCTGGGCAAGACTCCTTTACCCGTAATCCTGTGTCTGAGTCTGGCTTTAGGGGGATTAATATAATAATTTGTTGTGCAAATTCAAAAATAGTTTTAGACGAATAATTTCTGATAACAGTAGACGTAGCAGTTTTACGAATGGTATTAGAAAAACATTGAAAGAAAATACATGAAGTGTGTCTACAATTAAACCGTGACGCGAAAACTCAAGAGTGGCGGTGGCGCTTACGCTTGCTTGAGATCGGATTTCAGCGCAAAACGTTGCTGGGGTTTTGATTGTTTTTGCTCATTTGCTTGCCAGACCCAAAGTGTTGGCAGAATTGCAAGCGTTGTCTTTTTGTTTGAGTTGTTTTTGGTTACTTTATGTATATTTCGCTCGATTTGGAGGCACGATTAAGGGATTTAAGAAGAGATTATAAGGATTTGGTGGGGCAGTTGGACACGTGTATTGAAAAAATTTGGGATAATCTTTCGTCCACTGTAATCAATAAGGAGAATTTAGTGTTAATAAAAGGCGGATGCAATTTTAGAGGAGGTTATCAATTTTATAGCACATAAAAGTAAACGTGCGCTAAAGGAATTAGATAGGTGGAAACCTGAATTTCGCGCTTTAACAAACAGATACAACAACTATTTGACAGACAGAGGATTAGAGGAGATTTTAGTGAAGGAAGTAGAAGAGGAAAATATTAGATTGAGAAAGTTGATTTAGAAAAAGAGAGTTTCGGGAAATTTGCTCTCGACAGTTTTAAACCAAAAAAGCAGGGAAAGTTTTGACTCCTTAGAAGAGGCTCATAAGAGAATAGAGGAGTTAAAAGAAGAGAATAGGCTCCTTCCACAAGAATAATTGCTAGCAGATAAGACCCTGCCGCACAAAGATCCCATTGGGCGTCCTTCGCTACCTGCAACAGGTTTAAATATCATCAGCAGTAAAACAGGCTTAAAAATGAGTATAGTAGTAATTGCAAAAAATTTTAACAGATTAGTACCATTTTTCTCAGGTACCCGTTCGCCTGATTTGAGGAATGAAGTGTATAAATTTATTGAGGGATGTGAACTCGGAAGGAGGGGTATATTGGATTCCGAGATAGGTGACTTGCCAAGCAAAGGTTTCATGGGAATGCTTACGGAAAGAATAATTATAATCTTAATTAGGGAAAGAAAATAACGAGCGTATAAGAGCTATACAGTACCTTAAAGCTGGGAACCCAAAAAGATAAGTACCTCAAGGCCACACATCATGGGGCTGACAAGTCATACATCGAAAACGATTGTTGCACCGTCCTCCTCTGATCGTTGCGAGAAAGTCGATCACGGGCGAATCGATAGTGCAGGCGCGGGTGTTGAAAGTGTTGGAGGAGGAGGTAAACGAAATTGGAGTTAGGCCAGCAGTTGATAACAAACAAACTGTAAAGCCGACGGCCGTTGAGTCAGTGGATTCGTGTGGAATTTTGACTTCATGCTTAAGTGCAAGCATTGCACAAATTTTCGGTTTAATCATATTGTCTGTGGGTATAATAGCGTGCATGGGTATTCAGCATGCTTTGACACTAAAACGTAACAAGCAGCTGCACTCGGTGTATGTTAAGAAAGGATCGGTACTCGTGAAAAAGCTTGACGGTGGTGAAAGTTTTCTTGTAGAAGACTTGGATGAGCTAAACGCTATTGTGGGTGTCACGGAGGAAGATGCGGGCAATGGATGTATTGGAGCTTCAATGGTTTCCTAATGATCTCGCTTATGTTTTTGCAGTTGCTTCTCAACTGGAACTAATGATTTCTTATAGTAATTATAATCTCAGTTTACTGTACTATTTCCCCCTACTTTTCTTTGTATTGGTGGTATTGGTGGCTATGAGTGGTTCTGCTAGTCATGGTGATGGCATTGATAGCAAGTCTCTTGTAGGTGTTTTGTGTGGGCGATATGAGGGTTTAAAAGTTGCTCACTTCAATGCCAGAAGCCTTAATGCTAACAAGCTAGATTATGTAAGACATGTCTTTGAGAATTCATCTGTCGACGTAGTATGCGTGTCTGAGACATGGTTTGTTGCAGCAGAGAGCAGCTCATTCTTTACCACTATACTGCCGGAGTTCGCTAAAGTCAGCTGTTGTTTCTAAATCTTTTTTTAACATGTTTGACAACATGTTTAAAATATGTTTGACCTGCGTTTACAACCCTTATAAAAGTAATAACCTTGCCGCTTTCTTTACTGATTTATGTGAACTGTCACCCAACTTCGATTTCCTCATGTTATGTGGAGACTTTAATATAACTTTGATGCGTGATGATAATTTATCTATATCATTTCATGGGCATGTCTCATCTATGGACATGTCAGTAGTTAATTGCTCGGAGCCAACACGTTTCACGGATAAGGACCGTCCCAGTCTGCTTGACCTTTTTATCGTATCTGATAGCTCAGCTGTATTACTCTTTGACCAAATATTTTTTCTGTCAGATCATGACCTAATTTTTTGTACCCTGAATATTAAATTATCATTCGCTACAGTCTCGCAAAATTTTTCTTATTTTGACTTCAATAGGGTACGTCGATATAGTACCCAGAACTGTTTCAAGACATTTCTTCTGTTATTTGGGACCAGGTTTGGTACTGTACTACTGCAGACGAGAAAATTGATTTTTTTACAAGAACCATTAATAACTTCTTTCATAAGCATGTACCACATAAAGCGATTACTATAAAAAATGTATCCTGTCCATGGTTCAGGAACCGTGTGCGACGCGCTATTAATGAACGAAATAGGTTGCATTCTATGTGGAAAAGAAACCCATGTCCACATACGTGGCGCAATTATACTCGCGCTATAAATGCAGCTGTTTTGATTACGAGACAATGAAAGCTAAATACTGCGCTAAATCGAGAAATCTGAAAATGTTTGGCATTGGTGCTAAGCAAAAGTCAGAATGCCATATTGACCCTAATGCTCTAAACAGTTATTTTCTTTCTAACAACTTGGGTACGAACAACGCTGCTCGATTTTCGACCAGTCCAACGCAATAATCGTTTCAATTCAATGCAGTTACTGAAGCTGAAGTGGCTGTCGGCGTAATGAAGATCAAGTCTAATGCACTGGGCGAAGACAATATTTGCATCAGATTCTTAAAACTCATTGTTGCTTATATATTGAGACCGTTGATCCACATATTTAAATTTTGTCTAGCATCCTCGACGTTTCCAAGCCTATGGAGAGTTGCTGCCGTCGTGCCTCTGGCAAAAAAATCAGCAGCAATTGAACCAAAGGATTTCAGACTAATAAGTATTTTATCATCTCTGTCCAAGGTTTTTGAAATACTCTTAGCCAGCCAGATTACAAAATACATACAAGATAAACAGTTGTTATCTCCACTTCAATTTGGTTTCCGTCCTGCACACAGTTGTTCAACTGCAATCTTGAAAGTTATAGAGTACATTAGGCCCGTATATGACAATGGATCTTTTACACTGCTTTGTCTACTTGATTTTTCCAAAGCTTTCGACAATGTAAGTCACGGTCTTCTTTGTCATAAGCTAAAGTATTTGTTTGGTTTCTGTGATAATGCAGTGCATTTCATGGAAAATTACAGCTGACTTTATTCCCATTGAAACTAAGCGTAAACTTGCCATACACTTAATATTGCCTGTGATTACATACTCTGATCTTGTTTACAGTAAATTGGATTCACGCTCTCAATTAAAATTACAACTGGCATACAATTGTGTAACGAGATATGTGTTTGGTCTTTGGAAGTATGATCACATATCGTGATTTAAGAAAGCCATTATCGGTTGTGATATCATTGAGTATCTTACAGCAAGGAATTGCGTTTTTCTTCATAAACTTCTACTGACTAAGCAACCTTTTTACTTACTATATATACTTTTAAGAGCACTGTACTTATGTAAACAACATATTCCACGCTGTTTATGTAGTCGTTATATAAATATTACATTTTAGTTCCAAATATTCAGTCTTTGTGTAACTTTGGTCAGGTGCAGTTAACTTTAAAAAAATTAGCTAAAACGGTTTGTTGCAAAAGTCAATAAAATAATAATAAAAGGTGTACCGGTTAATTCGTGCGGTTTACTAACAGATGGCGTAACTTGACTTTTATTCCAGTGATTCATCTTTCCAAATATATGTTGGAAAGCTAATGTCATATAATTTCAGAATCAGTATGTGTCATTTAGCTGAAGCGTAAACAACAATCCTTTTTTTTACTCTGAAAATGTCGAATTTCGTGCCGAATAGTGTTTTTGCGGGGAGTACTTCTTCATTACTTCAATATGAAGAAAAAGGCTGCCGAAAGTCATCGTATTTTGGTGGAAGTGTATGGTGCGCATGCTCTAGCTGAGCGTACGTACCAGAAGTGGTATGCATGGTTTAAAAGTGGCAATTTTGACTTGGAGGACGATGAACTGGACAGCCAAAAAAGTTTGAAGATCACGAATTGGAGACATTGTTCGACCAAGATCCATCCCAAACGCAAAAAGAATTTGCAAAATCACTTGGCGTCGCTCAACAAACCATTTCCGATCGTCTAAAAGCAATGGGAATGATCCGGAAAGTATGCCATTGGGTGCAGTATGAATTGAAGACAAGAGACGTCGAACGCCGATTTTTCACGTGTGAACAACTGCTTCAACGGCACAAAAGAAAATCGAATTGTCACTCGCGATGAAAAGTGGCTCCATTACGATAACCCAAAACGTCGAGCACCGTATGGATACCCAAGCCATGCATCAACATCGTCTGCAAAATCAAATATCCATGGTTCGAAGCTTCTTCTCTGTATTTGGTGGGACCAGCTGGGTGTGATCTATTATGAGCTGTTGCAACCGAATGAAACGATCACAGGGGAAGTCTACCGACGACAATTGATGCGTTTGAGCCGAGCACTGCGCGAAAAACGGCCGGAATATGAACAAAGGCACGGCAAGGTAATTTTGCACCATGACAATGCTCGGCCACATGTTGCACAGGTCGTCAAAACCTACCTTAAAACGCTCAAATGGGATGTCCTACCCCACCCGCCGTATAGTCCAGACCTTGCGCTTTCCGATTACTATCTCTTCCGATCAATGCAACATGGTCTGGGTGACCAGCACTTCTCCAATTATAAAGAAGTCAAAAATTGGATCGATTCGTGGATAGCGGAGAAGTCGGCCGAATTTTTCAGGAAGGGTATTCGTGAATTGCCAGAAAAATGGGAAAAAGTTATAGCTAGCGATGGACAATACTTTAAATATCAAATTTGTAACCATTTTTTCACAATAAAGCTTCAATTTTCGAAAAAAACTGCACCCATTAACCGGTACACCATTAATATTAGTAAAATGATTAAAAAAACAAATTGACTTTTCTCTCTCGTACGCTAATGTGGAGGACTTCAATCAGAAGAACTCCAACCACAAAAATAATCTCCATGTCAAGGATATTGAACCCATCAGATTAAACACTATAAAAAACTTTCGCAAAACAAAAAAAAAATTTGGGTATCGCATATTAATGGAGCTGGAAGATTGCGTTTTTTTCCTACCACAAAAATTCAACGATATATGTGATGCGACCATAGCAGGACTCAGCAGTGGTAACTATTATTTAAGAAAACTGTTAGAAGAAGATGGAGAAGATTTTCGCTTGGAGGTTCAGGTAGACTTTCCTCAATCGCAATCCCTACTCGAAACATATTTTAAAAATTTAAAAAAAAATTTTAATAAAAAACTAAAAAAATGAACTAATTTTATAAATATGTATTTTTGTTTATGTAATCTGGTATAAAATGATATTAATTTATTTATTCTGCAAACAACTAAATTGATATTGCAGCAAATACAAGTGTGTGGTCCGTCTACAGTTTCACTTGAAGACCAGCAACACGTAGTATAATGGCATTCATGTCGTGACTCAATCGCAAACTCATTCTTATACTGGCTTAGTTTTATGTAGTTGGTTAAAATGTAATCAAAATGCTCCTCCAGTATATTTTCCCTTTGAGTTACTAAAAACTCATTAACTCGAGTTAAAAGTATCAGCATATTTACGTGATTCATGATATTTATAGTAGTTAATGGTCAATTGTTGACTGACTTCTCTTTAACGAAGAAATCTATGCATGCACACTCATGCATCCCTAAATTGTGTAAGATTTCATCATATTCTTTGAAGTTTTTACATTAATTCAATTAAATTTTGAAAATGTTTCACTTCACTTCACTACACTTCTGAGGCAGCGTTTAAAAAGACGCCAGTCAATTTTTAAAAAAATTTTTAAAAATTTAGAAAAGAAAAAAAAACTGAAAAAATTAATTTATAAATATATAAAAGTCCTCGATATGGCATCTCTGTCCACCAAAAACCTCGATCTGGCCACTCTATCCACCAAAATCCTCGATCTGGCTACTCTGTCGACCGAAATCCTTGATCTGGCCACTCTGTCCACCAAAATCCTCGATCTGGCCACTCTGTCCCCGATATCCTCGATCTGGCCACTCCGTGAGGTTGTTGTTGTGAGGATTAATCCTAATTCTCATGAGGATGTATGCTTCTACCTTTTGTTGTGAGCCAGAACCGGCATATACTATACATATATATATATTACTTTATACCTATTATACCTTTACTACTAATCCTATTAATGTAGCTGCTTTCGATAGCTTCTTTTCTGGAACGAGTTTACATATCATATCTTCTTCACTACTCATTTATACATACTCACAAAATATTTCTAAATTGAATTTATAGCCCAAGAATTATATATATATATTATATATGTCCTTATAAGGGCACTTAATGTTTACATTGAATTTCTGGAGAAGCTTTTAAAAAAGCTAGAGCGATTAAATAAACACCAACAACACTATATCAGCTTACGCGGCCTATGCTTAGCCAGCTGCCACCCGCGACCATACACGTTCCCTCAGCTCTGTACCCTACAAACATTAAAACTACAACAACAGCACATTTTATAGTTCCTAAAACTACTCCAGTAACCAACCAACCTATCAACCTACTTCCATCCGTCAGGGTTGCCAACTGAAAATTCCACGGAAAGGCTCCAAATCCACAAAAAAATCCCCAAAAAAGTCCCCAAATCCCGACAACAAAATCCCATGACAAAGAGGAACTTTTTTTCCAGAGGAGTACTACCAAAAGCCCTTTGGAAGTACTCCTCCGAAATACACAGGCGACGCCGTTGGATTTGAACCGGCCATTATATAAGTTATAAGAACATTCAAATTAAAAATATCAAAGACACCTTAGGAATTTATGCTGACGCTATGTCTGCGATTCATCCGACAGATTTCGTGGGAACGCAACGTCAGCACCTGCGCAATAAAGCTAACGTCAGCACTTGAGCAGCAGCTTACCGGCAGCGCAGCAGAATAAGTTAGGTGGATTAATATTAAAATATTTTAAGTTAGTTCGAAGTCTGGTTTTGTAAAACGAAGTTGCATCAATAAAGAAGTCGGACCTTTGTGTCCGCAATAATTTTTAAAAAAAACTTTTCAATATAAGAAGTGTAATTGGTACCCGAACAGGGTACCGACAAACCAGTAGTGAGTACAATAAAGAGTGAGACAAAAGTTCCTTAAACTAAGCAGCGAGTTCTTCTCACACAACTGGTCACGAATTTTCCTTGGCACTAAGAGGAAGATCAACAGCTCAAAGACTAAAAGCTTCTTCATCAAAAGAAGCAAGTTCCTGAAGAGTAAGTACAGGTTTAGGATCCGGAGTCGTCGCGGGAACCCTAAGATACAGATAAAGCTGAACAATCCAGTCTGCCAAGTAGAATGTGGAGATATTTATTATTGTAAGTTTTAATCTTAAGAATTAAATTTGTATCATTGTGTCAACAAACAATATATTTAAGAAAGATTTACAGGGCTAAACGTTCATCAAAAAGTATTACCGTTCAACAAAGCGATTTTTTTGAAAATTTCTACTACTTTCCTACCGAATAATTTAATTCGTCTACTACTACCGAATAACTTAATTCGTTCTTCTGTCCTAAATGCTCGCCCCGAAAACTCATCAACACAATCATCCTCCAACATGGCAAACCATGTTACTATGGACCAACTAACAACGATTATTTCCTAAATCGTGACCAACGTAATGAAAACAGAAAGACGAAACATTATGCAGACCGCACTAAATCCAACTGCAATCTCTCTGTTAACGCCAACTGCCGCTCGCCAGAGGTGCTCCCTCATCGATCGGTAGGGTGTCAGGAGTGAGCACTCCAGTCTCTCTCCTGTCAGCCTGCCGGTCATGAGATGCGCCTCTCTCGTGACAGTAAGCTCGGCTGCGGGCTCTCTCCGCGGCAACTGGCGCTAATTGACCAGCTTCCAGCGATCGTCGCTGGACCCACACGAGTCACTTCTTTATTCTTACTCAAGAACCTCTGACGCGTGCTGAGGGTTAGTCATCGGAAAGTTTAGAATTTATACCATATTGTTATTGATCATTTGTAAAAATTTGTGAGGAAGAAAATAGAATTAAGTGATTTTCAAATATAAACTGTGTGATTATAAACAAAACATCTGGTCCATTGCGAGCCGGATTGCCGCGACCAGGAACCATCGTCACCGACGCCCAAATCATCATTGCCGCCGCCCAGGAATCATCGTCACCGACGCCCAATCAAGTGAGCCGTATACGAAGCGGTGAGTTCACATATTATAGTCTAATAATTAGCCCCGAGCCCTTCCGGCCTTATTTATAAATATATAAACATTTATATATATAAGGAACTGTCCTCCTTATATATATATACCCTTCATTTGACCGTCAAACCTTCGAGAATCCTCGATTCGTGGGTAACGGTCCCCAAGAATAACGGCAGCACCAGGGCTTGAAGTTTTTGTTGCTGATCGTCTTCGCAAGCATTGCTTGCTGCGAAGCCCACATTAAAAGCGTCAAATTCACCGCTTGATTTTTTATTAAGCCCCGTGCGCTCACAAAGAAAGTGAAAAGATCACACACTTTCGCTTTCTTGGTTTGCGCTCTCCTTGCCAATAAAAGAGCGAGTTACTTGTGCGCTCAGTGCAAGTCTAAAAACCACCACCTTTTGCCGGTTGGTTTATGCGGGTACATTTCTCTGCTGCTCGCGCTCTTCTGCTTGCGCTGCCCATACACGCAGAGTGCACACAGAACGAAAACCCAGTTTTCTGTCTGCACTCTCCCAAGTGATAGCAGCGTGAAATTCACTATTCAATGGTGACCCAACGCGAAATTGAAAAAGCGAAACACCCAGTAGGCAGAAGTGTTCGCAGCAACTAGTCTCTTTGTAACTAGTTGCCAACTTTAGAGACAACGCGTAGTTAATTTTTGGAAGCAAGCTCCTCGAGCCCCAACGCAATCAGCTAGCGACGCGCAAATATTCTGTGACTTTTTTCCTCTAAAATAAAATAAAATTTTTTCCGAAATAGTTTTTCGGTGCGTTTTCTTTTGGTTTTTCGACTTTCTTCGCCGCCCCTAAGCGAACCCTAAAAATATAATGGCGTCACTCGACAAATTTATACGCGCTTACGTCGCGATCGTCGAATTCGAGAACGACTTCGTGACCATCCCTGAGCAGGAGCACTCGGACTTTTCATTAGATGCTCATCTGGAAGAGCTCAAGACGATGTGGAAGGCGACCAAGGAAGTCTACTACACGTGCATAGACCAGTTGATGGCCTCCGAAGAATCCGCACCCGCTGACGTAGGAGTGATTAAGAAAATCGGCGCATGCCGAAAAACTCGTCTCACTTCTTCCGCACTCAATACAGTAGCAGCTGAAATGCCAGCATCTGGCTACAACATCAGCTTGCCCCCTTGCGACACCCAAGCTCTCGTGAAGCTTTGAGAGCTTGAGAAGCTTTTCCACCTGAATCAAAAAACTACGGGTGAAGCGAAAGAAATCGTGCAGAAATCCCCTCTCACGAATGAAGGTTTTGCCCAAGCGTGGAAAAATCTGTCCGATAGGTACGAGAACGGGCGCGTCCTCACCGACGCCCATTTGAAGAAGCTCTTCAGCCTGTCCCCCATCACGAAGGAAACCGGTGGCGCTATTAAATATCTGCAGCGCGAAATCAATAATATTCTCGCCGCGCTCGCGCTACAAGGTGTTGATACCTCCCAATGGGACGCGATAATCGTATTTTTGTGTTCCAGCAAGCTCCCGGAAGCAACGCTTTGCCTCTGGGGGCAATCTCTCACCAACAAAGCAGAGATCCCAAAATGGGCAGATCTGGATGCGTTTATGACTCATCGCTTCCAGACCCTTGAAACGGTGCAAGATATTAAGTGCACACTCGCCGCGAAATCAACACACCCCCTAACTCCGACTCACTCAACTCCGACTCACTCAACTCCAGCCTCTAAACGCGTCAACACCTTTCAATTGAAGGTGTCCCAAGATAGCTGCCCTCTTTGCCAGAAGCAGCACAAGTTGAGATCCTGTTCTCAGTTTCTCAGCTTGCCCGTTCCACAGCGGCTGAATACCGTTAAGAAAAACCGCTTGTGCAGCAACTGCTTGGCCAGATCTCATTCCGTAAGAAACTGTCCAAGCAGATTCAATTGCGTCAAATGTAATGGCAGGCATCACACCCTCTTGCATCGTGAGCATGCTCCATCCTCCTCGAATGCTGTATCAGATTCGACCACACGTGCCTCACATCAAGAGCGGCGGTTTGAAAACGCTCCGCGGGCTCAAGCCCCCGTCTATTCGAACTTTATTCCAGGTTCGACTCATGATGCTTTTCAGCAAGAAAGGCCGCATTCTTCGATGCGACCTCCCACGCATATACAGTCCACTCCTCCACCCCCACAGCAACGAACTCAAGAGCAACGGTATGATAACGCTTCGCGTACTCAAGCCCCTGCCTATTCGAACTTTATTCCAGGTTCGACTCAATATGCTTCCCAGCAAGAAAGGCCGCATTCTTCGATGCGACCTCCCACGCATATACAGTCCACTTCTCCCCCCGCGCAGCAGCGAAATCCACAGGACACGCATCAGGTGTGCTTCGCGAAAACACCAAAACAGGTACTGTTAGGGACTGCCATGGTAACAATACGCCATCATGGTACATGTTACATCGCGCGCGCCTTAATTGATCCTGGGTCCAGCGCGGCCAACTACCGCTGTAGTCTCCGGTCTCAACGAGACCGTGTCCGCAAAAATATCAAGATCGTGCGATTTTCTCATGAATTCGCCACTTGATCCCAAATTTCAAATCAACGTGACGGCGCTCGTGCTCCCAAAAATCACAGGGCGGTTGCCCTCCCACTCGTTAGACAGGTCACTTCTCAGTGGCCTCCCTCAAGACATCGAGCTCGCAGATGTAAGCTTCTCCAAAAGCGAGCAGGTCGACGTCCTCATCGGAGCCGATTTATACCCAGCAATCCTGCTGGACGGCATCCGCCGCCAAGTGCTGGGCTCCCTCTTGGCTCAGAAAACCGTGTTCGGTTGGAATCTAACCGGCCCGGTTCCCACCATGCAATCTGCCACTGCACGCATCAAAGCGGCTTACACAACGAAGTCACATTCGAACAACATTTCGAACGTTTTTAAGAAGGTGGAGGAACTTCCCAAAACTAGATTGCTATCCCACTCCGAAAAGTTTCGCGAAGAAAAATACGCGATGACTCGAAAATTCTGATGACGCGAAAATTCTGATTCAACCAGTCTGGTTGGACAAAATCGACTGGGATGACACTCTGCCTCAGGTAACTCACGCTAACTGGTTAAGTTTTCTCCAGAATTATCAGCACATCCGCGCCATCCGCATCCCGCGATGGGTGAGTTAGACCCCAGAAAGCGAAGTCGAACTCCATGCCTTTTGCAATGCCTCAGAAAAAGCCTACGCAAGAGTCATCTATGCCCACATCACGGTCGCTCAGGAAGTCCAAGTTTTCCTTTTGTACTCCCAAACTCGTGTAGCCTCAATTAAAACTTCGTCTCTCACCGGGTTAGAATTGTGCGGAGCCACTTTAGTTGCTGAGATGATCGACACTCTCGTGCCCACGCTGCAGCTGCCCCATTACACGATCTATTGTTGGAGCGACTCCACCATTGTTATGGCCTGGCTGAAGAAATCCCCATGCGTTTGGGCGACGTTCGTGGCAAACCGAGTTGCCAAAATCATCGAGAAAGTACCGCATTCGCAATGGTTCCATGTGGATTCCCAGGACAACCCCGAGGATTTAACCAGTCGCGGTGCCACGCCCCAAGATTTCGCTGAGCGCACCCTCCGGATGGAAAGGACCTGCCTGGCGTGCCCACGACAAGAATCGCTGGCCCGAATTCCGCACCTCCGCGGAATATGTCACCAAACGAGCAGAAAACTGTCAAAACGCTGCACACCCATTGCGCTACCGATGAGTATCCTCTCAAACGATTGTCGTCACTGCCACGAGACCTACGTGTATACTCATACGTATATAGATTCCTCCACAACGTTCATCCAGCTCAGCGTCACCTACATTCGCACCCTAACCTGCACCTCCCACCGGGAGAAATAAAGGAAACGAAACGCTGCCTCGCGATATCCTGCCAGAAGAATCATTTCGCGGACGAGTACGCCGCGCTAGAAAACCACGCGATGCTGCGATCTAAAAGCAGCCTACTCTCGTTGAACCCGTTCCTACACACGGACAACACGATGCGCGTTGGCGGGCGGTTGTCCTCGTGTCCCAATTTGCCTTTCGACGAACGGCACCCGCTTATTCTGCCATACGGCTGTCAACTCTCGCGACTGCTCATTCGTTTTATACACGAAATATCTCTACTCGGAGGCAACCAATTAGTTCTTCGTCTGGTCCGTACCCAATTCTGGATCCCCAAGGTGAAAAACCCCATCAAAACGACTACCCATACTTGCAAGCCTGGCATCCTATATCGGAAGAAGCAACGAACCCTGTACATGACAGCCCATTATTAACCCATTTTCTCATTCCAGATCTACAATGTATCTGATCCGCTGGCAATATTCGCGGACCCGAAGAGGGCGTCTGCTGGCACCACCCGGGGTGGTGCCCATCTGCGCCGCCGCGCCGCCTATTGCTGCCCACCGTCCTCGGGAGCTGTCCCCAACGGCAGACGTCCTGGTGCTCGACGTCTCGGCCGACGAGGCACAAGCGCTTGTCACGACACGACGCTCGCCCACACCGCCAACCCGAGCTTTCCGGAGTTCTTTCGTCCGGCCCAAGGAAGCCTCCTCCGGTCCGGCCCCAGCACATCTATCAGATGCACATCTATCACGAAGACCTCCGAAGTCGTGGATGTCTGCGAGTTCGCGTGATGTCGGTGCGATATACGCCGCGCCGCTTGCCGCATCCACCACCAGAGCCGGCCCAGAGACGTGCGCCCTCCACCAGCACCACCGGAGACGAGGCACGGCGCCAGTTGTCGGAGTTTGGGGGTTTGCAGTCCTGCAAGGCGGACGGTATGTTAACGCCAACTGCCGCTCGCCAGAGGTGCTCCCTCATCGATGGGTAGGGTGTCAGGAGTGAGCACTCCAGTCTCTCTCCTGCCAGCCTGCCGGTCATGAGATGCGCCTCTCTCGTGACAGTAAGCTCGGCTGCGGGCTCTCTCCGCGGCAACTGGCGCTAATTGACCGGCTTCCAGCGATCGTCGCTGGACCCACGCGAGTCACTTCTTTATTCTTACTCAAGAACCTCTGACGCGTGCTGAGGGTTAGTCATCGGAAAGTTTAGAATTTATACCATATTGTTATTGATCATTTGTGAAAATTTGTGAGGAAGAAAATAGAAATAAGTGATTAAACGCAACCGACGACGACTATAGACGCATCCAACTCAACGAATTTATCGCAGCTGGACAAA
Organism: Sicus ferrugineus; assembly: GCA_922984085.1. Classification (NCBI taxonomy): domain Eukaryota; kingdom Metazoa; phylum Arthropoda; class Insecta; order Diptera; family Conopidae; genus Sicus; species Sicus ferrugineus. Next base: position 18,593,962 of record OV277348.1, read on the forward strand.
ATACCAGACGTCGTTCGCTGTCTTAGAGAATATTTAGGTAATCCTAGAGAATTTAACTCCTGGAAGAAGAGTGTAGACCGTATCATGCACATATACGATACTTCGAGAGGCACTCCCAAATATCATGGGATACTAAGCGTCGTACGCAACTAAATAGTATGTAATGCCGACTTAGAGGTGACTTGCCAAGATTGCTAGGAATGAAAGAGCCAGCCGATATTCTACAGGCGCTTCACCTATGCCTAAAATTAAAAAACCAAAACTTCCCCTCAAGTTACGCCCTGAGTAATCATAATCCAAACAGAGGAAATAGTAATCTACCTTTGCCACCACCAAGAAAACAATTACCACCGCGACAGATTACGGAATTCCACTCCGAATTAGCATATTTTCCGCAACCGCTTCAACATCTCTTTAATTCTTACAGGCCAACCCAGCACTTTACCAATCAAAATCAACCCTTGCGGCAAAACACCATACCAAGAAATCCATTATTTTAAAACCAATTTAAATATCAAAATAATCCCCCTCCGAAACCTTTCGGACCTAAACCTCAGAACATACCTGAACCTATGGACGTCGATGTAACCCTACAGACGCGCAATGTAAACTACATTAACAGAGCACATCGGAATGACCTTTTTGGAAAAAGACCCCCGCAAAACGAAACACATAACCCACATAAACTCCAGAGAAATTTACACATAGGCACGTACTACAGCATATGACGATCAACCCGATTACACCGATATACATTTTTTAGGCTAAACAGCTCTTGATTGCCGTATTTTGAGTCCAAGATGAAGAGCGGAAAAATTTTGACATTCCTAATAGACACGGATTCCAGAAAAAGTTATATTTAAAATAACTTAATAGGAAATCCTATAGAAAATGAGGAAGTTTTTTTTGCAAAGTCAATAGCTGGAGATATTAAAATAACACACCATACTCTAATAAACCTTTTCGGCCAACAAGACAAACTTAAATTTTTCCTTCTTCCCAATCTAAATTCATTTTATGGAATTATAGGCAATGACACCCTAAAAGAACTTGACGCTGTAATCCACACAAAAGACAGTTACATGACAATAAGAAATCATGTACGGATTAAAATAAAACAAAGATCTTGTTCTGCAATAAATCCTTTGGAGACATGCCACATGACTGAAAAAAAGATCCGTAAGAACATTAGCAGCAAAATTTTACACATTATTTTTGGAACCAGACGAAAATCTAACATACTATACATCACAAAAGTAATAGGCGAGATAACCACCACAATAGATTCACCTGTTTACACTCAGACTTACCCTTACTCGATGCCTCCGAAGGGCGAGGTAGAAAAGCAAATCCAGAACCTTCTAGACGATGGAAACATTAAACCAACGCGCTCACCCAATACCTATCCAGTTCGGATTGTTAGCAAAAAACCTGACTCTAATGATAATAAGCAATACAGACTTGTAATCGACTATCGGAAGTTAAATTCCGTAACAAAGGCAGATCGCTACCCCATCCCACAAATTGAAGAAGTTCTTTCCCAACTCAGAAATAATAAATTTTTCTCAGTACTTGATCTGAAAAGTGGCTATCATCAAATACGTCTTAAGTAATCTGATATTGAATATTGGCGACATCATAGTATTTAGCAGAACAGAAGAAACGCATTTAAAACACTTAGGAGACATCTTATCAACTCTGAGCGCAGCGAATATGAAGGTGCAATTAAAGTTAAATTCTTTAAAAACCTGAAATGTAAATTCTTCAAAAATAAATTTAAATTCTTTAGTCCAATTTCTAATACTCTTAGTAACCCCTAATGGTATTCGCACAAATCCAGAAAAGTTGCAGACAATAAAAAATTTTCCCTTTCCAAAAACCCTCAAGCACCTTCGTTCATTTTTAGGTCTATCGGGATATTACAGACCATTTGTGAAAGGCTACGCCGATATCGCAAAACCCCAGACAACTCTTTTAAGAGGAAAAGACGGACGTTTATCCAAAACAGAATAAAACAAAAAAATTATTCACTTAACACCTGATGCTATAGAACCTATACACAAAATAAAAAGATCACTAGTTTCTAATGATGCTCGCTTATCCAGACTTTAATAAACCAATCGAGTTAGCCACCGACGCGTCAAACTACGCTCTAGGAGCCGTTCTACCTTGGACGGTAGACCAATTTTATTCATCTTTAGAACGCTCAATCGAGCAGAGGAACATTACGCTGCAAACGAAAGGGAAATGCTTGCCAGCATCTGGTCATTAAATTCGACAAGGAATTACCTCTACGGTGCAGCATCAGTGAAGATCAATATAGACCATCAACCCCTCACTTGCGCCATGAGCAACAAGAATAACAACAGTAAAATGAAATCATTGAGAGCTATACTAGAGAAATACAATTATGAACTGCAATATAAACCCGAAAAAACCAACGTAGTCGCAGACGAACTATCCAGACCTCCACGGTCAACGCAAATAAATTACTTAACACCCACCGTACACAGTAGCGATACTTTCGCAAACGGCTTCATGCCTTCGGTCGAATTTCCCCTTAATGTTTTTAGAAACCAACTCTTTCTCCTTACAGGAGCCTCCACTAGCTACAAGTTCTGAGTCCCTTTTTCGACGTACCACAGATACGTATTACTGTAGGCACATTACACCCAAGAAGACATTAAGACAATATTCAAAAAATACTTAAATCCCAGCGCAATTAATGGCATACTGACCGCCGAAAACATCATAGGTCAAGTCCAAGAAGTTTTCCCACCGCATTTCAGATTATATAAGGTACGTTATACACAAAAATAAGTGAACGATATTGCTAGCGATATAGCACAGAATGATGAAATTATAAAGGAACATAAGAGAGCACATAGATGTGGCAGAGAGAACAAAGCGCAGTTATTAGAAAGAGTATATTTCCGACAGATGACCAATAAGATAACCTGAATAATAAAGCAGTGAGATATCTGTAAAAAGCACAAATATGACAGACACCCAAATAACCAAGAGATAGGCGTCACATCAATTCTTTAGTACCCCGGACAGATAGTTCACATTGACATTTACATAACGGAAAAAAAACACCGTTCTAACAGCAACTGATAAATTTTCTAAATACGCACATGTAAAACTTCTTAAATCTAGAGTGATACAGGATATCAAGGAACCCCTTAGGGAAGTTCTCCTCACCTTTGGAAAACCTCAAATAATCGTAATAGATAATGAAAAATCCCTAAGCTACGAATCTTTTAAGTTCATGATAAAAGACCAATTAGAAATTCAGATTTATACAGCTCCACCCTATATTATTGATCTCGTGAATACATCCGCTTACAATTATAACACATCAGTTCACACAGTCACAAATAAAAAACCCCTTGAACTCTTCTTAGGAAGAACACTAAAACTATTTTAATTTTATAAAATTAAAACTAAATGGGAAAAAATATTACATAAAAATAATTTAAAAACCTAAAAATCTTTCTCCAGATGGCTAGTGCAGCTAGCATGCGTGTTAGGAGAAATTAAAATCCTGGACTACTCTAATTCAAACATAGTGACAATGAAAATTTTAAATTACAATTACTTAAGGAAGAAATAACGAATATAGAATACGCCTTACATTGAGCAAAAGCCGGCGTTGTAAACTCATTCATATTGTCCAACTACGAGATAGAAAAAATAAGAGAGAACATTGAAATTAATAAACTGGAATATGCCAATATAGACGAAATTTTTGAATTCGGTAATATTAAGGTCGCAATCGGGAACAATTCATTTTTATATATTGTAAGCATACCTATAACAAACGAAAAATTATTTAGCCTTATTATGATTACAGCTATAAAAATTAAGAACAAAATAATCAAATTACCCCTCGAAAACATCTTAGTATGCGATAAACACATATTAGGAATAAGGAAAAACTGTATAAAATATAATAACTTAAAAATATGTAATGAGCAGAAAATAGTAGACATAAGTAATACTACATGTATTCCGTATCTACTGCAAAGCAAAGGTCCAACTTGCACAACAATTAATAACCAACACATATGTAGCGTTGAAGGCATCCTTCCCGGACTGTTATATACCGGAAAGATATTAGCCGATGGGGAAACGTTCACCTTAAATGGGTCCTATTTAATACAATATCATAATTCATCAATTTCAGTCGAAGGACAAACCTTAATCTTTAACGAAACCTCCGACTATAAGCCTTTACCAGCAATAATTCAGTCACGCGAATTAAATAAAGAACCCTTCAAGATTGAGATACAGAATGCAACACCCCCAGAGGAAAACCCCGAAGAAATACATGCCCCGCCAGGGATCAGCCAAATTTCCTTATCCTAATGGAATTATAAGCCAAACGAAGACGTTTGGATTTAAGAAGGGAGGTGTTAAGAACATTCAAATTAAAAATATCGAAGACACCTTAGTAATTTATGCTGAAGCTATGTCTGAGATTCATCCGGCAGATTTCGTTGGAACGCAACGTCAGCACCTGTGCAACAAAGCTAACGTCAGCACCTGAGCAGCAGCTTACCGGCAGCAGCGCAGCAGAATAAGCTAGGTGTATATGTAAATAATTTTGGTGGATATGTAACAACGAAGGGTTCCGTAGTGATCAAATCTAGCGGTATGAATCACCTTTGTTTAAAGCTACAATTAGTGCCACTTGGATAATTGGTAGGGACAATTTGTGGAATCGGTCAGGTATAAACTCAGTTAGTAAACGAATAACATTTATGGACGAGAATAAGAAACATATTGAGACGCTGGTTATGCGTTCAAGGGGAGAACTAGATCAGATCTTACATAATGAAAGTTCGAAAGTAATGGCGAGAACTATCAGAGCAGTTCCAGTTAGGATTAGAACTAATATTCTGGAAATAGTAGTTCATTAACAGGAAATTGTTCCGGGAGTGTATATGGGGGGAAACTTTAGCGAAAGTAAAGGGGGGCGTAGTTTACGTTCCGATACTGAATTCAACGGAACAAGATGTAGAAATAGACAGTTTCAACGCCCCGTGCCAGAGCCTTCTACGACGAAGTGAGTAGTATATATGGCGTTTCTAATTCACAACAACAACAGGTAAAATCATAGCTTCTCACCACAACAACAACAACAACAACAACAACAACAACAGGCAAAAGCATACATCCCCACAACAACAACAACAACAGGCAAAATCATAGCTCCTCACAACAACAACAACAACCTCACAGAAGGGCCAGATCGAGGATTTTGGTGGACAGAGTGGCCAGATCGATTTTTTTTAATTTTTTTAAAAATTTTTTTTTTAACTTTTTTTAAAACTTTTTTTAATTTTTTTTAAACTTTTTTTTAAACTTTTTTTCAAAATTTTTTTTTTATTTTTTTTTAAACTTTTTTTTGGGGGAATTTTTGTGAGTTTTTTTGGCGGCTGGCGGCTGACGGTCGCGGTGGCAGCACGCTAAGCAGAGGCTTCCTAAGCAGAAGCTGCGTAAGCAGAAGTAGTTGTTGTTTATTTGTGCTTTGTTTTTGAGACGCTGCCCCAGAAGTATAGTAAAACTTAATGTAAACATTGAGCGGTTCAAGCTGTGGCTCTCATCCACGGTCTGAAGCGTGGAGTTGTTATTTGAAGAAATATGAAACTCGCCTTATTGTTCTTGTTGTTGTTGTTGTTGTAGTTTTTATTTTAATTGCTTGGTTTCGAATTGTGCCTTGACTCGAATTTGTCTGGAATTAAATTAACGTAAACATTTTCGAAGAATGTGAGAAATTTACGCGGAACTGAATCGAACATGATCGAACACAGAGACGGATCTCTTCGTTATCTCAATTTCAGTTTTTGCTGATATGTTCTTTTTTTTTCTTTTTATCTTATAAGGGTTTCAGCTGGAGTATGAAAGATCTGAAATTTATAATCAAACTTCATTCCGTATCTGAATGTAGCAGTGAACAGTTGTTAAATTTTAAAGTTAAAATTTTGACAAAATATTTTAAAAGAGTCTAAAACTTAAATATAAAAAGGAAGGTTTTAAAAAGCGAAAACTTTATAAAAAAGTGAAAACATTTTAAAAAATTGTCAACAAAAAGTGTAAAACTTAAATAAAAAACTTAAATAAAGAAAGTTTTAAAAAGTTCAGAGAAAGTGTGCTGAACGTTATATAGTAAAAGCAAAAACATTTTAAAAATTGAGCAAAAACAGTAAATATAGAAAATATTTACAAAAGAAATAGAAAACAAGTAAGAGTGTTTTCTTCGGCCTGGCCGAAATCTAAATACCCTACACCCGAGTAACTGAAAAAATTATTATTTCGCCACTTAACAACTTTTGTATAAGTAGGCGGACCACGCCCATTTCGGGAAAATGTTTTTGTAATGCCTCTAGGTATTGCTAGATACAATCACGAAGGTATTAAAATTTTGAACCGTTTATGGGATATTGACAACTTTTGTATAAGTGGGCGGACCACGTCCATTTTTTGTACACAAATTGGTAATACGCGTAGATACCTCGTGATAAAATTTCGTGTTAATATCTTATACCGTTTACAAGATATAGACAACTTTTGTTTGAGTGGGCGTGGCATGCCCATTTTTTCAAACATTTTAGTAATGACGCTATATGTTCCGGAATCAAATTATACCTTAATGTTTCAGACGGTTTATGAAATTCAGATTTTAACATTTTTTGAAACGAGGTGCCTTTGCATTCCGTATGTAAAGTAGGCGTGGCTGTTTACCGATCTCGCCCATTTTCAATCCCAAACAGCCCTACATAACAAAGAATATTTGTTTCAAATTTCATCGCGATATCTCTTTTCGTTCTCCCGTAATCGTGATTTCAACAGACAGACAGACAAACAGACAGACGGACGGACAGGGCTAATCGAGGTGACGCTGAGCAAGAATATATATACTTTTCTATATCTATCTCGTCTCCTTCTCTGCGTTACAAACGGAAGAACAAGTTGAATATACCCTACTCCCTTCGGGTGTAGGGTATAAAAACTTTAATAAACATTTTTAAAAAGTGTGCAGAACATTAAAAAGTGAAAACATTTTAAATAATTATCAACAAAAACAACAACAACAACTACAACAACAACAACAACAACAGCAATAGCAACCAAAACAACAACAACAATTACAACAACGACAAAAGTAGCAGCTTGTGAGGTAAATAAATTTAAAAACAAATATTCATTAATTAATAATTAATAATTAAATAGTAATATAGGCATAAGGTTGAAAGATAAAATCTTGTTTTTCTCTATATATTTGATATATTGCATTTAATTACCATTTTTGTATTGTGCATCGAAGGTATCAGGTCAACAGGTTGAATAAATTTCTTATTAAATCTTGAATCGTTATGTAGATTTTCCAAACTTTTGTCATAATGTTTTGCTTCGTTTATAGTGAGTTTTGTTCTTTATTTGGTACAACGCGATAAGGATTATAAGCCTATACTTACAGATGTAATGGAATCTACCAATATATATATATATATATATATATATATATATATATATATATATATATATATCACTTAGTTTTAAGAATTTAGAACGTAAATTAGATGTACCATTTGTTATATATGGAGATTTTGAGTGCATATTAACAAATGTAGATTGTAGTATAGATAATAGAAAGATACATATACCAATAGCTTTTAGTTATTTTATAAAAAGTAATTTTAATAATAGTTTAAGTAAATTTGTAATTTATTCGGGGGAGGATGCTCCGAAGAAATTTATTGATAGTTTAGTGGATAGTTTAGATATATTTAAAAATTATATTTTAAAAAGCCTATGAACTTCTTAACACCTTTGCAATTAAGGTTGCAAAATGAAAGTCCTGTATGTCATACTTGTGATCAGGATTTGGGCAGTGATAGAGTGGCAGATCACTGTCATTTAACTGGTGAATATAGGGGACCGGCTCACAATAGTTGCAACAAATAGTCTCACTACATAATACACTACAGAAATCTCCAACAGTGTATTAAAAATGGAAGATGTATGACTTCCATTATGACTACATGCAGCCAAAGTTTTCTGAAAACTTGACTTTGAACTACATGGACACCGACTCGTTTATATATAGCATACAAATCGATGGCTATTACAGAAGTATACTTGATGATATCGATTTAAAATTCCATACATCAGAATATTTCCCAAATAATTCTTTCAACATACCGCGTAAAAATTTTAAAGTACTCGGTATGATGAAAGATGAAAATAAGGAAAGGACATGAAAGAATTTGTTGGTCTTAGATCAAATATGTATTCCTATAATGTTGAAAATTGTAGTGAGACGAAAAAAGCTAAAGCTGTTAAGAAGTCAGTATTAGATAGTTTAAGTATAAGTAATTATGTTTTGTTTATTTAATAGGTGATTGAATTTGGAACTTGAACCAAATCCAATCCCTTCTTATACCCATATCTTATAAGGGTTTCAACTGGAGTATGAAAATGAATGTGCACTCATAAATTTTACATCTTATTGTTTTCTTAATTCTTGGAATTAGCTTAATTGGAAAATACGGTATACAACCGTAAGTAACGTGCGAGTTTTTTTTTCACCTTATAAAATTATCTAATAGAACAAATAGAAGTCAGTCAACAATCAACTATTAACTAAACAAGATGAATCACGTAAACATGACAACATTTTTAACTCGAGTTAATGTGTTTTTAGTAACTCACAGGGAAAATATACTGGAGGAGCATTTTGACTACATTTTAACAGGCTATAAAAAACTAACCAAATACAAAGATGCCTTTGCGATTGTCTCCAACTATACTACATGTTGCTGGTCTTCTAGTGAAACTGTGGATGGACGAGACACCTGCGTTTGCTGCACTATAAATTTAGCTATTACCAGAATAAATAAATTGATATCATTTTATGCAAGAATCTATAAATTAAAGGCGACATATTTGTAAAATAAAATAATTTTTTTATTTTTTTATTCAGTCATCGTTCAACCTTCGTAACGATCAGTTCGTCTCAGAGTGTACAGTGCGTTTTTCTCTCTTGTTTTCGGTTGTTTCTTTTCGGCTTACGGTGCTTATTCAGAAAGTTTTTCGGTTGTGTTTTCTTTTTTCCCTTATAGTAGTTATCATAATATTTTTTCTGCCTGGTATTCCGTAAAAAATGTTTGATAACCAATTCTCCCAATTTGCCTTCTCCATGTCTCTCTAAAACGACGCCAAGTTCAATTACACCTCATAAACACACAGACTTAATTACTGTTTCAACTTCTCTCTCTTCGTCGAAAGGAAAAACTGTATATTCTAACTCTAATGGAATTGGAATATTTCAAAAATAGAAATTGAATTAGATATAGACGAAGATATTTTTAATAATTTAAGCTATTAATAAATAATTAAATTTAATTTTAATAAAATATATTACCATTTAAACAAAATAATTTAATTTTATAAATAAATTTTTATTAATGTATATATATATATATTGTAAATATTATAAATATAGACATTAAGTTTACAATTGTTAGGTTAATATGTATAGTACTACGTTTACACCGACCTCGAATGAGAATATTGAATCAGTCATTCGCAAACCGTTTACATCGCCTTTCTCCTTCGTTTTGACAAAACTATCAGCTGTTCCGAAAAATCGATTGAAAGTAATTTACAACATAGTCAAATAATTTATTGATTGCGAAAAATGGAAGGATTAACAAAAACAGCATTATTAATTTCAAGTATGCAAACTGAAAGTCTTGCAAGAATTTGTAACGCCGATTTTATACATTTGTATACATTTAAATTGGAATTCACTATTCATTATAGATAACGTTTCCTTTATGTTAATGTGGGTTGTCCCCACACTTGTAAAACGTGTAAAACAGCTGATTGCAATTATTTGCGTTCAATTTCCACTGTTTTTGTTTTGGGATTTTTTTGATCCCACCTATAGGGTGTTTCAAAATCTTTACTTTGTTCTCATTCGATTCTCATTCAAAACGAATGAGATGGATTCTCATTTGTCAACTCGTATGGAAATTATTCTCATTCGGCTTCTCATTGGCGAAATCTGACGCGAATGAGTCATTCGAGGTCGATGTAAACTTTTATACTACGAAATTTTATAAATCGTTTATACTACGAAATTTTATAAATAAAAAACTTATATATGAAATTATAAACATTTTCTTTTTATTTATTGAAGGAATTATGGAATTTTCTTAATAGCATAGCATTTTGAATCGCACAACATCCATTATTGGCATGGCACATTCTTTGTAGTATGTAAGTTGTAAAATTTCAAAGTTTCTGCAGCCCATTTCTTCGACGTTAATTACGGGCACGTTTAACATTTCTGCAAACCATTTGGATTTTTCAGCTCCCTTAACATATACGGGTGTGTTTTTAAGATTTTGCTTCACGAAATATTTTACACTGCTAAAGTCGATGAAGCCATCATTCCATGTGAAACCATGATGATTATGATATAACCACTGTATAAGCACTGTACTTGTTTTTGGGACTGACGTGTTTATTTGTTAAATCCATATGGCGGTTTCATAATAAAATTTTGGTACTCATTAAAGCTGAAGGTAACTGCCAACTCTTTAACAATAAATTCATTAAAATTGTCTTTGAAGCCCTGCACACCCAGAGTAATAAATTTATCATTCTCCATTTGCATTTAGACGACTTTATTATTTATTTAGACGAATTTCACCAGTCGTTGGTGTATATTCAATTATTTTATCGTGTATAAGTAATCAATAAGCCGATGTATTGGCTGGAATATTCTTTGATGTCTTAAATTCAATTCTAATATCAATTGGTCCACTTTTAATAGCTTCGTTTTGATGACTAACATCCACCACAATTATCGGTGCAGTATCTTTGAAATCTTCAGGCAGCAGCAGTGGTTGTGATTCACGAGTAAAATAGCTTTGTTGAAATTTTGTGTACATATCATACAGCAGAGCATAACGGTTACGATCAAAATTCAGGTTGAGGTCATCATAGGGATATGTATCAGAATTTAAGTGCACTTTAACATCAATTAAATGACAATGTTGAAACTTGTTGTCCTTTCGAAAAACAATCAGTATAAAACGTGGTCTTTCATTATGTGGAGACAATTTTACGTTCCATAGATGGTTGGTTCCTTGAGTAAGTAGCGGATTGAAATGACAATCCCAACTGCGGAATGCTATTGATATAGGTGGACCGCTTTGGATTATTTGGAAGAGTTGTAGTTTTGCAAAATCAGCTAATTGTACATGCGGAACTTTCCATATAATATTAGTTATATTCACTTTTAATTTTTAGTTTGCAACGGTTGAATAAACAGCATTTTCATCCGAATTTGAAAGTAGTAGTACAAGTTCATGTTTAGCATTTAAGATAATTTTACTAAAGTCTTCAGCAAATCCCAGTAGCATTTTTAGTGGTATACAAAAATTAAAATACCCATCCTTGATTTCAAGTTCATTCTTCGAAAACCAACCAGCATTTTTCAGTATATTACTTTCGGTCGGATTCAAAGAGACATAATTTTTCGCTGTTGTAGTTACACCCAAGTGACGGGTTCGATCAATTTCCAATCCATTAATCTCATAGCGAATTTCATCAAACAAGAATGTCATACAGCTATTTTTTAATTTTGTACTGGAAGTCACATTTCCATTCTCCAAGGTGACCCTACCTTCAATATAAATTATACTTTCACTGGGTAAAACGAATATGATTTGATTTTGAATGGCTATCCTTATCTCATCGTTGATTTTAAATGATTGTAAATACGGTGAGTAGTTATGGTATTCTTTTTTAATGATACTATCATCATACAGTGATTTTTGTAGAACATCAAGTATTTGGCTAATTTTGATTTAGTTTTTCTTTAGTTTTAAACCCAAAGATTTTAAAAACTCTTTATTTACAAACGTCAGCTGTTTACGTTGTAGTGTCAAGTGTTGTCTGCGGCTTCTGCGACCTTGTTAGTCCAAGTGGTAGGGTAGAAGTGAATGAAAATGTACCTATGTAAGCAAATAACTCTTACTTTGTTTCCACTTAAAGTAAGAGTTATTGACATCTTGAATGTTGATTAACTAATGAAATGAAAACACACACAAACAATCTTTTTATACCAGAAAATTTTATTTACATATATTTTACAAGATTTCATTACTATCGATCCAAGAACTATGTTCATTCGAAAATCCTAACCACTTGACGAAAAATTTGCTTCCTCTTGTTTTAAGAACTTTCTCCACGAGGTAGGTTTATGTTTACTGATGCGAACATAATCTCCTGTGCGGAACTTTGACCTTGTAAATATTTTCAAATTATTGTAGGCAGTCTTTAATAACAACCTTTATTAGACCGATTCACATCAATGGGAGCCATATTTATCGTTCTATGCTTTTTCTTATTGCATTTATCGATCAGATTTTTATAATTATCAATCCATCGATACGATCCATGGTAACTAAATTCCTTCCACATCATCTGTCCTATTGAAACGCTCAACAATTGACGCCTTTCAAACACTATACGTAGAATAATGGTTGACACGGAATTTCCTCACTAAATTTTGAAATTGTCGATTAAAGAATTCTTTACCATCATCGGTTTGTAAATTTCTCGGTATCCGACCTAAATTGAATATCGTTTCCATAGCTTTGGTTACATCAGCGGATGTTTCAGATTTTAAAGGCATAGCCCACACGAATTTTGAAAATGTATCTATTACGGTGAGAAGGAAATAAAATCCATTGTTATCCGTGGAATAACTTCCCATTTCTACTAAATCCGCTTGCCAGAGGGCGTCGATTCCTTTGGTGATTACATGTCTTCGTTTAAAATTTTTTCGAGCTTGAGTGTGAAGCTCCTCTACTAAACCCCGCTTTTTACTCATTTTGGCATTTCTTCTAGAATTTTTTTCTCCAATGCAACTGTAGATTTAGGTCTTATTGCTTGTTGAAAGAGGTAACTTTCCATTCGACCAATTTGTTCAGTAATATTTCGTATAATCTTGAATATTACTTTCGATATATGTTTCAGCATCATTAATCTTTTCGTGAACTACTTCAAATTCTTCAGCAATTTTTTCCTTCAGTGCTTTGTTTTCTTTTTTTAATTCTGAGTCCATCTGATTCATACTATCTTTCACAAAAGACTTTGTTATTGACTCCATCTGTTTCATATTATCTTCCGCAAAAGACTTGGTTACTGCGTCATAACCATCAATAGGTGTACCAACATTCTTTAAACGCTTCCATCGGATATTTAAGTTGTTATCATTATCTAGACTGAAACCCAACACTTTTGAAATATTTCTCTTTATTTTATTATTTGATGTTTTATGTGCGGAATAACGACCGAACTTGTCGACACTCATATTCAATTATGCTTACAACTCTATTATACATCATATTTATACAATTATATAAGCTTCTCTTAATTCCTCAATGATAGAAATAATTTCGTTGGTGTGATTGTTATGCCCAGCTGATTGTGATGATAATAAAAGTCTCAATCTATCTACCAATTCATTCGGATCATCCAAAAAAATATAATTAGGCTTTTGAGGATTTACTTTCATCAATCCGGTTCCTTTTCTATGTTGAAGTGGTGTGGATAGCAAAGATTTATCACTGATTAATCCTTTTATGATGTTGGTGTACTTGAATACTTCCCTTAATTTCTTCATTTTCATTATAGTTACGTTTGTGACAATTGTTATTGATTAGAATTGTTTTGTAAACTTGTAGATCTGCTTCGTCATACTTTGATGGTGTCTTTTAAAACTATAATTCAAAGAGACCGGGTGTAAGGTTGAAAGAAGTAGGGGGTGAGGTTCCAAAAAGTTTGTCTGAGATGAATATTTTATCATCATGCATTTCCAAAGCGCTATTTCCGAACCTCCATTCACCATTCGATCCTCTGTTCGGTCTATATGCGGTGTCCAGCTCTTTTTGTTCCTCTAATTGTGACAGAATTTGTTGATGGAATTTTGTTGATTTGTTTGCATCATCTGTATCGTCCATTTGAGAGAAAAAGGTACCGTGTTCATTACTCTTGGTAAGAGTATCGTCTGTAAAATCAATCTCTTTCTTTGCTTTGTGTGGGGTACTTGTTTTTAGTCTGAGTGGTATCTCATCATATGTAAAGTGAGAGTAATTCTTATTAGGATTTGTTGTTGTTGTTGTTGCAGTGTTTCGAACCAATTCCTTTAGAGGTTTTGAGATTGGCTTAAGTGACTCTTTTATTTGATTTTCTACATCTGCTTTAGTCAGTGTTAAGTTTCGAAATTTCTGTTTCAAATACGTCTGGTTTTTATCAGGTCTTTTAATATTTTTTCATTAATTCTTATAATCGGTTATATCAGCTATCAGATCAGATCAGGTGTATCAGCTATCAGATCAGGTGTATCAGCTATCAGATCCGGTATATCAGCTATCAGAACAGGTGTATCAGCTATCAGATCAGGTGTATCAGCTATCAGATCCGGTATATCTGCTATCAGAACAGGTGTATCAGCTATCAGCTGATAACATAAATAAAAACAATCGATGCATTTGTGTCGACCCATACAAAAGTATTCGAGAATGTTGTTTTGCTTCTCACAGCAACATCATCGAATATCATAATGGAGTTGGTTTTTGCTTCATCTGGTTTGAGGACTTGTTCGTTTTCCGAAAATGTAAATAATCCAATATTTTGAATTGGATTTATTAATTGCTTTAAATATTCATGTTTTGGTTGATACAATGGCTTTGAGTATACTATAAGTTATATTTGCGAATTTTAGTCCATTTGGACTTTCTATTAAACTTAACATAACGTTGGTTTTTCCACAATTCGAAGGTCCAACAATGAGACATCTTATTGAATTTGGTAACAGAAAACTGTGTCTTGATTTGGAAACATTATTAGTTACTAGATCCATATTCTTTAAAAATTAATATATATATGTAATAACCACACATTTATATACATTTCAGTACGAGTAGATGAAAAGATATAAAATGGGCATAATTTATAAGAAACATATCAGTTCTAAACAATCAGTAACCGAAAGAAGTTTATTAAATAGTGTTATAAATTCTCTGCCAATTGAACTTCATTTACCGAATTATCAATTTTGAATTTTGTGGTCCAGGAACTAAACTAACAGAATGCTTGGCAAGAGACGATAAGGGAATTAATCCACTGGACGCTGCATGCAGAGAGCACCATATTGCTTATGATAAAACTCGAGACTTGAATAAGCGTCACGAAGCAGATAAAATATTAGCTGAAAGGGCGTGGGAGAGAGTAAAATCAAAAGACAGCAAATTCAGTGAACGAATAAACGCATACTTAGTTACAAACGCGATGAAAGCTAAAGTAAAATTCGGCATGGGAAGCACGATGAATAAAACACTTAAGAAAATTAAGAGAAAAGTTAAAAAGAAATGTACCAAGAAAATATTTACTCAAGCGGTTAAAAACGCATGGAAAATAATTAAACAACGAAAACCAGAAGATATTCCCAGTGCTATAAAAATCGTACAAAAGGTTGTAAAAAACTCTTTCGGACGGAAGAAGTAGATGGTTAACATTCCACGCGTTATACCCGTTCCTAAAGTAGGAGGGTTTCTACTATTAGTACCCATTTTAACTGCTCTGGGAGCTGTTGGAGGCTTAGCATGTGGAGGAGCTTCAATCGCAAAAGCAATTAATGACACAAAAGCCGCTCAACAACAATTGGAGGAAGCGAATCGACATAATAAAACCATGGAAGCCATCGCCATGGGAAAAGGCTTATGCTTGAAACCATACAGAAAAGGATTGGGTTTATATTATAGTCCACAACCAAAAAACTTTTAAAGAATCTACCCAAAAGAGTCCTCACAGACGTCGACTTGATGAAACATGCAAAGAATCTACCGCATTTCAGAGGTATTTTTATGCGAGACAGAGACAAGAATGTGGAATCGTTAATTTGGATACATCAAAGGGCCCTGGTACTCATTGGGTAGCATATTACAAAGATAGGCACTGCAAAGAATATTTTGATAGTTTTGGAAACTTGCAACCACCACATGAAATAATAAATTATTTGGGAGAAGGAGTACGTTACAACTACACTCAACATCAAGACTATAATTCATACAACTGTGGTCATCTATGTCTAAAATTTCTTTATATGTTAAATAATAAATAAAAAATAAATATATATACTATATACTTTTTATTAAATTTATTTTTATTTAAATAAAAAGTATATATATTCTATACTTTTATTGTAAATTTATACTATATACTTTTTTATTTTATTTTATTCGTTTTAATAGGAATAAATAAGTGTTTATATGGTGTTTTGAATTTGGACGTTATTGAAAATATGTTGGTGGTGAAGATAAATTTCTCAAATATTTTTATATACTTTTAAGAGTACTGTACTTATGTAAACAACAGATTCCACGCTGTTTTTGTAGTCGTTATATAAATACTACATTTTAGTTTCAGATATTCAGTCTTTGTGTAACTTTGGTCAGGTGCAGTCAACGTTAAAAAAAAAATGTTGATAAAATAATTGGTTATAAAAAGTTAAAATAATATTAGTAAAAAAGTCACTTTTCTCTCTCGTTCGCTGCTGTGAAGGACTTCAATCAAAAGAACTCCAACCAGAAAAATATCCTTCATTCAAGGATATGGAACCCAGCAGATTCTACACCATAAAAAATGTTCGTAGAACAACAAGAAAGTTTGGGGATCGCATACTAATGGAGCTGGAAGATTGCGTTGTTTTCCTACCACAAAAATTCAACGATATATGTGATGCGACCATAGCAGAATTCAGCAATTACAACTATTATTTAATAAAACTGTTGGAAGAAGATGGAGAAAATTTTCGCTTGGAGGTTCAGGTTGACTTTCCTCAATCAAAACCACTACTCGAAACATATTTTACAAATTGTCAAAAAGATTTTAATAAAAAATAAATAAATAAATAAAATAATTTTATAAATATGACACCTTTTATTTATAGATTCTTGTATAAAATGTTATCAATTTATTTATTCTGGTAATAGTTAAATTTATAGTGCAGCAAACGCAGGTGTCTGGTCCATCCACAGTTTCACTAGAAGACCAGCAACATTTAGTATAATGATATCCATATTTGGAGACAATCGCAAAAACTCTTTGTATTTAGTTAGTTTTGTATAGCCCGTTAAAATGTAATCAAAATGCGTCTCCAGTATGTTTTCTCTGTAAGTTACTAAAAACTCATGAACTCGAGTTAAAAATGTTGTCATGTTTACGTGATTCATCTTGTTTAGTTAATAGTTGATAGTTGACTGACTTCTACTATATTTGTTCTATTACATTATTTTATAAAGTGGGAAAAAACTGGCATGTTACTTACGGTTGTATACCGTATTTTTCAATTAAGCTAATTCCAAGAATTAAGAAAACAATAAGATTTAAAATTTATGAGTACACATTCATTTACATACTCCAGCTGAAACCCTTATAAGATAAAAAGAAAAAAAGAACATATCAGCAAAACTGAAATTGAGATAACGAAGAGATCCGTCTCTGTGTTCGATCATGTTCGATTGTAACATTACATAACAGTTCCGCGTAATTTTCTCACATTCTTCGAAAATGTTTATATTAATTTAATTCCTGACAAATGCGAGTCAAGGCACAATTCGAAACCAAGCAATTAAAATAAAAACTACAACAAGAACAACAACAAGAACAATAAGGCGAGTTTCATATTTCTTAAAATAACAACTCCACGCTTCAGACCGTGGATGCGAGCCACAGCTTGAACCGCTCCCTCAATGTTTACATTAAGTTTTACCACTAACCACATAACATATAGACCGCGAAAAGTCCCTTTTTTCTGGTCCGCAGAGCATTCAGTAGCCTGGGTCCCACAAAATTTCTTACTCTCGTTTTCTCTTTACACGAGCAATTGTTTTTGCTTAACGGCTGCTAGGAATCGCCGGTTTTCTCGTTCTCTCACATGTTGTGAAATGTGTTGCTACTCATTTCCACAGCTACTGAGATCTGGATCGTGCTCGTTATTTGCGTTCGTCATTGCATACTCATATTTTGTGTATTTGTTTTTTTCGCTAAGCAGCACATTTCTGTTTGCATTTTCTTTCGCAGCTCATTCCTGTTTGTGCTGCAAACCAGAGATAACGAGATGCGAAACTCTCAACTACTACATGCACATTTCTTCAGATTTCTTTGATGATGTTAGTGAAATCAGGCAAAATTAGTCGGAATTGTGTACTCAATTCTCGGAATTCTGTACTTTTCTTTTGCGCATGGTAGCAGTCAATTTCGGATTTAGGAGGGTTTTTAATTCTAAATGTCAAACGTATACATCCTACATTATTCTATGATAATTAAAAAAAACTAAAAAACTAAGAACTGAAATAGACACTGAAGATGGCACAACGCCGAAATTGGATTGTCTGCAAACCAAATTTGAAGACAAACCAATTTCGGACAAATTTGTAGACGAACAATTACAAGAAATCATTTATTAAATTTTCAAAACAAGGAATTTATAAATTAACTACTTAAAGAATTGTCGTTCAAGTTTATACCGCCGAAATGCGAAGGTAGATTTTTTAAATTTTTTCTAAAATCATTGAAAATAATGTGTTTAGATACACCGGGGGGAATACATTCTCTTCTGGACCTCTTGTTTTAGACCAGAAAAGTTTTCACCACCTTTGTTTATATGTGGTGAAATTTAAAAATTCATGTTGTGATGGCGCTTTTTGTTACTCAGATTGGTTCTTGAACAATTTATTAATAAAATTATATTTGCAGATAGCAAAATGAGGAGAAAATATGTAAGGAAATGCGTTGGAATTTTTAAATAAATCTGATATGTTAATTAATATTTGTATTCATTTGCTATGGGATTGGTTTCACCTCAGAACATGATACTGAGGTGAAATATTCACTGAAGTTTAGGGCAAGGTCACCTGACGGTCAATTGACCAACGAAAATCAGAAATTTTACTCTTTTTTTCGCCCATCGTAAAAATGACTGAGAATAAATTGCGATAAATTGAGTTCATTTTGCCTCTCGCAAATCTTTAATTTTATTTTTACATGTCAAAGTAACAAATTTGATTCTTGATGGTCAAATGACCATGATGCGAGCTTGCCCTTACTTTTTCACCATGATTTTTCACGTACAGTGTACGTGAATTCAACAGTGTATAAAAAATAGACGTCAGAGCGATTTTTATCAGCTGTGAAAGCAGAGTTTCGCATCTCGTTATCTCTGCTGCAAACTAAACAGTTGCAATTGCGCAGCTTACTTTCTTATACTCTTATGCCTTGATTTTTTATGCCTTGATTTTTAAAGGAAATGGAAGGTGAAAAAATTAAAAGAATTGATTTTCGTAAAAATAGTTCTAGGTGTATTATACAACATTGCAGGCGGAGCTACCGAAATGGCTCAAAAAACAACCCCGTTAGTCTTTTCAGGTTCCCAAAAGACGAGTATCTTCGACATGTTTGGATATCTAAGTGCAAACTCAGTTTTGATACCGATATCAATACCGTTCGAATTTGCAACTACCATTTCGAGAAAATATGTTTCAATACAAAATATCTTAAAACTGATTCCATTCCCACTCTAGACCTTATCAATATTTCCAACAGAGATATCATTAATATAGAAACTTCTGACGATCCATATGGCTTTGTTGAGGAAAATTCAATACAAAATATCTTAAAACTGATTCCATTCCCACTCTAGACCTTATCAATATTTCCAACAGAGATATCATTAATATAGAAACTTCTGACGATCCATATGGCTTTGTTGAGGAAAATTATGGCATTGAACCTTTTCAAGGTATCCATAAAATAAGCCCTAAAAATGAATTATCATTGCCAGTCATTCAAGATCAGTTTTATGAAGACGTTTCCGTAGTTGACGATCAAATAAACGTCTCCGATTTGTTACTTTTCAAAGAGGAAGCCAAAAATCAAATATGGAAAAATATTAACTCTTGCGAGCCCAGGGCAGAAAAAACTGATAGTGTCACACCAGAAATCTTCTGTGATTTTTGCCTGAAAAGTCAACAAAATGAACATTATTATTACAGAAAACACATGCAAACTTTAAAACTTTATAAAGCAGAAAAACAAAACAACGCGATTCGTAAAAAAAAAATTATGTATCTGACAACTTTATTAAGAAAAGAAAAAATAAAGAAAGTAAAGTATATGAATAAATTTAAAGAAAACAATAGTAGGGATATATGTAAAATGATTGAAAAGAAAAATGATATTCCAGAAAACACTAAATCAGTTTGCAATATGTTGCTGAAAAATAAACAGGTTTGGAAAGAAAATGAGAAAGCTATTGCACAAAGTATTTACTTCTATTCGCCAAAGCATATAATTTCATGCGAACTGAGCTTAATCTTAATCTTCCCTCCACAGCGTCATTAAATAATTCGGCTCCAATAAAACATTTAAATCCTGGTTTTAATTCGAATTTAATCTTAGCTTTGTCTTCAATATTTTCAAAGATGGAAGAGAAGTGTAAGGACGCGGTTTTACTTTTCGATGAAATTTCAATACGTAAAGGCCTACAATATAATTCTTACAAAGATAAATTGGAAGGATTTGTTGATGACGGCAGTGCAAGAGACATGAAATTATGCAAACACATTTGCGTTTTTATGGTTAGAGGAGTATATTCTAACTGGAAATTTGTCCTAAGCTATTTTGCATCCTCCACTGGAATGTCTTCCAACAGTTTGAAAACATTTATTAGCAAAAATATCGACGTAGTTCAAGGATTGGGTCTGAATATTGAGGCAATTGTTTGCGATCAAGGATCCAACAATAGAGCCGCATTTCATAAATTTGGTGTAACCATTCAGTCACCTTATTTGAGTATAAATAGAGATAAATTATATGCAATTTACGATGTACCGCATTTGATCAAGTCTTTAAGGAATATTTTAATAAAAAATGATATCGATACTCCCGATGGAAAAGTATCTTGGAAAATAATTATTATATTATTTAACATAGATACAAAATCCTCTGCTACCAGACTATGTCCAAAGTTAACAGCAAAGCATATATATCCCAACACTTTCGAAAAAATGAAAGTAAAATATGCTTCTCAGGTTTTTAGCCAAACTGTCGCAGCGGCGATACGGACGCTAGCTGAAAGTGCTCACTATGATAACTATAGAGATATAGCATTATCAACAGCTTCATTTATTGAAAAAATAAATAAACTTTTTGATTGCTTGAATAGTAATGTACTAAAGGACAGAAATCCATTTAAATGTGCATTGCGTGAGAACAATAATATAAATAATTATTTAAAGGAAATGATTGAGTATTTTAAAAAATTACGGTACCCAAAAGTAGTCTACTGTAGTGAAGGGATGATCCTTTCGATTTCTTCAATATTATCATTGGCAGATGATATTTGGAAAACGTCCGAATCATTTTTCCTTCTTTTATCTCGATTTAACCAAGATGCCCTCGAAAATATATTTTATCTTATAAGATCTAGAGGCGTTACTAATAATAATCCAAGGCTTTTTGAATTTAATTTAATAATGGCTAAAATGTTATCGATGAAAGTTGTAACACTCAAGTCGTGTGGTAATTGCGAACCTGATAATGATATTGTGACGAATTTACAATGAATCTTTCGCGAAAGTTCTGGAAACCATTCAAATCGCGCATAGATAGCTAGTTTCACAACCTTTCACATCTTTGTACGGCGACATCTAGCGCGAGATAGCTCGACAATTTGCTAGAAAATTCCACGATCTTTCACAACGGCATCTAGCGCGGGATAGATCAAATAGATAGATCGAGAATTTGCTACATAATTCTAGAACCTTCCGCAGCAGTATCAACTGCCATATAAATAGACGCAGGGCGTCTCAGAGAGTCAGTTCGAATTTGGTTATTGAACAGTACACATCGACATCTTGTGAGCATAGCGTCAAGAAATAAGTGTTAATAAGTGCAATAATAAAAGAATAAAATCTGTGAAATTAAGAACAGCAAAATCTTTGAGTTTTATTAGATTATTCACAATCCAGAGATCGAACCTAAGAGAGAGAGTCGTACCCGTAAATTTAAATTTACGTAACAATTGGTGTCAGATGTGGGATTGCTGAATAATCCTAAATTATGGTGAAGTTTGCTGAACTGAGAATACCCCAGCTGAGGGAAGAGCTGGAGGCTAGAGGTTTGCCTGTGACAGGGCATAAGGCAGATTTACAAGCACGGTTGCGTAAAGCAATGGAGAGTGAGGGCATCGATGTTGAAGAATATGAGTTCTGTCATGATGCTTCAGGAGTTTCATCTAAAGTCGAGGAGCAGTTGGTAGAGCCGCAGCCAGCTCCAGCATTTGACATGAATGTGCTTTTAGCAGCAATGGCGCAGCAGTCCTCTCAATTGCAGGAGCAACTCTCCTCACGTATGGAGGGGAAGTTGGTACAAAACCTGTCACAATTGCAGGAGCAGCTGGCACAAAATACTTCACAACTGCAAGAGCAACTATCGCGCATAGAAGGGAATTCTTCCATATTGCAGGCGAGGCAGGACAAAATGGAGGATGAATTACACAGATTAGAATCCAGACTAGAATCAGAAATACTGCGGCTGGATGGTCATGTGCGAGAAATACAGTCCAGTGATCCAGTTACAGCTGTTAGCGCAACGAAATTGCAAGCGCCAACGTTCGACGGAACTATACCGTTTAAAATTTTTAAACTACAGTTCGAGACCACAGCACAAGCCAATCACTGGACTACGGCGGATAAAGTGGCAGCTTTGGTAGTATCATTGAAAAGCTCCGCCGTTGAAGTTCTGCAAACAGTTCCTGAAATTGAGCGTGGTAATTATGACGCGTTAATGGCAGCAATTGAACGACGATATGGTAGCGACCATAGAAAACAAGTGTTCCAAATGGAGCTGATGAATCGTTACCAAAAAGCAAACGAGTCGTTACAAGAATATGCAACGGAGATAGAGCGGCTCGCGCATTTGGCCAACGCAGATGCACCAGCGGAAGTAACTGAATTACTTAAAATTCAGGCGTTTATGAGTGGTATACGAGATGCGGATACCAAACGTGCAGTCTACTCCATGCCAAAGAAGACGTTTGCCGAAACAGTGTCATTTGCCTTGACGCAGGAAACAGCATGCCTTTTAAGCAATAAGGCACATAGAGTTCATCGGCTGGAAGTTGAGCCAAGTGAATCCCTAGAGAAAACCATAAGGGATCTCATCCAGACTATTTCTCAGAGGATGCCAACCTCGCGCAAGGGCTTTGAACTAAAGTGTTACAGCTGTGGAACATCAGGACACCTGGCACGGAATTGTAATGCGTCTGGTAAGAAAAACGTAGATGCAAGGAAAAGAAGCAACGAAGATGCAAGTGGCGCTTCTGAAGAGAAACGATCGTTAAACTAAAACGGACCAGTTCAAAGGGGCGTGAGCTGGTTCCCACAACTGATTGCCCCACTGTCTCCGTTTCACAAATACAGCGTAAAAACAATAATTTAACCATAAACGGGACTGTAAACAGACGATCGCTGGTCTTAACTCTGGACACGGGCGCAACACATTCTATCATTCGATCAGACCTAGCAGGGGATAACGTTGAGCCGCTGATTGGTTGCAAGCTACGAACAGCTACAGGGGAGGAAGCTGCGATTTGTGGAAAACTGGTGTGCAAGGTTCAGATTGGAACGTTAGAAGTGGTTCACACCTTCTTAGTGGCTGGAATAATGGACGAGGTAATAATCGGCGTGGATTTTATGCTAGCCCATGGTCTTACTCTGGATCTGAAGAAAAGAATGCTGACGTGCCAGAACATGGAGATACCCCTAAGCACTGGGTATGAACGGCCTCAGATCAGGAATGTAAGTGTAAGTCACCGTCAGCAGATTCCACCAAAGTCTGAAGCAGTACTGTGGGCATGTGTGGAGGGAGACTGTGGAGCAAGCAGGCTGTGGGTAGTAGAGGCATCAGAGAGGACTGCAAATATATTGGTTGGACGAACCTTGGTACAAACGGGAAATAATAAGCGGATCCCAATTCGAGTGATGAATGAGTTCAGGTCACCGATATTTTTGGAGAAAGGAGAGTTAGTAGGACAATGCCAAGCTGTGGAAGCCGTGGTTAATTGTGACAATCCTGCTCAGGAATGCAAAAACGAGGTTCTCAAAGATGGCATGAAAATTCCTAACATCGTGAATACCTGGTTGAATGAGGTGAGCGGGCCAGAAAAGGTGAAAGCAAAACGGCTACTAGAGAACTATAGCTCCATATTTGCCAACGATGGCAATAAATTTGGAAGAACTGCCATTGTGCAACATCGAATAGACACTGGCGATGCAAGACCGATTCGGCAAGCTCCACGCAGAGTCCCACTAGCAAAACGAGAAGAAGCGGGACAGATAATAGACGAAATGCAAAAAGGTGGAGTTATTGAACCATCAACTAGCCCATGGTGTCCCCAGGTCGTGTTAGTTAAAAAGAAAGATGGAAGCACCCGGTTTTGCGTTGACTATCGGAAGCTGAACGATGTCACCAAAAAGGACAGCTACCCACTGCCGCGAATAGACGACACCTTGGACACGTTATCTGGTGCGAAATGGTTTTCAACGCTGGATTTACAAAGTGGTTATTGGCAAGTGGAAATCGAGAAATCCGATCGCGAAAAAACTGCTTTTAGCATCGGGGATGGATTGTGGCAATTCTCCGTGATGCCATTTGGATTATGCAACGCTCCGGCAACTTTTAAGCGTTTAATGGAACACGTACTAAAAGGGCTTCACTGGAAAACATGTTTGGTGTATCTTGATGACATTATCGTCATGGGCCGGAGTTTCGATGACCACCTCAAAAATTTAGAAGATGTCTTTCGACGAATTGCTTCTGCTGGATTGCGGTTGAATCCAAAGAAATGCAATCTATTTAAAACCGAAGTCATTTATTTGGGCCACAAAATCACCACTAGAGGAATCCACACTGATGTAAACAAAATAAAATCGGTAAGAGATTGGCCTCGACCAACGAATGTTCATGAAGTGCGTAGCTTCCTTGGGCTCTGTACATATTACCGACGCTTTGTACCCGGATTTGCCAACGTTGCGAGAAGTTTGCATAATTTGTGTGGAAAGAGGAAAACTGCAAATTTGTGTGGAAAGAGGAGGAAGAGAATGCCTTTCAGCAGTTGAAGGAATTACTATGTACAGCTCCAATGTTGGCTTATCCAGTTCCTGGCGGAAAGTTCGTCCTAGATACAGATGCTAGTGCACATGGAATAGGAGGCGTACTCTCACAGGTTATCGATGGTCAGGAAAAAGTAATTGGGTACTATAGCAGAGTCCTTGGAAAACCGGAAAGGAACTATTGCGTTACGAGGCGGGAACTCTTGGCAGTGGTCGAATGCGTGAAACATTTTCACAAATACCTGTATGGACAGCATTTCCATCTAAGAACAGATCATGCAGCACTCAGATGGTTACTCCAGTTTAAAAATCCGGAAGGACAGATTGCGCGATGGATAGAAAGGTTACAGAATTACGACTGTGAAATACAGCATCGGAAAGGTGGGCAACATGGAAACGCCGATGCACTATCTCGACGCCCATGTGCATTGGAGTGTAAGCATTGCTCCAAGGCTGAAAGAAGCGAAGGTATAGTTGACATCCGATTAACAAATCTGCAACCTGATGATGAATGGGTATCCAGCGCTGTAAGGAAAAGCCAACTGAAGGATGCGGACTTGGTTAAGGTCATGAAAGCGAAAGAAACAGATAAAAGACCAACAAAGGAAGAAATGGCATCAGAAAGTCCGTTGGCTAAGGCGTATTGGGCGCAATGGAATAGCTTGAGGTTGATAAACGGAGTTCTGCATCGTTCATGGGAAAGTGAAGATGGTAAACACACTCGCGATTTGGTTGTCCTACCAAAGTCTAGAATAGCAGCTGTATTAGAAGAGTTTCACAATGGACCAAGTGGAGGGCATCTTGGCATCACGAAAACTCTGGAAGAGATTAAACAACGGTTTTACTGGGTGAATTGCCAAGAATCAGTTGCTGAATGGATTAAAAACTGCGCGCAATGCATGGCAGCTAAGAGTCCGAAAGTTAGAAGCAGAGGAAGGTTGCAGCAGTACAATGCGAGAGCACCATTTGAACGCGTTGCGATGGATGTAGCCGGTCCATTCCCTACTAGCGACTCTGGGAACAAATATGTGTTGGTGATCATGGACTATTTCAGTAAGTGGCCAGAAGTATATGCTATACCAAATCAGGAGGCTATAACTGTAGCCGAAGCTTTTGTGCAGAATTGGGTCACGCGATTTGGAATACCAATTGAGTTGCATTCAGGTCAAGGGAGGAACTTTGAGTCTGCTATATTTCAACAAATGTGCTCATTGTTGGGTATCAAGAAAACTCGAACGACAGCTCTACATCCACAATCGGATGGCATGGTGGAAAGGTTTAACCGTACATTGGAAGAGCATTTACGAAAAGTACTGGGCAAATGTCAGCCCAATTGGGACAAGCACATTCAAATGTTTTTATTGACACTACCGGCCATCCACCTGCGAGGATTATTTTCGGTACAGATTTGAGACTCCCATCAGATTTGAAATATGGAAAGAGCAATCAACTTACTGAAACTGGAGGCAGCTATTGGGAATTGCTTCAGTCCGAAATGGATGAAATACATCAACATGTGAGGCAGCGAACATAGCTAATGAGCAATAAAATGAAGGATCGTTACGACCGAGCTATGAATTCTGAAGGATTTCAAGAAGGCGACTTGGTACTGCTGTACAATCCGCAACGGAAAAAGGGTATATCTCCAAAGTTGCAAACATCGTGGGAAGGTCCATACAAAGTCATAAAGCGACTGAACGATGTTGTGTATCGCATACAATCCCACACGCAGAGACGAGGTAAAATTAAAGTCGTTCCTTGGAGAGACTAGACCCATATGGATCAAGGAATTTGGAGTCTGATCGGGACGATCAGACTTAAGTGGAGGGCAGTGTGACGAATTTACAATGAAACTTTCGCGAAAGTTATGGAAACCATTCAAATCGCGCATAGATAGCTAGTTTCACAACCTTTCACATCTTTGTACGGCGACATCTAGCGCGAGATAGCTCGACAATTTGCTAGAAAATTCCACGATCTTTCACAACGGCATCTATCGCGGGATAGATCAAATAGATAGATCGAGAATTTGCTACATAATTCTAGAACCTTCCGCAGCAGTATCAACTGCCATATAAATAGACGCAGGGCGTCTCAGAGAGTCAGTTCGAATTTGGTTATTGAACAGTACACATCGACATCTTGTGAGCATAGCGTCAAGAAATAAGTGTTAATAAGTGCAATAATAAAAGAATAAAATCTGTGAAATTAAGAACAGCAAAATCTTTGAGTTTTATTAGATTATTCACAATCCAGAGATCGAACCTAAGAGAGAGTCGTACCCGTAAATTTAAATTTACGTAACAATATTCTTTTAAATGTTGCTAATGAAAATGAAATATTAGTTAGTAATGACGTGATAAGCCAACAGGCAGGCATTTTCGAAGATGCTGTAGATGTATCTGAAAATTATTTTAATAAGACGAAAGAAAAAGACTTAGATGAGGTAATATCTGTTACTCTTTCAACCAACAGTTCTCTTGACAATTCACTTCGCTATTTCGGTGGCTTTGTAATGTTCAAGTTTTTGAAGAAGTTTGAATGCAATAACTGCAAAAATCTTACTAAAGATGAGCTCACGAATCTGAAGGATTCTGAAGTTTACATATTTAATAAAAACTTCAATTATTTTAACAGTGAATTGAAATTAAGAGCTCCATCCGATGAATTTTATAGAATAATAAAATTTCATAATGATATATTTTTCACTTTTTTTAATAAAAATGCCCACTCTAAGCATAAAAAAACATTTTTGATTTGTGTATCGAGGAAACCAATAATTTAGAAAATTTCAAATATTGGTTTTCTGAAACAAACAGTTGCTATGAGCACAGAAAATACATTTTAAACTATTTTCTGTTTGTTTTAATTAGAAAGAACACTTCCTGGTTATCCGAGAAATTGTGCAGTAAAAGCGAAAACCAAAAGAAAATAAGAAAAATACAAATTCTAAAATCTTAAATCTTAAGAAAAATGCAAACAGAAATGTTCTGCTTACCGAAAAAAACAAATACACAAAATATGAGTATGCAATGACGAACGCAAATAACGAGCATAATTTAGATCTCAGTAGCTGTGGAAATGAGTAGGAACACATTTTAAACATGTGAGAGAACGAGAAAACCGACGATGCCTAGCAGCCGTTAAGCAAAAACAATTGCTCGTGTAAAGAGAAAACGAGAGTAAGAAATTTTGTGGGACCCAGGCTACTAAAAGCTCTGCGGACCAGAAAAAAGGGACTTTTAGCGGTCTATATGTTATGTGGTTAGTGGTTTTACTGTACTTCTGGGGCAGCGCCTCAAAAACGAAGCAGAAATAAACAACAACTACTTCTGCTTACGCAGCTTCTGCTTAGGAAGCCTATGCTTAGCGTGCTGCCACCGCGACCGTCAGCCGCCGCGACCGTCAGCCGCCGCGACCGTCAGCAGCCGCGGCTACTCTGTTAGCCGTCTGTCCGTTAGCCGTCTGTCCGTCCGCCAGACCACCAGGATTGCCACCTGACTCCAGAGTTGCCACCCAAAAAAAACTCACTAAAATTCCCCCAAAAAAAAAGTTTAAAAAAGTTAAAAAAAAATTTTTGGAAAAAAAAGTTTAAAAAAAATTTTAAAAAAAAAGTTAAAAAAAAATTTTTAAAAAAAAGTTTAAAAAAAACTTTTTAACCTTTATGTGACTGAAGAAAAAAACAACATATTATGGCTGACAAGGTACCCTGGTACCTTGATTGAAAATATTCTGAAATATTCATAAATATTAACAAATTATCAACTTTTATAATTTATAAGTTAGATTTATCACTTGGTAAGTGAAATTCAGTAACTTATAACTTATTATTGTAGTGTTAAGTGTACTTTTTGTACTTTCCGCACATCGTTGCTCAGAACTTTAAGGTTATTTAAGTTCCCGCGCAAACGTGGCAACTGTTTCATTTGTGATTATTATTCTTTAGTGTGCTGTGCATTTTTTAAAAATTAAAAGTTGTGGATATATAGCGTTTTCGTTAATATGGATAATAATAATGAAAGTGATTCAAGTCATTTGGAAAAAAGACCAAAAAGATTCAGGTACTGAAGCAGTTGTTTTCTTCCTAAATTTCACGGTTTTCAGCTGATTGTGTTCAGCTGAAGTTAGAGTCTTCATGGAACTTTCGGACTCCGAAGAAGAAGCCTACATGGCTTCTGATGATGAAAATTATATTCTAGAATTTGCAGAAGATGAAGAATCTGACGCTGAACGTGACCTGGTGATCCACAAAGATGAACAAGATTCTGAAGCAGGTTCTGAGGGGGAATTTTGTCTTGAAGATTTAGATTTAGATTTTAGACTAGATTTAGTCTGATTTTATAAGGATTCAGGACGAAATATTACCACCGAAATTTTTTTTACAAGTTTGGCACTAGCTAAAACTTTAAATTTATGGAACATGACTTTGGTTGGGATGGTACGGAAAAGAAAAAATTTTTGCCTTCCACCATGCAAGCTTCAAAAAATAGGCCCATATATTCCACTACTTTTTTCTTTCAGTGAATTAGCCACCTTATGTTCGTATGTTACAAAAAAGAACAAATCTGTAATACTGTTATCATCGATGCATAATGCTGCTACTGTAGAAGACACAACAACCGCAAAACCAGAAATAATTTCGTATTATAACAAACAAAAGGAGGCGTTGATACAATGGATAAAATGCTAGGTGAATACACAGTTAAACGCAAAACTAATCGCTGGCCGCTAGCAATGTTCTACAATATAATTGATATCGCTGCTTTTGCGGCATGCATTATTTTTATGGAAAATAATCCACAATTCAAAGGCACAGATCGGTGACGCAAGTTTCTCAAGGACCTCGCGATAGATTTATGCAAACCAAATATTGTAATACGCTCTACTAATGCAACAGTTATTGGAAATCGACAAATACGCAACTGCATGGAGCTTGTTCTAGGACGCAAACCACACCGCACCATAGCTGGCTTCCCCCAGTGGCTGGCCGAAAACCTGGCCGAAATATTACAGGCAGTTGTAATATTTGTCGGTCTTTGAAATATAATATCAATAATATAAATGTAAATAATGTAAATTATCAATAATTCAATAAATTATAAGCTTTATATGTTGGCATCCTTATAGCAGCTTTTTTGGAAAAAAAATTTAGAAAAATGTATTAACTAGTTTTTAGGTACCCGCGTACCTCGTCAGCCATGATAGGGTGTCGGAAATATATTAACGGATTACGTAAAGAAAACTTTGAAAGAAAAAGACACAAGTATTATATCATAATATTCTTTATGTGTTTAGAGATGTCACAAAATTTCATATCACTATGTTTAACAGAACTAAAGTTATGTTGCTCTAAAAATTTAAAAGGTACCCGGGTACCTCCTCAGTCACATAAAGGTTAAAAAAAATTAAAAAAAAAATTAAAAAAAAAATTAAAAAAAAAAGTTTTAAAAAAAACAAAATTGGAAAAAAATAAGTTTAAAAAAAAATTAAAAAAAAATTAAAAAAATCGATCTGGCCACTCTGTCCACAAAAATCCTCGATCTGGCCACTCTGTGAGATTTTTGTTGTTGTGTGAGGAGCTATGATTTTGCCTGTTGTTGTTGTTGTTGTTGTTGTTGTTGTTGTTGTGTGGATGTATGCTTTTGCCTGCTGTTGTTGTTGTTGTTGTGAGGAGCTATGATTTTACCTGTTGTTGTTGTGCACCACATGCGCCACATGTGGTGCTATGATTTTACCTGTTGTTGTTGTGAATTAGAAACGCCATATATATACTACTGAAGTGGTAACGTGATACGGAATTCCACGAACTTTAGTAATAGATAACGGTACCAAATTCACTTCAAAATTATTCACCGACACATGTAAATTGTTATGAATTAAAAAATTACATACGGCACCGTACCACCCACAGGTCAATGGTTCCTTAGAACGAAGCCATAGACCTTTGGCAGAGTATTTGCGCAGTTTTGCAAAAGAGGACGGATCCGATTGGGACCAGTGGTTATCAGCGGCAATGCACGTGCATAATCACACTCCGCATACAACCATCAAACAAACCCCTTTTAGCATATTGTATGGATTCGTCGCGCGGATCCCAACGAATTTGAGCAAAAAAATGTGGCCCACTCTATAACGCGGACGATCCCATCAAGGTCCAGAAATTCCAAATACAAAGGGCCCATGAGATGGATAGGCAAAATCAAGAACGTGCAAAAGAAGCGGCGAAAAGGCAATACGATGACATGCTAATCACAGTAATTTTTAAGGCTGGAGATAAAGTAATGCTTAAAAATCAAAGTAGGAAAAACAAATTTTCATTGATATGGTTAGGCCCATATGAGGTGATAGGCATTAGAAGCCCAGTCACGACAGTTATAAAGATTAGGAACAAGGATAAGCCATTCCATAAGAATTTGCTTAAACAGTACAACAATTCTAGTAAAATAGAAACAGTCACCGACGCAGTAAATCGGAACCTGAAAACCACGTTCAACAATAGTTTATACAATAGTTCAACAAAAAAGAATTCAGATTTTAGTAAATAGGCAAAAATAACGAGCGTAAAATAACATATATTTTGTATATAGTATTTCAACGCGGTCGTAAATGGAGCACAGGAAAATTCCGTATTTGCCAGGACGACGTAAAGGAGAGAGTTGGATTCCATTACCTGCGACGCCGCAAATAATTGCTCAGGGTAATCATCTGGTAAAGTATATTCTGTGCGTTTAAGTAAGTACGTCGGGAATCTTCTTAGTAACACCAAACGGTTTCGGGTTTAATATGTACTTTTAGAGGAAATTTCGTTTAACTAACCGGACTCTAATTTAACTTGCTAACAAAATGTATTTAACATAGATAATAGTAATTTGTAAAATGTTATACTATAATGTTGAGATAGATAATTCGTGGTCGATTGCGATTTGTCACATGGTGTCAGGGCGCCATGACATTATGTGGCATCGCAAATCAGTCTACCGTTACGTGTAATGAATACGTTAAATATACAAGCGTGTGGTATCACATTTGTAAGGAAAGGGAGCAAGTAAAATAGAATTTAAGGTCAGCTTGATAAAGAATTAAATTAAATTTAATTAATTGTAACATAGAAGTCATAAGTTAATCTAAATAGAGTTATTAATTGTGTATCGCAATAGGAGAAAAATAGTTGAAGTAATTGTACGCAAAAAAAAAAAAGAAAAAAAAGGAAGGGAAAAAAATAAAAGAAAACATTCTGAAAAATATATGAAAATAGAGAACAGCAATTTAAAACAAGTAAGAGTGTTGTCTTTGGCCTGGCCGAAATCTAAATACCCAACACCCGAGTAACTGAAAAAATTATAATTTCGCCACTTAACAACTTTTTTATAAGTAGGCGTTCCACACCCATTTCGGGAAAATGTTTTTGTAATGTCTATAGGTACTGCTAGATAGCTAGATTACGAAGGTATTAATATTTTGAACCGTTTATGGGATATTAACAACTTTTGTATAAGTGGGCGGACCATGCCCATTTTTTGTATACAAATTGGTAATACGTGTAGATACCTCGTGATAATAATTTCGTATTAATATCTTATACCGTTTACAAGATATTGACAACTTTTATATGAGTGGGCGTGGTACGTGGATTATACCATAATATCTCACACGGTTTATTAAATATTCCGATTTTACATTTTTTGAAACGAGTTGCCTTTATATTCCGTATGTAAAGTAGGCGTGGCTGTTTACCGATCTCGCCCATTTTCAATCCCAAACAGCCCTACATAACAAAGAATATTTGTGCCAAATTTCATCGCGATATATCTTTTCGTTCTCTCGTAATCGTGATTTCAACAGACAGACAGACAGACAGACAGACCGACAGACAGACAGACAGACAGACACACGGACGGACGGGCTAAATCGATTCAGGAGGTGACGCTGAGCAAGAATATATATACTTTTCTATATCTATCTCGTCTCCTTCTCTGCGTTACAAACGGAAGAACAAAGTGAATATACACTACTCCCTTCGGGTGTAGGGTATAAAAAGAGAAACTAGATGAAAGGCACTAGGAAAATATTTTTAAGGACACATAACGAAAAGTGTGAAAAATTTCACCTAAAATTTAAAGGTTTCACTTGATAATTATATTGATTTTAGTTTGATAGTCGAGTACGAAGGCAAGTTGTACATAGTCATAAGAATGTATGTACTCGCATTTACTGCAGCGTAAATATTAAAGAACAAAACTAAGATAATTAAAATATTGTTCATGAAATAATAAATTTAATTAAATGGAATTATGTCATAGTATAGATATTAGAAAATAAATAGGATAAGCCACCAACAGCATCAACACCTACGGAAGCTTCATGTTTAATCATGGATTCCAAGATACGAGCGGTACATCGGAGTTGCTTCTCCGAACCATCACGTTGTACGGCACCATCACAGAAATAAGGGACATCATTGTTCGACGAAGACGGTCATGGCGATGTTTTCTCGCTAGCATTAGTCAACAAGGTGGACGTGCTGAAACGTTTGTATTTTGGGGCGCACCCCGAAAATTAACACCTGAATACAGATCATATTCGCAAATTGGAGCTAACGTCCCGAAGTGAGACAAGGGAATCGTGAAGCCACAGTCGAGATATGAGCTTCTTCGATCAATTAGCGTCAAGCAAGATGGGAGGTCCACCAAACAGTCAAGAACGTCGCACACAACCCCAACCGTCCGAGAAAACGAGTAAAACCACCAAAGGCCACATCACTCCGTTCAAGGTAGATCAGAACTACGAGGAGCATGTCCAATAGGTGCAGTCATACATATACACACCATTTCTTCAAATGTGGGTGCCCTGCAACGCGTCATACAAGAAAACATCACCCAAAGACGAGGTGACAGTTCGTAGCAGCAAGAGTATAATTCGGTAGAACTATCATCATCTTCTTCTCCAATCAGCATGTCCGAGGGAAGGCAGACAAGAAGCGGTTATGGTATTCACTTAAGAGATTTGTAATAGCATTAGGACCAATATCAAACAATTGATCGCCCAGTAGAAACATTGTAATAAAAGGAAAAATTAACATCGCTTCACGATATTAATTTTTCCTTTCCCTAGGGGTGGAGGGATGTTGTGAGTCACTGGTTCCGCTAGGCATACTTAAATTATGATATTGCATTGAGCATTTTTTGCACGTTATGCTTGTTGGTTTAATTCCGCATTGCCGTTTTTAGAGCAATTCGTTGAATGAGCGCAGGTCGCTGAAGCCGCGGTTTCCTTTCCATTAAATATCGCTGACCGTGTAACTAGTGACCCACTTTCATGCGCTCAGGTCTTGAGGCGACTCTTTTCCGCTACAGTTAGCATATTGTTATTTCCGTGTTTAGCTTCCGCCTTCAAAACATATAGATAAGGTTGGAATGTAGCAGATAGGAGTCGTTAGTGAAGCAAAGCTTAAAAACCGTGTTGCAACTCTAGTGTAATAAAGTGATCAAAGTAGAATTGTAGAGTTTTAATTCGAACGGACTGTGGAAGGAAGGACTTCAGAGAAGCCCACGACAAGGATATTCCAGAAAGACCCCAACAAAAGGAATGTCTCTCTGATTTGCAAATTGTCAAGTATGACTTATAAAAAATAGGAGTTATAAAAAAATCTATATAAAAGCATATGTAGTATTCATTATTCATTTTTAGATAACACTGAGACTGAAAGAAGACAGTCGCATCTTTCATTCCCTGAAATATGAATGCAATCTAAAGTCAATCGTTGGCTAAAACTAAGGCCATTTGCAACGCCTGCAATATTGCAGAGCTCCGACGGTTGCAATTATAGTAGTTCTAAGTAGCTAACTATTATAGATATCGTTTTGTAATCACCTATATTAGCGGATAGCGCATCAATTTCTTTTGGCTTTCTCTTTCGCGGTCTACCTTTTTGGCGTGGGGGCTGTGGAAGTCCTGAGATTACGTGGGATGCAGATACAAATAAACTACTAGGAACAATGTGGCTGGGATCGTGCGGACTGGACGAGTCATTTGAAGGAGAACCGAATTTCGTTACATAAGAATAAGACCTCTCAATGCAGCTTAGTGTTGTTTCCTCGTCCAATGTTATCCCGAAATGTGTTCTGCGTAGGAGTATGTATGTAAGACTTATGAGAATACGATATACGACAATAGAATGTTGGCATACCGGCAATATATGAGTGAATCTCGAATACCAAATTGGTCGCCTTTGCTTAGTGGCGTGTTGCAGATGTTACAACAGAAGCAATTTACGTGAAATACTAAATCCTTTGCGCGCATCACCAACTCCGAACAACTGATGGAAGCAAGACATCTGGAACATCTTCTAGTACCAAAAAGTCTGGAAGAAATAAATTATGAAAGTACTTTATATATTCGTGAGACTTATAGTACATAAAACAATTTAATACACAAATTAACCTGCTCTATTATATTACTATCTATAGAACTGGAAACATAATTAATCCTTTATGAGAAAGTATAAAGCAATAGTTTGCACGTGGAACAACAAAATTTTTCATCTCTATTTGCGCCCCAGAACGAAGCCATATGGGGCTCTTGTCCATCTATAAAATATTGTAAAAAACTAAATAGTTTTTCCTTATGCATTTATGCTCAAGAACATGTAGTTTATTTTCAAAAATCATAACATGTAGTTTATTTTCTTAAATCCTTTTATTATTCACCATGCCTTATTATTATTATATTCGTACTTTACACAAGAAGTGCAGAATATAATATATTAATTTTTTTTGTAGACAGAAAAACCAATTTTGAGAGCCGCCTTATGTATGTACATATATAGTCTTGATCAGTGTCACCTCGGAATCACATCATAAATATAAAAAAGGTTGTATTTCCCACCTCAGAAGATTATAAAATAAAAGGAATTAGGTAGTTATATTGTTACCTTATAACACTGTGATGTAAACAAGTAAAAGTGTTGTTTTCGTCCTGGCCGAAATCTAAATACCCTACACCCGAGTCACTGAAAAATGACTATTTCGCCACTTAACAACTTTTGTATAAACAGGCGGACCACGCTCGCTTTGGGCAAATATATTTTAAATGTCTCTATATACTGCTAGACAGAATCACGTATTAATATTTTGAACCGTTTATGGGATATTGACAACTTTTGTATAAGTGGGCGGACCATTCCCATTTCGTATACGAATTGGTAATACCTGTATATACCTTGTGATAAAATTACGTGTTAATATCCTATACCGTTTACGAAATATTACCAATTTTGGCGATTTGGCAATGCTTCCGGAAACATCGTGATAAAATTACATCTCAATATTTTATACCGTTCGTGAGATAATGCCAACTTTGTTATGAGTGGGCGTGGTACGCCCATTTTTTTTAGTAATGGCACTATATGCTCCGGAAAATTTTTAGTGATGCACTATATGCTCCGCAATAAAATTATATCTTAATATCTCGTACGGTTTATGAAATATTCAAATTATAATATTTTTTCAAACGATGTGCCTTTACATTGCGTAAAGTAGGCGTGGTTGTAAACACATCTCGCCCATTTTTAATCCCACACTTAACAGAGAATTTTGCGCCAAATTTCATAGCGATATCTCTTTTGGTTCTGCCGTAATCGTGATTTCAACAGACAGACAGACAGACAGACAGACAGACAGACAGACAGATAGACAGAGATACAGACAGAGATACAGACAGAGACAGACAGACATACAGACAGACAGACAGTCAGACAGACAGACAGACAGAACTTTGTTAAAAATAATAGCGTTTGTGAAAAGCTCATTACAGAATTAACGGATCTGAAGGAAAGCAATAGAAAGAAAGATGTAGATATTGCAACAATGAAAACACAAATAAACACTCTTGAACAACAGCTAATTAAAAACAATATTGAAATTAGAAACATTGCTTCCATGGAAGGGGAGAACCTAACAAATATAGTTAAAAATGTAGGGAAGGCCGTTTGCTGTGAAATTAAAGACGGCGATTTAACTGATATTTACCGAACGCTACCGAAAAAGTCCGAAAAATCTGTAATAGTTGCTTCTTTTGCCTCCAGTTTGACCAAAACAGTCTACATCAAACGTGCACGTGAAAATCGACCTGTCTAGATACGATTGCACGTTGCGCAAGTGAGAGAAATGTAAGTACCAACAATAAACAAACAATATATATTAACAATCAGCTGACTAAGCAAAACAAACACTTGCTCTGGCTTGCAAAAGAAAAAGTTAAAAACGAAACCTGGAAATTTATATGGGAGAGTTTTGGAAAGATTCTAGCGAGGAGAGACGAAAACTCTTCAACGCTAACGGAAATATTAAAGTAAACGAATTTAAAAGTTAGGATTTTCCTGTCTATGCTTATATATAAGATCAATGAAGAAAAACTGGGATTATTTTTTAGTAAATATAAGCAATATCTTGAATTATTTGGACCTTATCATATTAGTTGAAATTAATCTGAAAAATGAAGAAAATTGTCTTTTTAATTTAGAAGGCTTCAATGCTGAATTTCTAAATAGAAACGAGCGAGAGGATAAATTTTGTGGGAAAATCTTTCGAATGTGTAAAAGTTAAAATAGAAAAAAATAAACAGCACAAATGCATTTTTGGGATTTACAGACTACCTGGCTTTAACGTAAACTCATTTATCCAGGAAATCTCAGGAGAATTGGATGAAATAACAGGTAAAATGGAAATTATCGTTATGGGAGATATAAACATCGATCTGCAAGACAGTAGTAAATCATACGTAACAGAGTATACAGAAATGCCTGCAGATAAGGGATTATTCAACGTAATTAAAGCCAATACAACATCCGATCAGCGAACTGGGACCTCAACTCTAATAGACCATATCTTTGTCAGCTTACCCAAAACAGCAATGTACTCTTCAGTGACTGAGTGTGATATTTCAGATCACTATGCATTACTTTACGGCATCTATGTTTCTGTAAAAGATACAGAAGCTGATGACCGCTGTGTACAAGCAATACGAACGAATTTAGTCGATGAACTTATTCGAATAGCAGATTGGAAAGAAGTTTTAAGAGAAGATCACGTTGAAATTTGTTATGGAAAACTAACGCAAACGATGAATAATATTTATAAAAAAGCTACATTTCAAAAAGTTACACAAACTAGACGTAAAATCAATCCATGGATGACTACGACACTCATTAAGAAATGCAAACATCGAGATACCCTATAGAGGAAGTGGAAAAACAACGTCAGAAACGCAACACTACCGCGATAATTCGTTTTTCGGTCGCGCAGTTAAATTGTGGAATAGTCTCCCTGCGCATGTTTTCCCACCCACTTATAACGTCGATGCTTTTAAAAGAGGTGTAAATCGACACTACTCCCACTCTTCTCCTTCCCACTAACCTTTACCCTTCTAAACCAACGAATGCTTTGCATGGATAGGGGGCATCCCCTGAGCTTGGTTCTATCTGCCATAAAAAAAAAAAAAAAAAAAAAAAAAAAAAAAAAAAAAACTTATGAGCAAGAATGTAAAAGTACCAAAATTTTCTCAACAAAGAAATAACTATAAAAAAATCAGCATATTATAAAGATAAATTCACTGAGGCAAAGCATGATTCAAGAAAAACCTGGAAACTCATTAAT
Organism: Sicus ferrugineus; assembly: GCA_922984085.1. Classification (NCBI taxonomy): domain Eukaryota; kingdom Metazoa; phylum Arthropoda; class Insecta; order Diptera; family Conopidae; genus Sicus; species Sicus ferrugineus. Next base: position 18,632,879 of record OV277348.1, read on the forward strand.
GAGATACTGGGTAGAAGCAGGAAAAACACAGACGATAAAATTTTAAAAAATTTTCCAACACAAAAACCATAAAATCTATAGCTAATGACTGCGCTACTAGCTTCACCAGTCAAGCTCAAAAAATAGTGCATAACTGCAACTATGTAACATCTGACAACGTAAACGCTACCTTGGTCCACTCGATATTTCTAGAACAGACGAGTGAAGCCGAAATAAACAACATCATAAAATCGTTCAAAACGAATAAGGCGCTGGGTGCTGATGGTGTGCGAGCCCTTGAATTAAAACGACATGCTGACATCTTCGCGCCAATACTAACAAAAATAGTGAATTTGAACCTAGAGCAAGCCAAAATTCCTAAGATGTTAAAAACAGCGGAAGTTAGACCCATATACAAGAAGGGAGTTAAAGCTGACTTTGGAAACTACAGACCAATTTCTATACTTTCTGTGATAGACAAGTGTCTGGAAGAAGTAGTAGTAAGAAGGTTGGATAACTTTATCGCAAAAAATAAAATAATACACCCCAATCAGTTAGGCTTTCAGCGACGCAAAAGCACTAATAAGCTATTGGGAGAGTTTAGCAACCTAATTAATGAAAGTTTAAATAGAAATCTGCACGTGATAGCTGTATATATAGACTTCAGCAAGGCCCATGATACACTCAACCATGACAAAATGATAGAGGCGTTAATGAGAGCAGGTATCAGAGGTAACCTACTTATGTGGTTTCGAAATTATTTACACGAAAGGACATTTTACGTTAAGCGCTAAAAACATCAACAGTGAAGCTAAATCAATAAAATACGGAGTGCCACAGGGGTCAAAACTAGGTCTATTGATGTTTATTTTATATACGAACGAACTGCTTCGTATATTTCAAAAAGCCATACATTTCGCTTATGCCGATGACACTGCAATTATTGCTCGCCACCGTGATCTTGAAATCGCAACGAGCTATATGCAAGAAGAACTAGATAGAGCAGCACGTTGGTGTCATGATAATGGTTTGGTTATTAACGTGGCGAAAACAAAGTTAATGCACATACGAGGACCTCACCACAGAGCATCTACTCTAAAAGTATAAACACCGATTGACACCCACACACACAGTCGATGCAGTATACAGGTTAGAACAGGTTGATAGCTATGTCTACCTTGGTGTCACAATTGATTGCCACTTGAGCTGGGAGCTACATATTAAAAAGTTGCGCGTAGATCTAAGAAAGGCTCTTCTAGCAATAGTCTACCTGAAACACCACTCCACTCTTGATGTGCTGAAACAAGTATACTACACCGTGGTTGAGTCCAAATTAAGATATGGAATACTGGCTTGGGGAGATGCATCGAACACACATCTTGATAAAATAAACCGACTGCAGAAATCAATTATCAAACACATTGGCAACGCAAGCAACAGAATTAATGTCTTGGAAGTACAAAAAATACACGAGATGACCATCATTCTGGAGTACTACGATGAAGAACGTTTTAAGATAGAAATAACTCACAATTTTAACACCAGAAGGCGAGCACAGCAACTTATGAGTGTTCCGGCTTTCAACAACAAATACGGAAAGAGACATTTAAAATACACAATTCCAACAATCTTCAATAAGTTGCCCAGAGAACTCAAATCTATAAGGAAACCAAGTAAACGTAAAAAACTAATTAAAGATTATTTTTTAATTCAATTTAAAATAGAAACTAATACTTGTATTGTATTTTATATAAGTTCATGGAGATATTATTTAAATTCAATTATTTAATGTAAAGCTCACAAATGTTATTTAATACCTGTAAAATAATCTCCTGCAGAAAAGCCATTGGCTTCGCGGGAATTTATGTTGAATCTATTTGTAGAAAAAATTTGAAAGAATTTGAATTTGTAGACAGTCAGACAGTCAGACAGTCAGACGGACAGACAGACGGACAGACAGACAGACAGACAGACAGACATACAGACAGACAGGCAGAAAGACAGACAGACAGACAGACAGGCTGTATATATATATATATACAGCCTGTATATATACAGCCTGTATATATATATATATATATATATATATTGAAAAATTGTATATTCTCTGTTGAAACTTCAAATATTACACCACATTCACCTCGCAGCGCTGCCTTGAGAGAGGCAGAGAATTGACTGATTTCAGTTGATAATGGCGCGGGATATGTTGTTGCTGTTTGAGTCATAAATTTCTCTTTTCTATTTATGCTCGTTGATCACTGCTTTAAAGTTTAAAGCAGTGGTGTCCAAACACATACTATCACAATTGATCGTGTGTTGGAAATTTTTGAAAATTTAAATCAATTAATAAACCCAATTCAAAATATCGTACATTCTCCGAGAACGAATAAGTCCACAAACCATGCTGAGCAAGAGTGTATCGCATATCTATCTCGTATCCTTCTCCGCCTTACAAACGTCGAAAGATCGATTTGCCATATATATATATATATATATATATATATATATATATATATATATATATATATATATATATATATATATATATATATATATATATATATATATATATATATATATATATATATATATATATATATATATCTTTCGACGTTTGTAAGGCGGAGAAGGATACGAGATAGATATGCGATACACTCTTGCTCAGCATGGTTTGTGGACTTATTCGTTCTCGGAGAATGTACGATATTTTGAATTGGGTTTATTAATTGATTTAAATTTTCAAAAATTTCCAACACACGATCAATTGTGATAGTATGTGTTTGGACACCACTGCTTTAAACTTTAAAGCAGTGATCAACGAGCATAAATAGAAAAGAGAAATTTATGACTCAAACAGCAACAACATATCCCGCGCCATTATCAACTGAAATCAGTCAATTCTCTGCCTCTCTCAAGGCAGCGCTGCGAGGTGAATGTGGTGTAATATTTGAAGTTTCAACAGAGAATATACAATTTTTCAATTTCTTTCTTCCTCCATTGCCCAGAACTTTACCTTTCATTTGCACAGACATCCCTCGAAAAACATGTGAATTAGTTCCGTGCTATTCGAAACCATGCAATTCCAAACTCGAGATTTATACAAATTTGTAAATTTGGTTTCATAGGTTAATTAGGAATACTTTGAAAATAGGAACACTGAAGAATATATATATTATAATAGTAATATTCGTGGACTTCGTGCAACTAAATTAGCGAAGTACTATTCGAGGGATGCCTGTAATTCACATTCTTCGTTTCTAGCCTTTGACACTCCATTCGAGTGAACGGTTCTCGTGTTCGATCGCTTTGTACGCCTGTGTATGGCTGTGTGTATGCTTTCCTTGCTTTTGTTTTCTTTGTTGTGCTTTTCAAGATTTCTGAATTGCTTTATTTTGATTTATTATAATTTACCGTGCATTTGTTGACCTTTTTTATGTTTATTTAAAAAAATATATAAAAAATATAAAAAAATTGTTATGTTTATTTAAAATGTCTCAGCTATTTATCTTTACGTTATTATACTTGTATTTATATTTGTAAATTCGTTTAAACTTAACATAACAACTTATTTTCATCCTATATAAAAGGATGAAGATGATATATTTTTGCCAATCATTGGAATCCAGCACAGAATAAGAAAGTGCCTAATAAATGGATGTGCAAGAACTACATACCACTGTACTATATATTCCTTTCCTATTAACAAGGACACACACATTTAGCCTGGTTGGAAGCTTGTAATTTGCAAGAGAAAGCTAAAAAATTAAAATAATTGTGGATTTGCGACAATCATTTCGATCGATATTTTTATAGGTCACAAAAAACTCTTACAAAATGCATTTCCGAAATATTTATTAACGGATTTCGATAAAAATGTCGATATTGATATTGATTTCACAGAAAACGAGCTGGTGAACCAAAATTGTGATAACTGCCATAAATATTGCAAAGTAACAACTTATTACCAAAAACATAACATTGAGTTAGATAGGATTAGAATTAGGATTAGAAATTAAACATAATGACTTAATTTACGAAAAGAAAATTGATGTTTTCATTTTCGCACTATATTCGATGATTTTACTAATTGACGACTTATTTCAGGACCCCAAAATTGAATTTATTATGTCGGGGAGGTTTAACCAATAATTTTTGGAAAACTTTCTTCCTGTTATGCTATCAACACTTCGAAATAACATTAATCCATCTGTAAGAGATATTCAGTGCGTTTCGGCAAGAATATTATCTATCCATGAAATTTGTAACGCACAACAGTGAAAATATATATAATATATTTTTATACTTAATTCGGAGAGTTTTATTTTGGAAAAAAACTACAGCATTCAAAAACTAACATTCATCTGATAGATTTTTCGAAATTTGTCAGCAACATTTTGAAATTTATAAAAGTATTTCTCACAGTTCCTGTCATGAACCGAATTTGAGAAGAAGAATAATTGTTATAAATGTTATAATAAATGTATAACAAAAACCAAAATATTTTCTCCAGAATAGTTCAGCAAAACCGGAAGTTGCTATAGCCATAGGTATTCAATTTTAGAGCACCTCATAACCGTTCTCATTCGAAAAAATTCAAGGTGGTTAAAGGAAAAATATGTAGCAGAAGAAATAGAATTAAGATCTGTTTTAAGATGAATGGATTTAAGGACTGAAGATGGCAGCAATAATAAAATCAAAATACTTCCTGTCCGCTAAATGTTTTTTGCGCTAAACATAAATGTAAATTATATTTTTATTATGTATAAGTAAATGTAAATAAAATTCATTTTATAAAATAAATAAAAAAATTAAAATACAATATAATTCATATTTAAAAATTAAACTGCTGTTTAATTTAATAAAAATATTTATTTTAATTTTTATTTTTATTTATTTGTATACTAAAAATATTTTAAAATACTTCCCATAACTAAAATATTGTTACGTAAATTTAGATTTACGGGTACGACTGTCTCTCAGGTTCGATCTCTGGATTGTGAATAATCTAATAAAACTCAAAGATTTTGCTGTTCTTAATTTCACAGATTTTATTCTTCTACTATTGCACTTATTAACACTTATTTCTTGACGCTATGCTCACAAGGTGTCGATGTGTACTGTTCAATAACCAAATTCGAACTAACTCTCTGAGACACCCTGCGTCTATTTATATGGCAGTTGATACTGCTGCGGAAGGTTCTAGAATTATGTAGCAAATTCTTGATCGATCTATTCGATCTATCCCGCGCTAGATGTCGGTATGAAAGATCGTGGAATTTTCTAGCAACTTGTCGATCTATCTCGCGCTAGATGTCGCCGTACAAAGATGTGAAAGGTTGTGAAACTAGCTATCTATGCGCGATCTGAATGGTTTCCAGAACTTTCGCGAAAGTTTCATTGTAAATTCGTCACACTGCCCTCCACTTAAGTCTGATCGTCCCGATCAGACTCCAAATCCTTTGATCCATATGGGGCTAGTCTCTCCAAGTGAACGACTTTAATTTTACCTCGTCTCTGCGTGTGGGATTGTATGCGATACACAACATCGTTCAGTCGCTTTATGACTTTGTATGGACCTTCCCACGATGTTTGCAACTTTGGAGACATACCCTTTTTCCGTTGCGGATTGTACAGCAGTACCAAGTCGCCTTCTTGAAATCCTTCTGAATTCATAGCTCGGTCGTAACGATCCTTCATTTTATTGCTCATTAGCTGTGTTCGCTGCCTCACATGTTGATGTATTTCATCCATTTCGGACTGAAGCAATTCCCAATAGCTGCCTCCAGTCTCAGTAAGTTGATTGCTCTTTCCATATTTCAAATCTGATGGGAGTCTCAAATCTGTACCGAAAATAATCCTCGCAGGTGGATGGCCGGTAGTGTCATGGACTGCTGATCGGTAAGCCAATAAAAACATTTGAATGTGCTTGTCCCAATTGCGCTGACATTTGCCCAGTACTTTCCGTAAATGCTCTTCCAATGTACGGTTAAACCTTTCCACCATGCCATCCGATTGTGGATGTAGAGCTGTCGTTCGAGTTTTCTTGATACCCAACAATGAGCACATTTCTTGAAATATAGCAGACTCAAAGTTCCTCCCTTGATCTGAATGTAACTCAATTGGTATTCCAAATCGCGTGACCCAATTCTGCACAAAAGCTTCGGCTACAGTTTTAGCCTCCTGATTTGGTATAGCATATACTTCTGGCCACTTACTGAAATAGTCCATGATCACCAACACATATTTGTTCCCAGAGTCGCTAGTAGGGAATGGACCGGCTACATCCATCGCAACGCGTTCAAATGGTGCTCCCGCATTGTACTGCTGCAACCTTCCTCTGCTTCTAACTTTCGGACCCTTAGCTGCCATGCATTGCGCGCAGTTTTTAATCCATTCAGCAACTGATTCTTGGCAATTCACCCAGTAAAACCGTTGTTTAATCTTTTCCAGAGTTTTCGTGATGCCAAGATGCCCTCCACTTGGTCCATTGTGAAACTCTTCTAATACAGCTGCTATTCTAGACTTTGGTAGGACAACCAAATCGCGAGTGTGTTTACCATCTTCACTTTCCCATGAACGATGCAGAACTCCGTCTATCAACCTCAAGCTATTCCATTGCGCCCAATACGCCTTGGCCAACGGACTTTCTGATGCCATTTCTTCCTTGGTTGGTCTTTTATCTGTTTCTTTCGCTTTCATGACCTTAACCAAGTCCGCATCCTTCATTTGGCTTTTCCTTACAGCGCTGGATACCCATTCATCATCAGGTTGCAGATTTGTTAATCGGATGTTGACTATACCTTCGCTTCTTTCAGCCTTGGAGCAATGCTTACACTCCAATGCACATGGGCGTCGAGATAGTGCATCGGCGTTTCCATGTTGCCCACCTTTTCGATGCTGTATTTGTGAAACGGAGACAGTGGGGCAATCAGTTGCGGGAACCAACTCACGCCCCTTTGAACTGGTCCGTGATCGTTTCTCTTCAGAAGCGCCACTTGCATCTTCGTTGCTTCTTTTCCTTGCATTTACGTTTTTCTTACCAGACGCATTACAATTCCGTGCCAGGTGTCCTGATTTTCCACAGCTGTAACACTTTAATTCAGAGCCCTTACGTGAGGTTGGCATCCTCTGAGAAATAGTCTGGATGAGCTCCCTTATGGTTTTCTCTAGGGATTCACTTTGCTCAACTTCCAGCCGATGAACTCTATGTGCCTTATTGCTTAAAAGGCATGCTGTTTCCTGCGTCAAGGCAAATGACACTGTTTCGGCAAACGTCTTCTTTGGCATGGAGTAGACTGCACGTTTGGTATCCGCATCTCGTATACCACTCATAAACGCTTGAATTTTAAGTAATTCGGTTACTTCCGCTGGTGCATCTGCGTTGGCCAAATGCGCGAGCCGCTCTATCTCCGTTGCATATTCTTGTAACGACTCGTTTGCTTTTTGGTAACGATTCATCAGCTCCATTTGAAACACTTGTTTTCTATGGTCGCTACCATATCGTCGTTCAATCGCTGCCATTAACGCGTCATAATTACCACGCTCAATTTCAGGAACTGTTTGCAGAACTTCGACGGCGGAGCCTTTCAATGATACTACCAAAGCTGCCACTTTTTCCGCCGTAGTCCAGTGATTGGCTTGTGCTGTGGTCTCGAACTGTAGTTTAAAAATTTTAAACGGTATAGTTCCGTCGAACGTTGGCGCTTGCAATTTCGTTGCGCTAACAGCTGTAACTGGACCACTGGACTGTATTTCTCGCACATGACCATCCAACCGCTGTATTTCTGATTCTAGTCTGTGTAATTCATCCTCCATTTTGTCCTGCCTCGCCTGCAATATGGAAGAATTCCCTTCTATGCGCGATAGTTGCTCCTGCAGTTGTGTAGTGTTTTGTGCCAGCTGCTCCTCCATACGTGAGGACAGCTCCTTCAATTGAGAAGTGTTTTGTGCCAGCTGCGCCTCCATACGTGAAGAGAGTTGCTCCTGCAATTGAGAGGACTGCTGCGCCATTGCTGCTAAAAGCACATTCATGTCAAATGCTGGAGCTGGCTGCAGCTCTACCAACTGCTCCTCGACTTTAGATGAAACTCCTGAAGCATCATGACAGAACTCATGTTCTTCAACATCGATGCCCTCACTCTCCATTGCTTTACGCAAGCGTGCTTGTAGATCTGCCTTATGCCCTGTCGCAGGCAAACCTCTAGCCTCCAGCTCTTCCCTCAGCTGGGGGAATTCTAAGTTCAGCAAACTTCACCATAATTTAGGATTATTCAGCAATCCCACTTCTGACACCAATTGTTACGTAAATTTAGATTTACGGGTACGACTCTCTCTCAGGTTCGATCTCTGGATTGTGAATAATCTAATAAAACTCAAAGATTTTGCTGTTCTTAATTTCACAGATTTTATTCTTCTACTATTGCACTTATTAACACTTATTTCTTGACGCTATGCTCACAAGGTGTCGATGTGTACTGTTCAATAACCAAATTCGAACTAACTCTCTGAGACACCCTGCGTCTATTTATATGGCAGTTGATACTGCTGCGGAAGGTTCTAGAATTATGTAGCAAATTCTTGATCGATCTATTCGATCTATCCCGCGCTAGATGTCGGTATGAAAGATCGTGGAATTTTCTAGCAACTTGTCGATCTATCTCGCGCTAGATGTCGCCGTACAAAGATGTGAAAGGTTGTGAAACTAGCTATCTATGCGCGATTTGAATGGTTTCCAGAACTTTCGCGAAAGTTTCATTGTAAATTCGTCACAATATCTTCATTTGAAATATAAATCTAAAAAGCCTAGAAACCACAAAGCAAAAAAGTCAAAAAACTGAATAAAGCAAAATTTGCCAAACTCCAAGTGAAATTGCCTCGTTCCCTCTTCTCTCCTCGTCTTCATTTATGAAGTAAAATCAAATCCACCACGAATTTCTCTGCTAGCATCTCAGTTGCTGCGCTCTCGACTGCATTGTAATAATGGCACATGAAAATCTGCCGTTAGTCGAAAATTTTGAGTAATCTCTTTTCTATTTATGCTCGTTGCTTGTGTTGATTCGGACTCTTGTTATTCTTACTCTATGGTTGAAATCACGATTACGGAGAACGAAAAGAAATATTGCAATGAAATTTTGCACAAATATTCTTTGTTATGTAGGACAGTTTGGGATTTAAATTGGACAAGATCGGTTAACAACCACGCCTACTTTACATACGGAAATTAAAGGCACCTCGTCCTAAAAAATGTTATACGTTGAATATCTCATAAAGCGATATATTGAGGTATAATTATATACCGGAACACATAGCGCCATTGTAAAAATTTTTGCTAAAAATGTTCGTGGACTGCCAATTCATAAAAAAGTTGGCAATATCTCATTAACGGTATGAGATATGAAGACGTGATTTTGTCACGACGTATATAGAGGCAATATCTATGTGTTTGTCAAAAATGGGTGTGCCACGCCCACTCATACAAAAGTTTTAAATATCTCCTAAACGGTGCTAAATATTAATACGTGATTTTATCCCGAGTTACCTAGAGATAATAGCAAAATGTTTGCCAAAAATGGGCGTGGTCCACCTAATTATACGAAAGTTGTCAACTGGAGAAATTAAATTTTTTTTAGCTACTTGGGTGGAAGACAATACTTTACTTGTTTTCTAATTATTTTCAATATATTTACAGTTTTTAAAAGTTTAGTAGATATTTCAAGATATACATCAATGTATAATTATAGAGCTAATTTCGATTTACATATTCATAAAGATGATGCGGTTATAGGGTGATGTGGTTCTATATGATTATCTGTTGATAAGATGTTCTCTTAATATGCAAAATATGTATGCGAAATTTTCACAATTATGTCAGCTTTTCGTAATTCTTCAATACTGGAAATTATTTCGTTGGTACTGAAGCTGTCTTCATCCGAAGCAGATAATAACAGAAGACGTAATTCTCTACCAGCTTATTGAGATTATTCCAATAAATAATTCGGGTTTCTGTGAATTTACTCGCATTAAACCACTTTCTTTGTATGTCGTTGAGGATTCTTTATCATTGGTTAGTGCATTTAAAATATTCGTACCCTTAGTATGATGTGTGTGTGTACTTGTAAGCCTTAGTTCTCTTAATTTACTTGTTACGCTTGTGTGCACCGGTATTGATTAGAATTGTTTTGTAAACTTGTAGATCTACTTCGCTATAATTTGTTGGTGTTTTGTGGAACAACAATTGAAAGAGACCGGGTCTAAGGTTGAAAAAGGTAAAGGTTGAGGTTCGAAACGGTTTTTCTGATATTAATATTTCGCCGTTTTGTAGTTTGAAAGCGTTATTTCCGAATTTCCGTTCATCATCTGATCCTCTGTTCAGTCCATATGCGGTATCCAGCTTATTTTGTTGCTCCGATTTAGATAAATCCATGGCTTCTGTTGCTTTGCATCTTCCCCTGTAGCATCCATTTAAGAGAAAAAGATACCATCATCATCATCATCATTATCATCACCATCTTTACTCTTGGCAAGTCTCGTTTGTAAAATATCTCTCTCTTTACTTTAACTGGGGTACTGGTTTTAAGTTTGTTTGTTATAGCGCAATGCATAGATTCTGGATCACCCTTGTCAGCATTTGTTTCAGTTGTATCGTTTATTTTATATATCCACTAATTCCTTTAAAGGTACTCTAACCGGTTTAAAAGTCTCATTCAATTGATTCATTTTGTTCTTCCGTTTGTAATGCAGAGAAGGACACGAGATATATATAGAAAAGTATATATATTCTTGCTCAGCGTCACCTCCTGAATCGATTTAGCCCTGTCAGTCCGTCCGTCTGACTGTCTGTCTGTCTTTCTGTCTGTTGAAATCACGATTACGGGAGAACGAAAAGAGATATCACAATGAAATTTATGTAGGGCAGTTTGTGATTGAAAATGGGCGATATAGGTTAACAATCACGCCTACTTTATATACGGAAAGTAAAGGAACCTCGTTTCAACAAATGTTATAATGTGAATATCTCATAAGCCGTGCGAGATATTGAAGTCTAATTTTGTTCTGGAACATACAACGCCATTATTAAAATGTTTACAGAAAATGGATCTAACACGCCCACTTATAACACAGTTGGCAATATCCCATGAACGGTATAAGATATTGAGACGTAATTTTATTAGGATGTATCTGGAAGCATTATACAAAAGTTGTCAATATCCCATAAACGGTTCAATATAATACGTGATTCTCTCCAACAGTATGTAGAGCCATTAGAAAAATATTTGCCAAAAATGGGCGTTGTCCTTATACAAAAGTTGTTAAACGGTGAAATTATAATTGTTTTAGTTACAGTAGGGTATTTAGATTTCGGCCAGGCCGAAGTCAACACTCTTACTTGTTATATCATCCTTTTAATATAATACTTCTAATATCATCCTTTTAATATACTTTTAATATCAGCATTTAATATCAACCTGTATCAAAATCATCGTGTTAATATTCTTTTAATATCATCCTGCTAAAATCACCCATTTAATGTAATTCTTATAATATTGTGGAGAATTTACGATCGAGATTTCTGGAAACTACTGGAAACGTTCCAAATGCTTTAAATCGCGACCTCTACATGCCATCAATTGCAAGAGAGAAAGAGATAGATAGCTAGTTCCACAACCTTCCACAGCACTGCAAGACGACATCGAGTGCTGCTGCTAAAAGAACATTCATGTCAAACACGGAGCTGCCTGCGGCTCTACCAACTGCTCCTCAACTTTAGATGGAGCTCCTGAAGCATTATGACATAACTTATGTCCTTTAACATCGATGCCTTCACTCTCCATTGCTTTACGCAACCGTGCTCGTATATCTGCCTTAATTTGAATTGAATATCTGTGACGTCCTGCGAGCTATTTATATGCGTGGAACTAGATATCTCTCTCTTTCTCTCTTACGCTAGATGACATGCAGATGTCACGATTAAAACATTTGGATGGTTTCCAGTAGTTTCGCGAAACCTCGATTGTCAATTCGTCACAATTTCATCCTATTAGTATCATCTTCAGGCCCACCACTTGAAGCGAACAAGGTTATGTGTGATACTGCTGACGATACTTGATCAGGCCAGCCCTGATATTCCAGCGTTATCGAAACCGGGCCTGACTAATTATCACAATCTGAGCTTTATTATCAATCTGACATGTCCATTTTCTTAAATTTCCCTTGTCTTTCAAGAATTTGAATATTCTCAGAATCATAATTCGGCATTTCGTTAGCAAAGTCACAAAGAAACTACCTCCGGGAAAGTAACCACATGTTCTTATACAACGAAGCTAAAAGTCGCTGTATCATGAAATATTTCATAATATCATCATTAATTCCATTAAATTCGTTAAATTCATTTGAAAATGTTTATTTTTTATTTTTCGCTTCTGGGGACAGCGTAATATTTAGTAAATCAGGAACGATTCTTCTTCGTATGCAGATCACTATGCATCTATGCATGTTAAGCCGCAGTTCGAAACCAATGCATGCTAAGCTGCATTTAGATCCCAAGCAGTAAATAACAATAACAACATGGCGAGCCTTATTGTTTACATTAAATTTTCTGAGGCAGCGTCTTACAACAACCACCATCTTCGAAATCTAAATCTGACAACCGCCTGCGAATGGTTTCGTCTACTAAACCTCATATAATACTCGCGATTTCACAACCATCCAATGATAATCGTGGGTTGGTAACTACAAGAGAATTCTGACGCTTTCTACCAAATAAGAACCACAGTCCGTACTGTTATCCTGTGGTGTAAAAATTGATATGATGGTGGAGGCGACGATAGCAGATCTGATGTGCAGCTGGCAGGCGACGTAGTGAGATAGCTTGGTGGCTGCGTTTGCTCTTCTTCTGGTAGCCAAGGTCACTTGGCATTCAGTACCAAGCTTATGCCTTTAGTTCGTTTTTTGTCCCACTGATGTTGCAATTCAGCAGCGCATGACAGGTGGTGTTGTTTTAAGATTACTAAAGTTCTAATTTTGGGATGTTGTTTTAAGATTACTAAAGTTCTCATTTTCTCCAGGCATTTTTTATTTTTATTCATATGCGTTATAGAATTTGACCTGGCCGAAAACAGCCTTTTTGCTAGTTTTTATATACAATACATACAAAGTATCGTACATACATACATTTCTGCATACATCGATAATGACCGAACTGAAGGTCTTAACAAGTAAAAGTATAGTCTTCGGCTAGACCGAATTACGAATCTACACCCGAGTAGATAAAAAATAATAATTTCGCAAATTGACAACTAATTATTCAGGATAAAATTCCGTATTAATATTTCGCACCGTTTATGAGATATTTACAACTTTTGTATGGGTGGACGGACCACGTCCACTTTCGGCAAACAGATTGGTCAGTCCTCCGAATACCTCGTGATAAAAATACTTTAATTACCTTAATATCTTTTACAGTTCATGAGATATTGCCAACTTTTGTATGAGAGGGCGGACCATGACCACTTTTTGCAAAAATTTTTGTAATGGCGCTATATGGAATGATGCCTCAATATCTCACACGGTTTATTAGATATTCACCTATAACATTTTTTTAGAACGAGATGCTTTTACATTCCGTATGTAAAGTAGGCGTGGTAGGTAACCGATTTCGCCCATTTTCAATCCCTAATAGCGTCTAATGAAAGGAAATATTCGTGCCAAATTTCATGACGATACCTCTATTCGTTCTCGTGTAATCGTGATTTCCACAGACAGATAGACAGGCAAACAGGCTGAGAGACAGACAGTTAGATGGACTTTTGCATGTGCAAATTGAGATAATTTCTTATCTCAAATAAGAATTTTATTTCACAATGAAATAACGACTTTTCTCAAATAATTTAATTATTTCAAAATGCAAATTATTTCAAATAACCATGCAGACGGGATAATTTTCACAAATAATTTCTGAGACGACCAAATGAAATAACGAGTTATCTCAAATACTTTCGTTATTTCAAAATAAGATAACACGGTTATTTCAAATAACCGTTCAGATGCGATGAAATTCTCAAACAATTTGTAAGATAACCAATTAAAATAACCAGTTATCTCAAATAATTTCGTTACCTTAAAATGAGATAACATGGTTATTTGAAGTAACCACGCAGATGCGATAATTATTTCAAATAATCTCTGAATTGACTAATTGAAATAACTAGTTATCTCAAATACTTTCGTTATATCAAAACGAGATCATTGTAGGTTTTTAAAGACGAAACTGTAAGATCTTAATATGAACTAGTAAATCTTTATATAAACTTGATTTGGCTAGGCCAAAGTGGAAATATCCTATTAATTTGGAATATTCTCAGTATGGCTAAGTTATATTTATAGAATTTTTTGTAATATTCTTCAACTTAACACAAAGAAAATAGTCATATTTTATGAAAGTTTGACGAGTTATATTGTGGATGGTTTGGAATGACTTACGAACATTATACGTCAAGAAAATAACAAAAGGAAAATAACCAACAAATTAAAGACAAAGAAAAAACAAGTAAGAGTGTTGACTTCGGCCTGGCCGAAATCTAAATACCCTACACCCGAGTAACTGAAAAAATTATAATTTCGCCACTTAACAACTTTTGTATAAGTAGGCGGACCACGCCCATTTCGGGAAAATGTTGTTGTAATGTCTCTAGGTACTGATAGATAGAATTACGAAGGTATTAATATTTTGAACCGTTTATGGGATATTGACTTTTGTATAAGTGGGCGGACCACGCCCATTTTTTGTATACAAATTGGTAATACGTGTAGATACCTCGTGATAAACATTTCGTATTAGTATCTCATACCGTTTACAAGATATTGATAACTTTCGTATGAGCGGGCGTGGTACGCTGATTTTTGAAAGCATATTGGTAAAACTTCCTTATATATCCTGATAAAATTACATATCAATATCTTATACCGTTCATTATATATTGCAAACTTTGTTATCAGTGGGCGTGGCGCGCCCATTTTTTTCAAACGTTTTAGTACTGACGCTATATGTTTCGGAATAAAATTATACCTTAATATCCCACAAGGTTTATGAAATATTCAGATTATAAAATTTTTTGAAACGAGGTGCCTTTACATTCCGTATGTAAAGTAGGCGTGGATGTCTACCGATCTCGCCCATTTTCAATCCCAAACAGCCCTACATAACAAAGAATATTTGTGCCAAATTTCATCGCGATACATCTTTTCGTTTTCTCGTAATCGTGATTTCAACAGACAGACAGACAGACAGACAAATAGACAGACAGGCAGACTGACGGACGTACAGGGCTAAATAGATTCAGGAGGTGATGCTGATCAAGAATATATATACTTTTCTATATCTATCTCCTCTCCTTCTCTGCGATACAAACGGAAGAACAAAGTGAATACACCATACTCCCTTCGGGTGTAGGGTATAACAAACAAAATTGTAATACGCATATTTTTTACTATGAAATAATACTTTTGTATCTCCCCAAAAGACAGACCTGAAAGAGCTCCAGGACTGAACTACACCTGAAACCTTTCGGTTTCGGAGCTGAAGCTTTATACTAACCCTTCAGTCCGAATTTTTCTTTGATTAATGCCTGAATTCATGTCTCAATGCGGTTAAATTCGAGGACTGAATTCAGTCCTCATTGTTTTCTAAAGTATAGCACATCTGATTTCAGGCTTGAACTCTTTAGTTGTGGTGAGATGTAAGTTGTGTTGATAGGCAAGCGGATTCGCGATGTTTGTGATTTAATAAGGTCAGAACTAGTAGAAACTTTTTAAAAAATTGATAAAGTTATCCCTTAAAGTTTTGCAGGGATTAATTGATAAAAAAGGTTGCCTGAAATACAAATATTTTCAGCAGAAAATAGTTGCTTATAATTTAAAATTTTTTATGTGAAGAACGAACATTTTTCTAAAATTCAGGCATGAATTTAACCATATTTATTATTTAATTATGCCTGAAATTAGCCAAAAATTTATGAGTCCTGCATTTTTCAATTGTTTTTGCTGGATCTTTATAATTCGATGAGGTAACAAAATTAACAAAAACCATAGATATTGGAAAATAACTACGGAAAGTGAAACGGAAATGCTAAATCATCGATAGTGACCATTTATCTTAAATAAATGACTGAAATGAACTCTTAAGGAAATAATGCAAAATTTACAAGGAAAATCTAAAAGAAAATAAAGATGGTGGTTGTAGGGGGCGGGAGAGTTGGGAATGAATGCGAACAAAATGTATGATATTTTGTTCGTTTGCAAGTTGCCTTGTATATTTTCCACAGCAAGTATTAAAATAATTATTTCAAGTATTTTGCTTGTGCATCAAAGACAGTTCATTAAATTTAAGTCCAATTAGTATGTATTTTTATTTTAAGTTACGACTAAAACTAGTGACATTCGTAGGATGTAAGGTTTTGGACATTCGGGACATTCGTAGGGTCAAAGCATAATAACTTTATATTGACAATTATTTTACTGTGTCTGGATGTTTTGAATGTAGCGCATACATTGTGAATATCTGCCAGAATGTCCAAGGTTTTGCTTTTTAAGAACTGAAAAGACTTCTTTTGTAGTTCTTTTGATTATGCATCTGGCTGTAGAGTCCTCGTTAAATTGAACATCTTCTGGATATGGTGTTATCACCATGATTGATACATCCATGTTTGAAACTACGATCCATGCCTTCTACGAATATAAATATATAAATGTAAATTATTTGCAAATACAAATATGGTATTACCTTAGAGCCAAGAATTTTTTAAATTCTTGCTATGCAAACGTGTTCCAGAATGTTTACTCGTTCCCAATGCTTCCACACAAGGAACTGTGTATGGGCCACCATACTTCGACACGATTGCCAAAATTTCGAATCCGTAAATGCACATCTGTAAGTATGCATATGTACATATATTATTAATATGTATTTGTCTACCTCGTTAAAATCGTGTTTTTAATTTGTTTGTGTTAATAATATTAATTTATTTATTTTAACTTACTATCATAGAATTAATGCTGCAGATAGAGATGGCAACGATTAATCAAATGATTCATATAATTGATTTCCTCGCTTGGGTTATATATTAATTATTGGAGATGAAGAGATACAAAACTTCGTTTGATGTTTGCCAAGACCTTCCATTTTGTAGGGAACGAGAGAAAGAAGATAAAGTACGAGTATATTCTGCTAAAGAGGTACATGTGCGGCGCCACTATACGCTGGTAATACTTTCTTCGAAAGGTTGAAGTCGAAGGGTCTTAATATACAAATGTTTTTATGTACGACACCTATAAAGACTTGGCTCATTCGTTAGCTGGTTGAAGTAAGTGTCTTTAAAGTACTAAACATTTATAAATAAGATATTATCCATTGCTGTGAATTTCAGATAGTAATAAAAAGAAACCACCTAGATATTTTATTCATAATGCCGGGTGCAGGCAGGAAATCCGGAAGCAACAAATATAGTATAGAAAGGGCCATCTATTAGTTTCTTTTTCGAATATGTGCTGTTTTGATGACAAACAAGCTTGCAAAATAGATAGAATTTCAATGTCATATCTCCGCGGTAAGAAATTTCTGCCAAATATCAAAAATTTTGCCAAATATCAAAAAATTCTTGACAAAGAGCGTGAAGCTGCGTGCCATTAGTTAGTACTTTAATAATGCAATTAAAAAAGGGTTAAAATATTTTTCAAGTTATTTTGCTGTATTCAGAAGATTATACTATTATTTATAAGAAACTATTTCATTTAAATGGTTGTCACGAAATTTGCGAGGATTTTGCCTCTATTCCGCGGATATTTTGATATATATTTTCCTCAACTGTTGAACCGTTTGTGAATTATCAGCATAACATCAATCCTTAACGGCGCCTAACAAAAAAGTCAAACGGCACCAAATTACAGATACGCGGTTTCAATGGCGAAAAAGAAAGTAACTGATGGCCCATTCTATATATACAGCTGGTTACAAGCATCTTGGGATTTCAAAGGAGTTAATCTGTACTTTACCATACCATTCAATTTGGTTAAGGTAATGCAAAGTGAATGAAATTACTGCTAAAGAATGAAACTACAACTAAAAATGCTGCTAAAGAAAGAAATTATGGAAAACTATTCCACTCTTAAATTATGCGTCTAGTGACGATAAAAATAACAATACAGAGTCTACAATGGCGCATGTTCTTGACATAATGCTGTAAAATGCATCGGGTGGTCAAAACGTTTCGAACGACAGTGAGCGGTCCAGTACTGAATAACTACAGCCGTAGTTTGTATTCCGAATTAGGCCAGAAAGATGACAAAGCATAATAAGGAATTAACATCATTTAAAACGTCCAGGGGTTCAGGAATTTATTTCATCTGAACAAAAAAAGCTAGTAAACATACATTCATAAATATTAACACTTTTGCAGTGATTCGGTCAAAATTACCCAATTTGGGAACAATTGTAAGGTATTTTAAGGGTAAAATTATTCGGATCGAGCTGCGACTTTATCTAATCCTCAACAAAGTTAGAAACAAGGTTTATGCGTGAAAAATATAAGAAAAGTATCTTTGTTTTTTCTCCAGCTCGCTGTATTATTTTTTATACACCTAAATTGTTTGTGGGTCATTTTGACCGCTATGTTTTACATCACACGCAGGGGCGTAACTGTTATTTCAACTAGTGATTGATATATGCGTATCAAAAATACATATATCGTATATTCTATACACACATAACATATAAGCTTTTCCTTATGCTATTTTTAGCTTAATGGGAAATTCAGTTGCAGGAGCTCAGTTGCAATTTGTGTAACTACAAAGGTGTAATTGATGGGAGCACCCGAACGTTCTCCACCGTGAGCTACTACCATGTATTTCTTAAACACCTGCATTCAATAGTTCTAACGGTAAATGAAAAAAAAACCAAGAAATTTCAAACAAATTTGAAATGAAGATGGCTGCGGTCGCTGGTATGAATTTGAGTTTCATTCAAGAAACAAGAAAGTGAATTATTGGAATTTTTTCCCATAGCAAAATATTTATATAATGGCAGAGAAGAAAAAAGTGAGTGCAGTGCATGACAAAGATTTTCAACCAAACAATGAGAATGAAGGTGTTGAATCCGAGTTATCTTCGAAAGAAAGTGTGGAAAAAGTTTGCCAATCGAAGATCGTAATGCTGTAGAACGCAATACATCCCTAGTTAATTTATCAAAAGATAACAAGTAAGAGTGCTGTCTTCTTCCTGGCCGAAATCTAAATACCCTACACCCGAGTAACTGAAAAAATTATAATTTCGCCACTTAACAACTTTTGTATAAGTAGGCGGACCACGCCTATTTCGGGCAAATGTTGTTGAGATGTCTCTAGGTACTGCTAGATAGAATTACGAAGGTATTAATATTGTGAATTTATGGGATATTGACAACTTTTGTATAAGTGGGCGGACCACGCGCATTTTTTGAATACAAATTGGTAATACGTGTAGATACCTCGTGATAATTTCGTATCTTATACCGTTTACAAGATATTGATAACTTTTGTATGAGTGGGCGTGGCAGGCCCGTTTTTGGCAAGCTTATTGGTAAAACTTCCTTATATATCCGGATAAAATTACATATCAATATCTTAACCGTTTATTAGATATTGCAAACTTTGTTATCAGTGGGCATGGCACGCCCATTTTTTTCAAACGTTTTAATAATGACGCTATGTCTCGCAATAAAATTATACCATAATATCTCACACGGTTTATGAAATATTCAGATTAAAAAATTTTTTGAAACGGGGTGCCTTTACATCCGTATGTAAAGTAGGCGTGGATGTTTACCGATCTCGCCCATTTTCAATCCCAAACATCCCTACATAACAAAGGCTATTTGTGCCAAATTTCATCGCGATATCTCTTTTCCTTCTCTCGTAATAGAGATTTCAACAGACAGACAGACAGGCAGACAGACAGACAGACAGACGGACGGACAGGGCTAAATAGATTCAGAAGGTGACGCTGATCAAGAATATTGTTACGTAAATTTAGATTTACGGGTACGACTCTCTCTTAGGTTCGATCTCTGGATTGTGAATAAACCAATAAAACTCAAAAGTGTTGCTATTCTTAATTTTACAAATTTATTCTTTTCTTCTTGCACTTATTAACAATTATTACTTGGCGCTATGTTTACAAGGTGTCGATGTGTTCTGTTCAAGAACCAAACTCGAATTAATTCTCCGAGATGTAGCCGTACAAAGTTGTGGAAGGTTGTGAAACTAGCTATCTATCTCTTTCTATCTTACGCTAGATGCATATAGATGTCGCGATTTGAATGGTTTCCAGTGGATTCGCGAAAGTTTCATTGTAAATTCGTCACACTGCCCTCCACTTAAGTCTGATCGTGCCGATCAGACACCAAATTCCTTGATCCATATGGGGCTAGTCTCTCCAAGTGAACGACTTTAATTTTACCTCGTCTCTGCGTGTGGGATTGTATGCGATACACAACATAGTTCAGTCGCTTTATGACTTTATATGGCCCTTCCCACGATGTTTGCAATTTTGGAGACATACCCTTTTTCCGTTGCGGATTGTACAGCAGCACCAAGTCGCCTTCTTGAAATCCTTCTGAATTCATAGCTCGGTCGTAACGATCCTTCATTTTATTGCTCATTAGCTGTGCTCGCTGCCTCACATGTTGATGTATTTCATCAATTTCGGACTGAAGCAATTCCCAATAGCTGCCTCCAGTTTCAGTAAGTTGATTGCTCTTTCCAAATTTCAAATCTGACGGGAGTCTCAAATCTGTACCAAAAATAATCCTCGCAGGTGGATGGCCGGTAGTGTCATGGACTGCTGATCGGTAAGCCAATAAAAACATTTGAATGTGCTTGTCCCAATTGCGCTGATATTTGCCCAGTACTTTCCGTAAATGTTCTTCTAATGTACGGTTAAACCTTTCCACCATGCCATCCGATTGTGGATGTAGAGCTGTCGTACGAGTTTTTTTGATACCCAACAATGAGCACATTTCTTGAAATATAGCAGATTCAAAGTTCCTCTCTTGATCTGAATGCAACTCAATTGGTATTCCAAACCGCGTGACCCAATGCTGCACAAAAGCTTCGGCCACAGTTTTAGCCTCCTGATTTGGTATAGCGTATACTTCTGGTGATTTACTGAAATAGTCCATTACCAGCTACATCCATTGCAACGCGTTCAAATAGTGCTCTCGCATTGTACTGCTGCAACCTTCCTCTGCTTCTAACTTTCGGACCCTTAGCTGCCATGCATTGCGCGCAGTTTTTAATCCATTCAGCAACTGATTCTTGGCAATTCACCCAGTAAAACCGTTGTTTAATCTTTTCCAGAGTTTTCGTGATGCCAAAATGCCCTCCACTTGGTCCATTGTGGAACTCTCCTAATACAGCTGCTATTCTAGACTTTGGTAGGACAACTAAATCGCGAGTGTGTTTACCATCTTCACTTTCCCATGAACGATGCAGAACTCCGTTTATTAGCTTCAAGGTATTCCATTGCGCCAAATACGCCTTGGCCAACGGACTTTCTGATGCCATTTCTTCCTTGGGTGGTCTTTTATCCGTTTCTTTCGCTTTCATGACCTTAACCAAGTCCGCATCCTTCAGTTGACTTTTCCTTACAGCGCTGGATTCCCATTCATCATCAGGTTGCAGATTTGTTAATCGGATGTCGAGTATACCTTCGCTTCTTTCAGCCTTGGAGCAATGCTTACACTCCAATGCACATGGGCGTCGAGAAAGTGCATCGGCGTTTCCATGTTGCCCTCCTTTCCGATGCTGTATTTCACAGTCATAATTCTGCAACCTTTCTATCCATCGCGCAATCTGTCCTTCCGGATTTTTAAACTGGAGTAACCATCTGAATGCTGCATGATCTGTTCTTAGATGGAAATGCTGTCCATACAGGTATTTGAAAATGTTTCACGCATTCGACCACTGCCAAGAGTTCCCGCCTAGTAACGCAATAGTACCCACTTACTTTTTCCTGACCTTCGATAACCTGTGAGAGTACGCCTCCTATTCCATGTGCACTAGCGTCTGTATCTAGGACGAACTTTCCGCCAGGAACTGGATAAGCCAACATTGGAGCTGTACTTCAATGTTCCTCCAGTACTCCTCCTCTTTCCACACAAATTTGCAGTTTTTCTTCTTCTTTCCACACAAATTTGCAGTTTTCCTCTTTCCACACAAATTATGCAAACTTCTCGCAACGTTGGCAAATCCGGGTACAAAGCGTCGGTAATATAGTATGTACAGAGCCCAAGGAAGCTTCGCACTTCATGAACATTCGTTGGTCGAGGCCAATCTCTTACCGATTTTATTTTGTTTTCATCAGTATGGATTCCTCTAGTGGTGATTTTGTGGCCCATATAAGTTACTTCGGTTTTAAAAAGATTGCATTTCTTTGGATTCAACCGCAATCCAGCAGAAGCAATTCGTCGAAAGACATCTTCTAAATTTTTGAGGTGGTCATCAAAACTCTGGCCCATGACGATAATGTCATCAAGATACACCAAACATGTTTTCCAGTGAAGCCCTTTTAGTACGTGTTCCATTAAACGCACAAAAGTTGCCGGAGCGTTGCATAATCCAAATGGCATCACGGAGAATTGCCACAATCCATCCCCGATGCTAAAAGCAGTTTTTTCGCGATCGGATTTCTCGATTTCCACTTGCAAATAACCACTTTGTAAATCCAGCGTTGAAAACCATTTCGCACCGGATAACGTGTCCGGGTATTCGCGGCAGTGGGTAGCTGTCCTTTTTAGTAACATCATTCAGCTTCCGATAGTCAACGCAAAACCGAGTGCTTCCATCTTTCTTTTTAACTAACACGACCGGTGAACACAATGGTAGTTCTTCCAAATTTATTGCCATCGTTGGCAAATATGGAGCTATAGTTCTCTAGTAGCCGTTTTGCTCTCATCTTTTCTGGCCCGCTCACCTCATTCAACCAGGTACTCACGATGTTAGGAATTTTCGTGCCATCTTTGAGAACCTCGTTTTTGCATTCCTGGAAAGGATTGTCACAATTAACCACGGCTTCCACAGCTTGGCATTGTCCCACTAACGCTCCTTTCTCCAAAGTGATCGGTGACCTGAACTCATTCATCACTCGAATTTGGATCCGCTTATTATTTCCCGTTTGTACCAAGGTTCGTCCAACCAATATATTTGCAGTTATCATAACCCGTGCATAGGGGAATTTCCATGTTCTGGCACGTCAGCATTCTTTCCTTCAGATCCAGTGTAAGACCATGGCTAGCATAAAATCCACGCCGATTATTACCTCGTCCATCATTCCAGCCACTAAGAAGGTGTGAACCACTTCTAACGTTCCAATCTTAACCTTGCACACCAGCTTTCCACAAATCGCAGCTTCCTCCCCTGTAGCTGTTCGTAGCTTGCAACCAATCAGCGGCTCAACGTTATCCCCTGCTAGGTCTGATCGAATGATGGAATGTGTTGCGCCCGTGTCCAGAGTTAAGACCAGCGATCGTCCGTTTACAGTCCCGTTTATGGTTAAATTATTGTTTTTACGCTGTATTTGTGAAACGGAGACAGTGGGGCAATCAATTGTGGGAACCAGCTCAGGGCCCTTTGAACTGGTCCGTTTTAGTTTAACGATCGTTTCTCTTAAGAAGCGCCACTTGCATCTTCGTTGCTTCTTTTCCTTGCATTTACGTTTTTCTTACCAGACGCATTACAATTCCGTGCCAGGTGTCCTGATGTTCCACAGCTGTAACACTTTAGTTCAGAGCCCTTTCGCGAGGTTGGCATCCTCTGAGAAATAGTCTGGATGAGATCCCTTATGGTTTTCTCTAGGGATTCACTTGGCTCAACTTCCAGCCGATGAACTCTATGTGCTTTATTGCTTAAAAGGCATATGACACTGTAACACTTTAGTTCAGAGCCCTTTCGCGAGGTTGGCATCCTCTGAGAAATAGTCTGGATGAGATCCCTTATGGTTTTCTCTAGGGATTCACTTGGCTCAACTTCCAGCCGATGAACTCTATGTGCTTTATTGCTTAAAAGGCATATGAGACTGTTTCGGCAAACGTGTTCTTTGGCATGGAGTAGACTGCACGTTTGGTATCCGCATCTCGTATACCACTCATAAACGCCTGAATTTTAAGTAATTCAGTTACTTCCGCTGGTGCATATGCGTTGGCCAAATGCGCGAGCCGCTCTATCTTCGTTGCATATTCTTGTAACGACTCGTTTGCTTTTTGGTAACGATTCATCAGCTCCATTTGAAACACTTGTTTTCTATGGTCGCTACCATATCGTCGTTCCATCGCTGCCATTAACGCGTCATAATTATCACGTTCAATTTCAGGAACTGTTTGCAAAACTTCAACGGCGGAGACTTTTAATGATACTACCAAAGCTGCCACTTTGTCTGCCATAGTTCAGTGATTGGCTCGTGCTGTGGTTTCGAACTGCAGTTTAAAAATTTTAAACGGTACAGTTCCGTCGAACATTGGCGCTTGCAATTTCGTTGCGCTAACAGCTGTAACTGGTCCACTGGACTGTATTTCTCGCACATGACCATCCAGCCGCTGTATTTCTGATTCTAGTCTGTGTAATTCATCCTCCATTTTGTCCTGCCTCGTCTGCAATATGGAAGAATTCTCTTCGATGCGCGATAGTTGCTCCTGCAGTTGTGTAGTATTTTGTGCCAGCTGCTCCTGCAATTGAGAAGTGTTTTGTGCCAGCTGCCCCTCCATACTTGAGGACAGTTGCCCCATTGCTGCTAGAAGCACATTCATGTCAAATGCTGAAGGTGGCTGCGGCTCTACCAACTGCTCCTCGACTTTAGATGAAGCTCCTGAAGCATCACGACAGAACTCATGTTCTTCAACATCGATGCCCTCACTCTCCATTGCTTTACGCAACCGTGCTTGTAGATATGCCTTATGCCCTGTCACAGGCAAACCTCTAGCCTCCAGCTCTTCCCTCAGCTGGGGTATTCTCAGTTCAACAAGCTTCACCATGATTTTAGGATTATTCAGCAATCCCACTTCTGACACCAATTGTTACGTAACTTCAGATTTACGGGTACGACTCTCTCTTAGGTTCGATCTCTGGATTGTGAATAAACCAATAAAACTCAAAGGTGTTGCTGTTCTTAATTTCACAAATTTATTCTTTTCTTCTAGCACTTATTAACACTTATTACTTTACGCTACGCTCACAAGGTGTCGATGTTTTCTGCTCAAGAACCAAACTCGAATTAATTCTCTGAGTCTTCCTGAAGCTATTTATAGGGAAGCTCGTACTGCTGCAGAAGGTTCTGGAACTATCTAGCAAATTGTCGGGACTGTAAACGGACGATCGCTGGTCTTAACTCTTGACACGGGCGCAACACATTTCATCATTCGATCAGACCTAGCAGGGGTTGACGTTGAGCCGCAGATTGGTTGCAAGCTACGAACAGCTACAGGGGAGGAAACTGCGATTTGTGGAAAACTGGTGTGCAAGGTTAAGATTGGAACGTTAGAAGTGGTTCACACCTTCTTGGTGGCTGGAATAATGGACGAGGTACTAATCGGCGTGGATTTTATGCTAGCCCATAGTCTTACTCTGGATCTGAAGGAAAGAATGCTGACGTGCCAGAACATGGAAATACCCCTAAGCACTGGTTATGAGCGGCCTCAGATCAGGAATGTAAGTATAAGTCACCGTCAGCAGATTCCACCAAAGTCCGAAACAGTACTGTGGGCATGTGTGGAGGGAGACCGTGGAGTAAGCAGGCTGTGGGTAGTAGAGGCATCAGAAAGGACTGCAAATATATTGGTTGGACGAACCTTGGTACAAATGGGAAATAATAAGCGGATCCCAATTCGAGTGATGAATGAGTTCAGGTCACCGATCACTTTGGAGAAAGCGTTAGTGGGACAATGCCAAGCTGTGGAAGCCGTGGTTAATTGTGACAATCCTCCCCAGGAATGCAAAAACGAAGTTCTCAAAGATGGCACGAAAATTCCTAGTATCGTGGGTACCTGGTTGAATGAGGTGAGCGGGCCAGAAAAGATGAAAACAAAACGGCTACTAGAGAACTATAGCTCCATATTTGCCAACGACGGCAATAAATTTGGAAGAGCTGCCATTGTGCATCATCGGATAGACACTGGCGATGCAAGACCGATTCGGCAAGCTTCACGCAGAGCCCCACTAGCAAAACGAGAAGAAGCGGGGCAGATAATAGACGAAATGCAAAAAGGTGGAGTTATTGAACCATCAACTAGCCCATGGTGTTCACCGGTCGTGTTAGTTAAAAAGAAAGATAGAAGCACCCGGTTTTGCGTTGACTATCGGAATCTGAAGGATGTCACTAAAAAGGACAGCTACCCACTGCCGCGAATAGACGACACCTTGGACACGTTATCTGGTGCGAAATGGTTTTCAACGCTGGATTTACAAAGTGGTTATTGGCAAGTGGAAATCGAGAAATCCGATCGCGAAAAAACTGCTTTTAGCATCGGGGTTGGATTGTGGCAATTCTCCGTGATGCCATTTGGATTATGCAACGCTCCGGCAACTTTTGAGCGTTTAATGGAACACGTACTAAAAGGGCTTCACTGGAAAACATGTTTGGTGTATCTTGATGACATTATCGTCATGGGCCAGAGTTTTGATGACCACCTCAAAAATTTAGAAGATGTCTTTCGACGAATTGCTTCTGCTGGATTGCGGTTGAATCCAAAGAAATGCAATCTATTTAAAACCGAAGTCATTTATTTGGGCCACAAAATCACCACTAGAGGAATCCATACTGATGAAAACAAAATAAAATCGGTAAGAGATTGGCCTCGACCAACGAATGTTCATGAAGTGCGAAGCTTCCTTGGGCTCTGTACATACTATATTACCGACGCTTTGTACCCGGATTTGCCAACGTTGCGAGAAGTTTGCATAATTTGTGTGGAAAGAGGAAAACTGCAAATTTGTGTGGAAAGAAGAAGAAAAACTGCAAATTTGTGTGGAAAGAGGAGGAGTACTGGAGGAACATTGAAGTACAGCTCCAATGTTGGCTTATCCAGTTCCTGACGGAAAGTTCGTCCTAGATACAGACGCTAGTGCACATGGAATAGGAGGCGTACTCTCACAGGTTATCGAAGGTCAGGAAAAAGTAAGTGGGTACTATTGCGTTACGAGGCGGGAACTCTTGGCAGTGGTCGAATGCGTGAAACATTTTCACAAATACCTGTATGGACAGCATTTCCCTCTAAGAACAGATCATGCAGCACTCAGATGGTTACTCCAGTTTAAAAATCCGGAAGGACAGATAGATAGAAAGGTTGCCGAATTATGTCTGTGAAATACAGCATGGGAAAGGAGGGCAACATGGAAACGCCGATGCACTGTCTCGACGCCCATGTGCATTGGAGTGTAAGCATTGCTCCAAGGCTGAAAGAAGCGAAGGTACACTCGACATCCGATTAACAAATCTGCAACCTGATGATGAATGGGAATCCAGCGCTGTAAGGAAAAGTCCACTGAAGGATGCGGACTTGGTTAAGGTCATGAAAGCGAAAGAAACGGATAAAAGACCAACCAAGGAAGAAATGGCATCAGAAAGTCCGTTGGCCAAGGCGTATTTGGCGCAATGGAATAGCTTGAAGTTAATAAACGGAGTTCTGCATCGTTCATGGGAAAGTGAAGATGGTAAACACACTCGCGATTTAGTTGTCCTACCAAAGTCTAGAATAGCAGCTGTATTAGGAGAGTTCCACAATGGACCAAGTGGAGGGCATTTTGGCATCACGAAAACTGGAAAAGATTAAACAACGGTTTTACTGGGTGAATTGCCAAGAATCAGTTGCTGAATGGATTAAAAACTGCGCGCAATGCATGGCAGCTAAGGGTCCGAAAGTTAGAAGCAGAGGAAGGTTCCAGCAGTACAATGCGGGAGCACCATTTGAACGCGTTTCAATGGATGTAGCTGGTCCATTTCCTACTAGCGACTCTGGGAACAAATATATGTTGGTAATCATGGACTACTATTTCAATAAATGGCCAGAAGTATACGCTATACCAAATCAGGAGGCTAAAACTGTGGCCGAAGCTTTTGTGTAGAATTGGGTTACGCGGTTTGGAATACCAATTGAGTTGCATTCAGATCAAGGGAGGAACTTTGAGTCTGCTATATTTCAAGAAATGTGCTCATTGTTGGGTATCAAAAAAACTCGTACGACAGCTCTACATCCACAATCGGATGGCATGGTGGAAAGGTTTAACCGTACATTAGAAGAACATTTACGGAAAGTACTGGGCAAATATCAGCGCAATTGGGACAAGCACATTCAAATGTTTTTATTGGCTTACCGATCAGCAGTCCATGACACTACCGGCCATCCACCTGCGAGGATTATTTTTGGTACAGATTTGAGACTCCCGTCAGATTTGAAATTTGGAAAGAGCAATCAACTTACTGAAACTGGAGGCAGCTATTGGGAATTGCTTCAGTCCGAAATGGATGAAATACATCAACATGTGAGGCAGCGAACACAGCTAATGAGCAATAAAATGAAGGATAGTTACGACCGAGCTATGAATTCAGAAGGATTTCAAGAAGGCGGCTTGGTGCTGCTGTACAATCCGCAACGGAAAAAGGGTATGTCTCCAAAGTTGCAAACATCGTCATATAAAGTCATAAAGCGACTGAACGATGTTGTGTATCGCACAAAATCCCACACGCAGAGACGAGGTAAAATTGAAGTCGTTCACTTGGAGAGACCAGCCCCATATGGATCAAGGAATTTGGTGTCTGATCGGGACGATCAACCAGCAAATATGCGTGGAATTTGGAGGCTTATTTGGGGCGAGCAAGAAATACTCACCCTGAAAGGATCCAAGGTAACGATAACTCATTTGACGTATTATTATGTGTATCTTTATTTTTTCGATATTCTGGTGAACGTGTCGTTCTCTCACTATCGGAATCTCTTCCCAAAATTACGATATTACATGTAATAAATATTTTACTATTCACGATATTTATTTTAAAATTTATTTTTACTATTTATTAATATTTTATTATTACAAATTTTAGTATGGATGTTTCAGCATACAATTTTGTTATATGGACTGAAATTAATCTTCAATGGTGGACAGTTGCAAACAGATCCTAGGAAAATACATGCGTAATAACTGGGCATGGAAGACCGCTACAGATAATTCATGTGAAATGTCAGCACTAGAACGTTTGCGCAAATTTAGACAAGTCGATAATAAAAACGTTTGGTATAAACTACGAGATGAAAAACAATGGCTGTACAAATTGGTCGAGAACATGGATGTGCAGATAAGTTTCGGCAAGGGTAAAGTAAGCTGGCTAAAGCTACTTTCTCAAGGCATCGTGGTACTGAGATCATGATGTACTGCGAGCTCCTCGCAGATCTTCTTAGATGCATCGAAGCAGATAGATTCCTATACGTATATAGATTCCTATAGTATACTTCCTTTAACTGGTTTCCGGCTGCTGCTCCTGGAAGTGTGAGTTTTTCTGGTAATTGTTTTTTCAGTTAATTCATATTGTAATTGAGCGGGCTTCAGCAGTTGCGGATTAACATGTCCGTGGTTGATATCGATTAGTAGACTGATTATAGATATTTGTGTTTTTTCGCAGTCGTCAATCATCATGTTAATCTGCGATAGCAGGATTTGAAACACCGATGTTAACCTTTCGTTGCTTTGGTTTCTTCACACTTCCGCATAAAAATCTTGTAACTGACATCATTTGCAAGTTGTCGTTCACTTCTGCCTTTGTTTTCTTCACTATATTTACAGTTGAATTTATAATAGATGTTTGTTGTTTTATCAATTGCGCCAAATCTTGCTGGTTATCCAGAAGGTTTCTCATATTTGATTCCAACTGCGTTCTATCATCGGCGTCCATCATTCCAAACAGTATATGGTAGAGAGATCCAACAAATTCGAATGGTGGTCTCTTTGGTCTTTCTTTTCTTATTACTATGTCATTATTTTGTTTCAATGTATAACTTTGAATTCCGTTAACTTCCTCAAAATATGAATTCAAGTCGTAGTATATAATCAGATTCCACTTAGAGTTAACAACGTCTAGTTTCCCAATATTATCAAAATACATCGCTGTTTGGCTTTCAATTGTAGATACCGTTGCTTCAATGGTCCCATATACCTTCTGTGTTGCCGCTTTTGCTTGTCCCATTACTATCAGTAATAGTAGAAGCCAAATTTTCTGTGGATGTGCCTTCTGCATACCTATGATATCCGCTTGGGTCCTGGTGAAGTTAACCTTTACTTTCCCTGTTTCCTTAGAATCATAAAAATCTGAATTCATTCAAAGTTTATGTATAGGACGTTTGATAGTGCTATTCTGGAGTTTTAACTTAACCACTCGCGTTTTACCATCTTCGCCTTTGTGGACTTCCAATATTCTTCCCAAGGGCCATTTCGATGGATGTGTTGTCTCATTTTTTATCAACACTAACTGATTCTTTTCTAAGTTTTCCTGCGGGTATTTCCATTTATACCGCTGTTGTAAGGTTGTCAAATATTCTTCCCTCCATCTTTTCCAAAAGCGTTGTTTTATTTTTCGGATCAGCTTCCATTTATCTAAAGAAGATATCTTTGATTCTGCTATTGGCTCGGGGATGTCGATTATCGGATGCCTAATTAGGAAATGCCCTGGAGTTAAGATATTTACGTCTTCCGGACTGCTACCCAGGGAATATAATGGCCTTGAAATCAGGACAGCTTCAATTTGTGCTAACAGTGTACTCATTTCTCCATATGTTAGTTTAACGTCGCCAATTACTCTATTTAAGAGATGTTTCATGGATTTAACACCAGCTTCCCAAATTCCTCCAAAGTGAGGAGCTGCCGGCGGAATAAATTTCCATTCTATTTTCTCGGGTGCTAATAATGGTGCACATGCCGTGCCATATGTAACTGTCGTCAGTTGGAATTCTTTCATCGTGTCGTTTCTGCTTTTTCTGTCTATACATCTTTTCTATATCCCCCATTACTACGTACCTCCACAATCTCCATTTTAGAACAATTTCAAAGAGATCTTTCTGAAGTATGATGATTTTTTCCACATTTTTTGCAGTTCTCCATACTGTTTATACATTTTCTATCGAATTTATGGTTCATGCATCGATAGCATAATTTATTCTTTCTTATAAAATTTCTTCTCTCAATGATTGAGGATGATTGAAACTTTCTGCAATTTACCAGCTCATGACCGATTAATTTGTAATAATCGCCACTCCTTTGTGATATATGGAATGCGCTAGGTTGATTTTGGTTTGTTTTAAAATTGTTGCCTTGTTTTTTACCTTTATATGCTTCTAATGCTTGGTATTGCTGCATGCTGCACCAGGAAAAGAAGTACGTCTTCAAGTGTTTGGATCTCCTTAGTTTTCTTTACACTTTGCTCATAAATACGCAGCCCATCTCTGTCTCCTTTTCGGACGATTATCCTTGCGATAAACGGTTCTGCGTCATCAGTCTTGATATTAAGGCCTTTCAAAGCTTGAACATATTCATTTCTTGTATCCAACAGTTGTTTTACACTGAAGGCCGACTCAGTTTTTACCATCGGATGATCCAAAATCTTATCTACATGTGTGGTAAATAGCAATCTTTTGTTTTCATACCTTGTTCTTAATATACTCCATGCAGCTTCATAATTGGCATCTGTTACTTTTAAATGCTGAATAAGCCTTCCAGCTTCACTTCTAATGTAATTCTTTAGCCGATACATTTTTTCTGCATTCGACAAATTTTGCTGACTATGAACTAAATTCTTAAATAAGTCGTGAAATGATGGCCATTTGTTCCCAAAAAATGCTGGAAATTTTATGTCTTCCAGCTTTATTGAATTGATAGTTGGTTTAGCTTCTATATTTCCTAGTGCAACTAGCACTTGCTTTATTGTAACCCTATACTTACGAGCAATATTCTCATATTCTTCCTCAATATCTTCGTTCATAATTATTTTGCACAATTTTGCGTATTCCTGTTTTATTTCTTTGAAGTGCTCTTCCATTACTTCTCTTGTAACGGTTAATTATGTTTTCTTGTTGTTGTCCATTTCTTCATGGGCTTCATCCATTAGCTCTTGTAGCCTATAAATCTTACTTTCAAATTTTCTTTGTAGCTGTATCTGACTGCTAACACTTTGCTTCTCCTCATTGGGCTTTACTTCTAGGTTTTTCTCTTTTCTAGATGATACGCCTTGCTGTTCTTCATCTGTTTTCTTTTGATGCAAGATCCTAAACGCTTGTTCAATTATTTCAGTAATGGCCTGAAAATAATTTTGCTTGAACTATTGTTCCTCATCTATTCCCATTGCCAATAACTTGTTGCTGTTAGTTGAAAACTGATCTTTAATTTTTCTCAAACGCTTTGAAATGTCGCTAACGTGAGCTGATCGGAATTTTTCTCCGGTAATTTTATTTCGTAGATGTATGGACTCCTCGCAGAGTTCTTTCTGCTGCTCAAGAAGTCACTCCATTTCCTTCGTCATTGCTTGTTGTTTTTCGTTCTTTTTTTTTACTGACACTTTGCACTTTCCGATGTTTTGGCCTCAGATACGCGTTCACTTTCCGATGTTTCAGCCTCGGATACGCTTATCTGTAAAAATTGACAATCACAAACGTAAAACGTTTTTCATTCGATATTTTAGCACGAGGGCTTTATGATTAGTATTATAAAGATATTTTTCCCTTAAAACAAATGTTTTATTTTTCGGATCAAATGGACCCACCAAACACCATATAAAGGTACTTTTTGAAACACTGCAGAAGGGTTAAGTACATTGATAACCCATATATATATATACACACACACATACACACACACACACACACACACACACACACACACATATATATATATATATATATATATATATATATATATATATATATATATATATATATATATATATATATATATATATATATATATATATATATATATATATATATATATATATATATATATATATATATATATATATATATATATATATACATATATATATATCTGGGTAAACTAAAATCACAGATGTAAACCAAATCTCCCTCTGCTATTGGCTTTGTGCGTTGACACCACTTGGCGCGACGTGTCAAAGTTAGTACTCCTACCAACCTACCTTTTCCAAAATGTGTCTCTCAACTGGCGAGCTAGACGTCACTGCTTCCTTACGGTACATGGCTTGTCAAGAGACTGTAGGACACCAGGCGTTTGCGCTGTATTTGCAGATCCAAGCATGAAGTGATTCGGCGTGAGTGGCTCCTCCTGATCGACGGAAATCGGTAGATGAGTGAGTGGGCGAGAATTCACCAAATTTTCGGCTTCTATCAAAAGTAAATTTAAAGTATACTCCCGCGGCGAAGTCTCCTTAAGAGTGCGTCGCAGCACTCGCTTGACGCTCTGGACCATTCGCTCCCACACACCACCCTCAGCTTGATTCGCCGGCGAACTGAATATCCACTCTACTCCCTTCGAAGAAAGCTCGTTTTACACCCGGTCGAGTTCGAAAACCTGAAAACCGTTTTGCCTCATTATTGACTCCAAAGTAACATTATTGGGCCAAAGTAGTCCATTGTGCATGGCCTTACGTACGGCGTAAGCCGGTCTTCAGGCAAGGGCCCCATAATTGACGTAATCGGCTTGGATCGAAAGATTTTGCATATATTGAAGCTGGCAACTATTCTGCGCATCACCTGACGCAGCCGCGGAATGCAGAATTTTCGTCGAATTTCACAAATTGCCGCTTCCGCATTCTGATGCTTCATTTGCTCGTAATAATCAGCCACAACTAGCACAGTAAACGGGCGGTTGTTCGGTAATATAATTGGGCGTTTTGCACTATAAGGCAGGCAGTATGATGCGTCAATTCTGCCATAAATGCGTAGAATTCCTTGGCTATCAATATAAGGCGTGAGCTCATTCAATACGCTGTCCTTTGGAATAGGCTAGTTCTTCTAAATTTTATGCAGCTTGTCGGCAAACGCTTCTCGCTCAACATGGCGGCATAAACAAACTTCTGCTGCATTAACTTCAGATACTGTTAGAAAATTGTTATTGGATTGGCGTTGTTGTTTGCGGCATCGATTTACGAAATGAATTGCCCAGCCAACAGATCTCACCAATCTGTTGAAGGATGGAAAGCGATTAAAATCTATCAATTGATTACTTACTACCAGTAAAGTGTATCTCAGTATCTTATGCGCAGCTCTTCCTCTTTTGGTATGCGCAGTTCTGACACGTAAATTTCCTCTTTGCTAGTTGGCCAATTGTTCTCCTTTTGCAGCAGAAAGGGTGGCCCCTTATATCATCGTGACCATGGGCTGAAGCTCGCATTTTCGTTCACACGTGTTGCTTCATCGGCGACGTTTTCGTCGGTTGGCAGCCATGACCAGTTTCTAGGCTTAGTAGACGCTAAAATTTCCGCTATTCTGTGGGCAACGAAGGGTTTGTAGCGACGGTGCCCGCTGTTGATCCATTTAATCACCGTTTTCGAGTCGCTCCAAAGGACTATTCGACTCACATTAACTGAGTGTTCTTCTAAAACCGTTTTGGCAAGACGAGTACCCAAGAGCCGCCTGCAGCTCGAGGCGCGGAATTGTCCGCAGTTTCAAAGGTGCACATTTTGTTTTAGAACATATAAATGCCGTTTCCACGTGGTTCTCTGCGTTTTGGTACCTCCAGTAAGCGACTGCCGCGAAGGCCTCCTCGCTTGCGTCCACAAACACATGAAGCTGCAGATCCTGTGGCTTCCCATTTATGAAATAAAATCGAGAAATATTAAACTCATTTATATACGATAATTGTCTACGCAATTTCTCCTCGAGGCAATTTCTGCTTGAAGGCAATTCAGGTCGCACTCGCTTAGGCTTTGAGTGGGTAACCTGAGGTTGTAAAGGCCATAAACGTCCTTTAGAAGGTGTTTACTTTTCGTATTAATCCCGCTGATATACAAACTTACCACGATTGCTCGTTCGTGGGCCGCTCTACCCCCAAACCCATTGCATGTTTAATTGCCTTTGCCGGCCTCGAAGGCCAAGCTCCCTTACTAATTAATTGTCGATAATTTTTATTGATGAGCCTTCATCTAAAAGAGCATAAGTATCAACAACTTTATTTGGGCCGTAAAGTTTAACTGGCAGCACTCGAAATAGCAACCCTTTATTGGTGGTTGCGTTGTCAGAGCAACTCAAAACCGCTTCTTCACTACTATTTGTATTTCGCGGCATCATGGGCTTACTTGTTTGTGTTTCATGTAGTAAGTCATGATGCTTTTTTGTGCATCCACTAACTAAGCATGACTTTTTATGACGGCACTGCCGTATCGCATGCCCTTGCTTCAGGCAGGAGAAGCACAAAATATGGGTCTTTACTTTTTCCAGCGCTCAGATACTGGAGCGTCGACTAATATTTTGCATTTCGTGGCAGCATGTTGATTTTAACAAAAGGGGCATTTGAAATTACTCGTAATTTGGTCGCTGTTATCATGCAAAACTGTACGTCGTCTGGAATCTCTATCGTTGGTGTCTTGTACTGTGCACAATATATTGGCGACTTCATTTAACCAATCACTAAAATTACTTATAGTAGCGTACGGACGTATTTGAGCGGCATGCCTAGCCCATTCCACTCTTTTACCTATCGGCAGCTTGCAGACCAACTCTTCCAACAGCGTTGGATTACTTAAATGTTGCTCTTCCTTTACCGATTGTAAAAATACCGCTAAATTCTTTACCTTTGTCGCAAACTGTATAAAGGCGGCGATTGCATTTTCGGCTATTGGCGCGATTTCTTTTACTTTCTTCAATTGGCTACGGATACGCTGGTCCGGCCGACCAATTCGAAAGGAAAGTTGCTCAATAATTGCACCAACATTTTCCGGGTGAATCAGCAAGGACTTTACAGTTTCTCGCGCTTCACCAACTAAACATTTTTGAAGCCGCTGATTGTTTTCGAAATTCGTATAATTATACGAGGCAGTTGACTGCATATATGCAGTATAAAATATGGGCCAGTCTTCCGGTTGACCGGAAAATGTTGGTAGCTCCTGCAATGTTCTTGGCGCCGTTAAATACACGCTATATAAACCGCTTGGCGGCATTGTCCCTACACAATTACTTGAACTACCCGACGGCATGTTGTAATACATACTGCTTGGTGTGGCTCTATTTCGGTCGTTTAACGGATTTGTATGTGCATATGTATTGCCTGACGGCAAGGCTGTATAACTACTCGGCAATGAAGACATCGTTTGTGTGTTCGAGAAACTGTGAGGGAGTTGGCTTGCTAACGGGACATGCACTAAATTTGTGTAACTTTCTTCTAATGAACGCGGCACAATAGGTGACGTCAATAGGCACAATAGGTGACGTTGTTGGAGTGGGAAAGGCAAATGTCACCTACGATCTACTTGCATACGGTCCAACTAATAGAGACTCATTTAATCTCACCTTCGTTATCGCGAGTTTATCCTCCAATGTAGCGATTTGTCGTTTCAATGAATCAATGTTGTTCTCGGCTGTGTTAACTGTATACATCGAGACGTGTGTGTGGGCGGCTATGTCTGCTTCTCGATTTATCGCTTCGGCGGAGGGACCATGTTCGACGGCTCCTACAGATGCTGCGGCGGCGTTTGTGGTGGCGGGAGCATATTCTGCGGCTGTTGCATGTGCTGCGATGGCTGGGGCAGCGTTTGTGATGGCGCTAGACTTTGCTGTAGCGGCAGGGACAGCGAATAACGGTGCTCCAACATTCGACTGTGCTGCGGCGACGGAGGCAGCGTTTAACGGTACTGCGGCGACAGAGGCAGCTTTCGACTGTGCTACGGCGACAGAGGCAGCGTTTGTCTGAACAACGTTTGTGCACGCTGCCAACGCAGAAACTGCGGCATTTGCACTCTTGGCGGAGGCTCCCTGTTCTATTGGTGCTACGTTACCTTTTAGCCGTGGACTCCTTCTGGGTGGTGTGCGTAGCATTCAGCTAAGGCTTCAGGCGGCGAAATAATAAATAAGGCCACTTCTGGCTTCGGCGAAATGCGATATAAAGAATATTGTTGAGACTCGAAATTCTGCTGCGGCGGAAATTTGAAATAAAACTCATTGCCTATTTGATGCTTGCGAGTAGCGAGGAAAGAAGCGTTCGGCAATTCGACTCGAGTTCAGTAGTTTGAGGAGAGTTTGAGCAGAGTTGAACAGAGTTTGTGCAAAGAGTTTATTTCTATAATCCAGATATAACGGATAACGGTACAAATAAAAGTAAATAAAGTATACTCACCGCAGTTTGCACCTCCGACCAGCACGACAGCAGAATTCTATCTACCTATTGACGATGGCCACATCTGTCTTCTCAAGCGGGTTCTTGAAGCCGGCTTCGAGAAGAAAGCTTGGCTACACCTAGTTCCTTCTTTTATGTTAAAATTCATATACGTGTGATTCCTAAATGTGTGTGAGTGAAATTTACTGCATTTCCCAATGTTCGCCAGAGTTGCCATAATTATATTGCATTATGCTTAACACGTAAAAAAAAAGAATTTCGATGTGTGTATAATTTCTTTTGAATTAAAATGAATCGCATAATTGCAAAATACGGCCGTATTCGTGGCCAAAAAAGGATAAGTAAATAAAATTTCTAAAAAAAATAGAATTTTTACAAAGAACTTCTGTATGGCAATCATACAATTTCATGATGGCGGACACTTCGTTTGTTGTTCTTTTGTTCTTCAGTTTTATACATGCTAGTTTTTATTTTATATCAACACTTTATGAT
Organism: Sicus ferrugineus; assembly: GCA_922984085.1. Classification (NCBI taxonomy): domain Eukaryota; kingdom Metazoa; phylum Arthropoda; class Insecta; order Diptera; family Conopidae; genus Sicus; species Sicus ferrugineus. The sequence continues at coordinate 18,670,705 of OV277348.1, forward strand.
TTTAAATATATTTATATTATTTTATTTACTGTTTTTTAAACATATTTTTAAATTTTCACTTCATTTAACACTTTATTTTCACTTCTAAAGCGCAGTATAAAAAGGTAAACAAATGTTCGGAAAACCTCGTCGGAACTCGATCGGGCGACAACTGTTTAATTGTGTGCGTAAGAAGAACCGAGAATCCAACAGAATTTGGAATTCAAAAAATCTCTCCACTTGAAGAATGTGTGGAGACTTTTCTCTCCTCACATCCCCTCTCTTTAGAGGAAACTTTTGAAGAAAGAAGCCTTAATGTAGCCATCCGGATTCTCTGAGAAAATAGCCAACAGCAGTGGTTAGAGATGCAGACTGCGACTCGTTAAGGCAATAACTTAAGGCTGATTCACATCAGCCGGTACCCCTGTTTACACCAATTGACGACAATGTATGTTAATGAAAACTCATTTGGAACAAAATAATTTCAGTTTCATTCAGGTTTTTAACAAGAGTAGAAATTAAATTACAAACTTTACAAGTTCAATTCTTCTAATTTTAGCTAATTTCTACAAAACAATGCAAAACAGCGCATCAATCTTGTTTTCAGCGATCCCTATATATAAAGATAAAAACATTAAAAAAGAAAAAAAGCAGAGGCCATGTATTTTCTTATTTGCTACTAAACTTTGTATATATTTTGACAAAGAAGAATGCTTATTTTATTTCTAAAAGCAAAATTTTAAAAGTAGTGGCATTTATGATACACATAAATATTTTTTCAATGGTTAAAGCATTTTAATAGATAATTGTCTATATTTTTCTAATACCTAACACCTTTGTAAAATATTATTATATATACCAGCACAAAGTCAGGGTTATACTACGTTTACATCGACCTCGAATGAGAATATTGAATCAGTCATTCGCAAACCGTTTACATCGCCTTTCTCCTTCGTTTTGACAAAACTATCAGCTGTTCCGAAAAATCGATTGAAAGTAATTTACAACATAGTCAAATAATTTATTGATTGCGAAAAATGGAAGGATTAACAAAAACAGCATTATTAATTTCAAGTATGCAAACAGAAAGTCTTGCAACAATTTGTAACGCCGAATTTATACATTTGTATACATTTAAATTGGAAATCACTATTCATTATAGATACGTTTCCTTTATGTTAATGTAAACCACATTTGAATTAAAATCCCCACACTTGTAAAACGTGTAAAACAGCTGTTTGCAATTATTTGCGTTCAATTTCCACTGTTTTTTTTTTTGGGATTTTTTTGATCCCAGTTATAGGGTGTTTCAAAATCTTTATTTTGTTCTCATTCGATTCTCATTCAAAACGAATGAGAAGGATTCTCGTTTGTCAAATCGTATGGAAATTATTCTCATTCGGCTTCTCATTCGCGAAATCTGAAGCGAATGAGTCATTCGAGGTCGATGTAAACGTAGTATTAGAGAACTGCAAAGAATGAAATTCTTATTTTTAAGCAATAAGTTGTATTCCTTTCATGTTAAAGTTCTGAACTTTGATGCAATGCTGTAATACAATGCAGTGTCGTTCAGCCAGAAGCCAATTGACCCAGTGGCGGCTTCGTGGCGCCGGTGGGTCGGCCAGTGCCGGTGAATCGGCCGGTAGTGGGGGGTATGGTGGGTCCTTCGGGGGTCCCTGCTGGTGCTGGTGGTAGCACCGTTGTGGCAGCGCCCTCGGCCTTTCCAGCCCTGCCTCCTGCGCGCCCCGCTGTCAAGCCGGTTGAGACGTGGTCCTTGGTGGTCAAGAGCCGGAAGGCCGGTGAGACACCCAAGGAAGTGGTTGATAAGGTGGTGAAGCAGGTGGGCCCGACCCTGGGTGTGCGCGTACACGAGGTTAAGGCTCTTCGTGGTGGTGGTGCGATTATTCGCACCCCCTCCGTGTCCGAGCGCGAAAAAATCGTGCTAAATCCGAAGTTTAGCGAGGTTGGGTTGGACGTGAGTGTAAATAAGAAGCTTGGTCCCAAGGTCGTAGTTCGTGGGGTCCACTGTAGGATCACTCTTGACGAGTTCATGGGTGATCTCTATGAGATGAACCTCAAGGAGCGGATGACCTTGGAGACCTTCAAGAAGGAGGTCAAACTCGTGAGCCGCCCTTGGAAGGAGGGCGGAGATGATGCGACTAACGTCATCCTGGAGGGTAGTGGCCGTGCCATGGAAGCTCTCCTGGAGGTAGGTAGTTGCTACATTAAGTGGTTCTGCTTCCGTGTGTGGGAACACGAGACGACTCCTGGCTGCTTCCGCTGTCTCAGCTTGGACCACAGGGTGAGCGAGTGTAGGCTGAAAGAGGATGTCTGCCGTCGTTGTGGGCAGTCTGGCCATCATGGTCGGAAGTGCGAGAATGCTCTGCACTGCCGGAACTGCGCGTTCAATGGGAGGCCAGCTGCACATCGTATGATGTCGGCTGACTGCCCCATTCACGCTGCATATGTTGCCCGCGCGAATGCAAGACATTAGAATGTCTTGTAAGATTGTGCAGTTGAACTGTCAGCGCGCTTACGCTACGATGGGTGACTTGGGGCAGTTTCTGTGCGAGTCTGGCAGCAGCTTTGCTCTGCTGCAGGAGCCGTACTACCAGCAGGGTGGGGTAAGGGGTTTGCCAGCTGGTATGCGTGTCTTCTCCGATGTGGGGGGCAATGCTGCTGTGGTAGTGAATGACGTGCATACCCAGTGTATGCTCGTTGATTCAAGCGAATGGGGTGTTTGTGTGAGTGTGGAGGGTGTGTACGGCAAGCTCTTGTTGGCAAGTGTGTACTGCCGTTATAGCGGTGATCTAGAGCCCTATATAAGGTATATGGATAGGGTGCTACTACTTGCGAGTAGCAATCCCGTTATCCTCGGTTCTGACGCGAATGCATCGTCCGCGCTTTGGTTCAGCAAAACGTCCAGATTGGCTGGGCGGCTGAGTCAACAGCGCGGTGAGATGCTGAGTGATTGGGTCACGAGTAGTGGCGTGCACGTGCTCAATGAGCCGAGTGAGTGGTATACCTTTGAGGGGCCTAGAGGTGTGAGTGACATTGGCGTGACGTTTGCGAATGAGGCGGCAATCAATCTGTATGGATTTCGTTGGTCCATCCGGGGGGGCTTAAGTGTAAGTGATCACAATCTCATTGAGATTGAGGTCACTTATGGCCACGTAGAAAATACGGGCAGTATCACTAAGCGTTGGCGTACTCTGGGGGTCAATTGGGATACGTATGCGGTTAGGGTCGGGGAGGCGGTTACTTCGGTACCACTTGCTGACTTTGACAACCTTGGTGTGGATGAGCAGGTAGCCAGTTTAACTGAGGCCGTTTCGCGTGTTAACGACGAGCTCTTCGAGAGATGCCGGTTGGCAAATCGTAGAGGGGTGAAGTGGTGGACACGCGGCTTGACGGAGAAACGTAGGGAGGTTCGCCGCCTCAGGAAACGTTTCCAGAGAGCGCGAATTGCTGGTGATGCGAATATTGATCAGTTCAGGTTGTCGTTTAGGCGCGAATTGAAAGAATACAAGCGCATGCTTATGGCGACTAAGGAGAATGAATGGAGACAGTTTGCTGTGCGCCACAGCGATGACCCCTGGGGTCAGCTGTATAAGGTGTGTCGTGGCAACAGAAGGATTGTTGAAATTAGTGGCATCCGTGTTGGCGATTCCGTGTTGCCAACATGGAATGCTTCTATGAGTGCACTTCTTTCTGAGTTTTTTCCTGGTGCGGTGCCTTCAGGTCATCCTCACGATGTGGTCCCCCTGAATTGGTGACCGCGGAAGTTGGGTGTGCGGTCTCGCTGATAAGGTCCAGGAGGCCTCCCGGGTTGGATGGGATTACTGGAGAGATGGTGAAAGCCATCTGGAAGGTAATTCCTGAATACCTGGTTGCCCTGCTCGGGAAGTGTGTGCGTGACGGATACTTTCCTTCTGAATGGAAGACCGCCAGAGTCATTGTGCTCTTGAAGTCGCCTGATAGGGTCAGGTCTAATCCTAGATCCTATCGGGGGATTAGCCTTCTTCCGATACTTGGAAAAGTGCTGGAGAGGGTTATGGTAGAACGGCTTCATGAGTGCTTGCGTGATGACATGTGTCCTTGGCAGTTTGGTTTCAGGAGTGGTCGGTCTGTGGAGGATGCGTGGGCGTATGTGAGGGATTGTGTGAGCTCCTCTAGTGCGGAATACGTCTTGGGCGTATTTGTGGACTTCAAGGGTGCGTTTGACTACTTGAGCTGGTCTAGTATCACCAGTAGGCTGCGTGAGTTGGGCTGCCGTGAGGTTGGACTGTGGGAGAGTTACTTCTCTGACAGAAAGGCCTGCGTGGCTGGAAGTAATCAGTGCGTCTGGGCTGATGTGGTCAGGGGCTGTCCGCAGGGTTCCGTCTGGGGTCCATTTATTTGGAACCTCATGATGGATCCTCTGTTGCGGCGTCTTGGTCTGTCCTGGAAGTGCTGTGCTTACACCGACGATCTGCTTGTCCTCGTTGAGGGTCGGTCGCGTGCCGCGATTGAATCCTTGGGAGAAAGTGCCATGAGTGTTGTGTGTGAGTGGGGTGCTCAGGTGGGTGTGGACGTGGCAATGGACAAGACCGTGATAATGCTGCTCAAGGGCAGATTATCACGTAATCGACATCCAATTGTCCGTGCATCTGGTGTCTCCCTCAAGTACGAGACTGAGGTCAAGTACTTGGGGGTGACTATCGGTGAAAGGATGAACTTCCTTCCCCATCTGACACATACGCGAGAGCGTCTTGTGTGTGTGGTGGGTCAGGTGCGTCGGCTGCTTAGGTGTGACTGGGGTCTGAGTAGACGTGCTGTCCGTGTCCTCTATGGGGGTCTCTTTCTTGCGTGTGCAACCTTTGGTGCGTTGGTCTGGTGCGATGTGGTAGCGTCTGCTGCTGGGTATCGCAAGATTCTGGCATGCCAGAGGGTTATTCTTGCTGCATGCCTGCCAGTATGCCGTACGGTCTCCACGGAGGCCCTACAGGTATTAATGGGGGTTGCCCCTCTTGACTTGGTCCGTCGTGCGGCCATCTTCAGATGCAGGAGGGGATTACCATTGCCTCAGCATGAATGGTTTGAGAGTGATGTGGAGAGGCCTAGTGTGACAGAGCGCAAAGCGTTCTTGAGTGAATGTGTTTCATCTAGCTGGCAAACTAGATGGAACAATAGTGAAAAGGGTAGGACGACGTATGAGTACATACGGGACGTCACATTTGCTGCAAGTCATCCTTGGTTTGGCTTCAGTCTGAGCTTGGGCTTCTTGCTAACTGGCCATGGCTCTCTTAATGCATTTTTGTTTAAGAGATGCCTCACGGCTTCAGAAGCTTGTGACTGTGGAGCTGAGATTGAGGATTGGCTGCATGTCCTGTGTGTCTGCCCGTTGTACTCTGACTTTAGGGATTTGGGGCTATGGGTATTAGTTGGACTGACCAGGGGTTCTGTGTGAGTGAGGCTCTCTCCACATCAGAGCAACTGGAATGTCTGGACCGGTTCGCCGGTAGAGTGTTCGTGGAGCGTCGTGCGAGGGTAGGTTAGCTGCCCAATTTTGTGCGTGGGTGGTCTTGTGTATGTGGCGTATGGGTTGTATGAATAGGTAAGTTGTAGGTGATTGTGTGTGTGTGTTGGGTGGGGTTGGATGGCGATGTATGTGTTGGTTGTGCTGAATGAAGTGTGTGTGTTATGTGTGTGCCAGCCTGGCTGTCGTCCTTCGGGAGGACAGAGCTGTTGTGCTGCACTGGTGTGCGTTCCTGGTGTCCGTCTCTCCTGGGGCCACCGGTCCCCGAGCGGTATGGAGCTCACCGGTAGTAACACCGTTACGAAGCCTGACCAGAGGTTATCTGGTACCACGGGTTTCGGGGGGTGCTGAGGTTGGTCTCAACGCCTCACCCCGGAATCAAAGATTTTTACATCTTGTTGGGGGTCCAGCTAAATTGGGGTTAAACCCCGTCTTAGGTGCCGCTCCCTGTCTGAGTGGAAGAGGTACGGATAGGCCTCGCTCCCGCAGTGAGGAAGACATGTCCATACACATGTCTTTAGACTGTTTTTCACGTTTGGTGTGGGCAGTTTCTGTCTGCACCAAGTTCTATCCACAGCTGGACTTAAAAACTTATAGGCGACCGGTCCCGGGCTGTAAGGAGCCCAACTGGTAGTAGTCTTGACTACGAAGTCTGACCAGAGGCTTTGTCTGGTACCACGGGGATCAGGAGCCCCTGTAGCGTGTTCGCTCACGCTCAGCCTGGTCATTGTTGGAAGGACCCCTTGTGGGAGCATCGTGGGGGCTGTGGTTGACGCCCAAACGTACGCGGGCAGAGCTATAATTTTATAGCTCGGTGTGGAGTTGCATTGCAACCGGGTGCCGTGACCCATAGAACGGCAGAGGTGTTAGAAAGGCCTCGACCCCTCACCAAGAGGGAGTGCTTGTCCTTTACGCAAGTACTCGAATTGGTTCCCGCGGACTGGTACCAGGTACCTATTCAAGGGGGCGTTGGTTGACGCATTGACTTCAACCCCATGTGTGATGGCACACCGTGAGCTTAAGCCAGTCTTGGCAGGCGCTCACGTTAAACACCCGGAGACACTTCTGTTTTCAGGAGTGCCTAAATAACTCATAATAATTTTTTTATTCAAATCGAAGATCTTGCCCGTTTAAGGGTTAAGACTTGAATTCTGACAATTCCAAAAAAATCTCCTGTATAATAGATGAGAAGTAATGGATACATATTCCATTACACTCGGATTTGACCTATAATTTGACATGGTACATATTTTGCCAGGCAAGATAGGAAGTTAAATATTCTCTACGAATGAAAGTAGAGTTTTCTTAGTAGGTTTTTAATATTAAAATATAAATTGCGTCAGGATTGATATTAAATATTTAAAGCTTTATATTACATAAAAATCACCTCTCGCGCCGCTTCAGATTTCCTAACCTTTCTGAAAATTTTAGGAAGTTTGTGGAATTAAATTCCTTTCACCTGGGTCAATAATTGTCTTAATTAGATTATTGATTAAATATTGTTTGAAAAGTAGTATTTTCAGAAACCTACTTTCCGTTAGCAGGCGTAAACGACCTAGTCTGTTAAAATGGCGAAATACGAGTATAATATTTATATTTCTTCTCTCAGAATACAATGGATCTAGTCATGTGTTCAAACCGGTGTCGTACGGTGTAATCAGTGACACTTATCAGAAAAGGCAATCGCTTGCATGAAATCGCTTACATTCGACAAAGTTAGCACGAAAACGAAAACGATCTTTCCAATGAATAACGATAAAAGAAGTGATATTTTAGTTGTTAGTAAAGAAATAAATCGTTTGTTTAGAATTCAACAAAATTAGAAATAGTCGAGATACTGATTTGAGTTTCTAATAGTTTTCAACCTTTTTATGTATTATACGGTTCTCAGTACAAACTTCTATTAATGTAATAAGTCTGTTATTTACTACCTACTGATTTGCACTTTCGATGTGAATAATTAAACAATTTTCTTTACTTATTGAGATCAGCGGCAAAGAGCACATATACAAGTAGAGATTACTTGAGGTTCCTACTCGCTACTTTGAAAAAAGATTCGACTACCAGATAATACATTGGTCAGACGGCGCAGGGTAAAGAAGGAAGACCACATGTAGGGAAAAACGGCTGCATGCCTTCTGAGCAATTTTAGAGTGAATAAGCAATATAGAATAAAGGCTGATTAAGCATGAGTGTAAAGCAGTTGGCATTATTCACATGACATTGTTTACTTTTTGAGGAAAACAACTGAATGTAAAAGCTGCATTTTGCAGAAAAAATTTTGTTTACTATATACATACATTTTTTTATCCAGTTTTGTTGTTGCTTGTATGGGATACATTTGTTTTGGTATTTTTCTGCCGCAAATACGAAGCGGCTTTTAAAACTGAATTAAATTACACTTACTGTTTATTTATAACTATAAAAATTAGACGAACATTATTAAAATATAGTATATAAATTCTTCATTTTTATTTTTATTTTTTCAAATATAATACTTATACACTCATACGACATTATTATTAGTTACATAGCTTAGAATATAAAATGGACAAACAAACTGAAAATTTACAATTTTTCGTAAATTTTTGCATTTTTAAATTATACTTATCATAAAAAAATTACTTTTTTTTATTTTTTGGCCTAATTCTTCCGCAATAAGTTTTCGTTTCAACCACCTTGTATTTTTTTCTAGTGAAAACAACTATTAGAAATTATAGAATGCATTTTCTGTGTTCGTAACAAGTTCCTAATGGATCTAACCAATCAGGGAATGCAAGTTTAGTTCACCGAAAACATTCTTCCATTATTCTTGCCTTCAAATTTTTGAGTTGACAACAATTTTTAAATATATATTTAAATGCTTGAAAATTTATTTTGCATATATCGAAAAATTCATTTGATGGATTTTTAAAAAGAAGCATATGGTCGCTTTTTTGTTTCAATAAAAGAGTATATCACAAACCAAAGGATCTAAATCAATAAGCTTTATTTTGCAATTCTCGCATTGAATTTTGTCTAATTTTACTTTCAATCCATATCCTGAAAAATAGCGTCCCGCGTCCGTATCAAATCTTGTTAAAGAAGTGTGTGAAAATTCATTGATTTCAGTCACTCTATGATCGTCAGCTATTCCATCATCGAAACTCAAATGTTTAGGAAACTTTCAGTTCCACAAGTTCGGAATCACAGTTCGGATTATTTTGGGGGTCAAAATTTCACTCTAACATTAAGTCCTCATCATTGACGCAATTTTTATTGCGCCCTTGAAGCGAATAAGAAATAAATTTCATTGATAAAACTCTGGCAGTAATGTACTGAGCTTCTCTAACAGAAGGATTTACATTACTGCCAAGTTCGGACCTTAAAATTGAAAAAAAATCAATCCGAGCATAGATTTTAAAGTATATATTAAACCGGTTATGAAAGGGTTAAGCTTATTCCCTGAAAGCTCCAAAGTATCTATAAACGTTATGAAATTCTTAATTTTTTCAAATTTTATGATTATTCCTTCTCACAGGATGTTTGTTAACATTTTTATCATTAAATGATTTGCTATCGCAAACGTCGAAGCCATCATTGAAATTCTTAATAAAATTAGTAGTAGCTTCGGCATTTTTTTTATTCTCCTCTTTAGTGAAGAGATTTTTGTTTAAGCAATGGCGAATGCACGCAGCTACTGAATTGCTTAAAATCTGTATGGCAAAGTTGACTCGCATCTTATCAAACAATTTTGGGTAGATGTCAGTATCAGTAATTTTTGGCATCATACGAATGGCGTTGCCTCTATCGATTTCATATGCTTCTTTAATTACTTCCCAGATCACCACCCCCTGCTCCGTGTTAATATCACCCTTGATCAAAGTGTTTCTTATACTTTTAAATAAATGACAATAGTCATACATAATGTAGATTTTTTTGTTCTTGTGCATATAAAAATTACTATTAATATTGTTGGTCATTTGTTTAAAGCATGAAACGTTAACTTGCCCTTGATCTGCGATTATGGCACGCAAATCCAATCCGCAGTCTAGGACGGAAGAAACCACCTTCCCTAAAATATTGCTTAGAATATTGCCTGTAATTGAAAAATGTTAAAACAACAAATAAAATACTGTTTCTTAGATTTTGTTTACTGTCAACTCCTTTAGAAGTGCAGTAAAAACTGTGGACAAATTTCCAGTTTTCAGTGATGCCTCTAATCATAAAAACTAATAATCTGTGGATCCACGAAGATTTCTCCAAGGTCCACGAAGACATCAATGAGGTCGCTTTCACCATTGTACTCAAGTTCGGCTCTAAGGTTCTCGTTCATTAAAAGGGTACATATTTTTTCTTCTGGTGACATGTTAGATGCCAAATTTGTAAAATATTGAATTATATTTTCATTGGTGCCTGGATTAACTATTTTAATTGGTCGCCATCTCCAGAGGGATGTAATCGAAGGCATATTAAACCTTAATTCCTCGCGCATTAAGGATTTATTATTTGAAATAAATTTCTTTGGTTTTGGGTATATTCCCGAATTTTTTTTCTTTGATTAATTACGGAAGAAAATTCCTCCGCAGCAGTGGTACAAATTGCGGAATTAGATTCCAGTTTACCTTTTTGCAAAGTTTCAATCTGCTGTTTTAATTTTTTAATTTCTGTGGCTAGGGCATTATTTTGCGTCTCAAATAAAATTCTCTCCTCAGCATGCTTTTTTCTTTCCTCTACTAATTTTTTTCTATAAAAATCAGCAATGTTAAAAATCTGGTGGCAATTATTACAACTTCTTTGCCAATTTTCTGTATCTTGATTTGTCTTGACATCGTCTTGAGTTACTCTTCCAATATTATATTTTGGAAAAGATTATTTAAAATTTTTTTTCCCGAAATCATCCCTATCAAAATGATTCTCACAAATGAATAACTTTTTATTATTATTTTTTAAATTGCATGCTTCAAGCCATGCTAGCCGTCGGGCTCCCGAACTGGGCAATAAATGTAATTTTGAAACGTTTAAATTACTTTCACAACCTTCAACTGAACATTTTAGAATTTTTTTCCTTTACTCCACCACTGGCAGAAACAATTCAGCATCGTCATGACCTTGTTGAGTAAAAATTAAAACATAACTCAATACTAAATATATATACATATATGCAATTAATAATAATTATATGCCATTTTTACATTAAAAACCGGGTAAATCGAAGCAGTGGCTAAGGAGTAACTTACCCAAATTCAGTGTTGGAACTGCACCACTCAAGATTTTTTTCACATCGCAACAAGAATTATCAAAAGGTTTGGTGGAAATTTTTTTTTTTATGGCAGATGAAACCAAGCTCAGGGGATGCCCCCTATCCATGCACAGCATTTGTTGGTTCCGAAGGGATGACAAGTTAGTTGGAAGGGGGAAAGAGGGAGTAGTGACGGTATACACTTCGCTTAAAGGTTTCGACACTGTAAGTGGGCGGGAATACATTCGCAGGGAGACTGTTCCACAATCTAATGACGCGACCGAAAAACGAATTCTCACGGTAATGCGTGGTTCGTTGGAACGGAATCGCGACATAAAAGGGGTGCACCCCTCTGGAAAGCCGACTACTTCAGAGGAACATTTACCATGAAAGTAACGGTAAAACAATGATACACACCCTACATCACGACGATGCTCCAAGGTTTCAATAGAGCTGGATACCCTACTGTCCCCTATAAGTTTTAACGCATGATACTGGACACGGTCTAGGAGCTGAAGATATGCCCGCGTCAAAAATGTGATCAATCCAGCGAAGATCGCATTGGATTGACATGCCCAGAACATCAAGAGCCTCCGACTCATTAATATCTACAACACCCACATTTAGAGATGGGAAGTTGTCACCCGCCAGACGCTTGTGAGTCAACAAACAGCATTGGGTCTTCCGCGTATTAAAATCGACCCGATTCGAGCAGTCCGACATAAGCAGTCAGTTTAGACACGAGTGCTTTATGCCACACCCGGTCAAATGCCTTGGAGATATCCAGCGCAACAACCGTGCTCTCATCGAACTGGTGAATACAACTGTTCCACCGCTCACTGAGAAACGCTATCAGATCGCCGGTGGAACGGTGATCACGGAAGCCGTACTGGCTATCGCTGATCAACTTGTTGCTCTCTAGATACCTCATCAAGTTAAAATTTACAATGCTCTCCATGACTTTGGAGAGCACTGAACAGATAGCTATGGGCCGGTAATTTGCAGGATTCGTAGCCTCACCTTTTTTGGGAACTGGCTGCACATTGGTAATCTTCCAGAAAATAGGAAATACTCCTGAAATATATGATAAGTTAAAGAGATTGCGCAATGGGCGAGCCAGTGTTAAAGCGCACTTTCTCAACACGTGGCTGAAATGCCATCCGGTCCCGAGGATTTGTTGACATTGAGGTTTGCAAGCACTCTTTTAACAGCTCGTGTTCGAAAATGCATCTCAGGCATAGCATGAGATACACCATCGACCGCGGGCAATGGTTGGCTACTCTCAGGAAGAGAGCAGTTTTCAGCAAACATTTTGGCTAACAAGTTTGCCTTGTCAACCGAGTGAGTGAAGATCTGGTCATCCTTGAGGAGAGTTGGAATGGACGATCGCGTCTGATTCTTCACTCTCCCCACGAACGACCAAAAGTTCTTACTACACTTATGGTATTAAAGAACTCTACGTCTAAGGCGCTGCTCGTAGAGAGCTTTTTCGCGCTTTGGAGTGGCATTGCACCTGTTTCTGGCCTGATTGCCCAGCAGTTTAGTATCAGCACTTTTGTTTAAACGCCAATTCCTAAATGCTTCCTCTTTAGACCTGACTGCTTGTCTGCAAGTCGCATTAAACCAGGAATTGTCTTTTGGTTTAATGGAAATTGTTTTATTGTATGAAAGTCCTCATACCAAATAAAATTATATTTTCCACCAATTTTGCTGCAGCATTTATGTTTCTATCTCTGAAACACAATTGCTAACTGAAGAAGATAACAGTTCAACAGTTTTGCTAGCAACAGCTCAGTACGCAGTACGAGCAGGAGATGGCAGTTTTCTAACGCTAAGAGCATTAATTGATCAAGGATCTCAAAAGACAGCGTTATCAGGGGAAGCAGCACAATTATTGCAATTGAAAAGAAAAAGTATAAGAACAGAATTACGTGGCCTTGGAGAATCAGTGGTGGGATTATCAAAACACAATGTAAGTCTTGAGATATATCCACGATTTTTGAGCAACGAAAGGTTCAATTCAGAAGCGTTGGTACTAAAAAAGTTATCAGGAGCTCATCCAGACAAATCTTTGAAATACAATATTGAAGAATGGAATAATTATACCGAATTATTATAAGTCGGACCCGAATTTTAATAAGTCAGATCGAATAGTCATCATAATTGGTGGAAATATATACCAAGAAATACTAGAAGTCGGAATTAGAAGGGTCGACAAAGTTCTGGGGCAAGCCACCAAGCTGGGATGGATATTATCAGGCATTCTCAAAGTGCCTAGAAATAAGACCAAGATTACTGCAGCAATGACAACAAATCTGGAAAGGTTCTGGGAGATAGAGGAAATTTCAGATAGTGAACTTGACGAAGAAAACGAATGCACAGAGCATTTTAGACAAAACGCCACGCATGACTTCAGCGGCAGATTCATCACAAAGGTGCCATTCAAAAAAGATTGTCAGCTAGGAAAATCTCATAAAATGGCGATAGCGAGATTGATAAATTTAGAGAAGCAGCTACGAAGAAACAGCGAATTAAAAAGCGAATACATACGTAAATTTTATTAGGGAATACCACAATTTGGGCCAAATGAAGGAAGTCAATCTTGAAAGCCCAAAGAAATATATTTTACCTCATCATGCAGTAATTAGAGAATTAAGTACAACTACAAAGGTCCGAATTGTATTTGATGGGTCAGCAAAAAGTTCAAGTGGCCAGAGCTTAAACGATATGCTAATAGTAGGCCCAAGACTCCAAAAAGATTTATTTGATATAATTATAAAATGGAGATTATGGAAGTTCCCCTATGTGTCGACATAGAAAAAATTTTCCGGCAAATAAAAATAGCAGAATCTGATCAACAATTTCAGACTATCGTTTGGAGAGAAGACGAAAACAAGCCGATTAAGGAATATCAACTTACAAATGTAACTTATGGTACAGCTTGTGCACCATTTTTAGCTACAATGGCATTAAGGGCAATTGCAGATAAATGCAAAAATAAAAAAATCAGCAAAATCATAAAAGAAGATTTTTATATGGATGATTTAATAACCGGTGCAGATACAACTACCGAATGCAAAACATTAAGAAATAATATTGCAGAAGAACTGGAAAAATATGGATTTCACTTGCGGAAATGGGTATCAAATTCTAATATTATTGTAAACAATTAAGAAAATAATATAGAAAATGAGATTCTTAGAATTGATAAAGAAGAGTCAACCAAAACCTTGGGGTTGCACTGGCACCCAGCTGATGATGAATTTCTATTCAAGCTAAAATTTAAACAAAGCCAAACAATTACCAAATAAAAGCGCTATCCACCTTAGCAAAAATCTTTGATCCTGTTGGCTGGCTAACTCCCATTACAGTAACAATGAAATTATATATACGAAAATTGTGGTTAAATGAAATTGAATGGGATCAAGTTCTATATGAAGATCTCACTAAGGAATGGAATAAGCTGATAGAAGGACTTCACGTTACACAATCAATAAGAATTCCAAGGTGGGTACAAGTGTCAAGCAAAATACAATGGGAATTGCATGGGTTTTCAGATGCATCAGAGAAAGCATACGGAGCAGCAATATATGTTAAAGTTGGAAGCAGTGTAACTTTACTAACAGCAAAGAGCAAGGTAAATCTGGTAAAAAAAGAAAAACTCTACCAAAATTGGAGCTATGCGCATCCCACCTTTTAGCAAAACTAATGAAGAAAAGTTTACAAATAATCCAACAAGAAGTAAAAATGGTTGCTTGGACAGATTCAACGATAACGTTAGGCTGGATAAAGAATAACAAGAATAAAGACAAATTCATTCGGAATAAAGTAGCAGAAATTCAGCAATGGATTCCAGAAGCAGATTGGAATCATGTCAAAACGGAAGACAATCCAGCAGGTGTGGCGTCACGAGGGATATCTCCAGAGAAATTAACGAGCTACCAATTATGGTGGAAGGGCCCAGCATGGCTTTCAGAGAAATAAATGAATATGTAAATCATATTCATTTATTAACTTTACATGGTGGAAATAAACTCATGAAGGTCACTATAATCAGAAGATATTGGATTTTAGGAGTTTCAAACGCTATAAAAAAATGTATTCGGAACTGCCCCAAATGTGTCCGCTATCATCACAGAACAAATTGCCAAATTATGGGAGATTTACCTGAAGTACGAGTGACAGCAACACATCCATTTACAGCCACGGGTACTGACTTCACAGGCCCAATTTGTATTAAACAATCAAAAGGAAGAGGACAGAAAGCATATAAAGGATATATCGCTATATTTGTGTGTATGTCTACCAAAGCCATGCATTTAGAAGCAGTAAGCGACCTTACAACGAAAGCATTTTTAGCAGCATTAAAGAGATTTTTTGCGCGAAGAGGTAAGAGCAAATATATTTATTCAGACAACGGAACCAACTTCATCGGAGCTTCCAGACAGTTAGACAAAGATTATATAAGGGCGGTTAAAAAGCTGTCAGAAGTAGCTCCAATACTAGCTGAAGACAAAACAGAATGGAAATTTATCCCCCGGCAGCTCCTCACTTCGGAGGAATTTGGGAAGCTGGAGTCAAGTCAGTAAAACATCACCTAAGCAGAGTAATTGGAGATACGAGGTTGACGTTCGAAGAAATCGGTGTTAACTCAAATTGAAGCGGTACTTAATTCGAGACCTCTATATTCAATTACTAATGGAACAGATGACAACGATGTGCTGACACCAGGTCATTTTTTAATTGGAAAACCGTTAATTGACTGTCCTGAATCAGAAGAGGGTTGTTTATCATCCACAGACAAATGGAAGTTACTCTAAAAGATAAGAAGAGATTTTTGGAAGAGATGGAAAGAGGAGTATCTCACCACTTTACAGCAAATATATAAGTGGAAAATGCAGCAAAACAATCTGGTAAGAGATCAAATTGTGTTATTAAAAAATGAAGATTCGCATCCATCTAAGTGGCAGCTAGGGCGAGTAATAGAGACTCACGAAGGAAAGGATAAGAAGGTCAGAGTTGTAACAGTTAAATTAGAGAACAGTATAATAAAACGCCCGATTCACAAACTGGTTCCTCTACCAACCTTGAAAGAATCCGATTCCAATGAAAAAGAAATAAGCAGGGCTAATGTAACATCCATGAAGCCATATTCAAATGAATTAAGCAAAATAGAAACAAGTATAAGTAAATAGCGAAAACAATGTGAGAAATTAAATGACTATAGACAATTTTGCTGCAGCATTTATGTTTCTATCTCTGAAACACAATTGCTAACTGAAGAAGATAACAGTTCAACAGTTTTGCTAGCAACAGCTCAGTACGCAGTACGAGCAGGAGATGGCAGTTTTCTAACGCTAAGAGCATTAATTGATCAAGGATCTCAAAAGACAGCGTTATCAGGGGAAGCAGCACAATTATTGCAATTGAAAAGAAAAAGTATAAGAACAGAATTACGTGGCCTTGGAGAATCAGTGGTGGGATTATCAAAACACAATGTAAGTCTTGAGATATATCCACGATTTTTGAGCAACGAAAGGTTCAATTCAGAAGCGTTGGTACTAAAAAAGTTATCAGGAGCTCATCCAGACAAATCTTTGAAATACAATATTGAAGAATGGAATAATTATACCGAATTATTATAAGTCGGACCCGAATTTTAATAAGTCAGATCGAATAGTCATCATAATTGGTGGAAATATATACCAAGAAATACTAGAAGTCGGAATTAGAAGGGTCGACAAAGTTCTGGGGCAAGCCACCAAGCTGGGATGGATATTATCAGGCATTCTCAAAGTGCCTAGAAATAAGACCAAGATTACTGCAGCAATGACAACAAATCTGGAAAGGTTCTGGGAGATAGAGGAAATTTCAGATAGTGAACTTGACGAAGAAAACGAATGCACAGAGCATTTTAGACAAAACGCCACGCATGACTTCAGCGGCAGATTCATCACAAAGGTGCCATTCAAAAAAGATTGTCAGCTAGGAAAATCTCATAAAATGGCGATAGCGAGATTGATAAATTTAGAGAAGCAGCTACGAAGAAACAGCGAATTAAAAAGCGAATACATACGTAAATTTTATTAGGGAATACCACAATTTGGGCCAAATGAAGGAAGTCAATCTTGAAAGCCCAAAGAAATATATTTTACCTCATCATGCAGTAATTAGAGAATTAAGTACAACTACAAAGGTCCGAATTGTATTTGATGGGTCAGCAAAAAGTTCAAGTGGCCAGAGCTTAAACGATATGCTAATAGTAGGCCCAAGACTCCAAAAAGATTTATTTGATATAATTATAAAATGGAGATTATGGAAGTTCCCCTATGTGTCGACATAGAAAAAATTTTCCGGCAAATAAAAATAGCAGAATCTGATCAACAATTTCAGACTATCGTTTGGAGAGAAGACGAAAACAAGCCGATTAAGGAATATCAACTTACAAATGTAACTTATGGTACAGCTTGTGCACCATTTTTAGCTACAATGGCATTAAGGGCAATTGCAGATAAATGCAAAAATAAAAAAATCAGCAAAATCATAAAAGAAGATTTTTATATGGATGATTTAATAACCGGTGCAGATACAACTACCGAATGCAAAACATTAAGAAATAATATTGCAGAAGAACTGGAAAAATATGGATTTCACTTGCGGAAATGGGTATCAAATTCTAATATTATTGTAAACAATTAAGAAAATAATATAGAAAATGAGATTCTTAGAATTGATAAAGAAGAGTCAACCAAAACCTTGGGGTTGCACTGGCACCCAGCTGATGATGAATTTCTATTCAAGCTAAAATTTAAACAAAGCCAAACAATTACCAAATAAAAGCGCTATCCACCTTAGCAAAAATCTTTGATCCTGTTGGCTGGCTAACTCCCATTACAGTAACAATGAAATTATATATACGAAAATTGTGGTTAAATGAAATTGAATGGGATCAAGTTCTATATGAAGATCTCACTAAGGAATGGAATAAGCTGATAGAAGGACTTCACGTTACACAATCAATAAGAATTCCAAGGTGGGTACAAGTGTCAAGCAAAATACAATGGGAATTGCATGGGTTTTCAGATGCATCAGAGAAAGCATACGGAGCAGCAATATATGTTAAAGTTGGAAGCAGTGTAACTTTACTAACAGCAAAGAGCAAGGTAAATCTGGTAAAAAAAGAAAAACTCTACCAAAATTGGAGCTATGCGCATCCCACCTTTTAGCAAAACTAATGAAGAAAAGTTTACAAATAATCCAACAAGAAGTAAAAATGGTTGCTTGGACAGATTCAACGATAACGTTAGGCTGGATAAAGAATAACAAGAATAAAGACAAATTAATTCGGAATAAAGTAGCAGAAATTCAGCAATGGATTCCAGAAGCAGATTGGAATCATGTCAAAACGGAAGACAATCCAGCAGGTGTGGCGTCACGAGGGATATCTCCAGAGAAATTAACGAGCTACCAATTATGGTGGAAGGGCCCAGCATGGCTTTCAGAGAAATAAATGAATATGTAAATCATATTCATTTATTAACTTTACATGGTGGAAATAAACTCATGAAGGTCACTATAATCAGAAGATATTGGATTTTAGGAGTTTCAAACGCTATAAAAAAATGTATTCGGAACTGCCCCAAATGTGTCCGCTATCATCACAGAACAAATTGCCAAATTATGGGAGATTTACCTGAAGTACGAGTGACAGCAACACATCCATTTACAGCCACGGGTACTGACTTCACAGGCCCAATTTGTATTAAACAATCAAAAGGAAGAGGACAGAAAGCATATAAAGGATATATCGCTATATTTGTGTGTATGTCTACCAAAGCCATGCATTTAGAAGCAGTAAGCGACCTTACAACGAAAGCGTTTTTAGCAGCATTAAAGAGATTTTTTGCGCGAAGAGGTAAGAGCAAATATATTTATTCAGACAACGGAACCAACTTCATCGGAGCTTCCAGACAGTTAGACAAAGATTATATAAGGGCGGTTAAAAAGCTGTCAGAAGTAGCTCCAATACTAGCTGAAGACAAAACAGAATGGAAATTTATCCCCCGGCAGCTCCTCACTTCGGAGGAATTTGGGAAGCTGGAGTCAAGTCAGTAAAACATCACCTAAGCAGAGTAATTGGAGATACGAGGTTGACGTTCGAAGAAATCGGTGTTAACTCAAATTGAAGCGGTACTTAATTCGAGACCTCTATATTCAATTACTAATGGAACAGATGACAACGATGTGCTGACACCAGGTCATTTTTTAATTGGAAAACCGTTAATTGACTGTCCTGAATCAGAAGAGGGTTGTTTATCATCCACAGACAAATGGAAGTTACTCTAAAAGATAAGAAGAGATTTTTGGAAGAGATGGAAAGAGGAGTATCTCACCACTTTACAGCAAATATATAAGTGGAAAATGCAGCAAAACAATCTGGTAAGAGATCAAATTGTGTTATTAAAAAATGAAGATTCGCATCCATCTAAGTGGCAGCTAGGGCGAGTAATAGAGACTCACGAAGGAAAGGATAAGAAGGTCAGAGTTGTAACAGTTAAATTAGAGAACAGTATAATAAAACGCCCGATTCACAAACTGGTTCCTCTACCAACCTTGAAAGAATCCGATTCCAATGAAAAAGAAATAAGCAGGGCTAATTTAACATCCATGAAGCCATATTCAAATGAATTAAGCAAAATAGAAACAAGTATAAGTAAATAGCGAAAACAATGTGAGAAATTAAATGACTATAGTGGAATATGTGAAGAAACAACAACGGCCATGAGTGAACGATATAGAACATTGAAACAAAATAACGATCTGCTTATAAATAAGAATAGAAAACCAAGAGCACCTTTCGAGTTTGTTGGATCACTCTATCACATGTTGTTTGGCATGATGGATGCTGATGATAGAATTGAAATGCAGGAGAATATAAAAAATATATTTGAAAACCAGAAGGATTTGAAGCATTTGTTTGAGCGACAGACTTCCGTAGTAGACTCTACGGTAAACATATTAAAAAAGACGACCGATGATGTAAATAGGAACTTTAAGAAAATGAATGATCATTTAAATATATTTTATGACAGGATTGTACAACAACAAAGTGAAGAAAGAATGATGTTATCCTTTCAAGTAATGACGACGAGACTAAATATGATGATCGACGAATGTTATAGAGTCCAAACATCAGTTATCAATATTCTTATAGATATTAATCACGGTTACTTAAATCCAAATCTTCTCACACCAGCACAATTAAAGGGTGAAATAGATTATATTAAGCAACATATTCCGAAGAATACTGCCTGGACGTGATTCGACAGTTGAGTTAAGGAGCGTTTATTCTTTCATGAAAGCAAAGGGAATAATATTGAACGAACGCTTAATAATATATGCTGAAATTCCATTAATTTATAATGAATCAAGCGATACAGATTAATCCCACTCCCTATCAACAGAGGCAACTGAACATTAATGCCAAGGATTAAGGCTGAATATATTGCATACAATATGGATGAGGCCATCTATACTTTACTTACGCAATCCGAACTTAATAAACTCACAAAAACTAAGGAAAACCTAATTATGTGCAAGGAAAATTGGTCATGGAAACCAGCAACTGAAAGGTCCTGTGAAATCGCAGCGCTGAAGCAGTTAGATAAGGCGGAATGTTTATTTGAAGAAATAAGAAGGCGAGATTTGTGGACACACCTATCAAATGAAAACCATTGGCTTTTTAAGGTATTTAATAGCATCGTATTAAAATTAGATTGCAGTTCGGGACAACAGGATTGGTTAGGGTTTCATCACAAGGCGTTCTTAAGCTACGCTTAAGCTACGCTTAAGTTTTCAGCGTTCTATGAGGGAGTCGCATTAACGGCCACTCAACGTTTTGAACATCGAGAAGAATTAAAAATTTAAGCTTCGTCCTGGACAAAAAACTTGAGTCTTTTACCTGGGGTAAATATTAAACCATTTGACACTGCAATAAGCAACAACTCCCAGATGATCGATGATCTTATTCAACAACTAACGCAGCTGAAGTCAACTCATATCGAACTTCGAGCACTAAAATGGCACACAACTAGCGGGCATTTTGCATTTATATTAGTTTTCATGACAATATTAATACTTCTTGGCCTTTATACGGAACAAAAATGTTGCAGAACATCATAACATCTACAAATAGACTTTACCGTGCCATCCGCGGTGATTGGGCGGCAAAATGTTTAGAAGCATTCTAAACATAGTAAAGAGCTACGAAGCGACGAGTGAGAAGGATCGCAAACAGCAATTCGAACTTCGTGATAAGCAGAAGAGAAGGAGATAATTACTAGCTGAGCTCGGCTAGTCCACATCGAGGCATCGTGTTACATTTCCTCATCAGTTGAGCCTGTAGTTGGATCCTCAACTAGATCTTATCTTTGCCAAGCCAGTCTTCACATATATACATACATATACGGAGTAACCTTTTCTTATCTATCCTATGCATTGAATAATAAAATTGTTATGTAATACTATATGTAACCTTTTTTATCTCGATATTTGTATAATAATTTTGTCTAGAATTTATTCTTCTTTGTTCAATGTCAATTATGAGATAAGAATTTTATATATAAGCCACGGCGAAGGCATTAATAAACCAGTATTCTACAAACCGGTGTGAAGTCAGCATCCTGCGAATTCAAATCTCAGCATCCTGCGAATTCAACTAACAGAGCTCTGTTAACTCTCTGTTCTTATTATTTTGCGACGAAATGTCTGCGTTTTTAATGCTACGAGAAAGCACGTACCACAACCGGATCGTAAGTTCTTATATATTTCAATGCCGGATGCGTCTATAATTTAATTGGGTATGTTTTTACCCTAGACATGAACTTTTTACAACTACGCTTTTACAACTGTTTCTCGTTGTTTCTCTACCAAAATGTATTGAGGCAACAGCAAGAAACATTTGTAAAGCTATTGCCAAACTATATAGAGCACTACCTGTTTGAGCCATGCTACGTCTCTGTTTTTCAATAACGAGAAAACTGAATGTTTCAATCAAAGACAACAACTAGGTGTCTCCGTGGCTTGAAGGCGTAGTGCGTAGCACAATCGTCAGCGGGTTCCGGGGATGTGGGTTCGAGTCATGCCTGTTGCGCATGGTTGTTAACTTCTAAAAATTTGTGTTGTTTAAATCTTTCTTAGCGTACTTAAGGCCTCGCCTAGCGCAATTATTTTTTATAAGAACGAATTAAACTTTAACTCCGGCAGTGTATGCAATATAAAAGGGAAAAGTTTTTCTTGGAAATGGAAATTTTTGTTGGAAACTTTTGTCACTCAGCACTGAGAAAAATAGATGCGCTGAAACGCAAATCATGGATTTTTTTTGGATTTATGATTGTTTGCACACTACATTTTTGTATTATTGCAGCAGATGATTCAGAAAAGATTTTTACCCGTTCTTGCCCGGAATACAAAATATAGTCTGAACGCATACTATAATAGTGTCTTTTCAAAGAATATCTATTTGTTTTGATAAGTGAAGTAAAGCAAACCAGGCATTGTGCTTTAGTGAAAGCATTACAAATACTTAAAAATTCTATTTGATATTTTATATCAATCATTTTATTTTTTATTAAATTATATATTTTTTGGGTGTAGCATAATTAAATGAGCGCAGCATACAGTCCTACTTCATTGATGGTTTGATGGGTACCAAAGACAACAAGACTGGAAACTCATTTTTCGCTTTCACTGTGTTAGTGAAATCAGGCTGAAGTGTGTAAATTACACAAACAAAATGCATGCAATTTTGACAACTTGAAGCAAATTTTGACAACTTGGAACAAAATTGTTTACAAATTTTGAAAGAGGATTTACATTTTTTGAGAGAGAATTGCAACTCTTGTTCTTCTTCACCGCACTAGCCTAGAAACATAATTTTTAAAATACGTAAAGAAAACAAGGAGATAGGCTTTAAACTAACTTATGCTTTTAGAAATGCACAAGAAATCTTTTCCAAGTCATGTAGCTGCATTATATCATATATTTTGCGAAGGAAACCAAGTCAAATTCCATAAAATTTGCTCGATTCGCAAATATAATCAGCTGTTTTTACCTACCACACGTACTTTTAGCTGTAAGATATGCCAACATATTTTACTTTAGATTGTGGTGTAAATTTCCACACCACCTCAAAGATGGTGTAGAAAAGTAGCAAAAGCTTTTTATAAAGTTATTAAAATAGTTAGAAAGTGACTTAAGAAACATTGTTATAATTGTTTAAAAGATTTTTTCTCTTGTCTTTGGTACTGACGTATTTCGGCAAATACACTCAATGTATACATATTATGCCACTCAAAAATTGAGTGCCCAAATGGCTGCTCTTGGACATCACTGTGCTAAATGCATACGAAAAAGAGCAGCCTCTATTAAGAGAGCTACTGTAAAAATCTGTTGTAAAACAAAAACAAAAAAAAACAAGATTGGAAACTCCTCTTATTTCGTGAGCGAGCTAAAAACATGTCCGTCCGCGCGTCTCATGTACAGGGTTTGTGAGTTTTATGGTGAAATTGTCTCCTTGTTACAAGCTAAAACTGGCTATTGCGAAGGAAGTTAGCTAGAAAAGTAAACCATTTCGGCTTGTTACCGCACCGTTACAAAATTATAGGGTGAGTTCATGACAGGGATACCAACGAGACACAATTATTAAATATTACCTGTATGGAATTTTAAGTAAGCATTAAGAGAAAAACTTCATTGCATTTAAGAGCCTTCGCGGTTTTGAAGATTTCTTAACTGGAAATATTAAAGCGTAATGTAAACTTGCTTGTTTTCGTAATTTGTAAAAGAAAAACAAATTCTAATAAACAACTGTAAGACAATGATTTTTAAGTTACTTTTTAGCTATTTTAAAAATTATTCGAAGCTAAAAAAAGGTGGTGTGGAAATTACACCACAATCAAAAGTAAAGTTTGTTGGCATCTCTTACGACCAAAAGTACGTGTGGTAAGTAAAAACAGCTGACTATATTTGCGAATCGAGCAAATATTATCGAAAATGCCTTCGTTTGCTTTGCAAAATATTTAATATAATGGAGCTACATTACTTGGAAAAGATTTCATGTGCATTTCTGGAAGCATAAGTTACAGCGTCGAAACCTTTATACGAAGTGTAAACCGTCACTACTCCCTCTTTCTCCCTTCCCTCTAACCGATCAACCCTTCGGAACCAACAAATGCTTTGCATGGATAGGGGGCATCCCCTGAGCTTGGTTTCATCTGCCATAAAAAAAAAAGTTGTTTAAAGCCTATCTCCTTGTCCTCTTTAAGTATTTTACAAATTATGTTTCTGGGCTAGTGCGGTGAAGAAGAACAAGATCCTCTCTCAAAAATTGTTTTTAATTTTGTAAGCAAATTTTTCAAGTTGTCAAAAATTTTTCTCAAGTTGTCGAAATTAAAATTAAATTACACATTTTGTTTGTGTAATTTACACACTTCAGCCTGATTTCACTAACAATTAGGTTTCAATTAGAGTAGCCATGCCATCTCATATGCATATGTCATCTCATATCTTGAAAAAGAAATCATGATTATCTCGTTCCTCCACTGAGTATATTTCTTTGGTCCAAATTCTAAAACTTTGTATCCTTTTGAATTTTTTACATGCCAAGTACAATTTCAGAACTTGAACGAATCGTTTTCACTGCCATTGTTTGCTCACAGCCACTGCTGCTTGGTAAATTGGGCTCAAGAATGTTTCCAGCAAGTGGCAAAGCCGATCTCCAATCCAATTGGAAATATATTTCTGCCAAAAAAACGTGCTTGCTTAGAAATTTTTGCCAGAATTTAAAATGCACACACACAAATGCAAGAAGGATCAATAAAATAAATTAATAAATTCATTAAATAAAACAGAAACAATCTTTACCTCATATGAATTCTAGTTTGATTTCTTCTACTACAACAATTGTCCGCAATATATGTGCCATCACGCATCAATTATATTTGAGGTTTTTGTGGGAGTTATAATGTGACTACTGTTAACAGAGTAGACCCAGCCATCCTGCGCAGATTGTGAGAATCTCAGCGATAGGAAATTGACAAAAGTGGTCTTGAATTGTTCGCAAGGGTGTCTCGAATAAGATAGTATAGGTGCCATCACGCATCAATTATATTTGAGGTTTTTGTGGGGGTTATAATGTGACTACTGTTAACAGAGTAGACTCAGCATCCTGCGCAGATTGTGAGAATCTCAGCGATAGGAAATTGACAAAAGTGGTCTTGAATTGTTCGCAAGAGTGTCTCGAATAAGATAGTATAGGTGCCATCACGCATCAATTATATTTGAGGTTTTTGTGGGAGTTATAATGTTACTCCTGTTACATATCTTGGAAGACGCAGAAACACTTTGACCTCAAAGGAGACAACATTTTTTAGTAATTAGATAATATTTTTTTGTTTAATTTTTTATTTATTTACTTTCAAATTTATTGTAATCTATTTTAAATAAATATATATTTTATTTAGTCAATTGATATATTTATATGTACTAAGAAATGGACTTCAAAATAACGAAGAAATGGAATAATTTTATATATTTATAGTGATTGGGTTGTACAATTGGATAAAATCCTTTGCCTATCTCTGTTAGGTTTCTGTTAAATAAGAAATTCTGTTCAATATTTCTGTTAAGCCTCTGCTTTTAACATTTTCGCCGCGGAATTTTCTCTAAAATCTCTGCCGTTAACATATTCGTCGCTGTTATTAACAGAACGCTGTTCAATCTGTTAACAGCCAATTCGCAGGATGCTGACTTCACACCGGTATTCTACAAATACTCAGCGTTATTATTTCGACATAGGGTCGGGTATTAACAAGACCTTCAATTAGATTTTATCCTTTAGAAATGAATGTAACCGGGCGGGTGCTCCACCATCACAGCCTTTTACAATACATATATTACTCCACATATAATGAAAATCAAGGTTTATTGAAGCCACAATCAAGGTTTATGAAAATCAATGTTTATTAAAAAAATGTTTATCGAAATAAAGGTTTATTTAAATCACTTTTTATTAAATCAACCACAATCAAAATTTCTAAAATCAAGTCCACAACTCAAGCGCTAGACAGTAGACGATCAAGTGATCATAAACTTTGCAAATATTTTACTTACCTCTTGCATATATACCGAAACTTAGAAATAACGGTAGGAAGTGCTGAAAATATCAGCCGTCACAACCAAAACAAGGAAAATTATCCCCAAAATAATCCGAACTGTGATTTCGAGTTTCCTAAACATTTGAGTTTGAAGGCAAGAATAATGGAAGAATGTTTTCGGTGAACTAAACTTTCATTCCCTGATTGGTTAGATCCATTAGGAACTTGTTACGAACACAGAAAATGCATTCTATAATTTCTAATAGTTGTTTTGATTAGAAAAAATACAAGGTGGTTGAAACAAAAACTTATTGCGGAAGAATTACGCCAAAAAATAAAAAAAAAGGAATTTTTTAAATGATAAGTGTAATTTAAAAATGCAAAAATTTACGGAAAATTATAAATTGTCAGTTTGTTTGTCCATTTTATATTCTAAGCTATGTAACTAATAATAATGTCGTATGAGTGTATAAGTATTATATTTGAAAAAATATAAATAAAAATGAAGAGTTTATATATCTTAATAATGTTCGTCTAATTTTTATAGTTACAAATAAACAGTAAGTGTAATTTCATTTAGTTTTAAAAGCCGATTCTAATTTGCAGCAGAGAAATACCAAATGTATAATGTAATACACAAATGTATCCCATACAACTAACAACAAAACTGGATAAAAAAATTTATGTATATAGTAAACAAAATTTTTTCTGCAAAATGCAGCTTTTACATTCAGTTGTTTTTAAGAAGTAAACAATGTCACTTGAATAATGCCAACTACTTTACACTCATGCTTAATCAGCCTTTAGTCTATATTGCTTATTCACTCTAAAATTGCTCAGAAGGCATGCAGCCGTTTTTCCCTACATGTGGTCTTCCTTCTTTACCCTGCGCCGTCTGACCAATGTATTATCTGGTAGTCGAATCTTTTTTCAAAGTAGCGAGTAGGAACCTCAAGTAATCTCTTCTTGTATATATGCTCTTTGCTCAAGTAATCTCTTCTTGTGTTAGTATATGCTCTTTGTCAGTGGTCTATTAATTCTTTATTGAGTTTGGATTGCCATCACTAGCTGTGAAATCCTTTTCTGTAAAGGAATATTAAGGAAGTCTTCCGTAAACATCTGAAGTCAGTGACATCTGTGCAACCACATACTGAAAAGAAAGATTATATTTGTAAAATTCGTTCTGTATTCATTACAGAATTACAACTAAAATTTCGGTTCATTCATTAAATGAAATTGTGAAAGTTGGTAACCATATTTGGAAACTTACTTGCTTGTAATTTATGCTTTTCCGGGAGTCACTACTTGCTCAGGGAAGAGTTGAAATTGTGTTGTTTATTAAGGAAGATCACGGTGCTTTCCAAAAATTTGACACTACGCTTTGGCAAATAAGTGTAATCAACTTACGTCAAGACGGAACACGTTACGTTTTGTTTATAACCTAAATTCTTAGCTTCACATTTGATTCGGTGGCGGCCATATTTTCCAAAAACGTTTATACGTTATAATCGTCAGCTTATCTCTGAGGGTGCTCCAAACCAACCTCAACCTCAAGAGAACCGCCTCAGTCGATCTCCTCTTCACATTGAAAGAGGTCGGCTACGATGGAAGTTTGATGCAGGAGCCGTGTTTTACCGTCTATGGTCACATAAATTTAAACTTTATGTTCCGTTTGATAATATTTTATTAGTTTTCGTATTTTATTTTTAATATAATCTTCTTACAAACAAAACTATTGAACGTTTTCATTCGGGCTTCTCGATCATTTTTATTCTGCCATAACCGAAGCCACTTCATCACGAACTACTATACGTTATTGTAATATATAATTATATACATATATGTGTATATATACAGAATCGTTGGCATAGCTGGTTCAGCTATCATGCTCGACTGGATAAAGTGAGTCTTTCGAATGCTCAAAGGCTTACGGGAGGTGGCGAAAAGGAAGTCGTGGATAAGGACAACATTTCCTTATCCATGACATTTTTTATCACGAAGACGAAGGTTTCATCAACGAATAATTGAGAGATTCTGCATGTAGAAAAGCTCGCACATCTGATGGCGGACAGAGATATATTATCTTGCAGATAACCAAGAAGGTGATGAATGTATTGCATCCGCAATTCGAGAAGATGCGAGAAGCGCATTATTTCGCTAAAAAAAAGCATCACCCAAATGACAACAACGTGAACACGTTAAATACTACTATCTATGGAGGTAGATTGGGCACCGTTGCCACTTCGTATTTTCACTTGGTGATAAAGTCACCAAGGGTGGTGTCAGACGTAATAGTCGCTCCCATTGGGATCTCCAGAAGCGTATCTCAGACGTAGTAGACGCTCCCAATGGAATCTCCAGAAGCGCATGTCTGACCTCCAAACTAACTTTCACTACAATAAAACCAGAAGTAGAACAATGTCGAGTTTCTCTTCACATTGAAAGAGGTGTGCTACGACGTGGCATTGATGCAGGAGCCGTGAATTTTCTTGGGGTATTCCGCCTCTGGACTCAATTCTCGTAAGTTTAAACTTTATGCTTCGTTTAATAATATTTTATTAGTTTTCGTATTTATTTGTATTGTAATATAATTGTTTAACAAACAAAACTATTGAACGTATTCGTTCTTATTCTATAATAACCAAAGCCTCTTTCACCATCTACTGAATGACTCGGCCATTCTGACATTTGATTGATGCGATTGAGGTTTTGATTGAATCAGATTCGATCGAGGATTAATAATAGACATGCACTTTAAAAATGCGTTGTATCCGTATTAATATTATAATTCTGCTGACTTATTCCTTATTTTTACTGACTGCGAAGTAATTATTCGATATAATAAAAAATATTAAATATTGCCCTCACCTCAAAGGGGAGGGCTGCTATTCGTCTGTCCATGTAGCTGCCTGTTCGTCTGTCCATTTATTTTTGTAAAGATTTTAAGTACAAATATCCTTTGTTTAGAACACCAGTTGGTTTTTGAAAATAGGCTTATACGATTTACAACCACATTACATTATTTAAATAAATAATTAAAGGTGTACATTCCGTGTACAGTACTATATGTACGGTATATTAACACGAGACTGTATTTTCGTGTCTCTAGCGACTGCATGAAATCCGCAAAAAAGGGTTTGACCAGCCCACGTCAACGTTTTTAAAATTTTCACAGCCTTTATATGCTTTAGAAGGCATCCTTTCCAAATTTACCTGTGTAAATACGGGTGTAGAGTATTTATACTCAGAGTCTATGTCTTCTCCCGTAGACATTTTTATAAGGTTGGGAGGAGCTTCTGCCTAGGTTATACTCGAACGTTTTGAAGAGAAATTACTGGATGAAATTTACTATCTTTTTGTTTTTGCAATAGTAGACGACAAGACCGATCGTACTTGTACCACAGTGTAATTCTATTCCTTTCCAGAATGATAAATTGATAAAACAGGTGATAGAAGAAGTCTTGTTTTTGTTGTTTTTAAAATGCCAAGAGATTTTTAGCTCTCGAAATCGAAACTAAATCGTTATTTTCTATTATATCAAATAAGTACCGACACCAAATTAAAATCTGTATGTTTTGCAAATATTGTATATAAGGATCAAGGAGTTGACGACTTGGTTCAGAAACATCACAATTACTTTATCTTCAAACTTTCTTCATTCCTAACGGCTGTGAATAGACCCGCAATGACACTGATATTTGTAAGTTTCTTTTAATGTAGACTTCCGATTGAGTGAATCAAAGAAAGAGTGGCGCAATGCTCCCTTTAACTAATTTTATTTGGGTTATTGTCATAATTAACTTTAACATTACTTCCAGATGAACACACACTTAGAGTAATTCCGAAAAGTTCCTGAAATCATGTCCCAATAAAAATGGAAGTAATTTGTCTGAAATTACAAAAATGATCATATTTAACGGTCGAAAAATACCAGAAAATTTAAAAATTTCAGTTTCAGGAAATGACTAGCGTGAAGTTGGAACCCGGACAATTCCCAAAAATTTCTGTTAAACTTTATCTGTCAATTAACTCAGCTTTAACAGAGGCGAAAATTCTAATAACATCCATTGAATTGAAGCAAAATGTTAAAACCCATCTTTAAAAGAGGTGAAAGTTATAAACCTACCTTTAACAGAGGTGCAAATTTTAAATACCAAGTTTAATTAACAGAGTTAATTTAAAGTAACAGAAATTCAGAGGAGGATCAACTCAAACCTAAATTAGTGTACGAAGTACGGGAATGTTTTACTATATCTATATTGGTTATTTTTTTATTATTACTATATTTACTAGCATTTTTACATTCTTTAAAGTTTATAAAGTTTCAATTTCATTCATTAAGTGAAGAGAAATTATGGTAATGATCAGTAAAATCCAACTTAATAATTATTACGGATAAGAAACCAGAGCTTCGAAGACGACAACAAAAAAGGCAATGCCGAAATTTCTGCGTTTTTATCCAAGCTGCGTTTTTATCGACTCAATTCAAGTAACTTAGTACGCAAGTAAAAACTCAAACGGGGTTTTCTTCAAAACAAGAAAACACCATTTCACCAAATTTTTACAGGGTGTAGTCCTAAGTAACCTCTACAAGACCACATACCCCGTTTTTCCGTAGTTGTATTTTTTCAAAGTTATTCTGTCAGAAGCCGGAGTTCAGTACGAAAGTCAGAACTGTAACGAGATTTTGTTCAAAACAAGAAAACACCATTTCACCAAATTTATACAGGGTGTAGTTCCTGGTCTCCTCTACAAGACCACATACCCCGTTTTTCCATAGTTTTATTTTTTTCAAAGTTATTCTATCAGAAGCCGGAGTTCGGTACGAAAGTCAGAACTGTAACGAGATTTTCTTCAAAACAAGAAAACACCATTTCACCAAATTTATACAGGGTGTAGTCCTAAGTCCCCTCTACAAGACCACATACCCCGTTTTTCCACAGTTGTATTTTTTCAAAGTTA
Source organism: Sicus ferrugineus (assembly GCA_922984085.1). Classification (NCBI taxonomy): domain Eukaryota; kingdom Metazoa; phylum Arthropoda; class Insecta; order Diptera; family Conopidae; genus Sicus; species Sicus ferrugineus. The sequence continues at coordinate 18,701,540 of OV277348.1, forward strand.
TTCTATCAGAAGTCGGAGTTCAGTACGAAAGTCAGAACTGTAACGAGATTTTCTTCAAAACAAGAAAACACCATTTCACCAAATTTATACAGGGTGTAGTCCTAAGTCCCCTCTACAAGACTACATACCCCGTTTTTCCATAGTTGTATTTTTTTCTATATAGAGGAAAACCTGATAAGAGTTATTCTATATAGAGGAAAACATGATAAGAGCAAAATGAAGATTGAAAATACTCCAAAACTTTAAATTATTTCTTAATACAGTTTGTTCGACTGTGTGAGTGAAATTATTGTACTGTGTTATTATCTGCAATATCAAAATTAATATTATCACCTTTCGCGAAACAATAAACCGTTTACCTTCTCCATTATCCTTCTCGTGACATTTATCCTAAAATTGTGTGCGTGTAAATGAGTATATAAATATGTTTGAGTGTAATAAATTTTCATATATATAATTTTCCTATATTTGTAAATATTACATTACATTCTTCGATCATTTCTGCATAATTGGCCAAGGGACAATTATCCTTATCAAGTTTATTTCTACTTAACTGGACTTCATAGATTCTGCTACATATAGCGAAAAATAAATATAACAATAACAAGACAACAAATTCAATAAGAAACAAGTGAAAGTGCTGTCTTCGGCCCACTTTTAAATAAGTGGGCGGACCACGTCCATTTTTGGTACACAAATTGGTAATATCTGTAGATACCTCGTGATAAAATTACGTGTTAATATCTTATACCGTTTAGGAGATATTGACAATTACATCTCAATATATTATACCGTTAATGAGATATTGCCAATTTTTTTATGAGTGGGCGTGGCATTCCCACTCATTTAGTAATGGCGTTATATGTTCCGAAATAAAATTACACCTTAATATCTTTAACAATTTATACAATTTATATTCACAATTTATATTCACATTATAAAATTTTTTAAACGAGCTGCCTTTACATTCCGTATGTAAAGTAGGCGTGGTTATCACCGATCTCGGCGATTTTCAATCCTAAACTGCCTTACATAACAAAGAATATTTGTGCCAAACTTCATCGCGATACCTCTTTTCGTTCTCTCGTAAGCGTGATTTCAACAGACAGACAGACGGACGGACAGACGGACGCACAGGGCTAAATCCATTCAGGAGGTGACGCTGAGAAAGAATATATATACTTTTCTATATCTATCTCGCCTCCTTCTCTGCGTTACAAACAAAAGAACAAAACAAGTAAGAGTGTTGTCTTCGCCTGGCCGAAATCTAAATACCCTACACCCGAGTAATTAAAAAAATTATAATTTCGCCACTTAACAACTTTTGTATAAGAAGGCGGACCACGCCCATTTCGGGTAAATGTTTTTCTAATGTCTCTAGGTACTGCTAGATAGAATTACGAGGGTATTAATATTTTGAACCGTTTATGGGATATTGAAAACTTTTGTATAAGTGGGCGCACCACAATTTCTGTACACAAATTGGTAATACATGTAGATACTTCGTGATAACATTTCGTATTAATATCTTACACCGTTTATAAGATATTAACAACTTCTGTACGAGAGGGCGTGGCACGCCCTTTTTTGGCAGGCTAATGCTTCCCTATATATCCTTATGAAATTACATGTCCATATCTTATACCGTTCATTAGATATTGCCAACTTTGTTATCAGTGGGCGTGGCACGCCAATTTTTTTCAAACATTTTAGTAATAACGCTACATGTTCCGGAATAAAATTATACCTTAATATATCACACGGTTTATGAAATATTCAGATTTTAACATTTTTTGAAACGAGGTGCCTTTACATTCCGTACGTAAAGTAGGCGTGGCTGTTTACCGATATCGCCCATTTTCAATCCCAAACAGCCTAACATAACAAAGAATATTTGTGCCAAACTTCATCGCGATATCTCGTTTCGTTCTCTCGTAATCGTGATTTCAACAGACAGACAGACAGACACACGGACGGACAGGGCTAAATCGATTCAGGAGGTGACGCTGAGAAAGAATATATATACTTTTCTATATCTATCTCGTCTCCTTCTCTGCGTTAAAAACGGAGGAACAAAGTGAATATACCCTACTCCCTTCGGGTGTAGGGTATAAAAAGATATAGAAGAAGGCTCGAACGTCCATTGCGCTCAAAAAAGAAAGGCAAATCTGTTTCATTAAAAACTATACATATTGATAATCTTCATCTGAAATGATAAACTCGGGAAAATTTCAACTTTAGATCTACGCTGTAAGTTGAGATATTCAGCTCTAAAAACCAATGAATTTATATTTACTGTAAAATATAGGCGTGGCGCTGATCCGACTTTTCCAATTTTAAATCCCAAACATTCTATGCTGACAGAGAATATTCGTGGTAAATTTCATGATGATGCCTCTATTCGTTCCCCTGTACTCGTGATTTCCACAGACAGGCAGACGGACAGACAACAGTGCGAGAAGAGTTGATCGTGAATAATAATACACATATATAATATATATACATACATATATCCATATATACATACACATACACACAAACGCGCACACACACACACACACACTCATATATATATATTTTATTATATATATATATATATATATATATATATATATATATATATATATATATATATATATATATATATATATATATATATATATATATATATATATATATATATATATATATATATATATATATATATATATATATATATATCCCTATCCCTTCGTGTGCAGGGTATAAACGTAATATAAAAGTAAAGCAAATCCATTAAATAACAAATTTTTAATTAAAATTTATTAAGATAAAATATAATGAAATGGCATCGTCTCTTTTTTGTTTGCTTTTTATATGGAATCGGGAATCTGTTCTTAATAAAACAAAGTACGCGATTTACGCTCACGTGGTCTTATTATGACAACCATAAGATAAATCTAAGAATAAAACAAATTTACGAACCTAGCATGACTGCGACCGCAGCAGCTAAGTATCATATTTCAAGCCCTGGTACACAGCCATATATTTAAACATGTCACTTAAAAAATTTATTTTCTTTTGCCTAGCTATAACCATAAGTCATGTTTTTATTTTCGAGACACACTGCATAAAAGAAGAAGCTGTTTACGTACATCTGAGATCCACATGTTTATTTTCACTTTTATTAAGTCGAGGTGTGGTTTTATAGTAGTAAGTCGAGAATCTGGAGTAAGGAGTAATGCCTTACTCCAGTAAGGCAGTAACGCCTTACTCCAGTCCCTTTGCCTGTCTAAAAATTTAGGGAATTTACAAATCATGTGTTAAGACCGGATAGAACGACTGAAGAAATCTTCCGAGTTTGCCACAATTTAATGCAATTCTGAAGTCAGTTTTATTAAGAAAAAGATTAAATAGCAGATCTGAAATAGGATGAAGAATGCAACTATATTTATCAATTACTTCCACAGCAACCATAGATGCCTCTACTGTTATTTTTCAAATAAACATTTATTTTCAAGTTTAAGAAGGGAAAAATAAGCACTTATAACCAAATATCTGTATAATGAAGTTGAGCTCCTGCAATGGCGTTACATATCGTGGTAAAGCTGCGCAACATTAAAAGCTGAAAACCTCAAAGAAATTGGTATCCATATCTTTTTTTTATACCCTACACCCGAAGGGAGTAGATATTCACTTTGTTCTTCCGTTTCTAACGCAGAGAAGGAGACTAGATAGATATACAAAAGTATATATATTCTTCCTCAGCGTAACCTCCTGAACTTTATTTTTAAAGTCTGTCTGTCTGTCTGTCTGTCTGTTGAAATCACGATTACGGGAGAACGTAAAGAGATATCACGATAAAATTTGGCACAAATATTCTTTGTTATGTAGGGCTGTTTGGGATTGAAAATGGGCCAGATCGGTAAGCAGACACGCCTACTTTACTAACGGAATTTAAAGGCACCTCGTTTCAAAAAATGTTAAAATCTGAATATTTCATAAACCGTCTGAGATATTAAGGTATAATTTTATTCCGGAACATGTAGCGCCATTACTAAATTGTTTGAAAAAAATGGGCGTGCCACGCCCACTGATAACAAAGTTGGCAATATCTTGTAAACAGTATAAGATATTAATACGAAATTTTATCACGAGGTATCTACACATATTACCAATTTGTGTACAGGAAATGGGCGTGGTCCGCCCACTTGTACAAAACTTGTCAATATCCCATAAACGGTTCAAATTATTAACACCGTAAAATACCACGCCCACTCGTACAAAAGTTGTCAATATCTTGTAAACGGTGTAAGATATTAATACGAAATGTTATCACGAAGTATCTACAAGTATTACCAATCTATATACAAAAATGGGTGTGGTCCGCCCACTTATACAAAAAGTTTTAAGTGGCGAAATTATAATTTTTTCAGTTACTCGGGTGTAGGGTATTTAGATTTCGGCCAGGCCGAAGACAACACTTTTACTTGTTTTATTTTCAAGACTCTTGTTGTATACGGATATGTAAATTTTTTTTTGTGTTATTTATTAGAAATCAACCATCTTTCATGAATTTCCATGCGGAAATAAAAAAAATAAAGATAATCAAAATTCAATATCGTACTTGCATTTTACGCGGGATACAATTTCAGTAATCACTATCCAAAAAATAGTGTTTTTTATGGAGAAACTTTTTAATACAACCTTAAAAAACTTAAAACCTAAATGGGAAAATATCCAAATTGTCCGTTCTAAAATAATGTATATTTTAATTCTAAATTTGCTTCTGTCAGAAGCAAAATTTACAGTTACGAATTTACAAAATTCGAAAAAGCTTATGTTACGATTGGAATGTCGAAAACCGCATTCCAATCGGTCCCACTGCTGTAAATTTTTAAACTATTGAATGTATGAAAATATTGCTGCTACCAGAGGAAGCAGCATTCAGCTCTGAATTTTCGAAGCTATAGCCCATGGCCTACTTAATACGCTATGAAAATCTCATATGACATAAAAGCGAAAACCGCATTGAGTACGGTCACTTTGCTGGAAATTTATGGTTTTCGCTTTTAATCGTAAGGTATATAGCGCTGTCTAGTGGCAGATAATTAATTGGTGTCTCTGGGAAATTTATTTAATTAAACGGTGGAAAACGCATCAAAATTTGTCGCTCCCTTGCTTAGATATCAGTAGTGCATATATGTAGGTGCGTTCTAATCCAATGGCTCCTCCTGTGTATTTCGGAGGAGCGCACCTCCAAAGGGGCCTTGTGTGTTTGTAAGAGGGAGACAGTGGGCGTGGCGTGTGTAAGAGTGAGGCAGAAGATGTGAGTGGCAAACATAGTTGCCAGATCGAAGGATCTTGTGGACGGAGTTGACAGATCGAGGGATTTTGTGGACGGAACTGCCAGATCGAGGATTTTTGTAGACAGAGTTGCAAATCGAGGATTTTTCTTTTTTTCTTAAATATTTTATTTTGCAATTTTTTAATTTATTTAATTTTTTATATTTTATTTCTCTTTTTTTATAATTTTTTTTAATTTCTTTTATTTTTTATTTTTTAAATTTTAATAATTTTTTTGGAAATTTGGATTTTTTGGAAATTTTTAATGGGAATTTTTTTGGGATTTTTTCGTGGAATTTTTTTCGAGGGATGACAACCCGGCTGCAGCCGGTGGATGGTGACCTTGGAACTTACAGCTGGCGGAGGTTAGAAGGAGCGGAAGGGATATTTGTAGCTCGAAGGGAGGAAGGACGGTCGGGTGGAGAAATGTTCTGATGAACAGCGATTGGCAAGGTTAGAGTGAAGCCTCGATGGTCGGGAGGACGGGCGTCTGGAGGAATGCTCTGGTGAAGAGCAAATAGCAAGGTTCGAGTTTTAGCACTGTATGCGGATCGTAGCAGCGAAAGAATTTATGCGTAGTAATATTAACTTTTTTAACTTACAGGGGGCATCATATGTTGCAAACGCTTAAGAATGTAGATTTATCCTGTTTTTTGTATATTTTTCGCACAATTTTTTTATTTTTTATTTTTTATTTTTTAACCGTAGACGCACGTTGGGGTCGTTTTCGACCAAAATTCGATTTGAAAATAGTATAACTAATAGATTAACGGGAATAAGCAACTGAGACCTTTTGACTTTTAATCTTTTTGTAGTTTAAGCATAAATTTAGTAGTTTTGCTTTTAAAGCTTTTTTAAAAAAAAAATAAATCTACAATTACAAATTAAGTATGCTAAGGGTCGTTTTCGACCCCAGTACAATAATGTTGATTTTATTTTATTAAAGGAACTTGTAAAATCTAGATGAGAACTGAAAGAAGAATTTAGGGATTTAAAGATAAGAAGAGCAGATTTAGAGAATCAATTAAATGAGACTTTTAAGCCGGCTAGAGTAGAGGAATTAGTGGAGATTTATAAAATTAACGATGCAACTAAAACAAATGTTAACATGGGTGACCCAAAATCTATGCATGATGAGATATCAAACAAACTTAAGTAAACGTGTTGGCTTCGGCCTGGCCGAAGTCTACACCCGAGTAACTAAAAAGATTATAATTTCGCAACTTAACAACTTTTGTGTAAGTAGCCGGACCACGACCATTTTTGGCAAATATTTTGCTAATGTCTCTATTTACTACATTATAGAATCACGTATTAATATATTGAAACGTTTTTGGGATATTGGCAACTTTTGTATAAGCAGGCGGATATCTTATACCGTTTACAAGATATTAGGAAAGTTTTTATGAGTGGGCGTGGCACACTCATTTTTTAAAAATTTTAGAAATGGCGCTATATGTTCCGGAATAAAATCATAGCTCAATAGCTCGCACGGTTTATGAGATATTCACATTATAACATATTTGAAACGAGGTGCCTTTACCTTCCGTATGTAAAGTAGGCCTGGTTGTTAACAGATCTCGACCATTTTCCCAAACTGCCCTACATAACAGAGAATATTTGTGCCAAATTTCATTGTGATATATCTTTTCGTTCTCCCGTAATCATAATTTCAACAGACAGACAGACAGACAAACAGATGGACAGACGGATTAATCGATTCAGGAGGTGACGCTGAGCAAGAATATATATACTTTTCTATATCTATCTCGTCTCCTTTTCTGCGTAAACGGAAGAACAAAGTGAATAACCCTTCGGGTGTAGGGTACAACCAGAACCCCAGTTAAAGAAAGAAAATAGAGATCGATTTTACAAACAGGACTCTTACCAAGAGTAATGATGATGATGATAATGCTGATGATAATGGTGATGATGATAATTATGATGATGATTATGGTGGTACCTTATTGTCGTCCACACCACACCAACATAAAAAAGGAACGGGTGTGGTGAGTTTACACGCGCAAACACCTAATTATATTTATCGCAATGATACTAAGGGCACGTATATTTTAAAAGCACTAACCAATGATAAAGAATCATCAACGACATACAAAGGAACTTGTTTAAAGCGAGTAAATACACAGTAACCCGAATTTATTTATTGGCATGATCCCAATAAGTTGGTATATGGATTACGTCTTTTGTTATTATCTGGTTCAGATGAAGATAGCTTCTATAGTATACCAACGAAATAATTCCCATTATTGAAGAATTACGAGAAGCCGACGTAATTGTGTAACTTTCACATACATATCGTATATAGCGTACTAAGAGAACATCTCATCAACAGATAATCATAAATAACCATATGGACCTTTAACAACATCACCTTTATGAACATTTAATCGAAAATAGCTTCATAATTATATAGTGATTTCTTGAAATATGTACTATTGGAGCTATTGTATTTGTATGAAAAATAAATGCATATATGTGAACATGAACAAACATAACCGTTGGAGTTGTTTTATTTTTTCAACAATAAAGTTAACTACAGCCTCTACAATGTAATGCGGTATAACTACAGCCTCTTTACCGTTATGTACGACTACAGCCTCTTTACCGTTATGTACGTTATGTTTTGTGGTTGTTTCCTGATATGATATAACTAATATGGCAGATCTAATCTGATTTGATAGCCGATAACCTGATCTGATCTAATTTGATCTGATAGCAGTTGCACGTAATCAGATCTGATAGCTGATATACCTGATCTGATAGCTAATATACTGATCCCCAGACGCACCGTATAAACAAGGAAATGCCGGGCAGTTATAAGATATTTACAAGGCGGTGGAATTATTGTAACTGCGCTGTTCTATTTGATTTTACAAATCGTAAGCATTCGAAAAGGTTGTCTGACTTCTTACTGTTTATTATTTTGTGCAGGAGCAGTACAGTTCGATATTTTAAAAGCCCGCCTAAAGAATCTGATCTAATCTGACAGCTGATATACATTATCTGATCTAAACTGATCTGATAAGAGCTATCAGTCTTATGATGGACCAGATAGCTGCCATGATGAACACGATAGCCGTTATGATAAATCAGAAAGCTGTTTGTCTTGTCTGATAGGTTCTATATTTGATGCGAAAGCTGATACGAAAACCTCGAACGAAACGATATCAGCGTTCTTACTTGTATTGAGTAATTATTTATAACTCAGAGTATTTATTTATTTTATTTGTTTGTTTATTAACTGCGCACTTAAGTTGAAAAACTTTTAAATTGTGCACAACATTAAAATAGTACATAATATACATTTTAATGATAATTGACTAACATTAAGTTTAATATTTAAGATTAACATTTAGTAGATTAACATTTAGTATTTAAGTTTAGCATTAATACTAACATTCAGATTAACATTTCAATGAAGGAAATAATACATTACGTTAATTAGGATTTGATTGGATTTACATTAAAAGTATTAAAGGAAAACAATATAGCAGGTAACATACGGACGTAAATGAATTAGAAATAGTGTACATTTGAATTAAGGCATAGTGTGAGAATAGAAATGAAGAAGGTAGTGATAAGAATCTCCCTCATAATGCCGAAAACATTGTCTCCTAAAGGTGGCCGCGCCTCCCCACCTGGCGTAGATAGGGAGCTCGTTCCACAGACGCACCGTATAAAAAAGGAAATGACGGGCAGTTATAAGACATTTACAACGCGGTGGAATTAACTGAGCTGTTCTATCAGATCTTACAAATCGTAAGCATTTGAAAAGGTAGTCTGGCTTCTTATTGTTTATTATTCTGCGCAGGAGCAGTACAGTTCGATATTTCAAAAGCCCGCCTAAAGAAATACCACATATTCTATGAGCGTATTGAGAGATCCACATACACCAAACTTTATTAAAGATAAATCGTGCACAACTATTGTAGGCTATCAATAAGCTTTGATATGTTGCTTGATCTAAATTTGAAACTAGTTCACAACTATACAAAATAATCGGAACAATGAAAGCTTTTACAAGTCGAAGCTTAACATCTATTGGCAAATACAATACCTTTTTGGTGGGTCGGACCACGTAACACTCCATATATTTTGAATACAACCCGATTAATATGCATAGTCCAATTAAAATTGTGATTTAGGTAAACTCCTAGGTTTTTAATGTCGGTAACATAGTCTATTTGTACTGAGTTAAGAAAGAGAGGTAAGGCAGGACTTTCTCCCCGGGATCTGCTAATTAACACGTCTTTAGTTTAGCTGGGTAAAGCCTTAACTCATTTTTCAAGGACCACTTAAATACACGATGTAAATATAAGTTTATCTCTTGTATTGCAGAGTCATGACGCGATTTAGGGAGCACTCTATAATATTGCAGGTCGTCTGCATAAATATGATGACTACATGTAGACATGCATTCAGAGATGTCGTTTATAAAACACGTAAAGAGCAGTCGCCTCAATACTGAACCTTGGGGGACTCTAGTCAGCAGTGACAAAAGAGAGGAGGATTTGTTATGACAACGTACGTATTAAAAACGTTCCCCAAGATAAGAGAACATTAGCCTGCATAGTGACTCATAACACAGACAATTGGACCTCAGTTTTCCAATAAGAATACTATGATTCATGGTGTCAAAGGCTTTTGAGAAGTCTAGAAAAACGACTAAACTGCTCTTCCCACTATCCATGCCTTCCCGAATATCATTACACACCTTTATTAGGGGAGTAGAGCAGCTGTAATTTGCTCGAAACCCTGATTGGTATTTCGTGAGAAGTTTATTGTCTTCGAAAATATGCTTCATCTGCTTGCTTGCGATCTTCTCAAAAACTTTACAAAGGAAAAGGAGTATCGCCATCGGTTGATACTCAACCTTCTTTTGTACAGACGATTTAGGAATTGGTATAACTTTGGAAACCTTCCAAGTAGATGGAAAAATAGACGTTGTAATACAGTGTTGAAAATGTGGGTGATATGTTGTAGTATCCCAGGAAGTATTTTAATGAAAACATTTTAATGAAAACAGAATGTATACCATCTGATCCCATCGCTTCGGATTTAATATTCAAAATGGCGATACCAACATCAGCCTGGTCAACGCCAGCTAGTGAAAATTCAATCCGTATCTGAGTGGATAGGGGAAGCTGTACGTCGAGATTAATGTCATCGGGCAGGGATGAAATATTTTTGCCTAAGCCAAGTTGGCGAATATTCTTCCAAAAAATTGTGCTCGAATTTAGTGAGCCGAATCTGGATTCATAAAGGGATTTATTATAGCGACGGACGAGGGATGTTACAGCATTTCGAGCACGTTGGAACTCATTATATAGAATGGGACAATTGTATCGTTTCCATCTAGATAATAATATTTCACGTTTTCCAATTAGGTGCTTAACCTCATGAGTGAGCCATAAAAAATGTCAAAATGTCTTCGACTAGTACGTTTTGACTTAACCGGAATACTCGTATAACGTTGATATACGTATTGGATCATATTGTTGAAATAACCCACCTGGGAGTAGATATCAGAAGTATTGTAGATAGGCGTCCAATCGAGTGCTCGATACTCAGTGAGTACGGATTTAATGTGAGCTTTTTCGAAAGCCGGCACTAAACAATAACTGGCTCCTGGCGAAATTGGGGGATACAGAACAAGGGAAAGACAAACAAGATCATGATGTGAGAAGGCGGATGCAGAAATATGATCATAGTGCAGGATTGTCTGGGGATCAGAGAAAAGAAATTATTGTCAACAAGAAGACGAAGCTCATCACTCTTATGTATTCGACTTTGTGCATTTAAGTGACAAAGTGTCATTTATTACTTCTGCACACAATATTGAGTAGAGTATTTGCAGTGCCCGCTCCCTGTCCACGCATTCGTATTCAAGCAGTGTGTTTTCCAATTACTAGAAAAATTAAAACAAGCGCGCACACCAACAAGAGAAACCATATAAGATAGAAGCAACACAATAAAATTCTTCTCCGAGAGTACAAGGGGAGTAAGAAGAGAACAGAAGTGTGTATCGAAACAAGTAAAAGTGTTGTCTTCGGCCTGGTCGAAATCTAAGAACCCTACACCCAAGTAGCTGAAAAAATTATAATATCTCTAATTCACAATTTTTGTATAAGTAGGCGGACCATGCGCATTTTGGGCAAATATTCTTGTAATGTCTCTAGATACTGCTCGATAGAAACAAGCATTAATATTTTGAACCGTTTATGGGATATTCACAACTTTTGTATAAGTGAACGGATTGTATATCTGAGGATACCTCGTGATAAAATTACGTGTTAGTATCTTATACCGTTTACGAGATATTGACAACTTTTGTATGAGTGGGCGTGGTATGCACATTTCTGACAAGCTTATTGGTAATGGTAAAATTGGTAAAATTACATCTCAATATTTTATACCGTTCATAAGATATTGCCAACTTTGTCATGAGTGGGCAAAAATTTTATTAAATTAAATTAATTTTATTTAATTAAATTAACGCTATACGTTCCGGAATAAACTTCTATTCTATATAATAAAGTTGAATTTATGAAGGCGCGTAAAATATATTGAAAGAACTGAGCAAAATTAAAGCCGACAACTTTAAAGAAATTGTTTTCATGGAAAAGAATCTTATCTCGAAGCCATTTGACACTTTATACGATTTCTTTTTTTTCAAAACTTTTGTAATACTATATAGTTTATGTTTTTTATCTTATGAATTTTTGAAGCGAAAATAAAAAATAGAGTACCGGTATTTTACGATTGGAATTCAACTTCTCTAATTGCAAACCAAAATATTTCAGATTTGTGTTCGCTTCTGGCAGAGATTTACTCTCATCTGGTTTCTGAGTTATAGGACTTGGACCAAAGGTTCCAAAAGATCCAAAAGGATCTTCTAAAGTTTATAAGATATCTGCCAATTGTGGGCACCGTTGTATAGCTATCTAAAATATCTTTAACTTAACAACATTTTGTCGAAAAAATCGCATTTGGAGAAAACTAAACTCTTAGACTTTGAATAGGTTTTTACCTTTTTAAAACTTTTCCATTTTAAAATCGTGCGATTTTTCATAAAAATTTTCGCCTGCGGTGCATTTTTTTCTTTTAATATTAAAATTCAGTAGCTCCTCAAAAGATAGCTTTCCTCTTTGCAAACACTGCCTGTGAACACAGCGTTTACAGCGTCACCGTGTTCTTAATATACAAACCTAATTAAATACGGATAAGTAAAACAACTAGAATAGACAACATTCATTAGCTTATTAATCCTATACTTTTTCACAAAATAGTTTAGCGAATTCCCCGAAAATCATTTCCGAGGGATTCCCCAAAATTTTAAATTACTTTTAACGACTAGCATGTTGTGTAGTTACGTACACATTGCGAAGATAATGTAAGAAGATTTAGAGGAAAAATTTATTTTTTCTTTAATTCTGCACCTCTTAAGACGATAGGTATATTAATAAAGAGCTGAGAGGTCCCTTTTATACCTATATATATAGTAGGGTATATTCACTTTGTTCTTCCATTTGTAACGCAGAGAAGGAGACGAGATAGATATAGAAAAGTATATATATTCTTACTCAGCGTCATCGATTTAGCCCTGTCCGGCCGTCTGTCTGTCTGTCTGTCTGTTGAAATCACGATTACGGGAGAAAGAAAAGAGATATCGCGATGAAATTTGGCACAAATATTCTTTGTTATGTAGGGCAGTTTGGGATTGAAAATGGGCGAGATCGGTAAACAGCCACGCCTACTTTAGATACGGAATATAAAGGCACCTCGTTTCAAAAAATGTTATAATCTGACTATTTCATAAACCGTGTGATATCTCACACGGTATAAGGTATAATTTTATTCCGGAACATACAGCGCCATTACTAAAGCGTTTGAAAAAAATGGGTGTGCCGCGCACACTGATAACAAAGGTGGAAATATCTCATGAACTTATTAATCCTGGGCCATTTTTATTAAAATGGGCGTACCACGCCCATTCATACAGAAGTTGTCAACATCTTGTAAACGGTATAAGATATTAAAACGAAATTTTATCACGAGGTGTCTACAGGTATTACCAATTTGTATACAAAAAATTGGCATATATGTTTCAAAATATTTATACGTACTAATTCTATCTAGCAGCATCTAGAGAAATTACAAAAAAATTTACCCAAAATAGGCGTGGTCCGCCTGCTTATACAAAAGTTGTTATGTAGCGAAAATATAATTTTTTTTTCAGTTACTCGTGTGTAGGGTATTTAGATTTCGGAAAAGACAACACTTTTACTTGTTTTCAAGTGGACTTAAACCACTATCAAAAAAATTTTTTGAACATTTCGTGGACTAGCTAATTTTAGATAATTTTAGGATACGATATAGATATAGAAAAGTTTATATATTCCTGCTCAGCGTCACCTCCTGAATCTATTTAGCCCTGTGCGTCCGTCTGCTTGTCTATCTTTTAAAATCACGGTTACCGTAGAAGGTAAAGGTATATAGCAATAAAATTTGGCATAAATATTCTTCGTTATGTAGGGCAGTTTGGGATTGTGATCGGTTAACAACCACGCCCACTTTACATACGGAATATAAAGGCACCTCGTTTTAAAAAATGTTATAAGGTGAAACTCATATCTTATAAGCCGTGCGAAATATTGAGGTATAATTCTACATATACCGGAACACATGGCGCCATTATAAAAATTTTTGCAAAAATGGGCGTGGTCCAACCACTCATACTAAAGTTGGCAATAGTCCTTATGAGATGAAAATTTCACCTTATAACATTTTTAAATCGAAGTGCCTTGTTATACGATATGAAAACGTAATTTTATCGCGAGGTATCTGGAGGCATTACCTATCTGCTTGCCAAAAGTGGGCCTGGCACCCCACTCATGCAAAAGTTGTTAATATCTCATAAACGGTGCAAAGTATTAATACGTGGTTTTATCTCGGGGTACCAAGAGATATTATATATGCAAAATGTTTCAAAAAAATGGACGTGGTTCGCCTACTTATACTAAAGTTGCTAACTGGCGAAATTATTATTACTTTTAGCTATTCGGGTGTAGGGTACTTAGACTTGGGCCTGGCCGAAGACAACACTTTTACTTGTCTCTAAATGGATGATCATACATTTAGGATGATCATGCATTTATTTAAAAAAAAAAATAAAAAAAAAATATAATTTTATTTGGTATGAGGTCTTTCATACCCAATAAAAAAGTTTCCAAAGACCACTCCTGGTTTAATGCAACTTGCAGACAGGCAGTCAGGTCTAAAGAGGAAGCATTTAGGAATTGGCGTTTAAACAAAACTACTAATACTAAACTGCTGCGCAATCAGGCCAGAAATAGGTGCAATGCCACTCTAAAGCGCGAAAAAGTTCTTTACGAACAGCGCCTTAGACGCAGAGTTGTTCAATACCATAAGGGTAGCAAGAACTTTTGGCCGTTCGTGGAGAGAGTGAAGAAAAAAAACCTCGCCCGAGCCAAGAATTTAGTTTTCTCAAAGAATAAAAATTTTTCTATAAAATGTCGAAGAAGAAATGTCTTATAACGTGTATGTTATAATCTTTAGAAGATACAGGCCTGAAATTTTCACACTTTGGAGGCTTCTAACTCAGAAACCAGAACAGAGCACACACTGTTTTTCACTGATCGACTTCGAATCGAAAAATATTTTTTTTTCCGTTTCTCGAATAGTCACTCTCCTTGAGTTGTCCCTTTTCATTGTTATTCTTGCATGAAAATTAATAAAAGAGGATTGGTTCCTAATAAATAATACAAGAAATATACATATATAACTGGAGGGTAGGATAGGGAAGCGTCACAGATAGCCTCTCCCTTTCAATAGTCATGTTACTTTCACGCGATCCTCCCTGTTTCCACAAACGACGCTCTGGTGACCGACAGTGGGGAGGGTATACACCCTCCACCTTTAGCCTTGTTTCTATAAATTTCTATTTCTTTCCTTACTTCTACATTCTTCTCCTGTCCTCTTCCATAGGTATAAGACATTGATATGTAATTTTATCAGGATATAGGGAAGCATTACCAATAAGCTTGCGAAAAATGGGCGTGCCACGCCCACTCATACAAATGATGTCAATATCTTGTAAGCGGTATAAGATATTAATACGAAATTATCACGAGGTATCTACACGTATCACCAATTTGTATAAAAAAATGGCCGTGGTCCGCCCACTTATACAAAAGTTATCAATATCCCATAAACGATTCACAATATTAATACCTTCGTAATTCTATCTAGCAGTACCTAGAGACATCTCAACAACATTTGCCCGAAATAGGCGTGGTCCGCCTACTTATACAAAAGTTGTTAAGTGGCGAAATTATAATTTTTTCAGTTACTCGGGTGTAGGGTATTTAAATTTCGGCCAGGCCGAAGACAACACTCTTACTTGTTAGAATTGCCGCTGCTCTACTTGTGCGTATGTCTTATTCTCTAAGCGTATGTATAGTATATACTATCGTGTGTTTTCGGGGGCTTACTTTGTTTTTTATAATTTATAATTTTCTGGTTCAATTCTTGTTTGTTGTTGTTTTAAGTTTCTTTTTTCTTGGGTATTCTGAACTCATGATTATTTGAATGTTATTAATTCGAATATTTATTGTTATTATTATTATTTTCGATATTAAATTATTTTTAATTTAAATGCTAATAATTATTCTTAATCCAAGGACTTTCTGCTATATTTTAGTTTAAACAAAATAAAATATATATAAAATTTGTAGCAACCCGTTGGTTTGCTATATTCTACCCTAACAACGGGAATTAAACAAAAAATTAAGTGTATAGGCACCTATTCGGTTATATAGCAATCGTTAAAATCATTGCGCGGTTATAATTTAAATGTTTCGTGACATTTTCAAGAAAATCAATAATCCAATTCATTCAAAATATTTTAACATTACTCTGGACCCAATAAAATCGGCAGGCGGAGCTGGCATATGGTTGTAGCTGAGGTCGTGAGTTCTGACTCGAAGTTTGGCTCAGCCTTGGTATCTTTTTGGGGTCTCTTCCCCTTTGGGCTTGTTGCTACGATGGTTGGCTTGGTGTGGCTCTGGCCACGATGTGTGTCGGGAGTGGAACTGCCCGCCGGACCGTTGAGGATGTCTTTTTCCGTGTTTGACGTCTCCTTAGAGTTACTTTAGACGGTGATCGATCTGGCGGCGGTTGGGTGGCTGGTTCTGGTGGCCTTCCCTCTCGGCTCGGTCGGATCTGTCATCTGTTGGCGCGACGGCTCATATTGCAGTGCCTCGTAATCGCCTTTCTCGCATTTTTTTTGTATGCGAATTCTTCAATTATGCTGTTTCGCTTGGGGATACGGCTGGTTACTGTATGTGCATTTGGAGTGCCCAGAAATCCCACGGTGGCTAGCTCCTCTTCATCAATAATCAGTTTACAACTGAGATTGCGTAGCAAATCCATACCTACAATGAATTCCACTTTTAGTCCTGGTAGGTAATATACACGGTGAGTGAATTGCTGTTGGTTTTTCTGGATCGTGACATGGTAACTCTGGTGAAGACAGATTCTCTTGCCGTTGGCGAGAGTTAAGAATTTATTTTCCTTTTTGACGTGGGCGTGGCTACACAAATAGTCGTTTAGGGTAGCTCCCAGAAAGGAGAGTGTAGCCAGCTCCGAAGCGGAAAGTGTGACTTTATGAGAAGCCTAACTGGGATGCGCTGAATTGATTTTTTAGCCGTTTCAAATGGCAACTGTGTTTCAGAGATAGAAACATAAATGCTGCAGCAAAATTGGTAGAAAATATAATTTTATTTGGTATGAGGTCTTTCATACCCAATAAAAAAGTTTCCAAAGACCACTCCTGGTTTAATGCAACTTGCAGACAGGCAGTTAGGTCTAAAGAGGAAGCATTTAGGAATTGACGTTTAAACAAAACTACTAATACTAAACTGCTGCGCAATCAGGCCAGAAATAGGTGCAATGCCACTCTAAAGCGCGAAAAAGTTCTATACGAACAGCGCCTTGTTGAACAACGCAGAGTTGTTCAATACCATAAGGGTAGCAAGAACTTTTGGCCGTTCGTGGGGAGAGTGAAGAATCAGACGCGATCGTCTATTCCAACTCTCCTCAACGATGATCAGATCTTCACTCGCTCGGTTGATAAGGCAAACTTATTATCCAAAATGTTTGCTGAAACTGCTCTCTTCCTGAGAGTAGCCAACCACTGCCCGCGGTCGATGATGTATCTCATGCTATGCCTCAGATGCATTTTCGAAAGCGAGCTTTTAAAAGAGTGCTTGCAGACCTCAATGTTAATAAGAGAAAGTGCGCCTCAACACTGGCTCGCCCATTGCGCAACCTCTTTAATTTATCATTTACTTCAGGAGTTTTTCCCACTTCCTGGAAAATTGCCAATGTGCAGCCAGTTCTCAAAAAAAGTGAGGCTACGAATCCTGCAAATTACCGACCCATAGCAATCTGCTCATTGCTCTCCAAAGTCATGGAGAGCATTGTAAATTTTAACTTGATGAGGTATCTAGAGAGCAACAAGTTGATCAGCGATTGTCAGTACGGCTTCATCAGTACGGCACCGGTGATCTGATGGCGTTTCTCGCTGAGCGGTGGAGCAGTTGTATTCACCAGTTCGGTGAGAGCAAGGTTGTGCTAAACTCACTGCTTATGGTCGGTAATACTTTCACTCGATGGATATCGAGTTTCCTCAGCGGCCGTTCTATTCGGGTTGTGATAGACGGCTTTGCTTCCGAAGAGCACTCCATTAATGCTGGAGTTCCGCAGGGTTCGGTCCTGTCTCCTACTCTTTTTCTCATTTTTATCAATGACCTTCTGGCATTGACATCAAACCCCGTCTACTCGTTTGCTGATGACAGCAGCATTTGTCATTCATATTCATTCTCAAGGCGTCCTTCCATGATATTGATGATATTAATGGGTCAGAGGCTCTTGATGTTCTGGGCATGTCAATCCAATGCGATCTTCGCTGGAACGATCACATCTTTGACGTGTCGAAAGAAGCAGCCAAGTGCTTGGGCTTTCTTAAGCGGTGTAAGAAATACCTCACTCCAACCGTTCTTCGTTGCATCTACACCACCTATATCCGTCCGAAAATGGAGTACAATTCCATTACCGTGAGAGTTCGTTTTTCGGTCGCCTCGTTAGATTGTGCAATAATCTCCCTGCGAATGTCTTCCCGCCCACTTACAGTGTCGAAACCTCTAAGCGAAGTATAAACCGTCACTACTCCCTCTGTCCCCTTCCCACTAACCTGTCATCCCTTCGGAACCAACAAATGCTGTGCATGGATAGGGGGCATCCCCTCAGCTTGGTTTCATCTGTCATAAAAAAAAAGAGTGTAGTCCCGGTGTCCACGAATGCCATTGTCTGGCGACCATTACACGTGATGTTCATCTGGTAGCGGTGTGATGGTCTCGGATTTCGGAGTATTTTCGCTGACTGTTATTGTCTTCGGGCAGGAACTATCCTGTGTGAGGGTGTTGGGCTTGCCGCAATAAAAACAAAAGAGTAGTCTCTTTCCGCGGTAGTTTCTGCGTGTGTGGCCCTCCTCTTTGCATGTCCAACAGTGGGTGGAGCGTGAATATGGTTGGCCAGAAACCCAATTGGTTGTGTGTGTCCGCTGTAATCGGGTTTCTTCTCGCCGTATATGCTCATATACGACACCCCGACTCATTAGTGAGTCCAGATCTTGAAAATCACTGCGCCGAATGTATAGGCGATAATCTGGTCGCAGGCCCTCGTAGATTCGGTCGATGTGATCTTCCGGGTGTAGTCTGGTGTGTTGCCGAATCATGGTTATGACATATTCTATCGCTTTTTCTCGTGGTCCTTGTCGCCGCCGGATAATATCCTCCTCCTGGCGTTGAAGATGTTGCGGCGGTAAGAAGAATCAGACGCGATCGTCTATTCCAACTCTCCTCAAGGATGATCAGATCTTCACTCGCTCGGTTGATAAGGCAAACTTATTAGCCAAAATGTTTGCTGAAACTGCTCTCTTCCTGAGAGTAGCCAACCACTGCCCGCGCTCGATGGTGTATCTCATGCTATGCCTCAGATGCATTTTCGAAAGCGAGCTTTTAAAAGAGTGCTTGCAGACCTCAATGTTAATAAGTCCTCGGGACCGGATGGCATTTCAGCCCATGTGTTGAGAAAGTGCGCCTCAACACTGGCTCGCCCATTGCGCAACCTCTTTAATTTATCATTTACTTCAGGAGTTTTTCCCACTTCCTGGAAAATTGCCAATGTGCAGCCAGTTCCCAAAAAAAGTGAGGCTACGAATCCTGCAAATTACCGACCCATAGCAATCTGCTCATTGCTCTCCAAAGTCATGGAGAGCATTGTAAATTTTAACTTGATGAGGTATCTAGAGAGCAACGAGTTGATCAGCGATTGTCAGTACGGCTTCATCAGTACGGCACCGGTGATCTGATGGCGTTTCTCGCTGAGCGGTGGAGCAGTTGTACTCACCAGTTCGGTGAGAGCAAGGTTGTTGCTCTGGATATCCCCAAGGCATTTGACCGGGTGTGGCATAAAGCACTCGTGCTAAACTCACTGCTTATGGTCGGTAATACTTTCACTCGATGGATATCGAGTTTCCTCAGCGGCCGTTCTATTCGGGTTGTGATAGACGGCTTTGCTTCCGAAGAGCACTCCATTAATGCTGGAGTTCCGCAGGGTTCGGTCCTGTCTCCTACTCTTTTTCTCATTTTTATCAATGACCTTCTGTCATTGACATCAAACCCCACCTACTCGTTTGCTGATGACAGCAGCATTTGTCATTCATATTCATTCTCAAGGCGTCCTTCCATAATATTAATGATATTAATGGGTCGGAGGCTCTTGATGTTCTGGGAATGTCAATCCAATGCGATCTTCGCTGGAACGATCACATCTTTGACGTGTCGAAAGAAGCAGCCAAGTGCTTGGGCTTTCTTAAGCGGTGTAAGAAATACTTCACTCCAACCGTTCTTCGTTGCATCTACACCACCTATATCCGTCCGAAAATGGAGTACAATTCCATTACCGTGAGAGTTCGTTTTTCGGTCGCCTCGTTAGATTGTGCAATAATCTCCCTGCGAATGTCTTCCCGCCCACTTACAGTGTCGAAACCTCTAAGCGAAGTGTAAACCGTCACTACTCCCTCTTTACCCCTCCCACTAACCTGTCATCCCTTCGGAACCAACAAATGCTGTGCATGGATAGGGGGCATCCCCTCAGCTTGGTTTCATCTGTCATAAAAAAAAAGAGTGTAGTCCCGGTGTCCACGAATGCCATTGTCTGGCGACCATTACACGTGATGTTCATCTGGTAGCGGTGTGATGGTCTCGGATTTCGGAGTATTTTCGCTGACTGTTATTGTCTTCGGGCAGGAACTATCCTGTGTGAGGGTGTTGGGCTTGCCGCAATAAAAACAAAAGAGTAGTCTCTTTCCGCGGTAGTTTCTGCGTGTGTTGCCCTCCTCTTTGCATGTCCAACAGTGGGTGGAGCGTGAATATGGTTGGCCGGAAACCCAATTGGTTGTGTGTGTCCGCTGTAATCGGGTTTCTTCTCGCCGTATATGCTCATATACGTCACCCCGACTCATTAGTGAGTCCAGATCTTGAAAATCACTGCGCCGAATGTATAGGCGATAATCTGGTCGCAGGCCCTCGTAGATTCGGTCGATGTGATCTTCCGGGTGTAGTCTGGTGTGTTGCCGAATCATGGTTATCACACTCATGACATATTCTTCCGCTTTTTCTCGTGGTCCTTGTCGCCGCCGGATAATATCCTCCTCCTGGCGTTGAAGATGTTTCGGCGGTAAGAAGAAGTTCATTGCTGCTTCTTTCAATTGCGTCCACATTTTGATTTCGCTCCTTTTATACCGCCACCAATCTTTGGCGCGATCGCGTAACAATTCATTTAGCGGCAACAGCAGCTGGTCGTGCTGGATGCGGTAGCCATTGGCTGACTCTTCGATACTTTCAATGAAGTCCAAGATAAAGCGAGTGCCGTTGAAGTGTAGACCCCATTTTCTGACATTGTTCATGATCTCGCATTCAGCTGGCGGGTAGCTGGTTGTTGTTGAATGCTTTGTGTTCATGTCGGGTACAGGTATACTGGTGGTGGCCTTCTACGTTGGAGACTCCTCCTTTGTCAGGTTCTCGGCGGACTTCCTGATTCGCTGCTCTCTAATAAAGCTGTTGAGTCGTGACCGCATCTCTTTCACAGTGCCTTCTGTTGAGAATCCAATCAGCTGCATTTGTCCATCCAATTCTTCTTTTCTCAGCTTGTAAATAAAACTCAGATTGTCTGGGAGAAGTTTTTTCCTTCTCGCTGTCTCTAGTTTGTGAACTGCTTCTCGATGAAGACAGTCCCTGCTCGGGCTCCATTTGTAACGAGTTTTTGTTTCCAGCTGGGGTAGCGTCAGTCGCCCCAGTGTCCACTTTGAGGGTTACGAGATCCCCCTAAATGGACCCTGGGGCGACTAACGCTACCCCAGCTGGAAACAAAAACTCGTTACAAAATACACAAAAATAATAGCACCAAATAATAAAACCAAATAATACAAATAGACTACCAAACGGAATGCAGAGAACCAAGCGAAGGGCTTATTTATGCTCTCCGTAGTAAAGCTCGGCATTTCGTTTTTTTCCTCTCTTACTCTTTCATCCTGGTCCCGTTAGGTGTGCAGGCGGCGTTGTGTGCACCGTGGGCTGAAACGCGGCAAGATAAATAACACTTATCTTGTCGCGTTTTGCATTGCTTGCGGTGTAGGCTTGGCTGCTTGTACCTCTTTACAGTAGGTGGCGATGACAAAATTCCGCATAGATTCCACTAATGTAAGTGGCTTGAGGGCGAATTTCTTCGCGGTCTATGCGCATATTTGTACCCACCAACCGCATTTATTGGCATTGGGTGACACCCTGGTATCTGAGGGTGCAGAATCACTGGATTTTCACATGCCTGGATACCATTTACTGCTATTGTTTTCATCACAAAGAGGCCTTGCTTTATATTTTCGCAGTGATGTTGTGTGCCAGTGTCAGCAACACCTTTGCACGACGGATGCCCAATATAGCTCCATATAGGTTAAGTTCAAAATCCAGTCGCAGATCCTGCATTTCCGCTTCATTTATATAACACCGGGTCTGGAGAGGCTGCCAACTTTTTATAAACTGGACAGTCTCTCTGATTCGATTTCTAAAATTCTGGAATCGTATCCCAACAGTGAAATTGTGTTGCTGGCGATTTCAATGTTCGTAATTCCAATTGGCTACGTCATTCGAGTAACACAACACCTGAGGGTTTGTATGTAGGGTTATTTCCTGAGTCTAATAATTTGACTCAATTAGTGAAGGAACCAACGCACTTTCCCTGCGTTGATGGGCAAAACCAAAATATTTTGGACCTTTTTCTGATTTCACATCACAGCAAGTATGAAGTCAACGTTCTTGCACCTCTTGGTAATTCTGACCACGCTACAATTTCTGCTACCTTCTCATATTCTAGTTTTCAATCCGCTCAACAGCCAGCTCCGAAGCGAACAGTTTGTTTTTATGAGAAGGCTGATTGGGATACACTGAACTCATTCTTCAGCCATTTCAATTAACAATTGTGTTTCAGAGACAGAAACATGAATGCCGCGGCAAAATTAGTAGAAAATATATTTTTATTTGGTATGAGGTCTTTTATACACAATAAAAAGTGTAGTCAAATAAAAGTGTACTCAGTGAGAAACGCCGGCGATCTGATGGCGTTTCTCACTGAGCGGTGGAACAGTTGTATTCACCAGTTCGGTGAGAGCAAGGTTGTTGATATCTCAAAGGCATTTGACCGGGTGTGGCATAAAGCACAGTGTCTAAATTGACTGCTTATGTTGTCGGTAATACTTTCACTCGATGGGTATCGAGTTTCCTCAGCGGCCGTTCTATTCGGGTTGTGATAGACCGCTTTGCTTCCGAAGAGCACTCCATTAATGCTGGAGTTCCGCAGCGTTCGGTCCTTACTCCAACTCTTTTTCTCATTTTTATCAATGACCTTCTGTCATTCACATCAAACCCCGTCTACTCGTTTGCTGATGGCAGCAGCATTTGTCATTCATATTTATTCTCCAGGCGTCCCTCTATTCTGTAGATCACTAGAAAACGCAGAATTATGAATGACACACTCCAATCCGACCTTAACAAAATCCACGTGTGGGGTCGAGCGAATCGGATCGATTTTAATGCGCGGAAGACCCAATGCTGTTTGTTGACCCACAAGCATCTGGCGGGTGATAACTTCCCACCTCTAAATATGGGTGGAGTAGATATTAATGAGTCGGGGGCTCTTGATGTTCTGGGTATGTCAATCCAATGTGATCTCCGTTGAAACGACCACAATTCAGACGTGTCGAAAGAAGCAGCCAAGTGCTTAGGCTTTCCTAAGCGGTGTAAGAAATACTTCACTCCAACCAATCTTCGTTGTATCCTCAACACCTATATCCGCCCGATGGAGTACAATTCGCAATTATGGTCGTACAATTCGCATATATGGAGTTTCGCGAACATATCTTCAGCTTCTGGACCGTGTCCAAGGTCGTGCAAAAAAATTATAGGGGACAGTAAGTTATCTAGCTCTATTGAAACCTTTGGGTGTCATCGGAATATGGGGTGTGTATCCTTATTTTACCGATACTTTAATGGTAAGTGTTCCTCAGAAGTAGCCAGCCTGATTCCTTTGGTTCAGGTATTCAACAGATTTACTTGGCTTTTCAGAGTGGTTCACCCCTTTCACATCTCGATCCCATTCCAACGCACTACCCATTACCGCGAGAATTCGTTTGTCGTGTTAAATTGTGAAATAATGTCCCTGAGCATATTTCCCCACTTATAAGGTCGAAGCTTTTAAAAAGAGGTGTAAATCGACACTGCTCCCACTTTTACCCTTCCCACTAACTTTTTCCCTTCTAAACCAACGAATGCTTTGCATGGATAGGGGCATCCACTGAGCTTGGTTCTATCTGCCATAAAGAAAAAAATAAAAAAAGGACGCTCCTTAAAGGCACACAGATGGGGGATAGTCTCATCCACGATGCCAAAAAGTGGCGTGGACAGTGACTACAGGTTCGTTGCGAGCCCACATTCCCTGAAGGCTCTAAGGAAAGTGAAGGAAATAATCCGTTTTGGACTGGGGTCCGCAAAGATACCATTTCCGGTGGATGTAGGGGACGAAAGGGTTGGTGTAGATGTGCAGCATGCAGGGATGCAAAATTAATTTTCATCACTGCAAAACAGATTCTGATGACGTGCTGCTCGTCATGGCCAGAGACGGTGTGGATGTGGCTCTAGTCCAAGAGCCTTGGCTATTGGGCCGTAAGGTTGCTGGATTGGAGTCGCGTGTGATTCGTCTCTTGGCACCCGAGACCACTGGAAAGGTAAGAAAGTGTATATTTGTAAGAAACAACAGTAATGCTTTTTTTTCCTTCCGTACAGTGCAACGGACCAAACGGCAGTTTGTGATGCGAGACACAGCAGGATGGCTTAATCTGCTCACGTCTACGTTCCTTCCGTACGAGGAAAGTGAACCCCCATATCAGCTGCTACGATCACTAACAATCTTTGCTAGCAACAACAAATTGAGATCGGTGATTGTATGCGACGCAAATATACACCATACCCAGTGGGAAAGTAGTGATATCAATGCAGGAGGTGAGTCTATTTTAAACTTCATTCTTATGTACGATCTGGAAATTTTCAACAAACAATCCCTTTTTGTAATAGAGCCAAGTCAAAAGTTATAGACTTAACCCTTGCGAATTTTTCTCATATGAATATATGAAATTGGGGGGTATCAACCGAATGTTCATTTTCAGATCAATTTAGGATATTCTTCTCTATCAGATTTGGAAAACCCAAAATTTAACCGTTTAGGAACCCAAGAAAGGCTAACTGGGATCGCTTCTCGAATCTGGTTGCCTTCAAGGTATGGCGGTTTAACACGAGAGTAAGTACTCGTCCTCGCAGGAAAGCAAATACTGGTTGTTGGACCCCCGAGTTAACGGCATTGAGGAAAAGTACAAGGATGGGGTCATACCGGCAATGTTGCGGCGATCGCTTGTCACAATAAACCCGTTATTAGTAAAACTATTCAAAATGTGTTTGAGGGAACGCTATATCCCGATTGATTGGAGAAACGTAACGGTGGTAATCGTAACGGTGGTATTCATACTGAAAGGCTGGTGGGCCGACTCATTTCTCCCCCAAAGATTTTAGACCGATCACCTTATTGTCATCTCTACTAAAGACACTAGATAGGCTGGTTGATCTTTACATTAGAAGCAAGATTACACGAACCTTTACCATTCTCAGCACGCTTATCTTAAAGGCAAATCTGCAGAAAGCGCACTGCACTGTGTGGTCGGGACAAGTGAAAAAACGATTGAAAAGGGAGAATATACGTTGGGGGCCTTCCTCGATATAGAGGGCGCCTTTAATAACGTAAACGTGGAAGCAATCATCGAATCTGTCCTGTATTTTAAAGTGCTAACTTTATCACTGACTGGATTAGTATAATGCTTCACAGCAGAATCATTAATTCCAGCATAGGGATCAGCACTATACTCCACAAGGAGGAGCTTTATCTCCTCCACTGTGGCTACTTGTGGTGAACAGCATCCTAAGGGAATTTGAAAATACGGGGATAAGAGCTTTAGATGGCATATTTTACCCACTCTAAGTAAGATAATGACAACCACCTTAGGGAAGGTTTCTAGATGGGCGTATCGACTCGAACTCAGTATCAATGCCCCTAAGACCCGCGTTGTATACGGCGGTAATTAGACCGATTCTTACCTACGGCTATTTTGTCTGGTGGAAAGCCATAGAAAGAAGCGCAATCTCAAATTCCTATATAAGGATCAAAAATGTTCTGCCATAGGGATTACAGAAGCCGTAAAAAGCATAGCGCAATCAGAACTGGATATGTTGTTTCATATACTACCCCTGGATCTGTTCATCATGGGCTTAGTGGGTAAAAGTTTCCTAAGGATTAGTGAGCTGAAACTCTGCAAGGAAGCTCTTTTTGGACACGCAAATGTGTTTAATGCATGGCAATCGTTCAGATTGCCGGACAGTCAGCTTGCAATAATGTCGCTAAGCTTGGAGTTGGTAAAGTTAAGGATTGTGCTGAAGTGTAGAAATACGCTGAGGGATCTGCGAAGGGATCAGTCTGCTATATGATCAGGGTTCCTGGCCATGCAAATATTGCGGACAACGAACAAGCGGACAAAATGGCGCGTATGGGCTCATGTTTGGATGTTGATGAAGCGGTCTCTTTGGTATTTCCAGCGATTGCCAATATCATTAAATTAATAAATGACACAGTCAAAGGGAGAGCGAATCATCTCTGGAAGAATAGAAATGATTGTAACATCTCTCGTACTCTGTGGCGAGAATTAAATTTGAGCAATTCGAAGCTAAGAATAGCTGTGCGTGTAATCACAGGGCACTGTCCAACTGGTCACATTGTGGCAAAGTGGAAAGCGAGTACCAAGGTGGATTGTTGTAGATGTTACAACGACGTCGATGAAGAGGAGACTATTCATCATATACTCTCGATGTTCGGCTCTCGCAAACCGCCGTTTCCAAGCTTTAGGATCTTGGTTTTGCTTCGAGCTGGCCGACGTGGCGGAGTTTCCGTTGTCTAGTCTTCTAAAATTGATAATGAGCACCAGATCCCTAAACTTGTCTGCGACTATTGATCTAGGATGCAGAGTGAGTGACAGATCAGGAGAATGCGTGGTCCCAGTATACGCCAAGATAAAGGCAATCGCAATGGTTCTTATTGGCCTAAGTGGACGGGAGCTTTAGCCTCCAACATCTTTCGCACCTACCTACCTACCTACATATATAACTAGAGTATTGAAAATAAAAAGGAAAGCATATTAAAAGCGATTCGAGATCGAGATGCGTTTCTTTTCCATTAAATTAAATTCTTTGAGGGTTTCGGCTCTTAATTTTGCCCAGGTTTCTAAAGATATGTCACGTGATTTCAGGAATTGGGCTTTATTATAGAGATATTTAATTGCAAATACTTTTTGCACCTATTTAAAAAATTTATAAGAAAATAATTTTAAAAAAAATAATAACAAGGCAACAAATTGTACTAGTATTCTATAATTTTAATATTAAAAGTTTGTCTTTAACAGTTAGTATATTAAAATGTAATCTGCGTTTGTAAATTTAAAACGTAAAAGCCAAAAATGACACAGCTAATAAAAATTTGTGAGGTTTTTTGGTATAAACAAAAACTTTAAATACTATTCGCATTTAGTCCTTCAAAATTTCAGTTTAGTCCTTAAAAGAGAATGAAATTAATATTGTATTTTTGGTATTGTCAACCAAAAGCGATTTGGCTTTTGTCAACATAGGTGATTAATTACATAAGTAATTTCGCATAACCAATTTCGATAGCTATTATTGGTGAAATTAATATTAAGATGATGAATACCCGGATAACATACTGCAATGTATTAGCATTTGGTTTAAATAATTTATATTGGCAACGTATAACCCTTTATGGTAAAAAAGTCTTTGCGAGGTTCAATTTGCGTGTAATGAAATAATTTTCACATAACAATGCATGTAGATCTGACGTGTTTTATTTGTATATATTTTTTGCTTTCAGACACAAGTGATGGAAGCCTAAGGAGAAGAATAATTGGTAAAAAAATTCAAATAATTAGCAAAAGATGATTAGTATTAAGGCACTATGTTTGATATTCAGAATCTTAATAAGCCATCACAAAAGCCAGTGAGTTGCTAAGAGTACACAATGGCACTCAAACGAAGACTGAAATTAATTTCCACCGTAAAAGTTAACATGCTTCCCTTGCATTTATATGCATTTATACGACGTACCTGTAATAATCGTTTTTGCAATATATGTTTCCGTCTCGTGAATAGCATGAAGATTCGCGGTCCAATGGCTGCCTGCAAGCATTGCACTGAAGGCAGCCGACATGCCATCGCTTTTCAACCGCAGAGAGGTAGAAGCGATCCTGAAAGTAGTAATTGTGTAACACTCATCAGAATCTCGTTTATAAAGTTCGTGGTTATACATATAGGCTTAATGGTGTTGGCGAAAAGACCAAACTTACATGTAAGCTTTTACATGTGTTCGTGCATAGATATACGTTGAAAATATTGAGTAGTAGCGTCAGTAAAGTTACGTAACGGATGAAACCCGACTATTCATGGTAAAATTTATATGAAGCAACGATTTCAATTGTAAATTTCATAATGTCATTTCATGAAAACGTCGACTTTCCTATTTTATTGGTGGGTAGTTATCCTATTTTATTGGTAGGTACTATCACAAACTTCCACATTCTTCTGATGTCTTCGATCCCTTTGTGATGACAGCTTGTACAAGCTGTGTATAATAGTGGAGGAAATAGACGTATACATAACAAAATTTGTATGCAAAGTTTTTGTGCCGAAAACCAAATGCTGTAAATAGGCGAAATAGGTAATAACCAGTCCTACCGCTAATAGTAACCAAAATTTGAAGTCTTCATAACTTATTTTTTACCAAATTACAGTGCTTTTTGGTCGTGTTCGGCGACGACCTTAGCGACTAAAATTTAAAGTCAGAAATAAAATTAAAAATTACAAATAAGAATTATTTTAGAAATACACGGAAAAGCAGATTTTGTTTCCTGTCAATATACTGAGAAATTAAAAAAATATCATCAAAAATGGACTTCGGAATTTAAATTTTTCCACGGAATTTTTTTACCACCTTTTAATACATATCAGCACTTTTAGTACTCCTTGGTATTTTGGGAAATTTATGGAAGACTTTCGAAACGTCAAAAATTTTTTGTGTATTTGTTATGAATTTAATGGCAAAATCTTTTATTTATATTGCCAACCGCTTTCTACCTAAAATGAGAAAAAACCACCTGGGATCAAATAAATACTCGAGATGGTCTGATCCTGAGACGTGTGAAAGTTAAAAGGTAAAAAGAGACCTACGTCGTTGAAAAAGGGAGACGTGGAGGGAATTTTGCTCCAGCGTTAAGGATATGTCGGATGTATGTAAATAACAGAGGACAATATCGAGAGACCTTGTTCATAACTGTCCACCTTCCGGGACACTACAGATTGGAAGAGTCTTGAGTCTCTTTGAAAAGGGTACCAACAGAGTCGACAGATATAAAGCGGAGAGGGTTGTGACTATAAACGGAGTGATAGTTGCTCCTAATACCTTTTCTACATTTATTCATCGAGACTGGTGGGAATATTTTCCGCCATGCTTCAATGGGAACAAGAAGTTTTGATAAAGACTATTATGGCCATATTCATAGCCTGTCTGGGTACAGGTTATACTTCAGAGAGGTGCAGAGAATCCAGAGTGGTTTTGTTACCGAAACTCATAAGGAAAACTACAAAGAGGCGAAGTCTTTTAGACCGGTTAGCCTTACATCCCTATTACTTAACACTATAGTAGGGATGGTGACTGACTACCTGGAAGGCTCGACATTGGTGATTAAATTCATTAAGTAGATGCCAATAAGCATCATTTTTGAAATATCACGGTGGAAACCCTCTTTCATAAGCTGGGTAATTTCAGCATACACACAATTGGATACACAGATGATGTTGCCATGATAGTCAGCAGCAAGTTTCTTAATACCATTGCAGTAATAATGAGACCAAGTCAGCCATGATTCTTTTTACGTTTGGATCTGAAATCTGTATCTTCAGGAAAGTTAATATCAGTGTAGTAATAAGTAATTTCACTTTGAATTTTGTTTCGAAACTGCTCTTTATTCACTGATTCTTCTTCTTATATACTCTTAGGCTAGTAGTGATATCTATATTTACACTTGAACACAGCGTGGGAAATTTCCTTTCGTTATCTTAAAGTAAATTTTACACTCTAATCTATCCTACATTTTATCCGCCTTATCTAATTTATGTGGACTGTATTTATAACAAATCATATACACGTTATTTACTTATTCCTACAATAGTGTTCATATTTGAACAAGTGTTCATATTTGAAAGTGTTCAAACAGTGCTTGTTCTTGCAGCACTTGAGCTTAATGTATATAATTAAAAATAGTCTTAAAATTATGAAAATTTACATCAGGGATGTGTGTCCACTCAGAGTGTGAAACCTTAGTGCTGTTAGGAGCTCTCCCATCCCAGGAGATGGGACTCTCGCTCTCATAAATTCTGGAATCGTATTGACTGTAGGAGCTAAGAGAAGTTCCATTGAAGATGGCTGTGCAGCCTGCCTTGAGTTCTAGCGTGCCCTTTGGAGAAAGTTCTCGCCAGTAATGAATAAATCTATTGAAACTGCAATCGACATACAAGTTGTTGTATTTCTCTGTAGGTGCATACATTGCGTCTGATTCCTTTAAATGCTACAATCTCACATCGATCGTCAGATGCTGACCACTGCGGCTTGTTTATGTTATAAAGGTAGCGGCCCTCCGAATCTTTTTGACATGTGTTGAGCTCCGATAGTGTCATTAATGTGTATGAAACCGATTGAGAATGGTAAATTATATACTCGGCGTCTACATGTGCTATCACTACCTTTTCCTTCATTTTTTTTATGGCAGATATAACCAAACTCAGGGGATGCCCCCTATCCATGCAAAGCTTTCGTTGTTTTAGAAGGGAGAAGGTTAGTGGGTAGGGGAAAAGTGGGAGCAGTGTCGATTTACACCTCTTTTAAAAGCTTGGACGTTATAAGTGGGTGGGAAAACATGCGCAGGGAGACTATTCCACAAATTAACTGCGCGACCGAAAAACGAATTCTCGCGGTAGTGGGTAGTGCGTTTGAACGGGATCGAGACGTAAAAGGGCTGCACCGCTCTGGAAAACCGAGTAGATCTATTGAATACCTGAACCGAAGGAATCAGGCTGGCTACTTCAGAGGAACAATTACCATTAAAGTATCGGTAAAATAAGGATACACACCCCACATCCCTATGACATCCCAAGGTTTCAATAGAGCTGGATACCCTACTGTCCCCTATAATTTTTATCGCACGACCTTGGACACGGTCAAGAAGCTGAAGATATGTTCGCGAAACTCCATATATGCGAATTGTACGACCATAATTGCGAATTGTACTCTATCGGGCGGATATAGGTGGTGAAGATACAACGAAGATAGGTTTGAGTGAAGTATGTATTTCTTACACCGCTTAGGAAAGCCAAAGCACTTGGCTGCTTCTTTCGGCACGACTGAATTGTGGTCGTTTCAACGGAGATCAGATTGGATTGACATGCCCAGAACATCAAGAGCCTCCGACTCATTCATGTCCACACCACCCATATTTAGAGGTGGAAAATTGTCACCCGCTAAACGCTTGTGTGTCAACAGTAGGGTGTCCAGCTCTATTGAAACCTTGGGCTGTCGTCGGGATGTGGGGTGTGTACCCTTATTTTACCAATACTTTAATGGTAATTGTTCCTCCGGAGTAGCCGGCCTGATTCCTTCGGTTCAGGTATTCAACAGATTTACTCCACTTTCCAGAGTGGTGCACCCCTTTTATGTCCCGATCCCGTTGTCAATATATCATAAACGGTATAAGATATTAAAACGTAATTTTATCACAAGGTATCTGGAGGCATTACCAATCCTCCATACCAAGCCCACTCACACAAAAGTTCTCAATATCTCCTAAACTGTACAAAATATTACTACGTGTTTTTATCCTAGAATATCTAGAGGCATAAGCAAAATAATATGTATGTAGTGAAACTTACAGGCTTAGGTAATTAAATAACATGCGACATTGTTATTTGTATATAACATGGCATTGAAATCATTATTTGTGTTAGTGGGGCATAAAATATCTTCATTTTGGCAGGTTTTTAGCAGCTAGCAAGTAAAAGCAACTAAAAGCTTTTTAATGTAAATACTATTACTATTGAATAAACTGCATAAAAAAAATAATTTTAACACCTTCATTTCGGCATTCGACATAATTTCACTGCAGAGCCATATAATAATGTAAGAATAAATGTTCATGTAAACGAATTAAAGCAGTCTCGAATCTCGTTTTGCTTCTTAGCAGCTTTATTGTTTTCAGTTAGCTATTAATACCTGTATAAACTGACCACAGCGGGCGCAATCCTCCGTTTCCAGTACAAGCGCCTCATTTGTCGACTCTGCACTATTTGGTGATATATAAGGCTCTGCTTTGAGCGAGGCGCCTAAATTATTTTTATCGCTTTCTGAGCATTTTGTTCGCGAACTGCCCATCGAAAACTTTATGGAAGACTCATCTTGTTCCACTTTGTCTGGTGCTTCATATCTAAAACAAATGAATAAATGTGAATTATTACTGCATTTTTTTTAAAGTTAAAGAAATTGAATTTTGGAAAATCTACCTTCTAAATGGTCCGCTGTATGACGTACAGAATGGTTTCAAACTATGACCACATACGCTGCTGGATAAAGAAGATGATCGAGAAAGAGAGTGTTTGGTATTTGCTCCTGAGGGCCCCCTACTGGTCCTCTGGTTACTCTCTTCTGGAAGAGTTTGGCATTTTTCCTTTGCACCAAGATATCTTGCGCTCTGCTGCTGTAACGACAAAAACAAACAGAGAAAAAAGAAATTGTTGTTAAATATGCAAGCGCAAGTTCAAAGACATCGCTAAAGTAATAAAAGACTAATTAAAAAATTAGCTAAAACATATTTTTGTTTTATAAAACACCTGGCTAAATATATTTATTATGATAAAAAATGTACATGTACCGAATTTTCGTTTTTCTCGAAACTTAGACTTAACTTCTCGAAACGTTTTTCTCGAAATTTATTCATTAGTGTTAATTTTGTTCCCTTCATTTCCAAAACGCAACCATCAGTATGGAATTTAGCTCTTCAGCAAATTTCGGTCGCGTTGTTAAATTGTGTAATCTTTCTGCGCATGTATTCCCAACCACTTATAACATGGAAGCTTTTACAAAAGGTGTAAATCGACACTACTCCCACTTTTCCCCTTCGCACTAACCTTTCTACCCTTCTAAACCAACGAATGCTTTGCATGGATAGGGAGCATCCCCTGAGCTTGGTTCTATCTACCATAAAAAAAACAATCAACATAACTTTGTTTACCGACAATCCAGGCTTTGAAGTCGTTTGTGGAGGGTCACCAGCCTTTGACCATGATCGCTTGTGTTTGATATTCTCGTATTTCACCCATTTTTCATCGTCTGTAATGAGTCGCTTCAAAAATGGTTCGCTTTCGATGCGTTTCAACACCATTTTACTGATGGTAATTCAGTCAATAAAATTTCTATGCGTTAATTCATGTGGCACCCAAACATCGAGCTTCTTTTTGTAGCCTGCTCTTTCCAAATGATTCCAGACTGTCATGTGGTTGATGTTTAGTGCCTAACCTATTCCCTGACAACTTGCGTGTCGGTCTTGCTTCACCAGTTTCAAAATTTCATCGACTTTTTCAGTGACTGTCCGACCAGAGGTGCATTTTTGACGTCGAAATTTCGGGAACGCAATCGAGCAAACCACTCCTGGGTCCTTCGTTCCCTCACAGCATTCTCACCACA
Source organism: Sicus ferrugineus (assembly GCA_922984085.1). Classification (NCBI taxonomy): domain Eukaryota; kingdom Metazoa; phylum Arthropoda; class Insecta; order Diptera; family Conopidae; genus Sicus; species Sicus ferrugineus. The sequence continues at coordinate 18,735,473 of OV277348.1, forward strand.
CACTTCACAAATTTTTCGACACTTTTTGCTGCGTTTTTACATTTTTTATAGTAAAAAAGCATCATATATCGTATTTCTTCAGATATTTCACTCATTTTCAAATCAATATAACTTTTTACACGAGCAATTAATTAGAAAACTATCTTCACAAAAAATTAAAGCTGAAATGTCACCTTTTAAGCACATGTTCGCTTGAGACTATCGGGTGAGTGTTGCTCGATATATAGGCATCAAAACCATCTAGAGGCAAAAAACCGGATACATTTTATATGACCCAATATTTTTTGGTATTATATATTAGAGACAAACTCTTATTATAAATTTTCAGCGAAATTAAACCGTCAACCCTTAAAGACCAAAATAGATGCACGTACTTGTATTTTACGCTTGAAATGCAACTTTAGAATTCACAATCAAAAAAGTCTTCATATATTTCAGATTTGTATTCCTTTCTTGTCTACCTTACAGGGAACTTCTTTAATACAATATTAAACAATTTTGAAACCTGGTAAGTAAAATTAGAACGAAGCCAGAATTGGTTTGCATCGTTCTAAAATAATATATTTGTTAATAGTAATTTTGCTTCTACCAGAAGAACCCGTGGCGCACTGACAAAACTTTAAATAGCTCACGTTAATCATAAAATTTTCTCCGACTACTGACGGAAACTGCATTCCGATCGCTACCTCTGCTGTAAATATTAAATTTTTAGTCCACATAAAAACCTGCTTTAGCTGCTAGCTAAAAGAGTACAGAAGCATTCAGCGAAGAATTTTCAAAACCTTAGCCATAATTTACTATTGTAAATTTACTATATAATACACTATGAACATCTCTTATGACATAAAAGCAAAACCATATTCATTATGCACAATTTGTTGTAAAATTATGGTTGTTGCTTTTACTACAAGGTGTACAGCGCCATCCAGCTGCAGATTTCGGGAACCCCAAATAATGTTGGTCTCTGGAAATTATATTCAATAAAACGTTTCAAAACGCATAAAAAAATTGCATAACGACCACCAACTACAATTCTTTTAAACTTCATATAGCATATTGAAGGTTTCAGAGCGCAAGTTCTTCATCTCTGCTATCAGACGGTGCAACAAACACCCTACCTATTCAGTTGCAGAAAATCACCAGTACATCTGTTTTTAAGCGGAAACTGAACAAATTTCTTGCTGGCACTATTTAGTAAAATCGCAAAGGAGCTCAATGGTCCTGCCCTCCGTTTCTCCCTCCTCACTTTCGCATCAACTTTATTTCTCCCTACAAAACTAGTCTATCTTACTACTTATTTTTCTTTCCTCGTTCTTCCCTTCCGCTTTCTTAGTTTGTTACATATAATATTAGTTTTTTAGTTTTTTTATCTATATTAATTTATATTAATTATATCAATAATGTTAATCATAAATGTACTGAATATTTACGAACTATAATGTATTGAATATTTACGAATTGCATTACTTATAGGACTCTATAGTCTTAGGGTATAATGGTTTAATAAATTAAATTGAATTGACTATTTGCCCCATTCAAATCGTCCAGCACTTTCTGAGTTTACTTATTACAAACAAACAAACATACACTCAGCTTTATTATACAGTATTCATTATTATACAGTAATTCATTATGTGTTATTAATATTATAATCATTTTAGAAATGAAAAATGTAAAAGGAGGAAGAGGAGTAGTTCTTTATTGTAGAAATTATATAAATGTTAGCTTAACCAACAAACCATGTGAGTCGGGATTTGAGTACCTTAGACTCTGTACGAGGGCAATCTGAGAAGTTTTCGGAGTATTAATAATAATAATATCAACATTTTATTGCAATTCAATTGTAATCCTAATAATTGCAATCAACATTAATTATATACATATATATATATATATATATATAATTAATTAATTAATTATTAATTAATTATTAATTAATTAATTATATATATATATATAAATTAATTATATATATATATATATTAATTAATAATTAACATATATATAGATAGATATAGATATATATATATATCTATATATATTCAATATATATATATATATATATAGATATATATAGATATATATATATCTATATATATATTGAAGAAGGTGACATAAAAAAATCGCAAGCAGGGAATGATCTGCCCATCTTCAGTGAAGGGAATAGAGTGTAGAACGAGGAAAGCCTCTTCTCTCAAGATCTGTTTCTGTCGAGGGCATTGACCTCGAAGATCTCGGTTTGGAGAGTGCGGGGTCTCTCACTGAAGAGGAGGATGCTACGTAGACGGCGAGGAGGGTTGAACCACCATCTATGGAAGTGGATGCACCACCTGAAGAAGGGGTGGGTACCAGCAAGCCGCCTCAATGAAAAGGATTGGGGGAAACTCCATGTTCATGCTAGACCTTTGGGCTACTTTGAGCATGGTCTTTATACAGGAACCCTGGACTAACAGTGGGCAGATTAGGGGGCTGCACAATAAACAAAGAAAGTAATATGGGACTTAAGGAACGAGAAACTTTTCAGAATTTTGGATTCAGGACTCAGTGGCGGTAGAGATGAAGGTTGATCTTGACGGCACTCTTGCCTGGGGAAATAACCTGGTAGAATACTGCAGGAAGAAAGAACGTCCACTACTCATCGGATGAGATGCTAACGCGCACAACCACGTTTGGGGAAGTACCAACACGAACAGTAGGGTGAGCACCTTTTTGAATATCTTAGTAGTTATTTTTCTTCCAAACATCTGTGTTATCTTCATTTAAGAGATTAATTATGTTTTCTTTCTTGAACAGTAGAATTGCTGTGAATTGCTGTGCAGTGCTTTGACTCATTTCCCTACAGCCCTGCTGCTTGGTGGCGCCATCATCGCGGGATTCATTGGTGAGTGAGATTCCTATAAAATAACTCGGTTATATATACTGTGACGAATTTACGATCGAGGTTTCGCGAAACTACTGGAAACCATGCAAATTCTTTAAATCGCGACATCTACATGTCACCTAGCGTAAGAGAGAAATAGATAGGTAGCTAGTTTCACAACCTTCCACAGCATTGCAAGACGACTTCTAGTGCGAGGTTGAGCAAATAGATAGATCGACAATTTGGTAGATAGTTTTAGAACCTTCCACAGAAGTATCAGCTGCAAAAAATTATAACTTATTAACAACTTTTGTATAAGTGGGTGGACAACGCCCAGTTTTTGTACACAAATTGGTACTATCTGTAGATACCTCATGAAAAAATTACGTGCTAATATCTTATACCGTTTACAAGATATTGACAACTCTTGTATGAGTGGGCGTGGCACGCCCATTTTTAACGAGCTTATTGGTAAAACTTCCTTATATATCCTGATAAAATTACATATCAATATCTTATACCGTTCATTAGATATTGCAAACTTTGTTATCAGTCGGCGTGGCATGCCCATTCTTTTCAAACGTTTTAGTAATGGCGCTATATGTTCCGGCATAAAATTATACCTTAATACCTCGCACAGTTTATGAAATATTCAGATTATAACATTTTTTGAAACGAGGTCCCTTTACATTCCGTATGTAAAATATGCGTGACTGTTTACCGATCTTGGCCAATTGTAATCCCAAATAGCCCTACATAACAAAGAATATTTGTGTAAAATTTCATCGCGATATCTCTTTTCGTTCTCCCGTCATCGTGATTTCAACAGACAGACAGACGGACGGACGCCAAATCGATTCAGGAGGTGACGCTGAGCAAGAATATATATACTTTTCTACATCTATCTCGTCTCCTTCTCTGCGTTACAAACGGAAGAACAAAGTGATATAATATAAGCAAAACTGTTTTCTTATATCATTATTATTATTATTAACAAAGTGAAATTTTCATATGACAAGGTTTTAACTAAGAAAACCTTTAATGAATAAATCTTATAATTTTTTTTCTTTCTTTTCTCTCTGCAAATAATTCATAAAAATTTTAATATTTATTTTATTTAAAAAATTAGTTACAGTTAAAATGCTATTAAAGTGAAAGCGTAGTAAAACCATTATAATAAATGAAATTGAAAGATTAAGTTTTAGAAATCATTAAGTACAACTACATACTAAGTAAGGTTAAACTTACACTTAATTGGAGAGTCTACACCAAGTGTAAGGAGTAAAGAGAAGTCTTTACTGGTTTATTTATTTTGATAACATTTTTTATGATCATAATAATACTTTACTTTAACATCATTATTTAATATTGAATTGTAACCACCTTGACTATGGACGCAGACATTATTTTAGCTCTGACAGTAGATAGACTTCGAGAAGAACTGAGCGAATTAGGGTTGGCTACGACGGGCAAGAAAAGAATCTTACAAGACAGACTTCTAGAATACCACGACTTTGAGAGAGAAGGTAATGACAACGCTTCTGCTTATGACGATATTGCGTCACACTTGGTGCGCGAGACAACTATGCGAAATCCAGCATTTACACTACGAGATATCGAAGATAGTCTATAATCTTTTTCGGGAACAGATTCAATTGGCATTAACCAATGGATCTGCGAATTCGAAGAATATGCAACAACGATGAAATGGAACGATCTTCAAAAATATATCTACGCAATTGTTAAAAGGCACGGCTAAACTATTTGCAAGGAGTTAATCGAGAATAAAAAACTGGTCTGAACTTCAACAAGCTTTGCTGGCTGAATTAGGTACTTAATTACCATCCATAGAGATTCATCGAAGATTAAGAAGCAAGCGCAAAAAGCCCAATGAGAGTTTGTTCGAATTTCTATACAGTCTGATGGAAATAGGGAAGCCTATTCAAGCGGACGATGAAAGCCTCATTGAATATTTCGTAGAAGGTATTCCAGACTCAAGACATAACAAGGCTATTTTATATCGATTCGATTCCGACACGATTCCTCCCACTAACCAGCAAGGTCAGCAAGATTCGCGTACAACAAATCCGAGAAAATGCTACAATTGCGGAAACGAGGCACATCTAGCAAAAGATTGTCCATCAAGACAGTATAAATGCTTCAAATGCGACAAAATTCTTTCCAATGTACAAAAAGCAACCAGGCAACAGGATCAAATACAAAAATGGAGAAAGGAAATGTTAATGTACTAAATCAGGAATCCATATATAATAAATCCTTGCGACTTGACGACAACATGGTTTCCTGGAAGCTGAGTGTTAACGGGCACAATATTTCAGCTTTGATTGACACTGGTAATAGTTTGGGTCTTATTAGGCACGACGTGTTCGCTATGCTAGGGGACATAGAACTGACGGCCGAAAGCAGGAGATTACTTGGAGCTGGAAGAGGTGAATTAGATACAATAGGTAGTTTTAAGACCGTTTTACAACTCGATGACTTAGAAGTAGAGGTGGTTAACGAGCAGATATCCTATACGAAGCTATTTTAGGAAATTCATTGCTGAAGGACGTTGATATATTCGTTCGCCAAAACGAAGTTGAATTCAGAAAGAAGAAGACCGTTTCATATATAAAAGAAGATATACGTAAAGATGTGAAGATGAAAGATGAATCAAGAAATAATACTTCGAGATATATTAAGGAAATCGAAGCTAGCAAAGAGAACAACAACGCTTTCCTAGAAGAGTTTCACGTATTGTGTATGGTAGAAGACGCCGAAATTCTACCAAGCAAACCAGAGTTTAGTTTGTCATATCTGACGGGACTCATTTTCGAAGTTCACCTGGTTGTACCCTACCAAAAATACCAGCGCAGAAGCCGCCATCGAAAGGTTGATAAAGCAGTCAACGACTTTTGGAAACCCTAGTCAAATAATTACTGATCGTGGCACTGCGTTTACAGCTAAGATTTTTAAGAGTACTGAAAAGATAATGAAATACAACACTTACTCATAACCACAGGAGTACACAGAGGAAATGGTCAAGTGCTTATATATAATATATTTTATATAAATAATATATATAATTACTCATAATATAAATATAAATAATATATATAATTACTCAAATAATTACTGATTACCTCCTGATCGTGGCACTGCGTTTACAGCTAAGATTTTTGAAGACTACTGAAAAGATAATGAAATACAACACTTACTCATAACCACAGGAGTACCCAGAGGAAATGGTCAAGTGATATATATAATGCACTAATATATATATATATATATATATATATATATATATATATATATATATATATATATATATATATATATATATATATATATATATATATATATATATATATATATATATATATATATATATATATATATATATATATATATATATATATATATATATATATTAGTGCATTATATATATCACTTGACCATTTCCTCTGGGTACTCCTGTGGTTATGAGTAAGTGTTGTATTTCATTATCTTTTCAGTAGTCTTCAAAAATCTTAGCTGTAAACGCAGTGCCACGATCAGGAGGTAATCAGTAATTATTTGAGTAATTATATATATTATTTATATTTATATTATGAGTAATTATATATATTATTTATATTTATATTATTTATATATATATATATATTATTATATTAATATATATATATTAATATATATATATATATTATTTATATATATTTATATTTATGTTACGTAGGGCAGTTTGGGATTGAAAATGGACGAGATCGGTTAACAACCACGCCTACTTTACATATGAAATATACGGACACCTCGCTTAAAAAAATTTTATAATATCATAGAGCTTATAAGATATAGAGTTCGCATCCAGTGTAAAATTTTGTGTCAATTTTTTGTCTGCTTAGGACGTACTAATACGTCCTAGTATCTAAACATTGTTTATCAACATGGGTTGCTAAGAATAAAAAGCATACAAACATGAAATATTTGTATCCAACATGTTTCGATGGCAGTGAGGAGCATATGTGAATATGAATGTGTGCAGTTGGTCACAAACTGATGTTCGCACGTTTTTGTTGTTGGATGTTTTGCAAGGCAGCTAGAATTTATTTTGGCTCCTTTTTAGCTTAAGCAACGTCGTCACTCTTGTACAATATATTGACATCTGAATCGATATTGACGAATGGGAGTTGTAGGGTAAAATAAACGATATGAAAAAAAAACAAAAATTAACTTCAAAGCCGGCATGAAAGTGCCCTACAGCAATAAATGATAAATAACATAAATGTTTGAATTTTTATTCATTTACCAGGTCAAGTTAATATAATATTTGAATCTTTGGATTTTTACTATTTGAGCTTTTTTTGTTTGCCAGGAACAATGCAGAATTAGCAACATAAATTCTAAATTTTTGATTTTGTGAGTATAGAGAGAATATATGAGAGAATATATTTCAACTTTATAGTCGTTTTAAAGTTTCTTATCTCTTTCAATTTTGGCGAAAAAATTATGGAAGTTAATAGAAATGTATTTTGCATAAATTATAAAAATAATCGCTTGTTGCGTAGACTTTTCCAAAATCTCCTTATTGTGAAAAATTTTTTGCAAATATAAAAACGTCAGATATTTGTCCGACTTCTCTTAATAAAAAATTACGGCAATTTTGACTGTTATTTCCTTTTGGAATTTTTTTGATTTTTAGTGTTATTTATTTTTACTTCTATTTATTTTTTTGGGCTTTTATTATATTTTATCCCAATCTATTTTTGCAAACTTTTTTGCTGTAGGGCATTTACAGTTCGGCTTTGAACTCAGTTTTTGTTTTTGCATTCTGTATATTTTACCCTACAATTACTATTTAGCGGAATCGATTCAGATCTCACTATACAAGAGGGACGATTTTATTTAAGCTAAAAAGAAGTCAAAATAAATTTTAAGCTGCCTTGGAAAACAACCAACAACAAAAACGTGTGAGCATCAAAATGTACACTAACAACGACTTGGAAAACCGGTTTTTGCCCTCATGCAAATTAAGAAATACGAAAAACAAAAACAAAACAAAGCAAATTCTCATAGCAGAAAATATACATATTCTGTATGTATCGTATATCTGATTGTGTATTCTTTGCTCATACTCGCCTTGGTCACATGATGCGTAATGTTGCGTGATTTCATGTTAAGCTTCTTTTCTGTTCTCTGCAACATGCTGCATCCTTTTTTGATATACATGTTTACAAGAATTCAAAATGAAAGTGGCGCAAAAACATGTACTGGATGCGAACTCTATATCTTATAACCTCTATGATAATATCAATATTTCATAAACCGTGCGAGATATTAAGGTATAATTTTATGATGTATTTTGGAACGAATTTCCGTCATCCCTCGTCAAATTCGGTCTGTAGAGAAACCGGTTTCGGCGTTGTGCCATCTTCAGTGTCGTTTTTCGTTCTAAGTAGTTCCGCTGGGAATTCTTTGCACTCGAATCTTCTTTTACCATGAAAACAGGCTTGAGTCTATCCACTGAGACATTCACCTCTTTATCGTTGATCTTTAGACTGAAAACGCGGCCACTTAACCTCTTAATAACTTTGTATGGACCTTTATATGGTTGCTCTAAAGGTTCTTTCACGGCATCAGTTCGGATCAGTACATGTGAGCATTCGTGAATATTTTTTAAAATAAATAGGCTCTTTTTTATGTGGTGTGCCACCGGCGCAGGTCTCAACAATCGCATGTGCTCTCTGAACTTTTCAATAAAAATTTGTGGATCTGCTTTTACCTCTTCGTCGGTGAAAAATTCATTTGGAAGGCGAATAGATATACCATACAACATTTCTGCCACTGAAGCTTTTGAATCCTCTTTAAAACATGTTCTGAGTCCTAATAAGACTGTTGGTAGTAACTCTGTCCAAGGAGTATCCGCGTGACACATTAGCTCTGCTTTGAATGAGCGATGCCAACGTTCTAACATTCCGTTACTCTGTGGATGATAAGCTGTAGTGCGGCAGCGTTTTGCGCCTACAAGATTCGTTAGTGCTCCAAATAATGCTGACTCAAATTGAGATCCTTGATCCGTGGTTATTGTTCTGGGACAATCAAACCTTGCGATCCAGTTTGACCAAAAAGCTGTTGCTACCGTATCAGCGGAGATGTCTTTTAATGGAACTGCCGCTGGCCATCTGGAGAAACGATCGATCATGGTAAGGCAGTAGCGATATCCTTGATGTAATGGCATGACAACGAGATCTATGTGTACGTGATCGAACCGGCTATCTGGCATGTCCATTTTGTTTGGTTGTAACTTGTTGTGCCTATGTATCTTAGACTTTTGACAAGGTAGGCAAGTTCGAGCCCACGATATAACATCTTTTTTTATACCTGGCCACACATACCTTTTTCGTATTTGCTGCAGAGTCGCCGCCCTTCCACTAGGATGCGATAAGTTATGGATTGAAGCGAAGATTTGTTGACGGAGTTGTCCTGGTACATATGGTCGTACATACCCCGTGTTAACGTCACAATATATCGCGGCATGATTTTCGAAATGAACAATTTGTAGTCTTAATGAGCTGCTGCCTTCTAGGATGGATTTTAGTTCTCTGTCCGCCTTTTGACTCCCTTGCAGGTCATTCATAGTTATGCTGGATGGCATCAAAATCTGGTTCAATCTTGATAACGCATCCGCTACAGAGTTTTCTGAACCTGTTAAGTAAACGATTTCAGTAGTGAATTGTGAAATATAATCTAAATGCCTGAGTTGTCTTTGAGATGCTTTTTCCGGTTTCTGTCGAAAGGCGTAATTCAGTGGCTTGTGATCCGTTTTAATGATGAAACATCGCGCCTCTAGTATATGTCGAAAAAATTTCGTTGCCTCGTAAACAGCCAATAACTCTCTATCGTACGTGCTGTAACTTTTTTCTGCTGATGATAGCTTTCGGGAAAAAATCCTAGAGGTTCCCAATCATCACCTGTCTTTTGTTCAAGTGTAGCTCCTAATGCTATGTCCGAGGCATCCGTAATGAGAGCAAGTGGTGCGTTAGTTGCACGGTAAGCTAACAGTGCTGCTTCGCCAATGCTTCTTCTGCAAGTTTCAAACGCGGCGGTAGCTTCGGATGTCTAAGGTATCTTGCGTTTGTCATTCCTCTTTGCATTGCTCAAAAACTCATTTAAGGGTGCTTGTAGGTGTGCTGCATGTGGCATACATCGTCGATAATAATTCACTACCCCTAAAAATCTACGAAGCTCGCATATTGTTTCCGGTTTTGTGTAATTTAAAATTGCCGAAATCCTTTCCTCTGGTGGTTTACAACCTTTCTCATTGATTATGTATCCAAGAAATAACACTTCTGTTTATCCAAAATGGGACTTATTAACATTGATTTTTATGCCAAAATCCTGTAATTTAGAAAAAACAATTCGAAGGTGCCCCTCATGTTGCTCAGGTGATTCAGACATAACGATAATATCATCTATGTAGCAATAAACGAACGGTCAACTCTTAAAGATTGTGTCCATAAACCGTTGAAAGGTTTGTGAGGCATTTCGGAGTCCGAAAGGCATATGTAAAAATTCAACGAGACCTACTGGAGTAGTTACAGCTGTTTTTTTAACATCTGATTCCGCCATTGGATCTTGATAGTATGCTCGGACAAGGTCTATTGTAGAAAATATTGTTTTACCATGTAACTTTTCAGTGAAATCGGTTATGTGCGCTATTGGATAACGATCTGGCACTGTTTGTGCATTTAACTTCCTGTAATCGCCGCAAGCTCGCCACCCCCTGTATTTTTTGCGACCATGTGTAGTGGACTTGCCCATTGACTTTTGGAAGGTCTGCATATACCTTGCTCTAACAACATTTCAACTTCCGCCCTTGCACAAGCCAGCTTTTCACCTGATAATCGTCTAGGGCGGTCGGCTATGGGTTGCCCCGTCGTTTCAATGTGATGGCTAATCAAACTCTGCTCTGGAACTCTAGATTTTTGTTTTTGTGCTGTTCTAGTTATTTCCACAAATTCGTTTAGCAAGTTGCTGTATGGAGCTCTTAAATTGACTGTCGAAATGCCGAACTGAAAGATTTGTAACATTTCTCCACGTGTCGTGAGTTCAGTTGTTGAATCGATGAGACGTTGATTACCTACATCTATCAGAAGTTTAAAATAACTCAAAAAATCGGCACCAATCAATGCTGTTTGCACATCTGCTATTATAAAAGACCATTTAAACGCTCGTCTCAAGCTCAAGTCAAGGTGCAGAATCTGGTCGCCGTATGTTTGTATCTCTGTTTGGTTTGCTGCGAAAAGCCTAAATGTTGCAGCGCTTAGTTAACTTTTATATAAGTAGGCGGACTACGCCCATTTCGGGCAAATATTTTTGTAATGTCTCTAGATACTGCTGGATAGAATCACGTATTAATATTTTGAATCGTTTATGGGACATTGACAACATTTGTATAAGTGGACGGATTGTACATCTGTGGATACCTCGTGATAAAATTACGACTTAATATCTTATACCGTTTAGAGAGATTGACAACTTTTGTATGAGTGGGCGTGGCACGCCCATCCAGACTTCATTCAGTATCTGGATATTGAAGTGTTGAAGTCGCTTGTGTTTTTGCTTGTGCCTAATAAAATTGTACAGTAATAAAAAAATATTTGATTTTTATCAAAAATTAAAGTAAGATTCCGGGTGTAGAACCTGGCCTGCATCCCAACCGAGCCCGTTTTTAGTAAACGTAAACTGAAAACGCGGTGACCTGGGTTGTGCGGACCCAACTTCAGGTGGAATAAATTTTATCAACAACAATAAAAAGAAAAAAAAAGGGAACGTAGCAAAGGCGAAAATATGCAAAACTAACAATAACAACAACAACCACATTAACTCGCTTACGAACAAAGGGATTAAAAAACCACAGTCATACAGAATACATGAACCACATACTTTTTACAACAATTACAACACAGACCGAGACGCCAAATCAGCAAGAAAAAATTAAAGCAGAGCCTTGGGAAATTACTAATAAAATCAGGTGGAATACTGTTTACAACAACTACAACACGGACTGAGACGCGAAACAAGCAAGCAAAAATTAAATTAGAGCGTGGGAAGCTACCAACAAAATCACAAGAATTTATTTCTAGAAATAACCACAACAACAACAAGTGCGGTGTGTGCCGCTATGCACATTAGAAAATTCCAGAATGTGCACAAGAACAACAACTGCAGCGGAGTTGTTTTGATCGGTGTATAAAAGGGCCCACCGCGCTGAATTCGATCTCTTTTGGAATCTCGTGCTCCAAGTGGTAAGTCGTCGAACCTTGAACCTATAGTACCTCGTAGTGGCTGAGTGCTCTTAAGCGGACGCCAATCCCAATTCACAGTAAATTTTAGTACCTCGTCCTGGCTGAGTGCTCTTAAGCGGACGCCAATCCCAATTCCAAGTAAATTTTAGTACCTCGTCCTGGCTGAGTGCTCTTAAGCGGACGCCAATCCCAATTCCAAGTAAATTTTAGTACCTCGTCCTGGCTGAGTGCTCTTAAGCGGACGCCAATCCCAATTCCAAGTAAATTTTAGTACCTCGTCCTGGCTGAGTGCTCTTAAGCGGACGCCAATCCCAATTCCAAGTAAATTTTAGTACCTCGTCCTGGCTGAGTGCTCTTAAGCGGACGCCAATCCCAATTCCCAGTAAATTTTAGTACCTCGTCCTGGCTGAGTACTCTTAAGCGGACGCCAATCCCAATTCCAAGTAAATTTTAGTACCTCGTCCTGGCTGAGTGCTCTTAAGCGGACGCCAATCCCAATTCCAAGTAAATTTTAGTAACTCGTCCTGGCTGAGTGCTCTTAAGCGGACGCCAATCCCAATTCCGAGTAAATTTTAGTACCTCGTCCTGGCTGAGTGCTCTTAAGCGGACGCCAATCCCAATTCCAAGTAAATTTTAGTACCTCGTCCTGGCTGAGTGCTCTTAAGCGGACGCCAATCCCAATTCCCAGTAAATTTTAGTACCTCGTCCTGGCTGAGTGCTCTTAAGCGGACGCCAATCCCAATTCCAAGTAAATTTTAGTACTTCGTCCTGGCTGAGTGCTCTTAAGCGGACGCCAATCCCAATTCCAAGTAAATTTTAGTACCTCGTCCTGGCTGAGTGCTCTTAAGCGGACGCCAATCCCACTTCCAAGTAAATTTTAGTACCTCGTCTTGGCTGAGTGCTCTTAAGCGGACGCCAATCCCAATTCCAAGTAAATTTTAGTACCTCGTCCTGGCTGAGTGCTCTTAAGCGGACGCCAATCCCAATTCCAAGTAAATTTTAGTACCTCGTCCTGGCTGAGTGCTCTTAAGCGGACGCCAATCCCAATTCCAAGTAAATTTTAGTACCTCGTCCTGGCTGAGTGCTCTTAAGCGGACGCCAATCCCAATTCCAAGTAAATTTTAGTACCTCGTCCTGGCTGAGTGCTCTTAAGCGGACGCCAATCCCAATTCCAAGTAAATTTTAGTACCTCGTCCTGGCTGAGTGCTCTTAAGCGGACGCCAATCCCGAATCCAAGTAAATTTTAGTAACTCGTCGTGGCCGAGTGCTTTTAAGCGGACGCCAAACCTGAATCAAAGTAAATTCTAGTACCTGGTAGTGGCTGACGCCGACAATCATAAAACCTCGTATTCTAGAACTCTGTGTGTATATAGATTTTGTATTTTACGGACTGAGTGCTATTCAGCGGACAGTAGAATTAAAGGAACTAGTTTTAAGAAATACTGTTAGCAATAAAATACCGAAAAATAAAACTTTGAATTACGGTAAATAAATAGTCGAAAAACTGTGAAAAGAAAACCGAAAGCTTTTTTTATTTTAGTGTTCGGTACGGGACTCTGGCGAGACTGAGTATACCCCGGCAAGAAACTTCGTTACAAAATGGCGCCCGAGCAGGGACAATAGTTTCCGAGAAAAATCAAAACCTATAGTGCTGAATCGCGGAAAAAAACGAAACTTTAGAAAAAAAAAAACGGTATTATAAACAGTTACGCGAAGCGACAAATCGAACAAATAATTGAACACTAAACTGTGCTAACGGCGAATTCAAATAAAAAACATTGTGCAAAAAAAAATAACGCGGTATTTCAAAGGAACAGTTACACGAAATAAACGGAACAAAATAGAAACACATCGTGCAAAGAAATAACGCGGAAACTGTTACTCGAAATAAACGGAAAATCGAAATGGGTAAACGGTGGATTTATAATGTTCCAAAAGAGAATCTGCAGGAGATTCTACTCGAATTCTGTGTGGAATCAAAAGGCACGGTCGACGAACTTCGTAAAGTGCTCTCCGGGTTTTTGATGTCGCCTGATCTGACCGACGAGCTGATCGACAGGTTACGCGAACTTGAAGTGCAGTGGAATCGCGGTGTTTCTCCAAGTGCGCGACCGGCGACGCCATCATTGCAAGGTGCGGTTCCGAAACACAGCGAACAGAGGGCAAATCCAACAGAAGTGCTTAACATGAACCCCGGCAATCAAGTTTTCATGTCAACAGGTGGTTGCATAGCAGCGAGGTGCGAGACAGAGAGTGTGGCCTATAGTAGAATGTGCTACTCTGAGGTAATTGACAAGGTACGTAAATGGTCTTGTAGGTACGACGGTGGTAGGGACCCAATAGGCTTCATCGAGAGAGTCGAGGAGCTCACAGAGGCATATGAATTGCCTAAGCATATGCTGCCACGAACCATGCCGGAGGTGCTGAAGGACAAAGCTCTTTGTTGGTACAGGAATAACAATAGGAACTGGCCAAGATGGGAATTGTTTAAAACCGATTTCCTGAAATTCTTGCCATCGAGATATTTCGAAGAACTGGAGGACAACATTAGGAAAAGGATCCAAGGGCCTCGCGAGAAGTTCAAGGACTATGTACTGGCCATGTAGACATTAATGCGACATGTGAACTATACAGAGGAGCAAAAACTACAGAGGATTTACAAGAATTGCCATAGGGATTATCTTCTTTACATAAGGAGGTCTGATTTCTCTGCGTTGGGGGATCTCATTGAATTGGCTGAAGATTTTGAAGGCATACGAAAGGAACCCGAACCTCCACGAGAAATTCATACTCAGCACCGACAATTACCGGGACGCACAGGATGATGACCATAGAAAACACAGGGAAACAGCGAGACCTTCGAACAGCCTGTAGAAGATGTGGCGAAAGCGGACATTTTCAACGAGAATGCCGAAACTCAAGGAGACTTTTCTGTTGGACTTGTGGAAAGGAGGGGTCTCCGGACGATTGAATGCTGCAAGAAACCTTCGGGAAACGCGCAGGGTGTCCAGCAGGGACGAGGGCTGCTGGAACCGAACAAGATAGACTCTCCTCGTACCCCACGAAGTGCTTAAACTACAATCGAGACCGGATTTACGCCAAGGTAGTCTTAGGAAGGGAACTCGTCACAGCTACTCTAGATACAGGAGCCTCGCGGAGCTTCATTAGCAACACGGCGGCTGTGATGACAGACGGGAAGCTGATGGAGGTGGACGTACGGGTCAAAATGGCCGACGGCACCGTGCGTACCGTGAAGGAAGCCGTCGAAGTCTGCGTGCGTTTGGGAACTGCAGAGTGTAGGCTCCCACTTCTAATTCTACAGGATGTGACAGACCATTTGCTCCTGGGTTTGGACTTCCTGACAAGCATAGGCGCTTCTATTAGCTGTGGTGGTGAGACGATTACGCTGGGAGACTCGAAAGCCGAACGAGCGACTTGCTCGACAGTTCACACGGATTGCGCCCAAGTTCCTGAGGCAAAACCGTTGGAGAAGACTGACGTGGAGGACGAACAACACTCTGAACCAGGCGTAGAAACCAACAACTCGCGAAAAGAAGACCAACACATCATCAAGGAATTCCTAAAAACAGAGCATGAGAAATTCGAGATGCTGGAAGGACCTTCCAACATAACGACCCATAAAATCGTTATGAGAGATGATAGGCCAATAAAGCAGAGGTATTACCCTAAGAACCCTGCAATGCAAGCGATAATTAACAAGGAGATAGACGAGCTGCTGGAAAAAGGCTGTATCGAGCCTTCACATAGCCCTTACAGTGCACCAATTGTTCTTGTTAAAAAGAAGAATGGGCAATGGCGACTTTGCGTGGATTATCGTCAGCTAAATGCAAGATCAGTGCCTGACGCATACTCACTTCCGAGGATACAACATATTCTAGATCGACTCCGCGACGCGCAATACATTAGTACACTTGATCTCAAGAACGGTTACATTCGGCCGTTCGGCCTACATTCGGCACCCGCGACGTTCCAAAGGGCATTGGACCAAGTCATTGGACCAGAGATGGAACCACACGCGTTTGCTTACCTGGACGACATCATTGTAATAGGAAAGACGCTGGAACAACACATGAACAATTTACAGGAAGTATTTCGACGTTTAAGAGCGGCTAATTTGAAAATCAACAAGGAGAAGTTTTTCCAGCAAGATTTGAAATATTTAGGTCATGTCGTGAGCCGCAGAGGAATTCACACAGATCTAGACAAGGTAGCGGCTATTCAGGAACTGACGGCCCCAACAAATGTCAGAGGCGTTAGGCGATTCATCGGGATAGCATCCTGGTACCGGCGGTTCGTACCGGACTTCGCCAAATTGGTAGTCCCACTCACCAGCCTTCTTAAGAAGGGCAAACGCTGGCAATGGACCGACGAGCAACAGCAGGCGTTCGAGAACCTCAAGGAAAAGCTCACGAAGGCACCAGTACTGGCGTGCCCAGATTTTTCCAAATCATTTACGCTGCAGACTGACGCGAGCAACCACGGGTTAGGAGCTGTTCTCACGCAAGAAACCGATGAGGGAGAGAAGGTCATCGCCTACGCCAGCCGGCATTTAAACAAGGCCGAAATCAACTACTCAGCGACAGAGAAGGAGTGCCTCGCGATCGTTTGGGGAATCAGGAAAATGCGACCGTATTTAGAAGGCTACAGGTTCTGCGTCGTCACAGACCACCTCTCACTGAAGTGGTTGAACTCTTTGGAAAATCCTTCAGGGCGTATAGCAAGATGGGCGCTTGAGTTACAACAGTACATGTTCGACGTGAAATACCGCAAGGGCAATTGGAACGTGGTCGCAGACGCACTTTCCAGACAGCCAGTAGAAAAACTGAGCACGGTTACGACTAACGGGGAAAAGTGCAACTGGATAGAAACCAAGATAGCAGAAATTAAGAGGAATCCAGAAAAGTTTGCCGATTATACTATGGAAAACGGTCAACTGTATCGACATATCCCAGGGCAGGTAAACGACGAGGATTGTGCCGCATGGAAGCTCTGTGTTCCGAGGTATCTTCGTACCCGAGTCCTTAAGGAAAACCACGATGACCCCAGCGCTGGACATCCAGGCATTAGAAAAACCGTCACCATGATAGCCAACAGGTACTACTGGCCAGGCATGTTCAGGGATATAAGGAAACACGTGCGCTGCTGTGAATCATGTCAGCGATATAAACCTTTGCAGAGCAAAGCCGCCGGGAAAATGCTGACACAGTTACCAGAGGAGCCTTGGTCAGTCGTCTGTGCCGATTTCATTGGACCATTACCCCGAAGCAAGCACGGCAACACGATGATCAACAACCACATTAACTCGCTTGCTAACAAAGGGATAAAAAAAACCACAGTCACACAGAATACATGAACCACATACTTTTTTACAACAATTACAACACAGACCGAGACGCGTAACCAGCAAGCAAAAATTAAAGCAGAGCCTTGGGAAATTACTAATAAATTCAGGTGGAATACTGTTTACAACAACTACAACACAGACTGAGACACGAAACCAGCAAGCAAAAATTAAATTAGAGCGTGGGAAGCTACCAACAAAATCACAAGAATTTATTTCTAGAAATAAGCACAACAACAACAAGTACGTTGTGTGCAGCTATGCAGATGAGAAAATTCTGGAATGTGAACAAGAACTACCAACAAAATCACAAGAAATATTTCTAGAAATAAGCACAACAACAACAAGTACGTTGTGTGCCGCTATGCACATTAGAAAATTCCGGAATGTGCACAAGAACAACGACTGCAGTGGAGTTGTTTTGATCGGTGTATAAAAGGGCCCACAGCGCTGAAGTCGATCTCTTTTGGAATCTCGTGCTCCAAGTGGTAAGTCGTCAAACCTTGAACCTCTAGTACCTCGTAGTGGCTGAATGCTCTTAAGCGGACGCCAATCCCAATTCCAAGTAAATTTTAGTACCTCGTCGTGGCTGAGTGCTTCTAAGCGGACGCCAATCCCAATTCCTAGTAAATTTTAGTACGTCGTTGTGGCCGAGTGCTTTTAAGTGGACGCCAATCCTGAATCAAAGTAAATGCTAGTATCTCGTAGTGGCTGACGCCGACAATCATAAAACCTCGTATTCTAGAACTCTGTGTATATAGATTTTGTATTTTTACGGACTGAGTGCTATTCAGCGGACGTTAGAATTAAAGGAACTAGTTTTAAGAAATACTGTTAGCAATAAAATACCGAAAAATAAAACTTTGAATTACGGTGAATAAATAGTCGAAAAACTGTCAAAAGAAAACCGAAAGTTTTTTATTTAAGTGTTCGGTACGGAACTCTGGCGAGACTGAGTATACCCCGGCAAGAAACTTCGTTACAAAATGACGCCCGAGCAGGGACAATAGTTTCCAAGAAAAATCAAAAACTATAGTGCAGTGCTGAATCGCGAAAAAAACGGTACTTTAGAAAAAACGGTATTATAAACAGTTACGCGAAGCGAACGGTAAATCGAACAAATAATTGAACGCAAAACTGTGCTAACGGCGAATTCAAACAAAAAAAGCATTGTGCAAAAAAATAACGCGGTATTTCAAAGAAACAGTTACGCGAAATAAACGGAACAAAATAGAAAAACATCGTGCAAAGAAATAACGCGGAAACAGTTACGCGAAATAAACGGAAAATCGAAATGGGTAAAAGGTGGATTTATAATGTTCCGAAAGAAAATCTGCTGGAGATTTTACGTGAATTCGGTGTGGAATCAAAAGGCACGGTCGACGAACTTCGTAAAGTGCTCTCCGGGTTTATGATGTCGCCTGATCTGACCGACGAGGTGATCGACAGGTTACGCAAACTTGAAGTGCAGTGGAATCGCGGTGTTTCTCCAAGTGCGCGACCGGCGACGCCATCATTGCAAGGTGCGGTTCCGAAACACAGCGAACAGAGGGCAAATGCAACAGAAGTGCTTAACGTGAACCCCGGCAATCAAGTTTCCATGTCAACAGGTGGTTGCATAGCAGCGAGGTGCGAGCCAAAGAGTGTGGCCCATAGTAGGATATGCTACTCTGAGGTAATTGACAAGGTACGTAAATGGTCTTGTAGGTACGACGGTGCTAGGGACCCAATAGGCTTCATCGAGAGAGTCGAGGAGCTCACAGAGGCATATGAATTGCCTAAGCATATGCTGCCACGAACCATGCCGGAGTTGCTGAAGGACAAAGCTCTTTGTTGGTACAGGAATAACAATAGGAGCTGGTCAAGATGGGAATTGTTTAAAACCGATTTCCTGAAATTCTTCTTGCCAACGAGATATTTCGAAGAACTGGAGGACAACATTAGGAAAAGGATCCAAGGGCCTCGCGAGAACTTCAAGGACTATGTACTGGCCATGCAGACATTAATGCGACATGTAAACTATACAGAGGAGCAAAAACTACAGAGGATTTACAAAAATTTCCATAGGGATTATCTTCTTTACATAAGGAGGTCTGATTTCTCTGCGTTGGAGGATCTAATTGAATTGGCTGAAGATTTTGAAGGCATACGAAGGGAACCCGAACCTCCACGAGAAATTCATACTCAGCACCGACAATTACCAGGGACGCACAGGATGATGACCATAGAAAACACAGGAAAACAGCGAGACCTTCGAACAGCCTGTAGAAGATGTGGCGAAAGCGGACATTTTCAACGAGAATGTCGAAACTCAAGAAAACTTTTCTGTTGGACTTGTGGAAAGGAGGCGGTCCGGACGATTGAATGCTGCAAGAAACCTTCGGGAAACGCGCAGGGTGTCCAGCAGGGACGAGGGCTGCTGGAACCGAACAAGATAGACTCTCCTCGTACCCCACGAAGTGCGTAAACTACAATCGAGACCGGATTTACGCCAAGATAGCCTTAGGAAGGGAACTCGTCACAGCTACTCTAGACACGGGAGCCTCGCGGAGTTTCATTAGTAACGCGGCGGCTGTGATGACAGACGGAAAGCTGATGGAGGTGGACGTACGGGTCAAAATGGCCGACGGCACCGTGCGTACCGTGAAGGAAGCCGTCGAAGTCTGCGTGCGTTTGGGAACTGCAGAGTGTAAGCTTCCACTTCTAATTCTACAGGATGTGACAGACCATTTGCTCCTGGGTTTGGACTTCCTGACAAGCATAGGCGCTTCTATTAGCTGTGGTGATGAGACGATTACGCTGGGAGACTCGAAAGCCGAACGAGCGACTTGCTCGACAGTTCACACGGATTGCGCCCAAGTTCCTGAGGCAAAACCATTGGAGAAGACTGATGTGGAGAACGAACAACACTCTGAACCAGGCGCAGAAACCAACAACTCGCGAAAAGAAGACCAACACATCATCGAGGAATTCCTAAAAACAGCATGAGAAATTCGAGATGCTGAAGGACCTTCCAACATAACGACCCATAGAATCGTCATGAGAGATGATAGGCCAATAAAGCAGAGGTATTACCCCAAGAACCCTGCAATGCAAGCGATAATTAACAAGGAGATAGACGAGCTGCTGGGAAAAGGCTGTATCGAGCCCTCACATAGTCCTTACAGTGCACCAATTGCTCTTGTTAAAAAGAAGAATGGGCAATGGCGACTTTGCGTGGATTATCGTCAGCTAAATGCAAGATCAGTGCCTGACGCATACTCACTTCCGAGGATACAACACATTCTAGATCGACTCCGCGACGCGCAATACATTAGTACACTTGATCTCAAAAACGGTTACTGGCAAATACCCATGAGTCCAGAAAGCAAGCAATACACCGCGTTCACAGTACCAGGAAGGGGACTCTTACAATGGACGGTTATGCCGTTCGGCCTACACTCGGCACCCGCGACGTTCCAAAGGGCCTTGGACCAAGTCATTGGACTGGAGATGGAACCACACGCGTTTGCTTACCTGGACGACATCATTGTAATAGGAAAGACGCTGGAACAACACATGAACAATTTACAGGAAGTATTTCGACGTTTAAGAGCGGCTAATTTGAAAATCAACAAGGAGAAGTGCGAGTTTTTCCAGACTGTTTTGAAATATTTATGTCACGTCGTGAGCCGTAGAGGAATTCACACAGACCCAGACAAGGTAGCGGCTATTAAAGAACTGGCGGCCCCAACAAATGTCAGAGGCGTTATGCGATTCCTCGGGAATCGTCCTGGTACCGGCGGTTCGTACCGGACTTCGCCAAATTGGTAGTTCCACTCACCGGCCTTCTTAAGAAGGGCAAACGCTGGCAATGGACCGACGAGCAACAGCAGGCGTTCGAGAACCTCAAGGAAAAGCTCACGAAGGCACCAGTACTGGCGTGCCCAGATTTTTCCAAATCATTTACGCTGCAGACTGACGCGAGCAACCACGGGTTAGGAGCTGTTCTCACGCAAGAAACCGATGAGGGAGAGAAGGTCATCGCCTACGCCAGCCGGCATTTAAACAAGGCCGAAATCAACTACTCAGCGACAGAGAAGGAGTGCCTCGCGATCGTTTGGGGAATCAGGAAAATGCGACCGTATTTAGAAGGCTACAGGTTCTGCGTCGTCACAGACCACCTCTCACTGAAGTGGTTGAACTCTTTGGAAAATCCTTCAGGGCGTATAGCAAGATGGGCGCTTACAACAATACATGTTCGACGTGAAATACCGCAAGGGCAATTGGAGCGTGGTCGCAGACGCACTTTCCAGACAGCCAGTAGAAAAACTGAGCACGGTTACGACTAACGGGGAAAAGTGCAACTGGATAGAAACCAAGATGGCAGAAATTAAGAGGAATCCAGAGAAGTTTGCCGATTATACTATGGAAAACGTTCAACTGTATCGACATATCCCAGGGCAGGTAAACGACGAGGATTGTGCCGCATGGAAGCTCTGTGTTCCGAGGTATCTTCGTGCCCGAGTCCTTAAGGAAAACCACGATGACCCCAGCGCTGGACATCCAGGCATTAGAAAAACCGTCACCATGATAGCCAACAGGTACTACTGGCCAGGCATGTTCAGGGATATAAGGAAACACGTGCGCTGCTGTGAATCATGTCAGCGATATAAACCTTTGCAGAGCAAAGCCGCCGGGAAAATGCTGACACAGTTACCAGAGGAGCCTTGGTCAGTCGTCTGTGCCGATTTCATTGGACCATTACCCCGAAGCAAGCACGGCAACACGATGATCAACAACCACATTAACTCGCTTGCTAACAAAGGGATAAAAAAAACCACAGTCACACAGAATACATGAACCACATACTTTTTTACAACAATTACAACACAGACCGAGACGCGTAACCAGCAAGCAAAAATTAAAGCAGAGCCTTGGGAAATTACTAATAAATTCATAAATAAACTGTTTACAACAACTACAACACAGACTGAGACACGAAACCAGCAAGCAAAAATTAAATTAGAGCGTGGGAAGCTACCAACAAAATCACAAGAATTTATTTCTAGAAATAAGCACAACAACAACAAGTACGTTGTGTGCAGCTATGCAGATGAGAAAATTCTGGAATGTGAACAAGAACTACCAACAAAATCACAAGAAATATTTCTAGAAATAAGCACAACAACAACAAGTACGTTGTGTGCCGCTATGCACATTAGAAAATTCCGGAATGTGCACAAGAACAACGACTGCAGTGGAGTTGTTTTGATCGGTGTATAAAAGGGCCCACAGCGCTGAAGTCGATCTCTTTTGGAATCTCGTGCTCCAAGTGGTAAGTCGTCAAACCTTGAACCTCTAGTACCTCGTAGTGGCTGAATGCTCTTAAGCGGACGCCAATCCCAATTCCAAGTAAATTTTAGTACCTCGTCGTGGCTGAGTGCTTCTAAGCGGACGCCAATCCCAATTCCTAGTAAATTTTAGTACGTCGTTGTGGCCGAGTGCTTTTAAGTGGACGCCAATCCTGAATCAAAGTAAATGCTAGTATCTCGTAGTGGCTGACGCCGACAATCATAAAACCTCGTATTCTAGAACTCTGTGTATATAGATTTTGTATTTTTACGGACTGAGTGCTATTCAGCGGACGTTAGAATTAAAGGAACTAGTTTTAAGAAATACTGTTAGCAATAAAATACCGAAAAATAAAACTTTGAATTACGGTGAATAAATAGTCGAAAAACTGTCAAAAGAAAACCGAAAGTTTTTTATTTAAGTGTTCGGTACGGAACTCTGGCGAGACTGAGTATACCCCGGCAAGAAACTTCGTTACAAAATGACGCCCGAGCAGGGACAATAGTTTCCAAGAAAAATCAAAAACTATAGTGCAGTGCTGAATCGCGAAAAAAACGGTACTTTAGAAAAAACGGTATTATAAACAGTTACGCGAAGCGAACGGTAAATCGAACAAATAATTGAACGCAAAACTGTGCTAACGGCGAATTCAAACAAAAAAAGCATTGTGCAAAAAAATAACGCGGTATTTCAAAGAAACAGTTACGCGAAATAAACGGAACAAAATAGAAAAACATCGTGCAAAGAAATAACGCGGAAACAGTTACGCGAAATAAACGGAAAATCGAAATGGGTAAAAGGTGGATTTATAATGTTCCGAAAGAAAATCTGCTGGAGATTTTACGTGAATTCGGTGTGGAATCAAAAGGCACGGTCGACGAACTTCGTAAAGTGCTCTCCGGGTTTATGATGTCGCCTGATCTGACCGACGAGGTGATCGACAGGTTACGCAAACTTGAAGTGCAGTGGAATCGCGGTGTTTCTCCAAGTGCGCGACCGGCGACGCCATCATTGCAAGGTGCGGTTCCGAAACACAGCGAACAGAGGGCAAATGCAACAGAAGTGCTTAACGTGAACCCCGGCAATCAAGTTTCCATGTCAACAGGTGGTTGCATAGCAGCGAGGTGCGAGCCAAAGAGTGTGGCCCATAGTAGGATATGCTACTCTGAGGTAATTGACAAGGTACGTAAATGGTCTTGTAGGTACGACGGTGCTAGGGACCCAATAGGCTTCATCGAGAGAGTCGAGGAGCTCACAGAGGCATATGAATTGCCTAAGCATATGCTGCCACGAACCATGCCGGAGTTGCTGAAGGACAAAGCTCTTTGTTGGTACAGGAATAACAATAGGAGCTGGTCAAGATGGGAATTGTTTAAAACCGACTTCCTGAAATTCTTCTTGCCAACGAGATATTTCGAAGAACTGGAGGACAACATTAGGAAAAGGATCCAAGGGCCTCGCGAGAACTTCAAGGACTATGTACTGGCCATGCAGACATTAATGCGACATGTAAACTATACAGAGGAGCAAAAACTACAGAGGATTTACAAAAATTTCCATAGGGATTATCTTCTTTACATAAGGAGGTCTGATTTCTCTGCGTTGGGGGATCTCATTGAATTGGCTGAAGATTTTGAAGGCATACGAAAGGAACCCGAACCTCCACGAGAAATTCATACTCAGCACCGACAATTACCGGGACGCACAGGATGATGACCATAGAAAACACAGGAAAACAGCGAGACCTTCGAACAGCCTGTAGAAGATGTGGCGAAAGCGGACATTTTCAACGAGAATGTCGAAACTCAAGAAAACTTTTCTGTTGGACTTGTGGAAAGGAGGCGGTCCGGACGATTGAATGCTGCAAGAAACCTTCGGGAAACGCGCAGGGTGTCCAGCAGGGACGAGGGCTGCTGGAACCGAACAAGATAGACTCTCCTCGTACCCCACGAAGTGCGTAAACTACAATCGAGACCGGATTTACGCCAAGATAGCCTTAGGAAGGGAACTCGTCACAGCTACTCTAGACACGGGAGCCTCGCGGAGTTTCATTAGTAACGCGGCGGCTGTGATGACAGACGGAAAGCTGATGGAGGTGGACGTACGGGTCAAAATGGCCGACGGCACCGTGCGTACCGTGAAGGAAGCCGTCGAAGTCTGCGTGCGTTTGGGAACTGCAGAGTGTAAGCTTCCACTTCTAATTCTACAGGATGTGACAGACCATTTGCTCCTGGGTTTGGACTTCCTGACAAGCATAGGCGCTTCTATTAGCTGTGGTGATGAGACGATTACGCTGGGAGACTCGAAAGCCGAACGAGCGACTTGCTCGACAGTTCACACGGATTGCGCCCAAGTTCCTGAGGCAAAACCATTGGAGAAGACTGATGTGGAGAACGAACAACACTCTGAACCAGGCGCAGAAACCAACAACTCGCGAAAAGAAGACCAACACATCATCGAGGAATTCCTAAAAACAGCATGAGAAATTCGAGATGATGAAGGACCTTCCAACATAACGACCCATAGAATCGTCATGAGAGATGATAGGCCAATAAAGCAGAGGTATTACCCCAAGAACCCTGCAATGCAAGCGATAATTAACAAGGAGATAGACGAGCTGCTGGGAAAAGGCTGTATCGAGCCCTCACATAGTCCTTACAGTGCACCAATTGCTCTTGTTAAAAAGAAGAATGGGCAATGGCGACTTTGCGTGGATTATCGTCAGCTAAATGCAAGATCAGTGCCTGACGCATACTCACTTCCGAGGATACAACACATTCTAGATCGACTCCGCGACGCGCAATACATTAGTACACTTGATCTCAAAAACGGTTACTGGCAAATACCCATGAGTCCAGAAAGCAAGCAATACACCGCGTTCACAGTACCAGGAAGGGGACTCTTACAATGGACGGTTATGCCGTTCGGCCTACACTCGGCACCCGCGACGTTCCAAAGGGCCTTGGACCAAGTCATTGGACTGGAGATGGAACCACACGCGTTTGCTTACCTGGACGACATCATTGTAATAGGAAAGACGCTGGAACAACACATGAACAATTTACAGGAAGTATTTCGACGTTTAAGAGCGGCTAATTTGAAAATCAACAAGGAGAAGTGCGAGTTTTTCCAGACTGTTTTGAAATATTTATGTCACGTCGTGAGCCGTAGAGGAATTCACACAGACCCAGACAAGGTAGCGGCTATTAAAGAACTGGCGGCCCCAACAAATGTCAGAGGCGTTATGCGATTCCTCGGGAATCGTCCTGGTACCGGCGGTTCGTACCGGACTTCGCCAAATTGGTAGTTCCACTCACCGGCCTTCTTAAGAAGGGCAAACGCTGGCAATGGACCGACGAGCAACAGCAGGCGTTCGAGAACCTCAAGGAAAAGCTCACGAAGGCACCAGTACTGGCGTGCCCAGATTTTTCCAAATCATTTACGCTGCAGACTGACGCGAGCAACCACGGGTTAGGAGCTGTTCTCACGCAAGAAACCGATGAGGGAGAGAAGGTCATCGCCTACGCCAGCCGGCATTTAAACAAGGCCGAAATCAACTACTCAGCGACAGAGAAGGAGTGCCTCGCGATCGTTTGGGGAATCAGGAAAATGCGACCGTATTTAGAAGGCTACAGGTTCTGCGTCGTCACAGACCACCTCTCACTGAAGTGGTTGAACTCTTTGGAAAATCCTTCAGGGCGTATAGCAAGATGGGCGCTTGAGTTACAACAGTACATGTTCGACGTGAAATACCGCAAGGGCAATTGGAGCGTGGTCGCAGACGCACTTTCCAGACAGCCAGTAGAAAAACTGAGCACGGTTACGACTAACGGGGAAAAGTGCAACTGGATAGAAACCAAGATGGCAGAAATTAAGAGGAATCCAGAGAAGTTTGCCGATTATACTATGGAAAACGTTCAACTGTATCGACATATCCCAGGGCAAGTAAACGACGAGGATTGTGCCGCATGGAAGCTCTGTGTTCCGAGGTATCTTCGTGCCCGAGTTCTTAAGGAAAACCACGATGACCCCAGCGCTGGACATCCAGGCATTAGAAAAACCGTCACCAGGATAGCCAACAGCTACAACTGGCCAGGCATGTTCAGGGACATAAGAAAACTCGTGCGCTGCTGTGAATCATGTCAGCGATATAAACCATTGCAGAGCAAAGCCGCTGGGAAAATGCTGACACAGTTACCAGAGGAGCCTTGGTCAGTCGTCTGTGCCGATTTCATTGGACCATTATCCCGAAGCAAGCACGACAACACGATGATACTAGTTTTCTTTGACAAATTCTCCAAGTGGACCGAAATCGTACCACTGAGACAAGCAACCGCAGACAGTGTGTAGAAGGCGTTTCGAGAAAGGATTCTAGCGAGGTATGGAGTTCCAAAAGTTCTCGTCACGGACATCGGCGTTCAATTCAACAGTAGTACACTGCAGCGATTTCTTCAAGACTTAGGAATCCGACAACAGTTTACAGCACCTTATACCCCCGGGAGAACCCAACAGAAAGAGCCAACCGAAACGTGAAAAGAATTCTTGCACAAGTGGCCGATAATAGGCAAACCCAATGGGATGAGTTGATCCCAGAAGTTTCTTTGGCAATCAACAGCATGGCATCGGAGACGACAGGTTTCAGCCCCGCTTTCCTCACACAGGGACGAGAACTGCGGCTTCCAGGATCGCTTTTCGATGAGGTTGCCATAGGTACAGGGTCAGCACCACAGAGTCCCGAACACAAGGGTAACTGGCTGCAGGAGATATTCAACATCGTGAGGAGGAACATCGAACGAGCATCCAAGGACCAAGCCCGACACTATAACCTTCGGTGAAGACAATGGAACCCGGCAGTAGGAACGTGGGTATTATTGAGAAGCCATCCCCTATCGAAAGCAGTGGACAAGTTTACCGCCAAGCTGGCTCCAAAATACGACGGGCCATACCAGATCCAGAGATACACGTCACCAGTCATCGTCCAGCTCAACTCCCAGGGAAATGCGAAAACTCGTACGGCTCACATTGGGGAGCTCAAAGAATATCACCATTCGACCGAAGTACAGAATTGACAGACACGACGGACGCATAAAGTAGCTAGTATGTGTTGTGACAGTCATAGCTCGTGTTGTCCAATATATAATGGTGTCGACATCACTAATTGCCCTCCATCCCCAGAATTAACCACATTCAACAAACCCACCGTGAACGATGGCAGTCAACATGACAAAATATTTTGACCGGATGGATGCTGAGCTCGACGCCGATGGACCCAACCAGTCCAGTCGGGCAGGTGTTGACCTATTCGGTCGAGTTTCGACGGACGCTCAACAGGAGGAGTCGGTGTTACCCTCGTCCAATAGGGGGTCCGGTGGCATCGACGAGGAGGGGCCTCTCGTCCAGTATCCACGTGGACGAAGCGGCATAAATGTCTACGCGGAAGACTTCCGACGTCTGGCACCCGAAAGAATTCTGAACGACACCCTGGTGGAGATCTGGCTGCAATTCATTACACATGAGAAGCTGGCTGAGACCCCGAGGCAGAAGGTTTATATCTTCAACACCCATTTTTACGGGAAGATCGGCACCCCAAGGGAACGGCATGCGACAGTCAAACGCTGGACTCGAGGCGTTGATTTGTTCATGAAGGACCACATCCTGATCCCGGTGAATCAGGACCAACATTGGTTCCCGATGGTGGTCTGCTTCGCGGGTGTAAACGGGCCCCGAATGAAGGACGAACCGAAGGCGGACGGAACCTGGGGTGCCAAAATCCTGTGCATTCTGCAGCTGGACTCCTGCAGCCCTGGACCACGGACTACGGTCGCCCAGAATATCAGGGAATATCTGGTTGAGGAGTACCGAGCTCGCAAGCCAGATGAGGTCCCTCGCAGCTATAATGAAGCAGAGCTACCGTTGGTGGTACCAGCAATTCCGCAGCAGCCCAACGGAACAGACTGCGGCGTGTTCCTGCTGCACTACGCGGAGAAAATCCTCCTGGAACCGATTGAGGATTACCGGCCCGACCACCTAAACTTGGTCAACTGGATCCCCCTGGAGGAAATACCAGCAAAACGTGTAGAGATCGCCGAGACTTTGAAGAAGCTGGCGATAGAACAAGGGAAGAAGAGAAACCAGATCCCGTACGTGGCAGCAGATGAAGTTGTACCCGGAAAACGCGCCAAGTCTTCAAGCCCTGAACCCGAGGCGTTAACCATAATTTGTAACGTGTATTTCGACCCCGTTACACGGACCTTTTACAACGACCTAGTTGCGGAGGTAAGGACTCCAGATAAGCCGGAAACGACAACAGCCGCAGTACCCATCAATGCGAAACCGGGAGGTAAGGAAACCTGGATCTTCCAGGATCTGAGGGACATAGAGCGACCAGCCGCAGCAGGGCTCAACGGCGACGTCCGACGGGACATCCTCACGCGGTACCCAGCCCTATTGGACCGCGGTCGGAGGAACAAGAGGGTTCAGTTTTGGTCGGGAGATTATCGCGTGACGCTGACCCCTAAACGGATCACTGTCCAGCTGTCCGAAAGAAAGGGGGGAGTGTAAGAAAAAAATATTTTTTTTCCTTACAACTCCGGGTGTAGAAACTGGCCTGCATCCCAACCGAGCCCGTTTTTAGTAAACGTAAACTGAAAACGCGGTGACCTGGGTTGTGCGGCCCCAACTTCAGGTGGAATAAATTCTATCAACAACAATAAAAAGAAAAAAAGGCAACGTAGCAAAGGCGAAAATATGCAAAACTAACAATAACAACAACCACATTAACTCGCTTGCTAACAAAGGGATAAAAAAAACCACAGTCACACAAAATACATGAAACACAAACTTTTTTACAACAATTACAACACAGACCGAGACGCGAAACCAGCAAGCAAAAATTAAAGCAGAGCCTTGAGAAATTACTAATAAAATCAGGTGGAATACTGTTTACAACAACTACAACACAGACTGAGACACGAAACCAGCAAGCAAACACAACAACAACAAGTACGTTGTGTGCCGCTATGCACATTAGAAAATTCCGGAATGTGCACAAGAACAACGACTGCAGTGGAGTTGTTTTGATCGCTGTATAAAAGGGCCCACCGCGCTGAATTCGATCTCTTTTGGAATCTCGTGCTCCAAGTGGTAAGTCGTCAAACCTTGAACCTCTAGTACCTCGTAGTGGCTGAGTGCTCTTAAGCGGACGCCAATCCCAATTCCAGGTAAATTTTAGTACCTCGTCGTGGCTGAGTGCTCTTAAGCGGACGCCAATCCCAATTCCAAGTAAATCTTAGTACCTCGTCCTGGCTGAGTGCTCGTAAGCGGACGCCAATCCCAATTCCAAGTAAATTTTAGTACCTCGTCGTGGCTGAGTGCTTTTAAGCGGACGCCAATCCCAATTCCAAGTAAATTTTAGTACCTCGTTGTGGCCGAGTGCTTTTAAGCGGACGCCAATCCTGAATCAAAGTAAATGCTAGTATCTCGTAGTGGCTGAGGCCGACAATCATAAAACCTCGTATTCTAGAACGCTGTGTATATAGATTTTGTATTTTTACGGACTGAGTGCTATTCAGCGGACGTTAGAATTAAAGGAACTAGTTTTAAGAAATACTGTTAGCAATAAAATACCGAAAAATAAAACTTTGAATTACGGTGAATAAATAGTCGAAAAACTGTCAAAAGAAAACCGAAAGTTTTTTATTTAAGTGTTCGGTACGGAACTCTGGCGAGACTGAGTATACCCCGGCAAGAAACTTCGTTACAGAGTGCACAGAACATTTTGAAAGTCAAGACAATATTTGGAAAGTGAAAAAACTTAAATAAAACGATTTTTGGAAAAGTCAAAGACAAACATTTTGAAAGTGAAAAACTTAAATAAAAGTCTTCAACAGCAACAATAACAACATCAACAACAACACCAATAAGAACTACAGATAAGGAAAACCACATTATTTACAAGGTAAGTAAATTTATATATAAAATAAAAATCTATAATAAAATAGTCACTAAGGAATAGTAATAGTTGAAAGTATTTACAAGTATAATTATAATTATATTAATAATACAACAATTTTTAAAGAAAAATATAAAATAATAATATATTGTAATACGAATATATTTAATATTTTCTTTTTCTGTAGTCTTTAGATTTGTATGTTTAATATATTCCTTTAATTTACAGAATCTACAGCAAGAACAGCACCAACAACATCAATAGCAGCAGAAAAACAACAACAACAACAACAACAACAACATTAACAACATCAACATCGCCTCCACCGTCACCGCCACCACCACCGTCTCCACCACTACTACCATGGCTGCCAACGACAACAGCAACAACAGCAACAACAGCATCAACAACACCACCATTTCCAATATTATGAAAGCCTCTATTTGTAGCGAGTGTGGTCAGATCTTTTCTGAAAAGCGCAGCTTAAAACGACACGAAAGTAGGCATTCGATTGCAGCGAATGTGAATAGAATTTGCACGACGTGACAACCTTCAGAGGCATAATTCTAAATTTCACCCTCATTCATCATCATCGTCAGTAGCACCAGCTGCATATCTAACCAATCCTCAGCCTTCAACATCAACAGCATCATCATCATCATTACCAACTCATCCAACGGAAAAAAATTTCCGAGTTCCAGGAAAGGGACAGTGGCTGGTCGTTGGTTAAAATATGCCACTTGAAGGTTAATCAGTGCATCAATGTCAGAAATGACGACGAATTCTGCTTCAAGTGGGCCATAGTATAGTCAATGTGTCCTGTAGCCAAGAATACAGAAAGACCACAATCATATAATGTATATAACTGGTGTATCGTTGAATTTCAACGCATTAACGTTCCCACTGCCGTTAAATCAGGTCTCCCGATTCGAACCAATCCAAACATTAGTGTAAATGTGTTTGGATATGATGGGCATCGGGAGCTTCGTGGGACCTTATTACTCCACCAAGCAGGTGAAGTCCTCCCACATAAACCTCCTGCTAATTCAGGAGGAGGAGCGGTCCCACTACGTGTGGATAAAGAGCATGTCAAGGTAATTTAAATTAAAACTAATGATTAATGATCTTCATAAAACTAATTTTGTGTTTTTACTCTTTTTTCTTTACAGATTTATCAAAAGTCAACAGATGGCACATAGAAGTATAGCATATTTCTGCAACAGCTGCCTGCAGTACTCGCACAATGCGACTACTGCAGAGCAGCACAAGGAGACATGCAAAAAGGTGATGACGGTGATGCCCCAACAGGAGGAGGCATCACTTAGTTTTAAGAATTTAGAACGTAAGTTAGATGTACCGTTTGTAGTTTATAGTGACTTTGAGTGTATTTTAAGAAATGTAGATAGTAGTGTAGATGTAAGTTTAAATAGTAGTAATGTGCAGAAGCACATACCTATAGCTTTTAGATGTTACATAGTTTTTAAGTATAATAGTAATTTAAACAAGTTTGTTGTATATACGGGTGAGGATGCCCCCACGAAATTTATTCAAAGTTTGGTGGGGGATTGTATAGAAATTTACAATAATTATTTGAATGTCGTGAGGCCTATGGCTCCCTTGGGTTCGGGAGAACTCAGACATCAGTCTGAGTACAATGTCTGTCACATTTGTGAACAGACATTGGGGGCAGATAGGGTGACAGATCATTGCCATTTAACGGGAAAGTATAGGGGTCCAGCACACAATGAGTGCAATTTGAAATATTATCCAAAATGTATCCAAACGATGAAGAATTTAATCTTCTCAGGAGGAAAGGTGTATTCTCATATGAATACATCAATTCAGTTGATCGCCTGCAAGAAACTAGTCTTCCTACTCGGGCTGATTTCTTCAGTCGATTGACTGGTACAGAATGTGCAGTGGACGATTATGAGCATGCTCAAAGA
Source organism: Sicus ferrugineus (assembly GCA_922984085.1). Lineage (NCBI taxonomy): Eukaryota > Metazoa > Arthropoda > Insecta > Diptera > Conopidae > Sicus > Sicus ferrugineus. The sequence goes on from OV277348.1 coordinate 18,768,231, forward strand.
GTTTGGCAAGTTTTTAATTGTCAAACACTGAATGATTACATGATCCTCTATCTGAAAACAGATGTACTTATTTTGGCAGACGTTTTTGAAAATTTTAGAAACGAGTGCAAAAATATTTACAATCTGGATCCCTGTCAGTACTACACGGCTCCAGGTTTGTCTTGGGATGCAATGTTGAAAACAACCAACATAGCTGCTTACTGACGTTGACATGTATCTTTTCGTACAGAAAGACATACGAGGCGGCATTGTTCAATGTAGCAAGAGGCATTCAAATGCAAATAATAAATATATGACGTATTACGATCCAAGTAAGCCGTCAGAATACTTAATGTATTCGGATGCCAATAACCTATACGGTTGGGCAATGTCGCAATATTTACCGTATGGGGGATTTCAATGGGTTGCTGACGTTAATAATTTTAGCGTCAGCAGCATTCTTTCAATGCCAGAGGTTTCGTCCAGGGGATTTTTTTTTAAGTAGACTTGGACTAGAGTAGCTGGGAAAGTCGAGGAAAGCGATTGGGAGTTCGCGCTCTACATGCTAAACCTAATTTTCACAGCTGTTCACAATTCACAGAAGAAATGATTGCGATTCAAATAAGTAGGATTCGCACCGTTTACAACAAGCCCATTTATTTAGGATTTTCCGTGCTTGAATTATCAAAGTGGAAGATGTATAACTTCCACTATGACTTCATGCTACCGAAATTCCAACCGAGTCTTTTGACGTTGAATTATATGGATACAGATTCAGCGTATGGATACAGTTACAGCGTTGAATTATATGGATACAGATTCATTCATATATTCAATCAAAACTTTAGATTTTTGTGGGGATATTCGAGATGATATCGAATCAAAATTCGATACATCTGAATATCCGGAGGACAATGTATATAATTTTCCCCTTAGGAATGCTAAAGTCCTCGGTATGATGAAGGATGAGTGTAAGGGGAGTTCATAGGCCTCCGCGTGAGTGTAAATAATGAGGGAGTTCATAGGCCTCCGCTCAAAAATGCACTCCATAGCCATTGAAAATAAAAAGTAAATGAAAAAGGCTAAAGGAGTAAAAAAATTAGTATTAAATAGGTTAAGTCTTAATGATTATAAGAATTGTCTAGTAAATAAAAATATTGTATATGGAGACATTATATATACAATATAATATTGTATATGGAGACGTGTATATATTTAGAAGTAAGGTGCATAATATATATACTCAGTTAGTTCATAAGATAGCTTTAAGTTCTAGTGATGATAAGAGGTATATTAGTAGTGATGGCATCCACACTTATGCGTGGGACTATCACAAAATAGAATTAGAAATGCAGCTAAATGTAGACGATGATATTTTTGATAATTTAACTTATTAATAATTAAATTTAATTTTAATATAAAAAAATATATATACATATACGAGTATTGTAATTTAAACAAAATAATTTAGTGTTATAAATAAATTTTTTATTAATGTATATATTGTAAATATTGTAAATATAGACATTAAGTGTACAATTTTTAGGTTAAGAAATTTTATGAATAAAAAAGTGTAAATATGAACTTGTAACCATTTTCTTCTTTATTTATTGATGGAATTTAGGAATTTTCTTAATAGCAGAGCATTTTGAAGCGCACAACAGCCATTATGGACATGGCACATCCTAACGCTCTCGTTGGTGTATATTCAATTAATTTGTCGTGTATGAGTACGCAATGGGCTGATGTGTTGGCTGGAAAATTCTTTGATGTCTTAAATTCAATTCTAATATCAATCGGACCACTCTTAATAGCTTCGTTTTTATGACTAACATCCACCTCAATTATCGGTGCAGTATCTTTGAAATCTCCAGGCAGCAACAGAGGTTGAGATTCACGATTAAAATAGCTTTGTTGAAATTTTATGTACATATCATACAGCAAAGCATAACGATCACGATCGAAATTTAGATTGAGGTCATCATACGGATATGTATCAGACAACATCAGACAAATGACAATGTTGAAACTTGTTGTCTCTTCGAAAAGCAATCAGTATAAAGCGTGGTCTTCCACTCTGCGCAGATAATTTAACGTTCCACAGGTGGTTGCTTCCTTGAGCAAGTGTTGGATTGAAATGACAATCCCAACTGCGAAATGCTATTGATAAAGGTTGCCCGCTTTGGATTATTTGAAAGAGTTGTAGTCTAGCAAAATCAGCCAACTGCACATGAGGAATTTTCCGTGTAATATTTGTTATAGTCAGTTTTAATTTTTCGGTTGCAAAACTTGAAGAAATAACATTTTCGTCTGATTACGAACGCAGTAGTACAAGTTCATGTTTAGCATTTAGGATAATTTTATTAAAGTCTTCAGCAAAGCCCAGTAGCATTTTCAATGGTGTACAAAAATTAAAACATCCATCCTTTATTTCAACTTAATTCTTTGCAAACCAACCAGCATTTTTCAGTGTATTACTCTCAGTCGGACTCAAGGAGATGTAATTTTTCAGTGTTGTAGTTACACCCAAGTGACGTGTACGATCAATCTCCAATCCATTCATCTCATAGCGAATTTCATCAAATATGAATGCCATACAATTGTTTTTTAATTTCGCGCTTGAAGTTGCATCTCAATTTTCCAAGGTGACTCTACCTTCAATATAAATTAAACTCTCACTGGGTAAAACGTATAGATCTTGGTTTTGAACTGCAATCCTTATCTCATCATTGCTTTTATACGATTGTAGATATGACGAGTAGCTATGGTATTCCTTTTTAATGATGCTTTCATCATATAGTGGTTTTTGTACAACATCGAGTATTTGACTAATTTTAATTTAGTTTCTCTTTAGTTGAAATCCCAAAGATTTTAGAAACTCTTTATTGGTAAATGTAAACTTTTTGCGTTGTAGAGCGTTAGATGTTGTCTGTGGCTTCTGTGACCTTGTTACTTCAAATGGCAAAGTAGAAGTGAATGCAGGTACACCCATGTAAGCGCTTTTATTATAGATAATCATTATTCTTGGGGTTTTAAATGCAATCTGAGTGTTATAGTTTCTCCACAAAAATTAATTAGGTTACCGCTTTGATCAACAATTTTTATTGTAATTGAACTTATCTGTCTTAGTGTTTAGTGGCAAATAAATGAAATTTTTCGGAATCTCGTCTATTTTATTCCCGGGGCTGACATTCAGTGCAAACATGTGAATTGTATGCGTCGGTGTGTTGTTAATATATGAACCGCTTATAATGTCACACCTAATGTGTATAACATTGATCTTCGTTATAGTCACAGGCAAGTCGGAAGTGTGCATTGTTCCTGTTTCCAATACTTTTTTACTGAAGCCCAATGCTTCGTTCTTTATTAAAGAAAAGTTTATGTTCACTGTACCCTACGATTGCTTGCAGTGTATTTGGGTTGGCGGCTATTTCCAGTGTCTCGTGCAGCTTCTCATGTGGCACTATATTAAAATATTTATTTTGAATGTACTCGGCAATATCGTCGAGCTCGTATGAACCAACAGGAATTTCAATTGTTTGGTCTCCGATGTGAAATAAATTATTTTCATGGTCAACGTTTGGTATGGTGTTGTAGCTATGAAAGTCAACTAGACCGCATACATACTTCCCATCTAAATCTATAGGCGGAAAGTAATCAGCCGATAAAATGGATTTGTTTCCACTTAGGGTAAGGGTTATTGACATCTTGAATGTTGGCGAACTAATGAAATAAGAAACACACAAAGGAATCTTTTTATACAAGAAAATTTATTTACAAAATTTCATTACTATCGATCCAAGAATTATGTTTATTGGAAAACCCTAGCCACTTGACAAAGACTTTATTCCCTTTAGTTTTTAAAACTTTTTCTACAAGGAATGTGCTGGGATATTTTGTTTTCAATAGTTCGCTTTCGTAATATTATCTTCCAATTGTGTTTCCCTGGTAGTCTTCAAGAATATACGTCGGTGGGTTTGTAATTCTTATATTTTTAATTTTAAAAATTTCTGTAGTCCAATTCGGTGTGTAGCCTTTTTCAAAAACGTGTTTATGTTTACTGATGCGAACATAGTCTCCTATCCTGAACTTTGGCTTTCTAAATATTTTCAGATTGTTGTAGGCAGTCTTTAATAGCAACTTTTCATTAGACGGCTTCACATCAATGGGAGCCATATTTATTGTTCTATGCTTTTTCTTATTGTATTTGTCGATCAAATTTTTATAATTATCAATCCATCGATATGATCCATGGTAACTAAATTCCCTCCACATCATTTGTTTTAGTGTTCTATTGAAACGCCCAACAATTGATACCTTCAAAACACTGTACGAAGAGTAATGGTTGACATGGAATTTCCTCATTAAATTTTGAAATTTTCGATTGAAGAATTCCTTGCCGTCATCGGTTTGTAAATTTCTGGGTATCCGACCTAATTTGAATATGGTTTCCATGGCTTTGGTGACATCAGCAGATGTTTTCGGTTTTGATAGGTACAGCCCAGGCAATTGAAAATGTATCTATTACGGTGAGAAGGAAGCGAAATCCGCTGTTATCTGTGGATCAATACCTTTAGTAATTACACGTCTTGGTTTAAAATTTTTTCGAGCTTGAGTGTGTAGTTTGTAGTTTTCGAGCTTTGAGTGTGTTCATCAACTAAACCCCGTTTGATTCATACAATTAATCACAAAAGATTTTGTTGCAGCATCATTATTTTCAACGGGCTCACCAACACTTTTCAAACGCTTCAACTCTCAACTCCTCAATGATGGAAATAATTTCATTGTTGTGATTGTTGTGTCCAGCTGACTGTGAGGATAATAAAAGTCGTAATCTATCAACTAATTCATTCGGATCATCCCAGTAAATGTAATTAGGTTTTTGCGGATTGACTCTCGTCAAACCGGTTCCTTTTTTACGTTTATGTGGTGTAGATGTCGATGAAGATTTATCACTAAATAGTCCCTTTATGATGTTGATATACTTGAAAGCCTTGGTCCCCTTCAGTTGCTCATTTTCATCATAATTACGTTTGTGAGCACTAGTAGTGTTTAAAATTGTTTTGTAAACTTGTAGATCTGCTTCGTTATAATTTGCGTACTAAATGCTTGGGGATGCGTGTATATGTTTGACATAAATAAAAGCAATCGATGCATTTGTGTCTGCCCATACAAAAGTATTCTCTAATGCTATTTTGCTTCTCACAAGCAACATCATCGAATATCATTATTGAGTTAGTTTCTTGTGGAACACTAACTGAAAGAGACCGGGTGTAAGGTTGAAAAAGGTGGGGGATGAAGTGTCAAACGGTTTGTCGGATATTAATATTTCGCCGTTTTGTATTGTGAAAGCACTGTTTACAAATCTCCATTCACCATCTGTTCCACTATGCAGTCCGTATGCTGTATCCAATTCATTTTGTTGTTCCAGCTCAGATAAATCCATGACTTTAGTTGATTTGTTGACATCTTCCTCTGTATCATTTATTTGAGAGAAAAAGGCGCCGTCTTCATTACTATTGGCAACAGTCTCGTCTGTAAAATCGATCTCTTTCTTTGCTTTATGTGGTGTACTTGTTTTTAGTTTGAGGGGCATCTCATTATGCGTAAAATCAAGAGAATTCTTGCTATTTGTTGATGTTGTTGGTATTGTAGTGTTTCGAACCAATTCCTTTAGAGGTTTTGTGATTGGCTTAAGTGACTCTTCTATTTGATTTTCTACATCTGTCAATGTCAAAACCTTTTCTATAACGCCCATCATCACTCGGGTCGTCTTTGCTGTTTACCAGAAATACATACTTGTCTTTCCAACACTCTCTACATACTATATATTTAGATATTTTTCAAAAGTCAGGTCTGTTCCTACATGATCATTGTACTATATATGTGCTTCATGTTTATCTCGTCTTGCTTAAACATAATAATCATGTTGGCATTAATGCGTACTAAATGCTTGGGCATGCGTGTATATGTTTGACATAAATAAAAGCAATCGATGCATTTGTGTCTGCCCATACAAAAGTATTCTCTAATGTTATTTTGCTTCTCACAAGCAACATCATCGAATATCATTATTGAGTTAGTTTTTGCTTCATCTGGTTTGAGAACTTGTTCGTTGTCGGAAAATATAAATAGTCCCATATTTTGAATTGGTTTCATTAATTGTTTTAAATATTCATATTTAGGTTGATACAACGACTTTGAATATAAGTATATATTTGCAAAATTCAGTCCATTAGGACTTTCTATTAAACTCAACATGACGTTGGTCTTTCCACAATTTGAAGGCCCGACAATAAGACATCTTATTGAATTCGGCAGCAGGGAGCCGTGTCGGGATTTCGATACGTTGTCAGTAACAGAATCCAGATTTTTAACAATAATATTTTTGTCTTGCTTAAGGAAACGCATTTTAGCAATTAATATAAATATATTTGTGGCAGAACGGCCGCACCTACTATTCTTCGTATTTGTAAATTTATGGTGTGCTGCAACCCTGTAACGCGTTGGCACTTCTCCGGCTCGAGTTCACCTCGCCCTGCTTTCCACCTCGGCTGGCTCCGGCTTGTCGAGGGGGTCAGTATCGTCACCACGCCAGGAGAGGTGCCAACTGCGGTAAGCAATCATTATAATTTGTTTTGTACTTGGTTTTTATTCTTGTTATATTTGTAATTTTTATTCTATCATAGAAATAAACCCTTCCTGCAACTTTAGAAGTGTTAATAATTTCGAAACTTCCCAAGCGACGATATTCTTTTATTTCGCAGCGGGCAAAGCTGAGCCGAGGTACGCGGCCATGTTTGCTGCTCTGCTCGGGTACCTCGTGCGTGAAGACATCCGAGCTTTGCCGATATAAGAAACATGGAACGAACACCCCCGAGAAGAAGTCCCCGAATCAAGAGTCAGGGTGAAAGTCAGAGCTCCCAGGTTGCTACTGCCGCCGCAACAAGCCGGAGCACACCCGTTGCCACTGCCGCCGCAACAATGCACAGCTCCCAGGTTGCCACTGCCGCCGCAACAATGCAGAGCTCCCAGGTTGCTACTGCCGCCGCAACAAGCCGGAGCACACCCGTTGCCACTGCCGCCGCAACAACACAAAGCTCCCAGGTTGCCACTGCCGCCGCAACAAGCCGGAGCACACCCGTTGCCACTGGCGCCGCAACAACACAGAGCTCCCAGGTTGCCACTGCCGCCGCAACAAGCCGGAGCATACCCGTTGTCACTGCTGCTGCAACAATGCAGGGCTCCCAGACACTCACTGCCGCCGACTCAGGAGTCCATGCTGAATTTTCTGCTCAATAAAATAAACTGCATGGAGCAGGAGTTGCGTACTGTGCGCTCAAGTGTGCAAGAAAGTGAACGACGACGCAGCCTCTTGGAGCGGGCCATCGAAATGGGCGCTTCTACAACAACCACTGGTGCCATCGTTAACGGTAAGTCCTCTGAACCGTTATCACAACTCGCCACCGCGTCAATAAGCACAGTACCGATTCCGTTATCTGCGAGTTTGCATTCTCCTTCGTATATGACGTCATCGTTGGCTGCGCACACTTCGGCAGTTACCTCACCGTCTCATGTGACTGCGATGTTTGCAACCACGAATTTAACTGCAATACCGACTGACCAGAGATCAGAACCAAACATTTTTGCAAATGCTTGCAGTAATGCAGTTCTTGAGAATACGTCAGATATCTTGCCTTGTCACTCTGCCTATAGCAATTGTATCGCTCAACCAAATTTTCTTGGGCCACGCAAACTTCAAGATTTGCCGGAATTTTGTGGACAGCCTGAAGACTGGCCAATGTTTTCGACTGCTTACGATCAGACTACCGCCGCTTACAAATATTCGAACATGGAAAATTGCCAGCGCTTGCAAAAGTGTTTGAAAGCTGAAGCTAGAGAGACAGTGCAGTCGTTGTTAATACATCCAGATAATGTGTCGGCCGTGATGGACCAATTACGGTTTCGCTACGGGCGCCCTGAGCTTCTAATCCGAAGTCAACTGCGCAAGATTCGAGAGGTTGCGCCGATATCAGAAACAACAATTGAGAAACTGGTCCCATTTGCGGTGAAAGCTAGGAACCTTGCCGTTTTCCTGCAATCAGCAAATGCACAGCAACATTTGGCAAATCCCACCTTGCTCGAAGAGCTAATCGCCAAGCTTCCTATGAGCAAACGAATGGACTGGGCGAAGTATGCAGCATCGATACAGCCATACCCAACAATTGTCGACTTCAGTACTTGGCTCACTGAAGTAGCAAATTTAATCTGCACGGTGCAAGGTGTTAGTCGTAGTGGTGCGCCTGAAGGGAAAAGAAGAATTGTGCTGCACGCCGCTGAGGATCAAAGACCAAACGTAAGTAAGTGTCATATGTGTGAAGCAAAACAGGATATTTCAAAGTGCAGAGAATTTTTGGAGCTCGACGTCAGCAAAAGATGGATGGAAGCAAAGCGTCGCCAGTTGTGCTTTACATGCCTACAAGGGGGCACTCGACTCGTAATTGCCGTCGCCGAAGGCCGTGCCTCATTGACGATTGTCCAAGGCGACACCATCAGTTATTGCACGACAAGGAATATGTGTTTGAAGCTGTACCTCAACGTCAAGCAAGTGCAGATGTGCCGCATCACAGGAGTGCGCGCAAGACCCGTGCAACTAAGATTCAAAGAAATGCACCCATGCCGCGTGCATCTACTACGCAGGAGAAAGAATTTATGTCGTCTGCAGCTCAAGTGCAAGGTTCAGTCGGGAACACTAGCCATCCATATACATTATCACGAAATGATGCTGTTGAAGGAACAATTCTCAGCTGTGCGGCCAGTGCGGCCAGAAATATATTGTTGCGTGTACTTCCAGTTACTTTGTATGGGCCAAGTAAAAGGTTGCAGGTTTATGCTTTGTTGGATGAGGGATCTCCAATCACGATGATGGACAATAGTGTCTTAGAGCAGCTGGGCATTCAAGGCCATCGACGCCACCTAAACGTGCAGTTGTTTGGCGGAAAGGTAGTTAGTGAGCCAGCCACGGTGGTAGATTTGTGCGTTAGCGGTGTCGGCATGAATAAGAAGCTCAAGTTGAGAAATGTGTACGCGGTGTCAAACCTGAACCTGCCCGTGCAAAGCCTACAAGAGCCTTACAGCGAATTGACGTACGACAAGAGGCCATACGAGAATGCAGCGCCGCAGCTTTTAATAGGATTGGACCACTGTCACCTTGGCATTCCTACCGAGTCGATAACCCTAAAAAGAGGCGGGCCCTACGCTTCAAAAACCGAGTTGGGATGGGTCGTTTTTGGCTCAAGTGAGGGTGTTCCAACCTCATCTTCGTCTTTGATGACAAACATCGTTACTGAGGACGAGATTCATAAGCTGGTTGTCGAATATTTTGCGACTGAAAGTTTTGGAGTGCGGCCAGCACCAATAGTAGAAAGCGAAGCTGATAAGCGAGCGCGCGACATATTACGAGCTACCACGAAGAAAGTCGAAGGGCGTTTTCAAACCGGACTGCTTTGGAAATGTGACGATGTCAAGCTTCCCGACAGTTTTGCAATGGCGAAGCAGCGGTTACTAGGAATTGAGCGCAAGATGAGGCAGGATGAAACGTTTGGGGCATCCTATACCCAAACGTTTCATCCTGCCTCATCTTGCGCTCAATTCCTAGTACAATTGTCGCTTCATATGTAGAGAAAGGTTACGCACGGAAACTTAATTCAGAGGAAGCCGCTAACCGTACGCCGAGGACGTGGTATATACCGCATTTTGCAGTCGTCAACCCTAACAAGCCAGGAAAATTGCGTTTGGTTTTTGATTCCGCAGCCAAGGTTAACGGTATATCTCTAAATTCATACTTATTAAAGGGTCCATTGCAATACCAACCGATGCCAACTGTTTTATTCAATTTTCGAGTCGGTGCTGTGGCCGTATGCGCAGACATTAAAGAAATGTTCCACCAAATTTTAATGCGCCCAGACGATCGATGTTCGCAAAGATTTCTTTGGCGAAATGGTGATACAGCGCGAGCTATCGACGTTTATGAGATGGTCGTAATGACATTTGGAGCTGCGTGTTCGCCTTGTGCAGCGCAATATGTGAAAAATTTGAATGCGTACAATCATCGTGGCCAAGCTCCTCGAGCCACTCAGGCTATTTTATGACATCACTATGTTGATGACTTCGTAGACAGTTTCGGCTCCTCAGCTCAAGCAATTGATATCGCCAAACAAGTACGCGCGATACATAAGAATGCCGGATTTGAACTTCGCAATATTGTTTCCAATTCGCCGGAATTGGTAGCTGCTCTTGAAGGCAGTATGGGAGACAAGCGTATGCAGCAGGACGACCCTATAACGGAGAAGATCCTAGGAATGTTTTGGCAGCCGATCAACGATACCTTTACGTATCGAATTAAGTTCCACAGAGTCGACGCTGAAGTAGTAACTGGCAAGAGAAAACCCACGAAGAGGGAGCTGCTAAGCGTTATTCAGTTTTGATCCCCTCGTCAGTTTTTGATCCCCTCGGATTTTTCTGTAATTTTCTGATCGTCACAAAATTGATTATGCGCGAGGTGTGGAAACATCAAATAGGTTGGGACGAGATGCTACCCGACTACGTGTATGCTGCCTGGGATAGATGGCTGCAGGATTTGCCCAAGGTAACGAATATTCAAATTCCTCGCCATTATTTTAGGAAAGGGCCACCGAAAGAGCTCCAACTGCAGACCTTTGTGGATGCTAGCAAGGAAGCGTTTGCCGCAGTCTCATTTTGAAGAACAGTTCCTGTAGCCGGCGAGATAGAAGTTACCTTCGTGAGTGCCAAGACTAAGTGCGCCCCTTTAAAAATGATCAGGGTGCCGCGGCTTGAGTTACAAGCAGCAGTGCTTGGAGTGCGCCTTATGAAAACCATCATGGAGAAGCATTCTCTTAACGCCACCTACGTGATGTGGAGTGACTCCAAAACAGTTTTAAGGTGGATTGCGTCGAAACACCGCCGTTTTAAACCATTTGTTGCCCATCGGGTAGCTGAGATTCTCGCATCTACAGAGGAAGCAAGTTGGAGGTGGATACCATCGGCCGAAAATGTTGCTGACGAGGCGACCAGAGCGAAGTATCGCGTCGAATTTGAAGCCGCAACTCGATGGTTTCAGGGTCCAGATTTTCTGCGAAAAGAATGCGATTTGTGGCCAGCCAACTTACTTAACGCCAGTGAAGAGGAGGATGGAGAAACTTTGCCCTGCAATTTTGCACTATTGACTGTTAGTTATGCGTTAATAAAATTTGAACACTTTTCGGCCATTCTCGTACGTCGGAATGGATTACTTTGGCCCACTGCAAGTCACCATTGGCCGACGTAAAGAGAAGCGTTGGATAGCGTTGTTCACCTGTTTGACGGTGCGGGCCATTCACTTAGAGATTGCAGCAGATTTATCGACAGACGCCTGCGTATTGGTTCTGAGGAACTTTCTGAATCGGCGAGGAGTTCCTGTACGGATACGCAGTGACAACGGCAAAAATTTCATCGGCGCGGATCGGGAGGCGAAACGGTTCAGTGAGGTATTTGACTGTGACCGTTTACAGCGTGAGCTCTCGTGGAAGGGAGTAGAGTGGATGTTTAATTGCCCAGGCAATCCATCGACAGGTGGTGTGTGGGAGCGCATGGTCCAATGTGTAAAGCGATTGTTGCGTCATACACTCAAGGAGGTTGCCCCGCGCGAACACACACTGCAGTCCTTTGTTATAGAAGCGGAAAACATTGTGAATTCCCGGCCGCTCACCCACTTGCCAGTGTCTGTCGACGAGGAGGAGCCACTGACTCGAAACCATTTCTTGCTTGGCACTGCGAACACCGCTCAAACGCCAGGGACGGGAGAAATTCTGGCCAAGCCGTGTGTGTTGCGGAGGCAGTGGCAGATTTCGCGGCAATTGCGGGATCGCTTCTGGAAGCGCTGGGTGGCAGAATATTTACCCGTGTTAACGAGGAGGACGAAGTGGTGTCAACCAGCCACGCCGCTAAAAGAAGAAGACTTAGTGTTTATTTGCGACGCGGGTGTGCCCAGGAAGCAGTGGTGCCGCGGAGTAGTGGAGCGGCTGTTTCGAGGTGCTGATGGAGTTTTAAGGAGCGCTGAAGTGCGGACCAAGACGGGGCTTTTGCGCCGCCCGGTGTCGAAGCTGGCCATTCTTCAACTTAGTTAGTGAATGGATTATGATCATTCACGGGGGAGGGGATGTGGCAGAATGGCCGCACCTATTATTTTTCGTATTTGTAAATTTATGGTGTGCTGCAACCCTGTAACGCGTTGGCACTTCTCCGGCTCGAGTTCACCTCGCCCTGCTTTCCACCTCGGCTGACTCCGGCTTGTCGAGGGGGTCAGTATCGTCGCCACGCCAGGAGAGGTGCTAACTGCGGTAAGCAATCATTATAATTTGTTTTGTACTTGGTTTTTATTCTTGTTATATTTGTAACTTTTATTCTATCATAGAAATAAACCCTTCCTGCAACTTTAGAAGTGTTAATAACTTCGAAACCTCCCAAGCGACGATAATATTATAACCACACCTTTATATTATTTTCATTCAGTACGAGTAGGTGAAAAGATATAAAATGGCTATAAATTACAAGAAACATGTCAGTAATAATCAGTCAGTAACCGGAAGAGGTTTATTAAATGATGTAATAAATTCTCTACCAATTTAACTTTATTTACCGGGTTATCAGTTTTGAGGACTGTAATGTGTAATTGGGTGATTCCCACTGAAGTAAGTATTACCTTCACTGATGTTGGGGTCATGGTGTAGCTAAGCTGGGGGCACGTACTGGCAACAGGCTGCGGCTCGTCGGCATTGGGGAGGGGTTGTTTGCTTGCTCACCAAGAAATCGATTACATATAAAATTTACTGTTACGTGCCAAATGAGAAAAAAAAGAAATAGCTATTGAACTAAGCCCACAAAACTCTGAGACTAATTCCAGGACTATGGTTATGCATCCATGTGTGTATAGGATCTGGGTGTACTGATCCTATCCTGCCCTCCCATCCTTGACTTCCGGCTCCTAGACTATGTCACCGAAGTCCCTACATAGGCCATCGTGTACTCAACCGATCAAATTAAAAAGCGTAGACTTAATTCATCGTTTCCATATGGTATTTATTAATTGGAAAAAAACTTTTCAAAATTCATCGTCTAAATTGAACAAAATAAAGTATCAAAGTTTTACACAACCCAAATTTCTTGATTTCTATTGATTTAATAACAAGTGTTATTTTACATAATCGCAAATAGTGATTTCAATTTCTCATAAAGGTCGGTTACATTATTATTTTTTCGGTAATTACGTTTCTTAGAGATAAGTACAAGTATTAATGGGATTTTTTTTTTGTTTTTTCTCTTTTCTCGTTACGTTATTTAGTTGTTAAGATAATTGTTCGTAAGTATATGTATATATATATAGTATGTATATATATAGTATGTAATTATATTAAGTATTAAGTATAATTCTTAAGTAAGGTATGTAAGCAAGTATTTAAATGTAATTTGTATGGTAAGGTATCTAAACAATATGTATACATAGTATATATTCTAATATATATATAAGATACACAAGTAGAAAATTTAGTCTTATACATAGCTGTACTAAATATTTATTGTCTGCTAAGTGAAACGGCCTCGTCGTCTTCTTTTCCGGATTTCAGTTTATTCTTCATCTTCCCTTTGATGTTTTACTTCTTTTGTTTCGTTAGGTTTTTTTTTTTTTTTTTTTTTTTTTTTATGGCTTTATGTCAACGATTAATTTTCTTTTAATTTGCCTTTAAAAATCTTTTAAACAATGAACTTTCGTTTTCTTCTATTTTAACGATTCAATTTTTGATGCATTGATAACAAACATAATTTTATAACAAACTTATGTCAATTCTTGAACTTATGTCAATTTTTACTTTAAAATATTGTGATGAATGAATTTATTTCTTTCATTTTCAACGATGAATTTCTTTAATTTGCCTTTTTTCCAATCGATTTTTGTTTATTTTTAATTTTAAACGAATTTTAATTTTAACGAATTTTGTTTATTTTTAATTTTAAACAAAACCTTTTAACACGATGAACACTTTTTCTCTTATAGTTTTTTTTTTTTTTTTTTTTTTTTTTTTTGAAAATTTTATATTGGATCCATGCACAAGAAAGTTTTGTTGGTCATCCCTCAACCTGTTTGTTTCCTAGGCAAATCTCGACTGACTCTTTTCAAATAGCTACTTCACTTCATTCCAATTTTGTTCTCACTCTCAATTTCAAGGGCATCGCAACTCCTCGCTGCTCATCGGCAAAATACCGCTATTCAAGGCGTAATGCGAAAACATATGCAAAAAAAATGCGAATAATGTCGCGAAAATTTGTTGCGACTATTCAGTGAAGTACAATTCTGTAGGGAAGAGAATTATTACGGCGAGCTACAAAGTCAATTTGCGGTACTATTTCGGTGGCAAAATCACGCCACTCCTAAGTCGCCCGTTACAGGACCAGGAATTAAACTAAACCAACGCTTGGCAAGAGGCGATAAAGGAATCAATCCCCTGGACGCCGCATGTAGAGAGCACGACATAGCTAATGATAAAACAGGAGACTTGAATAAGCGCCACGAAGCAGATAAAATATTAATTGAAAGGGCGTGGCAAAGAGTAAAATCAAAAGACAGTAAATTGAGTGAGCGAATAAACGCACGATTAGTTACAAACGCAATGAAAGCTAAAGTAAAATTTGGTATGGGGAGCACGATAAGTAAAACTCTTAAGAAAATAAGAGAAAAGTCAAAAATAAATGTACCAAGAAAATATTCACTAAAGCAGTTAAAAGCGGTCTGAAAATTATTAAACAACAAAAACCCCAATATATTCCCAGTGCTATAAAAATCGCGCAAAAAGTTGTGAAAAATTCTTTCGGACGGAAGAAATCCACGATTGACATTCCACGCGTTATACCCGTTCCTAAGACAGGAGGGTTTCTACCATTAGTACCGATTTTAACTGCTCTGGGAGTTGTTGGAGGCTTAGCATCTGGAGGAGCTGCAATCGCAAAAGAAGTTAATGAAACAAAAGCCGCTCGACAGCAATTGGAAGAAGCAAATCGACATAATAAAGCTATGGAAGCAATCGCCATGGAAAAAGGCTTATACTTGAAGCCATACAGGAAAGGATTGGGCTTGTATTATAGTCCGCAACCAAAAAACTTTTAAACAATCTACCCAGAAGAGCCCTCACAGACGTCGACTTGATGAAACATGTAAAGAATCTGCCGTATTTCAGAGGTATTTTTATGCGAGACAGTGTCCCGAAACGACCTCGTCAGCAAGAATGTGGAATCGTTAATCTGGATACATCAAAGGGCCCTGGTACTCATTGGGTATCGTATTACAAAGACAGGCACTGCAAAGAATATTTTGATATTTTTGGAAACTTGCAACCACCGCATGAAATAATAAATTATTTGGGAGATGACGTAAATTACAACTACACCCAACACCAAGACTATAATTCATACAACTGTGGTCATTTATGTCTAAAATTTCTTTATAATTTAAACAAAATAAACAATTAATATAGTTTTGTATTGACTTTTTATTGAACTTTTAATATAAACATTATTTAAATTTTTTATATTCTATGTTGGATTTCGATGATGCTGAAGTTGATGATGAAGGTGAAGATGATGAGGAGGATGAGTTTTTCCATTCATAAATTATTTGTTTAAACAAATACAAAAAATAATAAGAATACTAAAATGAATCAACTGTACCAAGATGATTGCACGTCTCCCTCATTTACTGCTATGAAGGACTTTAATGGAAAAAAACTTTAATCAGAAAAATATTCTGTATGTCAAGGACATGGAACCCAGCAGATTTTATACAATAAAAAGTGTGCGCAGGGCAAAAACCAAATATGGAGATGGAATCCTAATGGAGCTGGAAGATTGCGTAATTTTTCTACCGCAGAAATTCAACGATATTTGTGATGCGACTATAGCAGAGTTCAACAACGGAAATTATTACATAATAAAACTGATGGAGGAAGATGGAGAAGATTTTCGATTGGAGGTTCAGGTCGACTTTCCCCAACCGCAACCCCTGCTCGAAACTTATTATACAAATTGTCAAAAAAATTTTAATAAAAAAATAAAGAAATAATTTAATTTTACAAATATGTCGTCTTTATTTATAGATTCTTGTATAAAATGTTATCAATTTATTTATTCTGGCAATAGTTAAATTTATAGCGCAGCAGATGCAGGTGTCTGGTCCATCCACAGTTTCACTAGAAGCTCAACAACATGTACTATAATGGCATCCATATCGTGACTCAATCGCAAAGGCATCTTTGTATTTGATTAGTTTTGTATAGCCTGTTAAAATGTAATCAAAATGCTCCTCTAGTATATTTTCCCTGTGAGTTACTAAAAATTCATGAACTCGAATTAAAAATGTTGACATGTTTACGTGATTCATCTTGTTTAGTTAATAGTTGATTGTTGACTGACTTCTATTTGTTCTATTACATAATTTTATAAAGTGAAAAAACTCGCACGTTACTTACGGTTGTATACCGTATTTTCCAAGAATTAATTAAGCTAATTCCAAAAATTAAGAAAACAATAAAATGTAAAATTTATACATGCATATTCATTTTCATTCTCCCAGCTGAACCCTTCTAAAATAAAAAAAGAAGAAGAAGCATGCCAACAAAAAATGAAATTGAAATAAAAAAAAATCTGGATATGTTCAATCATGTTCGGCTCAGTTCCGCCTAATTTCATTGCATTCTTCGGAAATGTTTACATTACTTTAATTCCAGCAAATTCAAGCCAAGCCACAGTTTGGTCCCAAGCTATTAAATAAACAACAACAACTACAACACTACTTCTGCTTACGCAGCCTCTGCTTAGGTAGCCCCACGCTTCAGATCATACATGCACGCGAAGCCACAGTCCGATCCGTTCACTTTATGTTTACATTAAATTTCACTACGCTTCTGGGGCGGCGACTCAAAAGCGAAACAATTAAATAAACAACAAGAACTACAACACTACTTCTGCTTAGACAGCCTTTGCTTACGCAGCCTCTGCTTAGCAAGCTGCCACCCGCGAGCACACACATTCCCACAGTCGCTTGACTCATAAAAATCTTAATATGATATCCTACAACAACAATTCCAAAGGCAAGCATCTTGCCGCTGCTGCTCTCCCCAATACTCACATACCATAACACACACGTCTCTCCCCTCCCTCTCCCTACGAAAAGCATCTTGCCGCTGCTGCTCTCCCAACACTCACATATCATAACACACGTCTCTCCCCTCCTTCTTCCTCACCATCACCCCTACCAACCAAATGATCGTCTGTTCGTCCGCCAGCTGCTAGCCGCCAGCCTTCAATCTTCTTTCTCACTCTTACATACACACAGCGCACCCTTCGGAGAAGGCACCGCCGAAATACACAGGCGGTGCCATTTGAGTTAGAAACCCCACATTTATACTACTATTGCTTTCTGGCGAAGATACTCGATCGAAGCATTTCTTGGGCAACATACAAAAGTATAACAGTTCCTTCCAAATGACTTCATTTGGGGCGAATATTATCAAAACACGAAGTTTTAACCCTACTTTTAAGGTAAATTCTTTTTCGAATGCAAATATTACAGATTTACGAAAGAGATTCAACGAAGGAAAACATCTCACAAACTCAAGAAATTGTGTTTGATTTTATAGATTCAAGGACAAAATGAATATAAAATAGAATGATAGAATGTTTGCCAACTGACATCATGCCAGTGTAGGCATCTAAAAATGCGCGTATTCAGTACCTTTTTCGTAACTTTAGAAAAATATCCTGACCAATTGGCATATATCGGTGGAAAGGTACTGCCATTAGTTTTCCAGAATGGTAAGTTCATCATCAACTGGGACTATGGATTGGGCAGTGGCCACTTCTACATGACAGTGTATGCGGATCATGTTGTGGGGCGGGTTCCAGTTCGTGTCTTCGCTAAACTAAATAAGTATTCATCTTCTGAACTTAAATACGTATTTAACTTCACGCAGTTTGACAAAACTCCTGCTGGAAAACATGTGCGAAGATTCAATGCTCCAACTATAGACAAAGTGGCAATTGTTGTAATCGGAGATCAAGTCCAAACTAGAGATATTGTTCTTCATCGGAGAAACGATCAATTGAAAAAGGTTGCAGAACTTTTCAATTTAACGAAACTTAGCCACAGCAACGCGTGGCCGGATACATCTAATTCCTTCAATAAATAAAAAGAAAATGTGTATAATAGTATATTTCATATGTAAGTTTTTATTTATAAAATATCTTAAATATAACAATTGTTTTCTTAATATCTATATTTACAATATTTATAATTTTAAATAAAATTTCAATATATAACTTAATTAAAAATTTATTTATAAAATTAAATTGTTTTCTTTTATTCCAAATTATATATTTACAGTTGTACTAATTTAAATTTTAATTTCTATACAATTACAAAGAATTTAAATTTTGAAACATATCATCTCTATTAAATTTTCTAAATCTATTCTATAATGCCCCCACATATGTATTTACATTATCTATTCTTAACGCTTATCATCACTAAAACTTAAAGCTATCTTCTGAATTTTTTCCGTATATATTTGGTGTATTTTACTCCTAAATACATACAAATCACCATAAATTATTCTCTTATTTAATAAACAGTTCTTATAACTTGTCGCGATTCGCTATGCTAACGGAAGCACTTTTCCTACCTTGAACTGGGTCATCGACTGCGAGCATGGCTCAGTGTTATTGACTGCACTCATGTTACGCTGGCGGTCGATGACAGAATTTAAAAACAATTAATTTACCTTGCGAATTTGCTGACGCGCACTAATGTAGCGTTTTTAATAATTTGGTTTTCTTTTTAAGTTAATAATTGTTTCGCAATATTTCTTTGTCAATTAGGCAATATTTCTTATACGTATTTTTATTGTTATTTATGCTTAGGTTAAGTGTTTTTATCTATAAATTAAGCCATTCAATAAAGAAATTGTCAGTATTCAACACAGAATCAGAGTGTTTTAACTCAAGCTATTAACCCAAGCTATTATCACTCAAACAATAAAAGGTGTGGATTCGGTTCAAGTTCCGAATTTACACTTATAAATAAATAAAAAAGGGATTGGAATTGCTTCAAGTTCCAAATTCAATCACCTATTAAATAAACAAAACATTTGCTGACCCCGACGTGATCCTTTAAGGGATCACATAAACAACACACACCGCAGCACAGAGTCTACAAGAAGAGTCTACAAGGATAAACCCAACATGGAAGGGCTTACTAAATTGATAAAGGAGCAACAAGAGGCTGGAAATCAAATACAGACTATCATACGAAACTACAAGAAGGATTCGGCTTCACGCAAACAAAATGTGAAATATTTCACTGATCGTCTGCAGTGGCTGAGGGAAATCTGGAACGACTTCGTGACGAGAGACAGGATAATTCGAGAGGACGAACATGTGGACCAGGAGGACGCCTATTTCACATCGGACTTCTTCGACCAAATGAAGAAGTTAACGGCAACTTACATCCAAATCTTCGAAGAAGAAAAGAAACAGATGCCGCCAACAAAGGACCAATTACAAGATGCCGCCAGTCAGGCACAAGGTTCAGAAACAGACATCAAAAATCATAGTGGATTGGTACGAAAGTTTGTCGCAAGATGCAATGCACTAGAACGACTGCTGTCAAACGTAAATAGCAACAGGCAGCCTCAGCCACAGCTATACTACGACATCAAAATAAAAACCATCAAACAAGCATGGGAACAAATTGAAAAAATAAACGATGAGATCTAGACTCAATTTGAAAGTCCCGGTCGGTTATAACATACAGCCATATGTCGATATGGAAGAGCAAGTGCAGCAAACATTAGTCAACTTAGCAGTCATTGCAGAACAACAGAAAACAAGTAGCGATATATCAACAACTTCAACTACAAATAATTCAGCATTGCAAACTAAAATACATCTACCTAAGCTAACAATTCCTAAATTTGATGGAAATTATCTTCATTGGCGTCAGTTCTTCGATCTCTTTTCGCAAATGGTGGACCAACAACCAATTCCCAAAGTTCAAAAAATGTTTTGCTTGAAATCGAACCTTCTTGGAGAAGCCGAAAGATTAATCAGTCACTTAGCCCCTACTGAGGAAAATTATGATGTTGCTTGGACAATGCTGCGACAGCGCTACAACAATAGAAGGGTATTGGTATCAACTCTAATCCAAAAAATCGTCGATCAACCATCAGTATCTGGATCAGTAATGACGTTAAAAGGATTACACGATACAACTCAGGAATGTCTTCTGGCCCTAAACAATTTGGAAATTGCCACGGCACAGTGGGATCCCTTATTATTAAATTTACTTACGAAAAAGCTGGACAGACAATCATTGATTCGATATGAGCAAATAATTTCGAATCCCGGAGAAGTGCAAACAATTCCCGACTTTCTTACCTTTTTGGAAGGACAATTCTTATCACTGGAAATGATAGGACAAAGGGATAAGGTTCCAGCAGCTCAGAAAACTGCACATGTCCATGCAACATTCGTCTCGAAACCTCAGGGCAAGAACACATGTCAATCATGCAAATGTGGCACGCATCCGTTATTTGCGTGTCCACACTTTCTTCAGCTTGGAGCATCAGACCGATTAAATTTTGTGCGCAAGCAAAATCTTTGTGTAAATTGTTTGAAGGCAGGTCATCTGGCTGGTCAGTGTCCTTCGCGAAGTTGCAGTCGGTGTAATAAAAAGCACAACACGTTATTACATTTGGAGCACACTCAAAACTTCAGTACAGGGCAGAACAATCAGCAATTTAAGGACAGCATTCGGCCAACAAACTCTACACATGTTAAGGCAAACAACGCACCAACTACAGTAGCATCGACCAATGAACAAGGCAACAGGCAGGCGTATGTTATATTAGCTACCGCTGTAGTTTCAATTTCTGCAGCCAATGGCAAGTCATTCAACTTTAAGGCTGTTTTAGATTCCGGTTCGCAAGTTAATCTGGTAACTCAGAGGCTCATCAAGAACCTATCTCTATCGCCTCGAACTTCATCACTTCAAATCGAAGGCATCGGACGTAAGACTCGCAATTCTAGCAACAGGGTCAATGTAGGACTTCAATCACAAGATGGAACTTTCTACACCAGGCTCGAGGCTTATGTATTACCACAAATTGTGGCACCACAGCCGACACAGACGTTAGATATATCAAAATGGTTCATACCAAGTAACGTTAAATTAGCGGATCCAACTTTCGACAAACCGGGCAAAATCGATGTACTCCTAGGAGCAGAGTTCTTCTACGATTTAATGCAAATCGAACAGTTACACCTCGGCAAGGATATGCCCATCCTACAAAATACAAAATTAGGATGGATAGTATCAGGAAAAATGAAAACGAAACCAAGTAACGTTAAATTAGCGGATCCAACTTTCGACAAACCGGGCAAAATCGATGTACTCCTAGGAGCAGAGTTCTTCTACGATTTAATGCAAATCGAACAGTTACACCTCGGCAAGGATATGCCCATCCTACAAAATACAAAATTAGGATGGATAGTATCAGGAAAAATGAAAACAACTCATCAACCTGTTACGTGCGGAATCTTCCCTAACAGCAACGAGACCACAGACGAGTTAATCGAAAGATTTTGGTTATTAGAGAACACTGAGGACAAGAAAAAACAATTGACGGTGGCAGAGCAGTTATGTGAAAGCAGCTTTACGCAAACAGTATCGAGATCCGCAACTGGACGTTTCATAGTCCGGTTACCATTAGCAGAAAGGGGTGAAGCATTGGGAGAGTCATTTTCAATGGCTCTTAGCCGATTTTATGCTCTTGAGAGACGATTACAAAAAGATCAAACTCTGAACACAGCCTATTGCAACTTTATGAAAGAGTATTCTCAACTTGGACACATGGAAGAGATCGCACCCAAAGATGTACCAAAGGAACACTATTTCATTCCTCATCATTGCGTTCTAAAGCCGGATATTAGTACCACTAAATTACGAGTTGTCTTCGATGCTTCAGCAAAGTCTTCTTCAGGACTCTCCTTAAATGACATACTACACGTCGGACCAACGATTCAAGAAGAACTCTTCTCCATTTTAATTCGTTTTCGTCTCCACAAATATGCATTCTCCGCTGATATCGAAAAAATGTATCGGCAAATCTTAATACATCGTGAGGATCAGAGATATCAGTTGATAATTTGGCGAAACCATAGAAAACAAGAGCTAAAGTATTATCGCCTACAAACGGTAACATATGGGACGTCGGCCGCTCCGTACTTAGCTACAAAATGCCTTCAAACGCTAGCAAGGCAGAACAAGTTGGATCATCCAACGGG
The DNA here is from genome assembly GCA_922984085.1 of Sicus ferrugineus. Taxonomy (NCBI): domain Eukaryota; kingdom Metazoa; phylum Arthropoda; class Insecta; order Diptera; family Conopidae; genus Sicus; species Sicus ferrugineus. The sequence goes on from OV277348.1 coordinate 18,790,656, forward strand.
ATCTCAAGTGCTACTAGATGACTTTTATATGGATGATTGCTTGAGCGGTGCAAACAGTATTGCCGCAACATTAGAAATTCAAGCGCAACTGAGGCACATCTTAGATAACGCAGGGTTTAAGCTGCGCAAGTGGTGCGCTAATGATGCGAAATTGCTCGAGAACATTGCATCTCATGACCAAGAAATTGATCTTGATCTCCACTCTGCACATTCTCCTTACATAAAGACACTAGGTGTAATGTGGCTACCAAGGGATGATCAATTTTCAGTGCGGGTGAAAATGACTCCCACACAATGTTCAACAAAGCGATCAGTTACTTCAGATCTAGCTCGCATTTTTGATCCTCTGGGAATCCTCGCACCTGTAGTGGTAATTGCCAAAATATTCATCTAGCAGCTTTGGCAATTAAAGCTGTCATGGGATGACGTTTTACCAGAGCAACTACAAAAGGAATGGCGGAGCTTTCAAGAAATGTCGGCAGCTCTAAATAAAATTAGAATTGATAGACATGTCTTCAGAAAGGAAATACCAACCTCAGTGCAAATCCACACATTTGCAGACGTCTCAGAAAAGGCTTACGGGGCAGCGGTATATCTAAGATCTACATTCAGAAACGGACAGGTTATACTGCGATTGCTGTGTGCGAGATCTAAAGTTGCTCCACTTAAAAAGCAAACTATACCACGCCTAGAACTATGTGCAGCTGTTTTAGGCGCCGAACTTACAACCAGGGTAAGAACTGATCTAAGATTGCAAGACGCCAAGGCCTTCTTATGGTCGGACTCTCAGGTGGTACTATGTTGGATACACTCAACAGCGTCATCCTTTCACACCTTTGTGGCCACTAGGATCGCAAAAATTCAACAAAGAACAACACCTACGCAGTGGCGGTATGTCAATACGAAGGAAAATCCCGCAGACGTCCTATCAAGAGGTCTAACGGCGGATAAATTACCAAATTGCGATATATGGTTCTACGGTCCCTTCTTCTTGCACGGCAATGAATCTCACTGGCCTGGCCTCATTTTCAAAACCCTCAAGCCATGAACCGAATTAGAAAGGAAATCAATCGCAGCAACCTCGTTAATAAGCACGGCGGGAAGAGAAGAACTTATATATGGTATTAATCACAGGAATCCTTTTCGCACACTGCAACGCATTGTGATTATATTCTGATAATGCAACAAATTTCATTGGAGCCAAGAACATGTTGACCGAGTTAAGTGAGACGATTTTTTCGGATAAGGCGCAAAACAGCATTAAGGGGGCATGTGGCGCCAAGGGAATCGAGTTCAAATTCATTCCTCCTAGGGCACCACATTTCGGAGGCCTTTGGGAAGCGGCGGTGAAATCTGCAAAGCATCTGTTGCTGAGAAGCGTATCAACAGCATCTCTGACATATGAAGAACTGGAAACAGTCATAGTAGAAGTCGAGGCAATTTTGATTTCAATCCCTTTAACTCCTATGTCCAATGATCCTAATGACCTCACAGCATTAACACCTGGTCATTTTTTAATCGGCGAACCCCTGACTGCTCAGGTAGATGTGTGCGCACCTAAACTGAGTACAACCCTTAGTACAAGATGGAAATTAGTGTCTGAGCTAAAGCATGAATTTTGGAAACGATGGAACGTGGAGTATTTAAATCAATTACAACACCGACAAAAATGGACGAAGCAGATCGCTGATATTAAGGAAGACACTCTAGTAATCATTAAAACTGACAACGTTCCAGTACTCAACTGGCCTCTGGGTAGAGTGACCAAAATATACCGCGGTCCTGATGGAGCAGTACGAGTTGTGGACCTAAAAACCGCGTCTGGTATGCTTCGTCGACCAATCCACAATTTAGCTCCATTAATGAAGGAGGATTCTAGCATAGCTGCAACCCCAGATGAAGGGTCAACTACCTCAGTGGCTCAGAAACATTCACGCGAAGGAGCTAAAATTCCACCGAAGCCTCAGAAGGAGCTCACCGAAGGATCTTCTACCCCGTCGAAAAGAAAACGAATATCTCACACTTCAATGGTGATCAACTGTATAATTGCTCTTTTCTTGCTGCCACTTATATGCGCTGGTTCTATAAGTATAACGAATTTCAACAACGGACTTGGAATATATTTCGATGGAATAGGATTCACTGAGATTTCTCCTAAAGCCTGGACGTTAATTGTATATTACGATCTTCTACCACTTCAAAACGAACTAAAGGCCTTTGAAAACGGGACAAATGCATTAGACCACATATGTCGGAAACTAAAGGATAATAAACCTTGCCTCGCCTTAACAGCGCACTTTAGAACATTAAGGAACGAAATGCAAGTTGACAGTGATATCCTACATAGTACTCGCAAAAAACGAGGAGCATTAGACATTGTTGGAAATGTCGCCCGGTCTCTATTTGGAGTGTTAGATAGTGAATATGCTAAAGAAATGTCCACCACCATCAACAAGGTCCGAAACAATGAAGAATTCCTACTGGAGTTAGTGAAAAATCAAACCTCCATAATAGATTCAACAATAAATATTGTCAAGAGAAAGGAATTGGAATCACAAGCTAATCTGAAACACATTAATGATCAACTTGCTGAACTAATGGATAAAATCGGCCATTACAAAATCTTCCAATGGTATATATCGCTTTCCACACAACTCTAAGCAATGGCCGTAAATCTAAGAAGAGTTCAAACCGCAATCTTGGATGTAATGACTGCTGTACATCATGAGCGCGTCAGTCCACTACTGCTGACGCCAAAACAACTACAAGAGCAATTAAAGGAAATTAAAAACCATATATCGCCAGGACTGTTGCTCCCCAACGGCGATAACAACCTTTTACAATTGTACAAAACAATGAACATCAAGGGCACATTGACAGACCAACATGCCATATTCAAAATAATGATTCCATTAGTAGGCTTGGAGTCGTATCATCTATTTAATCTGGTGCCCATTCCCGCAGTTCGCAATGGAACACTCATGAGAATTCACCCTAGCATGGAGATAATGGCAATCAATGCTCATCGGGATAAATATTTTCCAATGACGTGGGGGGGAATTAAGGGCTTGCAATCGATTGGATGACGATATGTACATCTGCTCAAATAGACAACTCACCTACGGAATTAACTCACTGGCTCACAGGTGCGAAGTGCTGCTTTTAACCAATAAATCAACAGCAGATTGCAATTATATTCCCACTAATAACAACGATGAATGGCTCCCTACCAGCAAAGCCAATCAATGGATTTTTTCGGTTCATACTAAAACCGAATTAACAGCTGTATGTGGGACTGAGTTACAACAGCTCTCGTTGGTTAACACAGGAATGTTGACATTAAACAGCAATTGCACAATACGAAACGCAATGCTGAGCCTTAAAGGGCACAGTAGGTTTCACAATAGCTACAGTCCTACACACGTTTTGAGGCCGCGGTTGAATCAGCATCCCTAATAACCAACAAAACTTCAAACGGCCGCAGCAATAGTAACAAAATTATCGAGGGCACCTCAGATTTTGACGCTGTTTTGGAATCCAACAAGCACGTGAAGAATATACATTTTCCAGAAGCTATTGAAAATAGTACAATCCATCATCATATCATCAGCTACTCTGCATTGGTGCTGAGCCTGCTATTATTGGCTTACACCAGCTATAAAATTTGGCATAAGAAGCCACGATCTACAGGACCACCTAAACCACCCCGCTTGAGACCGAGCGCCGTATATTCAATCAACGTATAGGCTTGAATACTATTCAACGGGCGGGAGGATGTCGCGATTCGCTATGCTAACGGAAGCACTTTTCCTACCTTGAACTGGGTCATCGACTGCGAGCATGGCTCAGTGTCATTGACTGCACTCATGTTACGCTGGCGGTCGATGACAGAATTTAAAAACAATTAATTTACCTTGCGAATTTGCTGACGCGCACTAATGTAGCGTTTTTAATAATTTGGTTTTCTTTTTAAGTTAATAATTGTTTCGCAATATTTCTTTGTCAATTAGGCAATATTTCTTATACGTATTTTTATTGTTATTTATGCTAAGGTTAAGTGTTTTTATCTATAAATTAAGCCATACAATAAAGAAATTGTCAGTATTCAACACAGAATCAGAGTGTTTTAACTCAAGCTATTAACCCAAGCTATTATCACTCAAACAATAAAAGGTGTGGATTCGGTTCAAGTTCCGAATTTACACTTATAAATAAATAAAAAAGGGATTGGAATTGGTTCAAGTTCCATATTCAATCACCTATTAAATAAAAAAAACATAACTACTTATACTTAAACTATCTAATACTGACTTCTTAACAGCTTTAGCTTTTTTCGTCTCACTACAATTTTCAACATTATAGGAATACATTTTTGATCTAAGACCAACAAATTCTTTCATGTCCTTTCCTTATTTTCATCTTTCATCATACCGAGTACTTTGCAATTTTTACGCGGTATGTTGAAAGATTTATTTGGTGAATATTGTGATGTATGGAATTTAATATCGATATCATCAAGAATACTTTTGTAATAGTCGTCGATTTGTATGCTATATATAAAAGAGTCGGTGTCCATGTAGTTCAAAGTCAAGTTTTCAGAAAACTTTGGCTGCATGTACTCATAATGGAAGTCATACATCTTCAACTTTGATAATTCTAGTACAACAAATCCTAAATAAACAGGGTTGTTGTAAACTACACGACCCCGAGTCAATTGAATAGCGACCATATCTTCAGAGGAATCCGAAAAATCGGTGAAAATTGTTCTACTATGAAAATTTGGCTTGGCAATTAGAGCACGAGCTCCTGACCGCCTTCCTTGACTTTCCCAGGAAGTAAAAATGTTCACATCTTTTCTCTTATTTACATTTTCCATGGTCCATTCTCCATGATAAACTGCATTATTTAATAATTTGAAAAAAAATTTTTTCGAAATTATTTTTAACCATTGTGCGGTGATATGTAGTTAAATCAATATATAGTACTTCTTAACCATGGAGACTGTTTGAATTTAAGAATTCTATGTACTTTATTTAATTGTAACCAATTTTTCATATACTGTTGGATATTTCTGAAGTGTCTTATGTAGTGAGACTTGTCGTTTAAATCAGTAATTAATTTTTCCTGAACACTGAGTGTTGTGAAGATCTTCAGGATATAGTAACTCAACTTCTAGAATAAATCCAACTGATGAATCCGCTGGAATTGAAAGAATTGTGCTGATGTTTAAATTATCAACTTCATCAAACCATTCGAATTCACCAGTTGGAAGATACTCAGACATTGCCAACCCATATAAATTGTTGGCGTCCAAATACATGAGGTATTCTGATGGCTTTTGGTAATCCTCCATGTATTTGTTGTTCGCCTTTGAATGTCGTTTTGTGCATTGAACAATCCGTATACCTTTTTGAATGAATATATACATATCTATTTCATTCAAAAGATCCAGTTCTATTCCAGTACTATTCAGCATTGCATCCCAAGACAATCTGGGCGTAGTATAATACTGGCAGGGATCAAGTTTATAAATACCCTTTTTCCTTTTCTGTTTAATTCTGTTAAAATTAAAACATATGTTTTAAGGTATAGAAGCATGTAAGCGTTAATAGTTTGGCAATTAAAAGTATTTCAAACCTTGAGAGCATGTTCGTAATCATTCTTCGAACATTCCCTGTTGGTTAGATGACTGAAAAAATGTTCTCTGGAAGGAAGTAATGTTTCATTCAAGCGACCAACGGAATCGATTGATAGAATCGACACATTTTCGCGTCAACAAATTAAATTAGTCGTTGTTTGAATACATTTTACGAACTGTATAAAAATCGTTTGGTGATAAATTTCGACACAATTCGTCCAAGCATTAAACGGTGGAATCTAGGCATCTAAGTTCCATGACATTAGCTTCATCAACCTGAATTCTTTTAGATACTGAAACATATAATTCCTTGTTTAATGGAATGACGTTAATGTCATATTCAATTGAGCTTAGTTCTTTAATGAACAAGTGGCAAAAAAGTTGTGCAATAGAGCTGGAATAAAATGTGGTACTTTAAGATTAAGGTTGCAACTATTGTGAGCCGGTCCCCTATATTCACCAGTTAAATGACAGTGATCTGCCACTCTATCACTGCCAAAATCCTGATCGCAAATATTACATAGAGAACTTTCATTTTGCAACCTTAATTGCAAAGGTGTTAAGAAATTAATAGATTCTATTTTTAATATATAATTTTTTTAATAAATCCAAACTATCCTTCACTAAACTATGAATTAACATCTTCGGAGCATCCTGACCCGAATAAATTACTAATTTACTTAAACTATTATTAAAATTAAATTTTATATAATAACTAAATGCTATTGGTATATGCATATTTTTTACCCTACACCCGAAGGGAGTAGGGTACATTCACTTTGTTCTTCCGTTTGTAACACAGAGAAGAAGACGAGATAGATATAGAAAAGTATATATATTCTTTCTCAGCGTCACCTTCTGAATCGATTTAGCCCTGTCCGCCCGTCTGTCTGTCTGTCTGTCTATCTGTCTGTCTGTCTGTCTGTCTGTCTGTCTGTCTGTCTGTCTGTCTGTCTGTTTAAATCACGATTACAAGAGAACGAAAAAAGATATCGCGATGAAATTTGGCACAAATATTCTTTATTATGTGGGGCTGTTTGGGATTGAAAATGGGCGAGATCGAAACAGCCGCCCCTACTTTACATACGGAATGTAAAGGCACCTCGTTTCAAAAAAATGTTATAATCTGAATATTTCATAAACCGTGTGAGATATTAAGGTGTAATTTTATTCCGGAACATATAGCGTCCTTACTAAAACGTTTGAAAAAAAAATGGGCGTGCTACGCCCACTTATAACAAAGTTGGCAATATCTCATGAACGGTATAAGATATTGATATGTAGTTTTATCGGAATATATATGCATTACCAATAAGCTTGCCAAAAATAGGCGTGCCACGCCCACTGATAACAAAGTTGGAAATATCTCATGAAAGGTATAAGATATTGATATGTAATTTTGTCAGGATATATAGGGAAGCATTACCAATAAGCTTGACAGAAATGGGCGTGACACGCCCACTCATACAAAAGTTGTCAATATCTAGTAAACGGTATAAGATATTAAAACGAAATTTTATCACGAGGTATCTACAAGTCTTACTTTAATTTAATTTGTGTACAAAATGGGCATGATTCGGCCACTTATACAAAAGTTGTCAATATCCCATAAACGGGTCAAAATATTAATACGTTCGTAATTCTATCTACTTCTGAATCGTATTCGAAATGGGCGTGGTACGTCTACTTACACAAAAGTTGTTAAGTGGCGAAATTATCATTTTTTCAGTTACTAGGGTGTAGGGTATTTAGATTTCGGCCAGGCCGAAGACAATACTTGTTCCTATTTCTATTATCTACACTTCTATATAAATTTGTTAATATGCATTCAAAATCTGCATATATAACAAATGGTACATCTAACTTACGTTCTAAATGATTAAAACTAAGTTATGCCTCCTCCTCTTTCGGCATCACTATCACCACCTTCTTGCAGACCTCTTTGTGGCGTTGCCAAAATCAATCAATCAACCATGACGGTGGTTGATCTGTTGACTTTTTAATAATCTGAAAAGAGAAAATAGAAGAAAGAACAATTAGTGTTATGAAAATTAGTAGTCATTAGTTTAATTTTAATTGCCTTGATATATTTTTAATCCACACGTAGTGGGAAAGCTCCTCCTTCTGAATAAACAGGAGGTTGATGTGGGCAACCTTCTCAATTTTGGTGCAGTAGTAGGGTCCCACGAGGCCACCGACCTCCTTGTCGTAACCAAACACGTTGAGACTTATATTTGTGTTGCGTTCTTCGAAGCGTGAGAGTTGTGCAAGAGGCAACCGGAACACCAACACCACTCCATTTTGCAGAATTATGTCCTCATCTGCAATATTTGCTATATTATAGCTGGAATATCTATATGCATTCTTAGGCACAGGGTATATGGCCGATATTATGGCCCATTTAAAGTAGTATACGGAACAATCTTCGCTGCCGCACGTTTCATGCCTAAAACATCCGTAAAAATTGCTTGGCATGAGCCGAACGATATGCCAACATCATCATCAACCTCTCTGATAGTGATTCGACGATTATCCAAAATCATTTTCTTCACTGCTTCAATGTTTTCATCGGTTGTTGACGTGCTCGGGCGACCAGGACGAGCATCGTCATTGACATCTTCTCGGCCTTCCTTAAACCGGTTATACCACAATTGAACTTGTGTTCTGCTCAAAGTAGACTCGCCAAACGCCACAGTCAACATTTCAAATTTCCTTGCGCATTTAATTTCATTTTTTACACAAAACAATACAGTTTCTTTGATCCATTTTTTCGAAGAGTAAAAAATCGAAGAGCACACCAAAACACGACCAACCTTTTTATCTGTCAAAAACAAACTGACAATCCAAAATGGCTGATATTGCCAACATATATAACAGACATGTGTACCAAACTAACAGAAAAAATGCGAAAATCGAACATACGTAACTCACGAAATTTGAATATAACGGTTATTTTTTGATCAGACCTCGTACGTCATCATTTTTTACGTTGACGCACGCATGTTTATCCTGAAGAACCCTCTGCAGGTATTTATAAAGATCCCTTCAGTGGCCGGTATTGCTTGACATTCAGCTACAGGTAATAAATCCTTACAAGAGACCAGCCACTGTCCCTCTCTTGGAACTCAAACATTTGTTTGCACAAGTGTTCACACATATCTTTATAAATTTTTAGCAACTCCTCAGCTTGTTCAACCTGCCTCATTTTTGTTTAGAATGATTTCACCTCAACAATCATGTCTTCTTCGTTGGTAATTATCATGTACTCAGTATAAATTTCAATATTAAATTTATATGCTGAGTGTTTTTCCAACAAATTTTCCAGAGCCCTCATAATTGGTTTTTCAGCCTTTTCTAAGAAAAGCTCTGGGATGAACAAACCTTTATTATCATTTGTGTAAATAAACGTCTCAATCCTTTCTTCGAAGGTGGTAATTACTTTGAGGTGCTCATTTATTGAGACCCAACAATTCTTCTTATATTTGTTGGTTCTCTGGTGATAGTTCCAGTCCAGAGATTTTCATTGCAGTTGGGACAACCCAATTGTGCTGGTATTAATGTGCTGCTGCTGTTGATGTTGATGGCTGAGGGTGAGTTGAAAATGCTGCTGCTTATGATGATGATGATGATGCTGCTGCTGACGTTGATGTTGATGGTTGAGGCTGGATTAAATTTATATGTATGTCTCTGCAGGGCATCGCGTCGTGTAAATCTCTTTTGACACATTCAAATGACTTGTTGGTATGTTTGCCCTCAACATGACGCTTAAGGTTGCAGTTTAAGATAAGCCACTGACCACACTCGTGGCAAAGAAAACCTTTCATGTTGGTTTTTTATTGTTGTTGTTGATGATGTTGTTGTTGTTATTGGTGGTGGCGGTGACGGTGGTGGCGATGTTGTTATGAATGTTGTTGGTGATGGTGGTGGTGGTGGCGGCGATGTTGTTGATGTTGTTGCTCCTGTTGGTGACGGTGCAAACGATGTTGTTGTTGTTAGTAGCGGTTGCGGTTTGTTTTTGTTGTTGTTTTTGTTATTGTGGTTGTTGCTGTTGATGCTGTAAATTAAGGGAATATATTACAAACTTACGATCCTGGAAAGCTGTAAAAAAATATTATTGAAAAAAATATTAGAGTAAAAACAAGTAAGAGTGTTTGTTTCGGCCTGGCCGAAATCGAAATACCCTACACCCATGTAATTGAAAAAATTATAATTTCGCCACTTAACAACTTTTGTATAAGTAGGCGGACCACGCCCATTTCGGGTAAATGTTTTTGTAATGTCTCTAGGTACTGCTAGATAGAATTACGATTAATATTTTGAACCGTTTATGGGATATTGACAACTTTTGTATAAGTGGGCGGACCACGCCCATTTTCCGTACACAAATTGGTAATACGTATAAATACCTCGTGATAAAATTTCGTATTAACATCTTATACTGTTTACAAGATATTGACAACTTTTGTATGAGTGGGCGGTGCACGCGAGCTTATTGTTAATGCTTCCCTATATATCATGATAAAATTACATATCAATATCTTATACCGTTCATTAGATATTGCCAACTTCGTTATCAGTGGGCATGGCACGCCCATTTTCTTCAAACGTTTTAGCAATGACGCTATATGTTCCGGAATAAAATTATACCTTACTATGTCACACGGTTTATGAAATATTCAGATTTTAACATTTTTTGAAACGATGTGCCTTTACATTCCGTTAGTAAAGTAGGCGTGGCTGCTTACCGATCTCGCCCATTTTCAATCCCAAATAGCCCTACATAATAAGGAATATTTGTGCCAAATTTCATCGCGATATGTCTTTTCGTTCTCAAGTAATAGTGATTTCAACAGACAGATAGACATCTGCCACTTGTGTTTTACGTAGGCGCCTGCCGTGAAGGCCCAAGCCCACGGTGTGCCATCACACATGGGGTCAATACAATGCGTTGACCAGCGCCCTTCGTGTGGATACAATCCACAAACCAGTACCAAACGAAGTCATGTGTAATGCCATGAACTTCCCCCCTGGTAAAGGGGTCGAGGCCTTTCTAATACCTCTGCCAATCTATGGGTCATGGCACCCGGTTGCAGTGCAACTCCACACCGAACTACGCGCTCTACCCGCGTAACTTTGGGTTTTAACCACAGCCCCCACGATGCTCCCGCAAGGGGGCCAACCTCAAAAGATCAGGCTGAATGTGAGCGAACACATTCAGGGGCTCCTGATCACCCGTGGTACCAAAATATAGCCTCTGGTCAGGCTTCGCAACCATACGGTCACTTTCAGTTGGGTTCAATTACAACCCGGGACTGACGGCCCAGCTCCAGTCACACAGCAACTCAAAACAACAAACTCAATACAAGGCTAAACTCTAGAACGACGCCTAGAGAAGGCCTCATTAGCAAACCTACGAAGTTCCTCTATCTGTGCCTGAGAGGCAAAGACTCCGCTGACATTACAACTGCCATTCACATAAACAACACCCATAGCATCTAAATCCCTAATATCCTCATAGAAGGGGCACTCGCACAGAACATGTTCCCAGTTCTCACAAGAGGAACCACAAGAACAACCCTCCACATCACTGAGACCCCTCCTATGCAAAAATTCATTAAGAGAACCATGACCAGTCAAAAGAAAGCCAAGGCTGAGTCCAAAGCTCAACTCCGGCCTCCGACCCATTGTTAAAACGTCTCTCATGAAACAATGCGTCACTCTTCCCTTATCACTGGCGTCCCACCTAGATTGCCATCTAGATATGAGACGCACATCAAGGAGAGCCTTACGCTCATTATAGGACAAACCTACAACCTCATCAGGAGCAACCCAATCGTCAGCGGACAACAAAAAGCCCTTCCTTATCTTGAAAGCAATAGCTCTGCGCACCGCTTCCAAGTCCAAGGGCGGAACTCCAAGAAGAACCTGCAGGGCCTCCGTAGAGACCGTGCGACAAACCGGCAAACACCCAAGCAGAGCAACCCTTTGACAGCTCAGAATCCGACGGCAGCCCGCAAGACAGATAGACAGACAGACAGACAGACAGACACGTCTGTTCTATCTAGCAGTATCTAGAGACATTACAAAAACATTTTCCCCAAGTGGGCGTGGTCCGCCTACTTATACAAAAGTTGTTAAGTGGCGAAATTATAATTTTTTCACTCGGGTTAGGGTATTTAAATTTGGGCCAGGCCGAAGATAACACTTTTACTTGTTACTAATTAATGTTATTAACAATTACTTTATTATATTTGTTTTTTAAATGTACTTACCTCACAAATAATGCGAAGTTTATTTTTCCACTTTTAGTTGACTCTTGTATGTAGTTGTTGGTTTTTGTCGTTGTTATTGGTGTTGTTGTTGTTGGTGTTGTTTTTATTGCTGATGATATTTTAAGCCTATATTTTCTAATTTTGTAGTTGCAATTTTCAACAACAACAAAGGAACAACGACAACAAGATTACCTTCATATTTCTGTAAAAATAGTCATGGATGCGAAGCCACAGTTCCAAGCGAAACTGAAACAATGGATAAATCCGTACTTTAATTTTTGTTTTTCCCTTCTGGAGATTCGACTCCGGACAATAAACAGCAACAACAACAACAACAATAACAACAAGGCTGCTTCATATTCGAACCCAAGCAATAAGCAACAACAACAAGGATAACAAGGCGAGTTTCATATTTCATAAAATAACAACTCCGCGCTTCAGACCGTGGTTGCGAACTCACAGCTCGAACCGCTCCCTTAATGTTTACATTAAATTTCACTACACTTCTGAGGCAGCGTTTAAAAAGCCGTTCGGCAGCCGCCAGCCTTCGGCCGTCAGTATAATTTTCTTACACTTCTAAGAAACATTTGTTGGTACTTGAAATTTTCAAAAAATGAAAATGAAAATCGGCCATAACTTTTAAAATACTCGATATAGAGCATGAGGTTTCTAGACGAAATCTTTAGAACTCTGGGGGCTATCCAGAACTCTAATAAAATTTTTGGATTTTCGAAAAAAAAAATTTTAATACTTATACCGGATGTAGGGTACCAAGTTACTATACTAAATCTTCAGAACTATTGTAGCAATGCTCAGAACTGCAATAATTTTCTTACATTTCTAAGAAACATTTGTTGGTACTTGAAATTTTCAAAAAATTAAAATGAAAATCGGCCATAACTTTTAAAATACTCGATATAGAGCATGAGGTTTCTAGACGAAATCTTTAGAACTCTGGGGGGGCTATCCAGAACTCTAATAAAATTTTTGGATTTCCGAAAAAAATTTTAGTACTTATACATGAGGTTTCTAGACGAAATCTTTAGAACTCTGGGGGGCTATCCAGAACTCTAATAAAATTTTTGGATTTTCGAAAAAAAAATTTTAGTACTTATACCGGATGTAGGGTACCAAGTTACTATACTAAATCTTCAGAACTATTGTAGCAATGCTCAGAACTGCAAAAATTTTCTTACAATTCTAAGAAACATTTGTTGGTACTTGAAATTTTCAAAAAATAAAAATGAAAATCGGCCATAACTTTTAAAATACTCGATATAGAGCATGAGGTTTCTAGACGAAATCTTTAGAACTCTGGGGGGCTATCCAGAACTCTAATAAAATTTTTGGATTTCCGAAAAAAAAAATTTAGTACTTATACCGGATGTAGGGTACCAAGTTACTATACTAAATCTTCAGAACTATTGTAGCAATGCTCAGAACTGCAATAATTTTCTTACACTTCTAAGAAACATTTGTTGGTACTTGCAATTTTCAAAAAATGAAAATGAAAATCGGCCATAACTTTTAAAATACTCGATATAGAGCATGAGGTTTCTAGACGAAATCTTTAGAACTCTGGGGGCTATCCAGAACTCTAATAAAATTTTTGGATTTTCGAAAAAAAAAATTTTAATACTTATACCGGATGTAGGGTACCAAGTTACTATACTAAATCTTCAGAACTATTGTAGCAATGCTCAGAACTGCAATAATTTTCTTACATTTCTAAGAAACATTTGTTGGTACTTGAAATTTTCAAAAAATTAAAATGAAAATCGGCCATAACTTTTAAAATACTAGATATAGAGCATGCGGTTTCTAGACGAAATGTTTAGAACTCTGAGGGGGCTATCCAGAACTCTAATAAAATTTTTGGATTTCCGATAAAATATTTTTAGTACTTATACCGGATGTAGGGTACCAAGTTACTATACTAAATCCTCAGAACTATTGTAGCAATGCTCATAACTGCAATAATTTTCTTACATTTCTAAGAAACATTTGTTGGTACTTGAAATTTTCAAAAAATAAAAATGAAAATCGGCCATAACTTTTAAAATACTCGATATAGAGCATGAGGTTTATAGACGAAATCTTTAGAACTCTGGGGGGCTATCCAGAACTCTAATAAAATTTTTGGATTTCCGAAAAAAAAAATTTTAGTACTTATACCGGATGTAGGGTACCAAGTTACTATACTAAATCTTCAGAACTATTGTAGCAATGCTCAAAACTGCAATAATTTTCTTACATTTCTAAGAAACATTTGTTGGTACTTGAAATTTTCAAAAAATGAAAATGAAAATCGGCCATAACTTTTAAAATACTCGATATAGAGCACGAGGTTTCTAGACGAAATCTTTAGAACTCTGGGGTGCTATCCAGAACTCTAATAAAATTTTTGGATTTTCGAAAAAAAAATTTTAGTACTTATACCGGATGTAGGGTACCAAGTTACTATACTAAATCTTCCGAACTATTGTAGCAATGCTCAGAACTGAAATAAGTTTCTTACATTTCTAAGAAACATTTGTTGGTACTTGAAATTTTCAAAAAAATGAAAATGAAAATCGGCCATAACTTTTAAAATACTCGATATAGAGCATGAGGTTTCTAGACGAAATCTTTAGAACTCTGGGGGGCTATCCAGAACTCTAATAAAATTTTTGGATTTCCGAAAAAAAAAATTTTGTACTAATACCGGATGTAGGGTACCAAGTTACTATACTAAATCTTCAGAACTATTGTAGCAATGCTCAGAACTGCAATAATTTTCTTACATTTCTAAGTAACATTTGTTGGTACTTGAAATTTTCAAAAAATGAAAATGAAAATCGGCCATAACTTTTAAAATACTCGATATAGAGCATGAGGTTTCTAGACGAAATCTTTAGAACTCTGGGGGGCTATCCATAACTCTAATAAAATTTTTGGATTTCCGAAAAAAATTTTAGTACTTATACCGGATGTAGGGTACCAAGTTACTATACTAAATGTTCAGAACTATTGTAGCAATGCTCAGAACTGCAATAATTTTCTTACATTTCTAAGTAACATTTGTTGGTACTTGAAATTTTCAAAAAATGAAAATGAAAATCGGCCATAACTTTTAAAATACTCGATATAGAGCATGAGGTTTCTAGACGAAACCAGAACTTTAATAAAATTTTTGGATTTCCGAAAAAAAATTTTAGTACTTATACCGGATGTAGGGTACCAAGTTACTGTACTAAATCTTCAGAACTATTGTAGCAATGCTCAGAACTGCAATAATTTTCTTACATTTCTAAGAAACATTTGTTGGTACTTGAAATTTTCAAAAAATGAAAATGAAAATCGGCCATAACTTTTAAAATACTCGATATAGAGCATGAGGTTTCTAGACGAAATCTTTAGAACTCTGGGGGGCTATCCAGAACTCTAATAAAATTTTTGGATTTCCGAAAAAAAAATTTTAGTTCTTATACCGGATGTAGGGTACCAAGTTACTATACTAAATCTTCAGAACTATTGTAGCAATGCTCAGAACTGCAATAATTTTCTTACATTTCTAAGAAACATTTGTTGGTACTTGAAATTTTCAAAAAATGAAAATGAAAATCGGCCATAACTTTTAAAATACTCGATATAGAGCATGAGGTTTCTAGACGAAATCTTTAGAACTCTGGGGGGCTATCCAGAACTCTAATAAAATTTTTGGATTTCCGAAAAAAAAAATTTTGTACTAATACCGGATGTAGGGTACCAAGTTACTATACTAAATCTTCAGAACTATTGTAGCAATGCTCAGAACTGCAATAATTTTCTTACATTTCCAAGAAACATTTGTTGGTACTTGAAATTTTCAAAAAATGAAAATGAAAATCGGCCATAACTTTTAAAATACTCGATATAGAGCATGAAGTTTCTAGACGAAATCTTTAGAACTCTGGCGGGCTATCCAGAACTCTAATAAAATTTTTGGATTTCCGAAAAAAAATTTTAGTACTTATACATGAGGTTTCTAGACGAAATCTTTAGAACTCGGGGGGCTATCCAGAACTCTAATAAAATTTTTGGATTTTCGAAAAAAAAAATTTAGTACTTATACCGGATGTAGGGTGCCAAGTTACTATACTAAATCTTCAGAACTATTGTAGCAATGCTCAGAACTGCAAAAATTTTCTTACAATTCTAAGAAACATTTGTTGGTACTTGAAATTTTCAAAAAATAAAAATGAAAATCGGCCATAACTTTTAAAATACTCGATATAGAGCATGAGGTTTCTAGACGAAATCTTTAGAACTCTGGGGGGCTATCCAGAACTCTAATAAAATTTTTGGATTTCCGAAAAAAAAATTTTAGTACTTATACCGGATGTAGGGTACCAAGTTACTATACTATATTTTCAGAACTATTGTAGCAATGCTCAGAACTGCAATAAGTTTCTTACATTTCTAAGAAACATTTGTTGGTACTTGAAATTTTCAAAAAAATGAAAATGAAAATCGGCCATAACTTTTAAAATACTCGATATAGAGCATGAGGTTTCTAGACGAAATCTTTAGAACTCTGGGGGCTATCCAGAACTCTAATAAAATTTTTGGATTTTCGAAAAAAAAAATTTTAATACTTATACCGGATGTAGGGTACCAAGTTACTATACTAAATCTTCAGAACTATTGTAGCAATGCTCAGAACTGCAATAATTTTCTTACATTTCTAAGAAACATTTGTTGGTACTTGAAATTTTCAAAAAATTAAAATGAAAATCGGCCATAACTTTTAAAATACTAGATATAGAGCATGCGGTTTCTAGACGAAATGTTTAGAACTCTGAGGGGGCTATCCAGAACTCTAATAAAATTTTTGGATTTCCGATAAAATATTTTTAGTACTTATACCGGATGTAGGGTACCAAGTTACTATACTAAATCCTCAGAACTATTGTAGCAATGCTCATAACTGCAATAATTTTCTTACATTTCTAAGAAACATTTGTTGGTACTTGAAATTTTCAAAAAATAAAAATGAAAATCGGCCATAACTTTTAAAATACTCGATATAGAGCATGAGGTTTATAGACGAAATCTTTAGAACTCTGGGGGGCTATCCAGAACTCTAATAAAATTTTTGGATTTCCGAAAAAAAAAATTTTAGTACTTATACCGGATGTAGGGTACCAAGTTACTATACTAAATCTTCAGAACTATTGTAGCAATGCTCAAAACTGCAATAATTTTCTTACATTTCTAAGAAACATTTGTTGGTACTTGAAATTTTCAAAAAATGAAAATGAAAATCGGCCATAACTTTTAAAATACTCGATATAGAGCACGAGGTTTCTAGACGAAATCTTTAGAACTCTGGGGTGCTATCCAGAACTCTAATAAAATTTTTGGATTTTCGAAAAAAAAATTTTAGTACTTATACCGGATGTAGGGTACCAAGTTACTATACTAAATCTTCAGAACTATTGTAGCAATGCTCAGAACTGAAATAAGTTTCTTACATTTCTAAGAAACATTTGTTGGTACTTGAAATTTTCAAAAAAATGAAAATGAAAATCGGCCATAACTTTTAAAATACTCGATATAGAGCATGAGGTTTCTAGACGAAATCTTTAGAACTCTGGGGGGCTATCCAGAACTCTAATAAAATTTTTGGATTTCCGAAAAAAAAAATTTTGTACTAATACCGGATGTAGGGTACCAAGTTACTATACTAAATCTTCAGAACTATTGTAGCAATGCTCAGAACTGCAATAATTTTCTTACATTTCTAAGTAACATTTGTTGGTACTTGAAATTTTCAAAAAATGAAAATGAAAATCGGCCATAACTTTTAAAATACTCGATATAGAGCATGAGGTTTCTAGACGAAATCTTTAGAACTCTGGGGGGCTATCCATAACTCTAATAAAATTTTTGGATTTCCGAAAAAAATTTTAGTACTTATACCGGATGTAGGGTACCAAGTTACTATACTAAATGTTCAGAACTATTGTAGCAATGCTCAGAACTGCAATAATTTTCTTACATTTCTAAGTAACATTTGTTGGTACTTGAAATTTTCAAAAAATGAAAATGAAAATCGGCCATAACTTTTAAAATACTCGATATAGAGCATGAGGTTTCTAGACGAAACCAGAACTTTAATAAAATTTTTGGATTTCCGAAAAAAAATTTTAGTACTTATACCGGATGTAGGGTACCAAGTTACTGTACTAAATCTTCAGAACTATTGTAGCAATGCTCAGAACTGCAATAATATTCTTACATTTCTAAGAAACATTTGTTGGTACTTGAAATTTTCAAAAAATGAAAATGAAAATCGGCCATAACTTTTAAAATACTCGATATAGAGCATGAGGTTTCTAGACGAAATCTTTAGAACTCTGGGGGGCTATCCAGAACTCTAATAAAATTTTTGGATTTCCGAAAAAAAAATTTTAGTTCTTATACCGGATGTAGGGTATCAAGTTACTATACTAAATCTTCAGAACTATTGTAGCAATGCTCAGAACTGCAATAATTTTCTTACATTTCTAAGAAACATTTGTTGGTACTTGAAATTTTCAAAAAATGAAAATGAAAATCGGCCATAACTTTTAAAATACTCGATATAGAGCATGAGGTTTCTAGACGAAATCTTTAGAACTCTGGGGGGCTATCCAGAACTCTAATAAAATTTTTGGTTTTCCGAAAAAAAAAATTTTGTACTAATACCGGATGTAGGGTACCAAGTTACTATACTAAATCTTCAGAACTATTGTAGCAATGCTCAGAACTGCAATAATTTTCTTACATTTCCAAGAAACATTTGTTGGTACTTGAAATTTTCAAAAAATGAAAATGAAAATCGGCCATAACTTTTAAAATACTCGATATAGAGCATGAAGTTTCTAGACGAAATCTTTAGAACTCTGGCGGGCTATCCAGAACTCTAATAAAATTTTTGGATTTCCGAAAAAAAATTTTAGTACTTATACATGAGGTTTCTAGACGAAATCTTTAGAACTCGGGGGGCTATCCAGAACTCTAATAAAATTTTTGGATTTTCGAAAAAAAAAATTTAGTACTTATACCGGATGTAGGGTGCCAAGTTACTATACTAAATCTTCAGAACTATTGTAGCAATGCTCAGAACTGCAAAAATTTTCTTACAATTCTAAGAAACATTTGTTGGTACTTGAAATTTTCAAAAAATAAAAATGAAAATCGGCCATAACTTTTAAAATACTCGATATAGAGCATGAGGTTTCTAGACGAAATCTTTAGAACTCTGGGGGGCTATCCAGAACTCTAATAAAATTTTTGGATTTCCGAAAAAAAAATTTTAGTACTTATACCGGATGTAGGGTACCAAGTTACTATACTATATTTTCAGAACTATTGTAGCAATGCTCAGAACTGCAATAAGTTTCTTACATTTCTAAGAAACATTTGTTGGTACTTGAAATTTTCAAAAAAATGAAAATGAAAATCGGCCATAACTTTTAAAATACTCGATATAGAGCATGAGGTTTATAGACGAAATCTTTAGAAATCTCGGGGGGGCTATCCAGAACTCTAATAAAATTTTTGGATTTCCGAAAAAAAAAATTTTAGTACTTATACCGGATGTAGGGTACCAAGTTACTATACTAAATCTTCAGAACTATTGTAGCAATGCTCAAAACTGCAATAATTTTCTTACATTTCTAAGAAACATTTGTTGGTACTTGAAATTTTCAAAAAATGAAAATGAAAATCGGCCATAACTTTTAAAATACTCCATATAGAGCACGAGGTTTCTAGACGAAATCTTTAGAACTCTGGGGTGCTATCCAGAACTCTAATAAAATTTTTGGATTTCCGAAAAAAAAATTTTGTACTAATACCGGATGTAGGGTACCAAGTTACTATACTAAATCTTCAGAACTATTATAGCAATGCTCAGAACTGCAATAATTTTCTTACATTTCTAAGTAACATTTGTTGGTACTTGAAATTTTCAAAAAATGAAAATGAAAATCGGCCATAACTTTTAAAATACTCGATATAGAGCATGAGGTTTCTAGACGAAATCTTTAGAACTCTGGGGGGCTATCCATAACTCTAATAAAATTTTTGGATTTCCGAAAAAAAATTTTAGTACTTATACCGGATGTAGGGTACCAAGTTACTATACTAAATGTTCAGAACTATTGTAGCAATGCTCAGAACTGCAATAATTTTCTTACATTTCTAAGAAACATTTGTTGGTACTTGAAATTTTCAAAAAATGAAAATGAAAATCGGCCATAACTTTTAAAATACTCGATATAGAGCATGAGGTTTCTAGACGAAACCAGAACTTTAATAAAATTTTTGGATTTCCGAAAAAAAATTTTAGTACTTATACCGGATGTAGGGTACCAAGTTACTGTACTAAATCTTCAGAACTATTGTAGCAATGCTCAGAACTGCAATAATTTTCTTACATTTCTAAGAAACATTTGTTGGTACTTGAAATTTTCAAAAAATAAAAATGAAAATCGGCCATAACTTTCAAAATACTCGATATAGAGCATGAGGTTTCTAGACGAAATCTTTAGAACTCTAGGGGGCTATCCAGAACTCTAATAAAATTTTTGGATTTCCGAAAAAAAAATTTTAGTACTTATACCGGATGTAGGGTAACAAGTTACTATACTAAATCTTCAGAACTATTGTAGCAATGCTCAGAACTGCAAAAATTTTCTTACAATTCTAAGAAACATTTGTTGGTACTTGAAATTTTCAAAAAATAAAAATGAAAATCGGCCATAACTTTTAAAATACTCGATATAGAGCATGAGGTTTCTAGACGAAATCTTTAGAACTCTGGGGGGCTATCCAGAACTCTAATAAAATTTTTGGATTTCCGAAAAAAAAATTTTGTACTAATACCGGATGTAGGGTACCAAGTTACTATACTAAATCTTCAGAACTATTGTAGCAATGCTCAGAACTGCAATAATTTTCTTACATTTCCAAGAAACATTTGTTGGTACTTGAAATTTTCAAAAAAATGAAAATGAAAATCGGCCATAACTTTTAAAATACTCGATATAGAGCATGAGGTTTCTAGACGAAATCTTTAGAACTCTGGGGGGCTATCCAGAACTCTAATAAAATTTTTGGATTTCCGAAAAAAAAAATTTTGTACTAATACCGGATGTAGGGTACCAAGTTACTATACTAAATCTTCAGAACTATTGTAGCAATGCTCAGAACTGCAATAATTTTCTTACATTTCCAAGAAACATTTGTTGGTACTTGAAATTTTCAAAAAATGAAAATGAAAATCGGCCATAACTTTTAAAATACTCGATATAGAGCATGAAGTTTCTAGACGAAATCTTTAGAACTCTGGCGGGCTATCCAGAACTCTAATAAAATTGTTGGATTTCCGAAAAAAAATTTTAGTACTTATACATGAGGTTTCTAGACGAAATCTTTAGAACTCGGGGGGGCTATCCAGAACTCTAATAAAATTTTTGGATTTTCGAAAAAAAAATTTTAGTACTTATACCGGATGTAGGGTGCCAAGTTACTATACTAAATCTTCAGAACTATTGTAGCAATGCTCAGAACTGCAAAAATTTTCTTACAATTCTAAGAAACATTTGTTGGTACTTGAAATTTTCAAAAAATAAAAATGAAAATCGGCCATAACTTTTAAAATACTCGATATAGAGCATGAGGTTTCTAGACGAAATCTTTAGAACTCTGGGGGGCTATCCAGAACTCTAATAAAATTTTTGGATTTCCGAAAAAAAATTTTTAGTACTTATACCGGATGTAGGGTACCAAGTTACTATACTATATTTTCAGAACTATTGTAGCAATGCTCAGAACTGCAATAAGTTTCTTACATTTCTAAGAAACATTTGTTGGTACTTGAAATTTTCAAAAAAATGAAAATGAAAATCGGCCATAACTTTTAAAATACTCGATATAGAGCACGAGGTTTCTAGACGAAATCTTTAGAACTCTGGGGTGCTATCCAGAACTCTAATAAAATTTTTGGATTTCCGAAAAAAAATTTTAGTACTTATACCGGATGTAGGGTACCAAGTTACTGTACTAAATCTTCAGAACTATTGTAGCAATGCTCAGAACTGCAATAATTTTCTTACATTTCTAAGAAACATTTGTTGGTACTTGAAATTTTCAAAAAATAAAAATTAAAATCGGCCATAACTTTTAAAATACTCGATATAGAGCATGAGGTTTCTAGACGAAACCAGAACTTTAATAAAATTTTTGGATTTCCGAAAAAAAATTTTAGTACTTATACCGGATGTAGGGTACCAAGTTACTGTACTAAATCTTCAGAACTATTGTAGCAATGCTCAGAACTGCAATAATTTTCTTACATTTCTAAGAAACATTTGTTGGTACTTGAAATTTTCAAAAAATAAAAATTAAAATCGGCCATAACTTTCAAAATACTCGATGTAGAGCATGAGGTTTCTAGACGAAATCTTTAGAACTCTGGGGGGCTATCCAGAACTTTAATAAAATTTTTGGATTTCCGAAAAAAAAAATTTTAGTACTTATACCGGATGTAGGGTAACAAGTTACTATACTAAATCTTCAGAACTATTGTAGCAATGCTCAGAACTGCAAAAATTTTCTTACAATTCTAAGAAACATTTGTTGGTACTTGAAATTTTCAAAAAATAAAAATGAAAATCGGCCATAACTTTTAAAATACTCGATATAGAGCATGAGGTTTCTAGACGAAATCTTTAGAACTCTGGGGGGCTATCCAGAACTCTAATAAAATTTTAGGATTTCCGAAAAAAAAATTTTAGTTCTTATACCGGATGTAGGGTACCAAGTTACTATACTAAATCTTCAGGACTATTGTAGCAATGCTCAGAACTGCAATAATTTTCTTACATTTCTAAGAAACATTTGTTGGTACTTGAAATTTTCAAAAAATGAAAATGAAAATCGGCCATAACTTTTAAAATACTCGATATAGAGCATGAGGTTTCTAGACGAAATCTTTAGAACTCTGGGGGCTATCCAGAACTCTAATAAAATTTTTGGATTTTCGAAAAAAAAATTTTAATACTTATACCGGATGTAGGGTAACAAGTTACTATACTAAATCTTCAGAACTATTGTAGCAATGCTCAGAACTGCAAAAATTTTCTTACAATTCTAAGAAACATTTGTTGGTACTTGAAATTTTCAAAAAATAAAAATGAAAGTCGGCCATAACTTTTAAAATACTCGATATAGAGCATGAGGTTTCTAGAAGAAATCTTTAGAACTCTGGGGGGCTATCCAGAACTCTAATAAAATTTTTGGATTTCCGAAAAAAAAATTTTAGTTCTTATACCGGATGTAGGGTACCAAGTTACTATACTAAATCTTCAGAACTATTGTAGCAATGCTCAGAACTGCAATAATTTTCTTACATTTCTAAGAAACATTTGATGGTACTTGAAATTTTCAAAAAATGAAAATGAAAATCGGCCATAATTTTTAAAATTCTCGATATAGAGCATGAGGTTTCTAGACGAAATCGTTAGAACTCTGGGGGCTATCCAGAACTCTAATAAAATTTTTGGATTTTCGAAAAAAAAAATTTTAATACTTATACCGGATGTAGGGTACCAAGTTACTATACTAAATCTTCAGAACTATTGTAGCAATGCTCAGAACTGCAATAATTTTCTTACATTTCTAAGAAACATTTGTTGGTACTTGAAATTTTCAAAAAATGAAAATGAAAATCGGCCATAACTTTTAAAATACTAGATATAGAGCATGCGGTTTCTAGACGAAATGTTTAGAAGTCTGAGGGGGCTATCCAGAACTCTTATAAAATTTTTGGATTTCCGATAAAATATTTTTAGTACTTATACCGGATGTAGGGTACCAAGTTACTATACTAAATCCTCAGAACTATTGTAGCAATGCTCATAACTGCAATAATTTTCTTACATTTCTAAGAAACATTTGTTGGTACTTGAAATTTTCAAAAAATGAAAATGAAAATCGGCCATATCTTTTAAAATACTCGATATAGAGCATGAGGTTTCTAGACGAAATCTTTAGAACTCTGGGGGGCTATCCAGAACTCTAATAAAATTTTTGGATTTCCGAAAAAAAAAATTTTGTACTAATACCGGATGTAGGGTACCAAGTTACTATACTAAATCTTCAGAACTATTGTAGCAATGCTCAGAACTGCAATAATTTTCTTACATTTCCAAGAAACATTTGTTGGTACTTGAAATTTTCAAAAAATGAAAATGAAAATCGGCCATAACTTTTAAAATACTCGATATAGAGCATGAAGTTTCTAGACGAAATCTTTAGAACTCTGGCGGGCTATCCAGAACTCTAATAAAATTTTTGGATTTCCGAAAAAAATTTTAGTACTTATACATGAGGTTTCTAGACGAAATCTTTAGAACTCTGGGGGGCTATCCAGAACTCTAATAAAATTTTTGGATTTTCGAAAAAAAAATTTTAGTACTTATACCGGATGTAGGGTGCCAAGTTACTATACTAAATCTTCAGAACTATTGTAGCAATGCTCAGAACTGCAAAAATTTTCTTACAATTCTAAGAAACATTTGTTGGTACTTGAAATTTTCAAAAAATAAAAATGAAAATCAGCCATAACTTTTAAAATACTCGATATAGAGCATGAGGTTTCTAGACGAAATCTTTAGAACTCTGGGGGGGGGCTATCCAGAACTCTAATAAAATTTTTGGATTTCCGAAAAAAAAATTTTAGTACTTATACCGGATGTAGGGTACCAAGTTACTATACTATATTTTCAGAACTATTGTAGCAATGCTCAGAACTGCAATAAGTTTCTTACATTTCTAAGAAACATTTGTTGGTACTTGAAATTTTCAAAAAAATTAAAATGAAAATCGGCCATAACTTTTAAAATACTCGATATAGAGCATGAGGTTTATAGACGAAATCTTTAGAAATCTCGGGGGGGCTATCCAGAACTCTAATAAAATTTTTGGATTTCCGAAAAAAAAATTTTAGTACTTATACCGGATGTAGGGTACCAAGTTACTATACTAAATCTTCAGAACTATTGTAGCAATGCTCAAAACTGCAATAATTTTCTTACATTTCTAAGAAACATTTGTTGGTACTTGAAATTTTCAAAAAATGAAAATGAAAATCGGCCATAACTTTTAAAATACTCGATATAGAGCATGAGGTTTCTAGACGAAATCTTTAGAACTCTGGGGGGCTATCCAGAACTCTAATAAAATTTTTGGATTTTCGAAAAAAAATTTTTAGTACTTATACCGGAGGTAGGGTACCAAATTACTATACTAAATCTTCAGAACTATTGTAGCAATGCTCAGAACTGCAATAATTTTCTTCCATTTCTAAGTAACATTTGTTGGTACTTGAAATTTTCAAAAAATGAAAATGAAAATCGGCCATAACTTTTAAAATACTCGATATAGAGCATGAGGTTTCTAAACGAAATCTTTAGAACTCTGGGGGGCTATCCAGAACTCTAATAAAATTTTTGGATTTCCGAAAAAAAAATTTTAGTACTTATACCGGATGTAGGGTACCAAGTTACTATACTAAATCTTCAGAACTATTGTAGCAATGCTCAGAACTGCAATAATTTTCTTACATTTCTAAGAAACATTTGTTGGTACTTGAAATTTTCAAAAAATGAAAATAAAAATCGGCCATAACTTTTAAAATACTCGATATAGAGCATGAGGTTTCTAGACGAAATCTTTAGAACTCTGGGGGGCTATCCAGAACTCTAATAAAATTTTTGGATTTTGGAAAAAAAATTTTAGTACTTATACCGGATGTAGGGTTCCAAGTTACTATACTAAATCTTCAGAACTATTGTAGCAATGCTTAGAACTGCAATAATTTTCTTACATTTCTAAGAAACATTTGTTGGTACTTGAAATTTTCAAAAAATGAAAATAAAAATAAAAAAATGATAAAAAAAATGAAAATGAAAATAAAAATGAAAATAAAAATTCCGAAAAAAAAATTTTAGTACTTATACCGGATGTAGGGTACCAAGTTACTATACTAAATCTTCAGAACTATTGTAGCAATGCTCAGAACTGCAATAATTTTCTTACATTTCTAAGAAACATTTGTTGGTACTTGAAATTTTCAAAAAATGAAAATGAAAATCGGCCATAACTTTTAAAATACTCGATATAGAGCATTAGGTTTCTAGACGAAATCTTTAGAACTCTGGGGGGCTATCCAGAACTCTAATAAAATTTTTGGATTTTCGAAAAAAAATTTTTAGTACTTATACCGGAGGTAGGGTACCAAATTACTATACTAAATCTTCAGAACTATTGTAGCAATGCTCAGAACTGCAATAATTTTCTTACATTTCTAAGAAACATTTGTTGGTACTTGAAATTTTCAAAAAATGAAAATGAAAATCGGCCATAACTTTTAAAATACTCGATATAGAGCATGAGGTTTCTAGACGAAATCTTTAGAACTCTGGGGGGCTATCCAGAACTCTAATAAAATTTTTGGATTTCCGAAAAAAAAAATTTTGTACTTATACCGGATGTAGGGTACCAAGTTACTGTACTAAATCTTCAGAACTATTGTAGCAATGCTCAGAACTGCAATAATTTTCTTACATTTCTAAGAAACATTTGTTGGTACTTGAAATTTTCAAAAAATGAAAATGAAAATCGGCCATAACTTTTAAAATACTCGATATAGAGCATGAGGTTTCTAAACGAAATCTTTAGAACTCTGGGGGGCTATCCAGAACTCTAATAAAATTTTTGGATTTCCGAAAAAAAAATTTTAGTACTTATACCGGATGTAGGGTACCAAGTTACTATACTAAATCTTCAGAACTATTGTAGCAATGCTCAGAACTGCAATAATTTTCTTACATTTCTAAGAAACATTTGTTGGTACTTGAAATTTTCAAAAAATGAAAATGAAAATCGGCCATAACTTTTAAAATACTCGATATAGAGCATGAGGTTTCTAGACGAAATCTTTAGAACTCTGGGGGGCTATCCAGAACTCTAATAAAATTTTTGGATTTCCGAAAAAAAAAATTTTGTACTTATACCGGATGTAGGGTACCAAGTTACTGTACTAAATCTTCAGAACTATTGTAGCAATGCTCAGAACTGCAATAATTTTCTTACATTTCTAAGAAACATTTGTTGGTACTTGAAATTTTCAAAAAATGAAAATGAAAATCGGCCATAACTTTTAAAATACTCGATATAGAGCATGAGGTTTCTAAACGAAATCTTTAGAACTCTGGGGGGCTATCCAGAACTTTAATAAAATTTTTGGATTTCCGAAAAAAAAATTTTAGTACTTATACCGGATGTAGGGTACCAAGTTACTATACTAAATCTTCAGAACTATTGTAGCAATGCTCAGAACTGCAATAATTTTCTTACATTTCTAAGAAACATTTGTTGGTACTTGAAATTTTCAAAAAATGAAAATAAAAATCGGCCATAACTTTTAAAATACTCGATATAGAGCATGAGGTTTCTAGACGAAATCTTTAGAACTCTGGGGGGCTATCCAGAACTCTAATAAAATTTTTGGATTTTGGAAAAAAAATTTTAGTACTTATACCGGATGTAGGGTTCCAAGTTACTATACTAAATCTTCAGAACTATTGTAGCAATGCTTAGAACTGCAATAATTTTCTTACATTTCTAAGAAACATTTGTTGGTACTTGAAATTTTCAAAAAATGAAAATAAAAATAAAAAAATGATAAAAAAAATGAAAATGAAAATAAAAATGAAAATAAAAATTCCGAAAAAAAAATTTTAGTACTTATACCGGATGTAGGGTACCAAGTTACTATACTAAATCTTCAGAACTATTGTAGCAATGCTCAGAACTGCAATAATTTTCTTACATTTCTAAGAAACATTTGTTGGTACTTGAAATTTTCAAAAAATGAAAATGAAAATCGGCCATAACTTTTAAAATACTCGATATAGAGCATTAGGTTTCTAGACGAAATCTTTAGAACTCTGGGGGGCTATCCAGAACTCTAATAAAATTTTTGGATTTTCGAAAAAAAATTTTTAGTACTTATACCGGAGGTAGGGTACCAAATTACTATACTAAATCTTCAGAACTATTGTAGCAATGCTCAGAACTGCAATAATTTTCTTACATTTCTAAGAAACATTTGTTGGTACTTGAAATTTTCAAAAAATGAAAATGAAAATCGGCCATAACTTTTAAAATACTCGATATAGAGCATGAGGTTTCTAGACGAAATCTTTAGAACTCTGGGGGGCTATCCAGAACTCTAATAAAATTTTTGGATTTCCGAAAAAAAAAATTTTGTACTTATACCGGATGTAGGGTACCAAGTTACTGTACTAAATCTTCAGAACTATTGTAGCAATGCTCAGAACTGCAATAATTTTCTTACATTTCTAAGAAACATTTGTTGGTACTTGAAATTTTCAAAAAATGAAAGTGAAAATCGGCCATAACTTTTAAAATACTCGATATAGAGCATGAGGTTTCTAGACGAAATCTTTAGAACTCTGAGGGGGCTATCCAGAACTCTTATAAAATTTTTGGATTTCCGAAAAAAAATTTTTAGTACTTATACCGGATGTAGGGTACCAAGTTACTATACTAAATCTTCAGAACTATTGTAGCAATGCTCAGAACTGCAATAATTTTCTTACATTTCTAAGAAAAATTTGTTGGTACTTGAAATTTTCAAAAAATGAAAATTAAAATCGGCCATAACTTTTAAAATACTAGATATAGAGCATGCGATTTCAAGACGAAATGTTTAGAACTCTGGGGGAGCTATCCAGAACTCTAAGAAAATTTTTGGATTTCCGATAAAAAATTTTAGTACTTATACCAGATGTAGGGTACCAAGTTACTATACTAAATCTTCAGAACTATTGTAGCAATGCTCAGAACTGCAATAATTTTCTTACATTTCTAAGAAACATTTGTTGGTATTTGAAACTTTCAAAAAATGAAAATGAAAATCGGCCATAACTTTTAAAATACTCGATATAGAGCATGAGGTTTCTAGACGAAATCTTTAGAACTCTGGGGGGCTATCCAGAACTCTAATAAAATTTTTGGATTTTCGAAAAAAAATTTTTAGTACTTATACCGGAGGTAGGGTACCAAATTACTATACTAAATCTTCAGAACTATTGTAGCAATGCTCAGAACTGCAATAATTTTCTTACATTTCTAAGAAACATTTGTTGGTACTTGAAATTTTCAAAAAATGAAAATGAAAATCGGCCATAACTTTTAAAATACTCGATATAGAGCATGAGGTTTCTAAACGAAATCTTTAGAACTCTGGGGGGCTATCCAGAACTCTAATAAAATTTTTGGATTTCCGAAAAAAAAATTTTAGTACTTATACCGGATGTAGGGTACCAAGTTACTATACTAAATCTTCAGAACTATTGTAGCAATGCTCAGAACTGCAATAATTTTCTTACATTTCTAAGAAACATTTGTTGGTACTTGAAATTTTCAAAAAATGAAAATAAAAATCGGCCATAACTTTTAAAATACTCGATATAGAGCATGAGGTTTCTAGACGAAATCTTTAGAACTCTGGGGGGCTATCCAGAACTCTAATAAAATTTTTGGATTTTGGAAAAAAAATTTTAGTACTTATACCGGATGTAGGGTTCCAAGTTACTATACTAAATCTTCAGAACTATTGTAGCAATGCTTAGAACTGCAATAATTTTCTTACAATTCTAAGAAACATTTGTTGGTACTTGAAATTTTCAAAAAATGAAAATAAAAATCGGCCATAACTTTTAAAATACTCGATATAGAGCATGAGGTTTCTAGACGAAACCTTTAGAACTCTGGGGGGCTATCCAGAACTCTAATAAAATTTTTGGATTTCCGAAAAAAAAATTTTAGTACTTATACCGGATGTAGGGTACCAAGTTACTATACTAAATCTTCAGAACTATTGTAGCAATGCTCAGAACTGCAATAATTTTCTTACATTTCTAAGAAACATTTGTTGGTACTTGAAATTTTCAAAAAATGAAAATGAAAATCGGCCATAACTTTTAAAATACTCGATATAGAGCATTAGGTTTCTAGACGAAATCTTTAGAACTCTGGGGGGCTATCCAGAACTCTAATAAAATTTTTGGATTTTCGAAAAAAAATTTTTAGTACTTATACCGGAGGTAGGGTACCAAATTACTATACTAAATCTTCAGAACTATTGTAGCAATGCTCAGAACTGCAATAATTTTCTTACATTTCTAAGAAACATTTGTTGGTACTTGAAATTTTCAAAAAATAAAAATGAAAATCGGCCATAACTTTTAAAATACTCGATATAGAGCATGCGGTTTCTAGACGAAATGTTTAGAACTCTGGGGGGCTATCCAGAACTCTAATAAAATTTTTGGATTTCCGATAAAAAATTTTTAGTACTTATACCCGATGTAGGGTACCAAGTTACTATACTAAATCTTCAGAACTATTGTAGCAATGCTCATAACTGCAATAATTTTCTTACATTTCTAAGAAACATTTGTTGGTACTTGAAATTTTCAAAAAATGAAAATGAAAATCGGCCATAACTTTTAAAATACTCGATATAGAGCATGAGGTTTCTAGACGAAATCTTTAGAACTCTGGGGGGCTATCCAGAACTCTAATAAAATTTTTGGATTTCCGAAAAAAAAATTTTGTACTTATACCGGATGTAGGGTACCAAGTTACTGTACTAAATCTTCAGAACTATTGTAGCAATGCTCAGAACTGCAATAATTTTCTTACATTTCTAAGAAACATTTGTTGGTACTTGAAATTTTCAAAAAATGAAAATGAAAATCGGCCATAACTTTTAAAATACTCGATATAGAGCATGAGGTTTCTAGACGAAATCTTTAGAACTCTGAGGGGGCTATCCGGAACTCTTATAAAATTTTTGGATTTCCGAAAAAAAATTTTTAGTACTTATACCGGATGTAGGGTACCAAGTTACTATACTAAATCTTCAGAACTATTGTAGCAATGCTCAGAACTGCAATAATTTTCTTACATTTCTAAGAAAAATTTGTTGGTACTTGAAATTTTCAAAAAATGAAAATTAAAATCGGCCGTAACTTTTAAAATACTAGATATAGAGCATGCGATTTCTTTAGAACTCTGGGGGGCTATCCAGAACTCTAATAAAATTTTTGGATTTTCGAAAAAAAAATTTTAGTACTTATACCGGATGTAGGGTACCAAGTTACTATACTAAATCTTCAGAACTATTGTAGCAATGCTTAGAACTGCAATAATTTTCTTACATTTCTAAGAAACATTTGTTGGTACTTGAAATTTTCAAAAAATGAAAATAAAAATCGGCCATAACTTTTAAAATACTCGATATAGAGCATGAGGTTTCTAGACGAAACCTTTAGAACTCTGGGGGGCTATCCAGAACTCTAATAAAATTTTTGGATTTCCGAAAAAAAAATTTTGTACTTATACCGGATGTAGGGTACCAAGTTACTGTACTAAATCTTCAGAACTATTGTAGCAATGCTCAGAACTGCAATAATTTTCTTACATTTCTAAGAAACATTTGTTGGTACTTGAAATTTTCAAAAAATGAAAATGAAAATCGGCCATAACTTTTAAAATACTCGATATAGAGCATGAGGTTTCTAGACGAAATCTTTAGAACTCTGAGGGGGCTATCCATAACTCTTATAAAATTTTTGGATTTCCGAAAAAAAATTTTTAGTACTTATACCGGATGTAGGGTACCAAGTTACTATACTAAATCTTCAGAACTATTGTAGCAATGCTCAGAACTGCAATAATTTTCTTACATTTCTAAGAAAAATTTGTTGGTACTTGAAATTTTCAAAAAATGAAAATTAAAATCGGCCATAACTTTTAAAATACTAGATATAGAGCATGCGATTTCTTTAGAACTCTGGGGGGCTATCCAGAACTCTAATAAAATTTTTGGATTTTCGAAAAAAAAATTTTAGTACTTATACCGGATGTAGGGTACCAAGTTACTATACTAAATCTTCAGAACTATTGTAGCAATGCTTAGAACTGCAATAATTTTCTTACATTTCTAAGAAACATTTGTTGGTACTTGAAATTTTCAAAAAATGAAAATAAAAATCGGCCATAACTTTTAAAATACTCGATATAGAGCATGAGGTTTCTAGACGAAACCTTTAGAACTCTGGGGGGCTATCCAGAACTCTAATAAAATTTTTGGATTTCCGAAAAAAAAATTTTAGTACTTATACCGGATGTAGGGTACCAAGTTACTATACTAAATCTTCAGAACTATTGTAGCAATGCTCAGAACTGCAATAATTTTCTTACATTTCTAAGAAACATTTGTTGGTACTTGAAATTTTCAAAAAATGAAAATGAAAATCGGCCATAACTTTTAAAATACTCGATATAGAGCATTAGGTTTCTAGACGAAATCTTTAGAACTCTGGGGGGCTATCCAGAACTCTAATAAAATTTTTGGATTTTCGAAAAAAAATTTTTAGTACTTATACCGGAGGTAGGGTACCAAATTACTATACTAAATCTTCAGAACTATTGTAGCAATGCTCAGAACTGCAATAATTTTCTTACATTTCTAAGAAACATTTGTTGGTACTTGAAATTTTCAAAAAATAAAAATGAAAATCGGCCATAACTTTTAAAATACTCGATATAGAGCATTCGGTTTCTAGACGAAATGTTTAGAACTCTGGGGGGCTATCCAGAACTCTAATAAAATTTTTGGATTTCCGATAAAAAATTTTTAGTACTTATACCCGATGTAGGGTACCAAGTTACTATACTAAATCTTCAGAACTATTGTAGCAATGCTCAGAACTGCAATAATTTTCTTACATTTCTAAGAAACATTTGTTGGTATTTGAAACTTTCAAAAAATGAAAATGAAAATCGGCCATAACTTTTAAAATACTCGATATAGAGCATGAGGTTTCTAGACGAAATCTTTAGAACTCTGGGGGGCTATCCAGAACTCTAATAAAATTTTTGGATTTTCGAAAAAAAATTTTTAGTACTTATACCGGAGGTAGGGTACCAAATTACTATACTAAATCTTCAGAACTATTGTAGCAATGCTCAGAACTGCAATAATTTTCTTACATTTCTAAGAAACATTTGTTGGTACTTGAAATTTTCAAAAAATAAAAATGAAAATCGGCCATAACTTTTAAAATACTCGATATAGAGCGTGCGGTTTCTAGACGAAATGTTTAGAACTCTGGGGGGCTATCCAGAACTCTAATAAAATTTTTGGATTTCCGATAAAAAATTTTTAGTACTTATACCCGATGTAGGGTACCAAGTTACTATACTAAATCTTCAGAACTATTGTAGCAATGCTCATAACTGCAATAATTTTCTTACATTTCTAAGAAACATTTGTTGGTACTTGAAATTTTCAAAAAATGAAAATGAAAATCGGCCATAACTTTTAAAATATTCGATACAGAGCATGAGGTTTCTTGACGAAATCTTTAGAACTCTGGGGGCTATCCAGAACTCTAATAAAATTTTTGGATTTCCGAAAAAGAAATTTTGTACTTATACCGGATGTAGGGTACCAAGTTACTATACTAAATCTTCAGAACTATTGTAACAATGCTCATAACTGCAATAATTTTCTTACATTTCTAAGAAACATTTGTTGGTACTTGAAATTTTCAAAAAATGAAAATGAAAATCGGCCATAACTTTTAAAATACTCGATATAGAGCATGAGGTTTCTAGACGAAATCTTTAGAACTCTTCGGGGGCTATCCAGAACTCTAATAAAATTTTTGGATTTTCGAAAAAAAAATTTTAGTACTTATACCGGATGTAGGGTACCAAATTACTATACTAAATCTTCAGAACTATTGTAGCAATGCTCAGAACTGCAATAATTTTCTTACATTTCTAAGAAACATTTGTTGGTACTTGAAATTTTCAAAAAATGAAAATGAAAATCGGCCATAACTTTTAAAATACTCGATATAGAGCATGAGGTTTCTAGACGAAATGTTTAGAACTCTGGGGGGCTATCCAGAACTCTAATAAAATTTTTGGATTTCCAAAAAAAAATTCTAGTACTTATACCGGATGTAGGGTACCAAGTTACTACACTAAATCTTCAGAACTATTGTAGCAATGCTCAGAACTGCAATAATTTTCTCACATTTCTAAGAAACATTTGTTGGTATTTGAAATTTTCAAAAAATGAAAATGAAAATCGGCCATAACTTTTAAAATACTCGATATAGAGCATGCGGTTTCTAGACGAAATGTTTAGAACTCTGGGGGGGCTATCCAGAACTATAATAAATTTATTGGATTTCCGATAAAAAATTTTTAGTACTTATACCGGATGTAGGGTACCAAGTTACTATACTAAATCTTTAGAACTATTGTAGCAATGCTCAGAACTGCAATAATTTTCTTACATTTCTAAGAAACATTTGTTGGTACTTGAAATTTTCAAAAAATGAAAATGAAAATCGGCCATAACTTTTAAAATACTCGATATAGAGCATGAGGTTTCTAGACGAAATCTGTAGAACTCTGGGGGGCTATCCAGAACTCTAATAAAATTTTTGGATTTCCGAAAAAAAAATTTTAGTTCTTATACCGGATGTAGGGTACCAAGTTACTATACTAAATGTTCAGAATTATTGTAGCAATGCTCAGAACTGCAATAATTTTCTTACATTTCTAAGAAACATTTGTTGGTAATTGAAATTTTCAAAAAATGAAAATGAAAATCGGCCATAACTTTTAAAATACACGATATAGAGCATGCGATTTCTAGACGAAATCTTTAGAACTCTGAGGGGGCTATCCAGAACTCTAATATAATTTTTGGATTTCCGAAAAAAAATTTTAGTACTTATACCGGATGTAGGGTACCAAGTTACTATACTAAATCTTCAGAACTATTGTAGCAATGCTCAGAACTGCAATAATTTTCTTACATTTCTAAGAAACATTTGTTGGTACTTAAAATTTTCAAAAAATAAAAATGAAAATCGGCCATAACTTTTAAAATACTCTATATAGAGCATGAGGTTTCTAGACGAAATCTTTAGAACTCTGGGGGGCTATCCAGAACTCTAATAAAATTTTTGGATTTCCGAAAAAAAAATTTTAGTACTTATACCGGATGTAGGGTACCAAGTTACTATACTAAATCTTCAGAACTATTGTAGCAATGCTCAGAACTGCAATAATTTTCTTACATTTCTAAGAAACATTTGTTGGTACTTGAAATTTTCAAAAAATGAAAATGAAAATCGGCCATAACTTTTAAAATACTCGATATAGAGCATTAGGTTTCTAGACGAAATCTTTAGAACTCTGGGGGGCTATCCAGAACTCTAATAAAATTTTTGGATTTTCGAAAAAAAATTTTTAGTACTTATACCGGAGGTAGGGTACCAAATTACTATACTAAATCTTCAGAACTATTGTAGCAATGCTCAGAACTGCAATAATTTTCTTACATTTCTAAGAAACATTTGTTGGTACTTGAAATTTTCAAAAAATAAAAATGAAAATCGGCCATAACTTTTAAAATACTCGATATAGAGCATGCGGTTTCTAGACGAAATGTTTAGAACTCTGGGGGGCTATCCAGAACTCTAATAAAATTTTTGGATTTCCGATAAAAAATTTTTAGTACTTATACCCGATGTAGGGTACCAAGTTACTATACTAAATCTTCAGAACTATTGTAGCAATGCTCATAACTGCAATAGTTTTCTTACATTTCTAAGAAACATTTGTTGGTACTTGAAATTTTCAAAAAATGAAAATGAAAATCGGCCATAACTTTTAAAATACTCGATATAGAGCATGAGGTTTCTAGACGAAATCTTTAGAACTCTGGGGGGCTATCCAGAACTCTAATAAAATTTTTGGATTTCCGAAAAAAAATTTTGTACTTATACCGGATGTAGGGTACCAAGTTACTGTACTAAATCTTCAGAACTATTGTAGCAATGCTCAGAACTGCAATAATTTTCTTACATTTCTAAAAAACATTTGTTGGTACTTGAAATTTTCAAAAAATGAAAATGAAAATCGGCCATAACTTTTAAAATACTCGGTATAGAGCATGCGGTTTCTAGACGAAATGTTTAGAACTCTGGGGGGGCTATCCAGAACTATAATAAAATTATTGGATTTCCGATAAAAAAATTTTAGTACTTATACCGGATGTAGGGTACCAAGTTACTATACTAAATCTTTAGAACTATTGTAGCAATGCTCAGAACTGCAATAATTTTCTTACATTTCTAAGAAACATTTGTTGGTACTTGAAATTTTCATAAAATGAAAATGAAAATCGGCCATAACTTTTAAAATACTCGATATAGAGCATGCGGTTTCTAGACGAAATGTTTAGAACTCTGGGGGGCTATCCAGAACTCTAATAAAATTTTTGGATTTCCGAAAAAGAAATTTTGTACTTATACCGGATGTAGGGTACCAAGTTACTATACTAAATCTTCAGAACTATTGTAACAATGCTCATAACTGCAATAATTTTCTTACATTTCTAAGAAACATTTGTTGGTACTTGAAATTTTCAAAAAATGAAAATGAAAATCGGCCATAACTTTTAAAATACTCGATATAGAGCATGAGGTTTCTAGACGAAATCTTTAGAACTCTGGGGGGCTATCCAGAACTCTAATAAAATTTTTGGATTTTCGGAAATCCAAAAATTTTATTACTTATACCGGATGTAGGGTACCAAATTACTATACTAAATCTTCAGAACTATTGTAGCAATGCTCAGAACTGCAATAATTTTCTTACATTTCTAAGAAACATTTGTTGGTACTTGAAATTTTCAAAAAATGAAAATGAAAATCGGCCATAACTTTTAAAATACTCGATATAGAGCATGAGGTTTCTAGACGAAATCTTTAGAACTCTGGGGGGCTATCCAGAACTCTAATAAAATTTTTGGATTTCCAAAAAAAAATTCTAGTACTTATACCGGATGTAGGGTACCAAGTTACTACACTAAATCTTCAGAACTATTGTAGCAATGCTCAGAACTGCAATAATTTTCTCACATTTCTAAGAAACATTTGTTGGTATTTGAAATTTTCAAAAAATGAAAATGAAAATCGGCCATAACTTTTAAAATACTCGATATAGAGCATGCGGTTTCTAGACGAAATGTTTAGAACTCTGGGGGGGCTATCCAGAACTATAATAAAATTATTGGATTTCCGATAAAAAATTTTTAGTAATTATACCGGATGTAGGGTACCAAGTTACTATACTAAATCTTTAGAACTATTGTAGCAATGCTCAGAACTGCAATAATTTTCTTACATTTCTAAGAAACATTTGTTGGTACTTGAAATTTTCAAAAAATGAAAATGAAAATCGGCCATAACTTTTAAAATACTCGATATAGAGCATGAGGTTTCTAGACGAAATCTGTAGAACTCTGGGGGGCTATCCAGAACTCTAATAAAATTTTTGGATTTCCGAAAAAAAATTTTAGTACTTATACCGGATGTAGGGTACCAAGTTACTATACTAAATGTTCAGAATTATTGTAGCAATGCTCAGAACTGCAATAATTTTCTTACATTTCTAAGAAACATTTGTTGGTAATTGAAATTTTCAAAAAATGAAAATGAAAATCGGCCATAACTTTTAAAATACTAGATATAGAGCATGCGATTTCTAGACGAAATCTTTAGAACTCTGAGGGGGCTATCCAGAACTCTAATATAATTTTTGGATTTCCGATAAAAAAAATTTTAGTACTTATACCGGATGTAGGGTACCAAGTTACTATACTAAATCTTCAGAACTATTGTAGCAATGCTCAGAACTGCAATAATTTTCTTACATTTCTAAGAAACATTTGTTGGTACTTAAAATTTTCAAAAAATAAAAATGAAAATCGGCCATAACTTTTAAAATACTCTATATAGAGCATGAGGTTTCTAGACGAAATCTTTAGAACTCTGGGGGGCTATCCAGAACTCTAATAAAATGTTTGGATTTCCGAAAAAAAAATTTTAGTACTTATACCGGATGTAGGGTACCAAGTTACTATACTAAATCTTCAGAACTATTGTAGCAATGCTCAGAACTGCAATAATTTTCTTACATTTCTAAGAAACATTTGTTGGTACTTGAAATTTTCAAAAAATGAAAATGAAAATCGGCCATAACTTTTAAAATACTCGATATAGAGCATGAGGTTTCTAGACGAAATCTTTAGAACTCTGGGGGGCTATCCAGAACTCTAATAAAATTTTTGGATTTCCAAAAAAAAATTCTAGTACTTATACCGGATGTAGGGTACCAAGTTACTACACTAAATCTTCAGAACTATTGTAGCAATGCTCAGAACTGCAATAATTTTCTCACATTTCTAAGAAACATTTGTTGGTACTTGAAATTTTCAAAAAATGAAAATGAAAATCGGCCATAACTTTTAAAATACTCGATATAGAGCATGAGGTTTCTAGACGAAATCTTTAGAACTCTTCGGGGGCTATCCAGAACTCTAATAAAATTTTTGGATTTTCGAAAAAAAAATTTTAGTACTTATACCGGATGTAGGGTACCAAATTACTATACTAAATCTTCAGAACTATTGTAGCAATGCTCAGAACTGCAATAATTTTCTTACATTTCTAAGAAACATTTGTTGGTACTTGAAATTTTCAAAAAATGAAAATGAAAATCGGCCATAACTTTTAAAATACTCGATATAGAGCATGAGGTTTCTAGACGAAATCTTTAGAACTCTGGGGGGCTATCCAGAACTCTAATAAAATTTTTGGATTTCCAAAAAAAAATTCTAGTACTTATACCGGATGTAGGGTACCAAGTTACTACACTAAATCTTCAGAACTATTGTAGCAATGCTCAGAACTGCAATAATTTTCTCACATTTCTAAGAAACATTTGTTGGTATTTGAAATTTTCAAAAAATGAAAATGAAAATCGGCCATAACTTTTAAAATACTCGATATAGAGCATGCGGTTTCTAGACGAAATGTTTAGAACTCTGGGGGGGCTATCCAGAACTATAATAAATTTATTGGTTTTCCGATAAAAAATTTTTAGTACTTATACCGGATGTAGGGTACCAAGTTACTATACTAAATCTTTAGAACTATTGTAGCAATGCTCAGAACTGCAATAATTTTCTTACATTTCTAAGAAACATTTGTTGGTACTTGAAATTTTCAAAAAATGAAAATGAAAATCGGCCATAACTTTTAAAATACTCGATATAGAGCATGAGGTTTCTAGACGAAATCTGTAAAACTCTGGGGGGCTATCCAGAACTCTAATAAAATTTTTGGATTTCCGAAAAAAAAATTTTAGTTCTTATACCGGATGTAGGGTACCAAGTTACTATACTAAATGTTCAGAATTATTGTAGCAATGCTCAGAACTGCAATAATTTTCTTACATTTCTAAGAAACATTTGTTGGTAATTGAAATTTTCAAAAAATGAAAATGAAAATCGGCCATAACTTTTAAAATACACGATATAGAGCATGCGATTTCTAGACGAAATCTTTAGAACTCTGAGGGGGCTATCCAGAACTCTAATATAATTTTTGGATTTCCGAAAAAAAATTTTAGTACTTATACCGGATGTAGGGTACCAAGTTACTATACTAAATCTTCAGAAC
The DNA here is from genome assembly GCA_922984085.1 of Sicus ferrugineus. NCBI lineage: Eukaryota > Metazoa > Arthropoda > Insecta > Diptera > Conopidae > Sicus > Sicus ferrugineus. Next base: position 18,830,294 of record OV277348.1, read on the forward strand.
TATTGTAGCAATGCTCAGAACTGCAATAATTTTCTTACATTTCTAAGAAACATTTGTTGGTACTTAAAATTTTCAAAAAATAAAAATGAAAATCGGCCATAACTTTTAAAATACTCTATATAGAGCATGAGGTTTCTAGACGAAATCTTTAGAACTCTGGGGGGCTATCCAGAACTCTAATAAAATTTTTGGATTTCCGAAAAAAAAATTTTAGTACTTATACCGGATGTAGGGTACCAAGTTACTATACTAAATCTTCAGAACTATTGTAGCAATGCTCAGAACTGCAATAATTTTCTTACATTTCTAAGAAACATTTGTTGGTACTTGAAATTTTCAAAAAATGAAAATGAAAATCGGCCATAACTTTTAAAATACTCGATATAGAGCATTAGGTTTCTAGACGAAATCTTTAGAACTCTGGGGGCTATCCAGAACTCTAATAAAATTTTTGGATTTTCGAAAAAAAATTTTTAGTACTTATACCGGAGGTAGGGTACCAAATTACTATACTAAATCTTCAGAACTATTGTAGCAATGCTCAGAACTGCAATAATTTTCTTACATTTCTAAGAAACATTTGTTGGTACTTGAAATTTTCAAAAAATAAAAATGAAAATCGGCCATAACTTTTAAAATACTCGATATAGAGCATGCGGTTTCTAGACGAAATGTTTAGAACTCTGGGGGGCTATCCAGAACTCTAATAAAATTTTTGGATTTCCGATAAAAAATTTTTAGTACTTATACCCGATGTAGGGTACCAAGTTACTATACTAAATCTTCAGAACTATTGTAGCAATGCTCATAACTGCAATAGTTTTCTTACATTTCTAAGAAACATTTGTTGGTACTTGAAATTTTCAAAAAATGAAAATGAAAATCGGCCATAACTTTTAAAATACTCGATATAGAGCATGAGGTTTCTAGACGAAATCTTTAGAACTCTGGGGGGCTATCCAGAACTCTAATAAAATTTTTGGATTTCCGAAAAAAAAATTTTGTACTTATACCGGATGTAGGGTACCAAGTTACTGTACTAAATCTTCAGAACTATTGTAGCAATGCTCAGAACTGCAATAATTTTCTTACATTTCTAAAAAACATTTGTTGGTACTTGAAATTTTCAAAAAATGAAAATGAAAATCGGCCATAACTTTTAAAATACTCGGTATAGAGCATGCGGTTTCTAGACGAAATGTTTAGAACTCTGGGGGGGCTATCCAGAACTATAATAAAATTATTGGATTTCCGATAAAAAAATTTTAGTACTTATACCGGATGTAGGGTACCAAGTTACTATACTAAATCTTTAGAACTATTGTAGCAATGCTCAGAACTGCAATAATTTTCTTACATTTCTAAGAAACATTTGTTGGTACTTGAAATTTTCATAAAATGAAAATGAAAATCGGCCATAACTTTTAAAATACTCGATATAGAGCATGCGGTTTCTAGACGAAATGTTTAGAACTCTGGGGGGCTATCCAGAACTCTAATAAAATTTTTGGATTTCCGAAAAAGAAATTTTGTACTTATACCGGATGTAGGGTACCAAGTTACTATACTAAATCTTCAGAACTATTGTAACAATGCTCATAACTGCAATAATTTTCTTACATTTCTAAGAAACATTTGTTGGTACTTGAAATTTTCAAAAAATGAAAATGAAAATCGGCCATAACTTTTAAAATACTCGATATAGAGCATGAGGTTTCTAGACGAAATCTTTAGAACTCTGGGGGGCTATCCAGAACTCTAATAAAATTTTTGTTTTTTCGGAAATCCAAAAATTTTATTACTTATACCGGATGTAGGGTACCAAATTACTATACTAAATCTTCAGAACTATTGTAGCAATGCTCAGAACTGCAATAATTTTCTTACATTTCTAAGAAACATTTGTTGGTACTTGAAATTTTCAAAAAATGAAAATGAAAATCGGCCATAACTTTTAAAATACTCGATATAGAGCATGAGGTTTCTAGACGAAATCTTTAGAACTCTGGGGGGCTATCCAGAACTCTAATAAAATTTTTGGATTTCCAAAAAAAAATTCTAGTACTTATACCGGATGTAGGGTACCAAGTTACTACACTAAATCTTCAGAACTATTGTAGCAATGCTCAGAACTGCAATAATTTTCTCACATTTCTAAGAAACATTTGTTGGTATTTGAAATTTTCAAAAAATGAAAATGAAAATCGGCCATAACTTTTAAAATACTCGATATAGAGCATGCGGTTTCTAGACGAAATGTTTAGAACTCTGGGGGGGCTATCCAGAACTATAATAAAATTATTGGATTTCCGATAAAAAATTTTTAGTAATTATACCGGATGTAGGGTACCAAGTTACTATACTAAATCTTTAGAACTATTGTAGCAATGCTCAGAACTGCAATAATTTTCTTACATTTCTAAGAAACATTTGTTGGTACTTGAAATTTTCAAAAAATGAAAATGAAAATCGGCCATAACTTTTAAAATACTCGATATAGAGCATGAGGTTTCTAGACGAAATCTGTAGAACTCTGGGGGGCTATCCAGAACTCTAATAAAATTTTAGGATTTCCGAAAAAAAATTTTAGTACTTATACCGGATGTAGGGTACCAAGTTACTATACTAAATGTTCAGAATTATTGTAGCAATGCTCAGAACTGCAATAATTTTCTTACATTTCTAAGAAACATTTGTTGGTAATTGAAATTTTCAAAAAATGAAAATGAAAATCGGCCATAACTTTTAAAATACTAGATATAGAGCATGCGATTTCTAGACGAAATCTTTAGAACTCTGAGGGGGCTATCCAGAACTCTAATATAATTTTTGGATTTCCGATAAAAAAAATTTTAGTACTTATACCGGATGTAGGGTACCAAGTTACTATACTAAATCTTCAGAACTATTGTAGCAATGCTCAGAACTGCAATAATTTTCTTACATTTCTAAGAAACATTTGTTGGTACTTAAAATTTTCAAAAAATAAAAATGAAAATCGGCCATAACTTTTAAAATACTCTATATAGAGCATGAGGTTTCTAGACGAAATCTTTAGAACTCTGGGGGGCTATCCAGAACTCTAATAAAATGTTTGGATTTCCGAAAAAAAAATTTTAGTACTTATACCGGATGTAGGGTACCAAGTTACTATACTAAATCTTCAGAACTATTGTAGCAATGCTCAGAACTGCAATAATTTTCTTACATTTCTAAGAAACATTTGTTGGTACTTGAAATTTTCAAAAAATGAAAATGAAAATCGGCCATAACTTTTAAAATACTCGATATAGAGCATGAGGTTTCTAGACGAAATCTTTAGAACTCTGGGGGGCTATCCAGAACTCTAATAAAATTTTTGGATTTCCAAAAAAAAATTCTAGTACTTATACCGGATGTAGGGTACCAAGTTACTACACTAAATCTTCAGAACTATTGTAGCAATGCTCAGAACTGCAATAATTTTCTCACATTTCTAAGAAACATTTGTTGGTATTTGAAATTTTCAAAAAATGAAAATGAAAATCGGCCATAACTTTTAAAATACTCGATATAGAGCATGCGGTTTCTAGACGAAATGTTTAGAACTCTGGGGGGGCTATCCAGAACTATAATAAAATTATTGGATTTCCGATAAAAAATTTTTAGTACTTATACCGGATGTAGGGTACCAAGTTACTATACTAAATCTTTAGAACTATTGTAGCAATGCTCAGAACTGCAATAATTTTCTTACATTTCTAAGAAACATTTGTTGGTACTTGAAATTTTCAAAAAATGAAAATGAAAATCGGCCATAACTTTTAAAATACTCGATATAGAGCATGAGGTTTCTAGACGAAATCTGTAGAACTCTGGGGGGCTATCCAGAACTCTAATAAAATTTTTGGATTTCCGAAAAAAAAATTTTAGTACTTATACCGGATGTAGGGTACCAAGTTACTATACTAAATGTTCAGAATTATTGTAGCAATGCTCAGAACTGCAATAATTTTCTTACATTTCTAAGAAACATTTGTTGGTAATTGAAATTTTCGAAAAATGAAAATGAAAATCGGCCATAACTTTTAAAATACTAGATATAGAGCATGCGATTTCTAGACGAAATCTTTAGAACTCTGAGGGGCTATCCAGAACTCTAATATAATTTTTGGATTTCCGATAAAAAAAATTTTAGTACTTATACCGGATGTAGGGTACCAAGTTACTATACTAAATCTTCAGAACTATTGTAGCAATGCTCAGAACTGCAATAATTTTCTTACATTTCTAAGAAACATTTGTTGGTACTTAAAATTTTCAAAAAATAAAAATGAAAATCGGCCATAACTTTTAAAATACTCTATATAGAGCATTAGGTTTCTAGACGAAATCTTTAGAACTCTGGGGGCTATCCAGAACTCTAATAAAATTTTTAGATTTTCGAAAAAAAATTTTTAGTACTTATACCGGAGGTAGGGTACCAAATTACTATACTAAATCTTCAGAACTATGGTAGCAATGCTCAGAACTGCAATAATTTTCTTACATTTCTAAGAAACATTTGTTGGTACTTGAAATTTTCAAAAAATAAAAATGAAAATCGGCCATAACTTTTAAAATACTCGATATAGAGCATGCGGTTTCTAGACGAAATGTTTAGAACTCTGGGGGGCTATCCAGAACTCTAATAAAATTTTTGGATTTCCGATAAAAAATGTTTAGTACTTATACCCGATGTAGGGTACCAAGTTACTATACTAAATCTTCAGAACTATTGTAGCAATGCTCATAACTGCAATAGTTTTCTTACATTTCTAAGAAACATTTGTTGGTACTTGAAATTTTCAAAAAATGAAAATGAAAATCGGCCATAACTTTTAAAATACTCGATATAGAGCATGAGGTTTCTAGACGAAATCTTTAGAACTCTGGGGGGCTATCCAGAACTCTAATAAAATTTTTGGATTTCCGAAAAAAAAATTTTGTACTTATACCGGATGTAGGGTACCAAGTTACTGTACTAAATCTTCAGAACTATTGTAGCAATGCTCAGAACTGCAATAATTTTCTTACATTTCTAAAAAACATTTGTTGGTACTTGAAATTTTCAAAAAATGAAAATGAAAATCGGCCATAACTTTTAAAATACTCGATATAGAGCATGCGGTTTCTAGACGAAATGTTTAGAACTCTGGGGGGGCTATCCAGAACTATAATAAAATTATTGGATTTCCGATAAAAAATTTTTAGTACTTATACCGGATGTAGGGTACCAAGTTACTATACTAAATCTTTAGAACTATTGTAGCAATGCTCAGAACTGCAATAATTTTCTTACATTTCTAAGAAACATTTGTTGGTACTTGAAATTTTCAAAAAATGAAAATGAAAATCGGCCATAACTTTTAAAATACTCGATATAGAGCATGCGGTTTCTAGACGAAATGTTTAGAACTCTGGGGGGGCTATCCAGAACTATAATAAAATTATTGGATTTCCGATAAAAAATTTTTAGTACTTATACCGGATGTAGGGTACCAAACTACTATACTAAATCTTTAGAACTATTGTAGCAATGCTCAGAACTGCAATAATTTTCTTACATTTCTAAGAAACATTTGTTGGTACTTGAAATTTTAAAAAAATGAAAATGAAAATCGGCCATAACTTTTAAAATACTCGATATAGAGCATGAGGTTTTTAGACGAAATCTTTAGAACTCTGGGGGCTATCCAGAACTCTAATAAAATTTTTGGATTTCCGAAAAAAAAATTTTAGTACTTATACCGGATGTAGGGTACCAAGTTACTATACTAAATGTTCAGAATTATTGTAGCAATGCTCAGAACTGCAATAATTTTCTTACATTTCTAAGAAACATTTGTTGGTAATTGAAATTTTCAAAAAATGAAAATGAAAATCGGCCATAACTTTTAAAATACTAGATATAGAGCATGCGATTTCTAGACGAAATCTTTAGAACTCTGAGGGGGCTATCCAGAACTCTAATATAATTTTTGGATTTCCGATAAAAAAAATTTTAGTACTTATACCGGATGTAGGGTACCAAGTTACTATACTAAATCTTCAGAACTATTGTAGCAATGCTCAGAACTGCAATAATTTTCTTACATTTCTAAGAAACATTTGTTGGTACTTAAAATTTTCAAAAAATAAAAATGGAAATCGGCCATAACTTTTAAAATACTCGATATAGAGCATGAGGTTTCTAGACGAAATCTTTAGAACTCTGGGGGGCTATCCAGAACTCTAATAAAATCTTTGGATTTCCGAAAAAAAAATTTTAGTACTTATACCGGATGTAGGGTACCAAGTTACTATACTAAATCTTCAGAACTATTGTAGCAATGCTCAGAACTGCAATAATTTTCTTACATTTCTAAGAAACATTTGTTGGTACTTGAAATTTTCAAAAAATGAAAATGAAAATCGGCCATAACTTTTAAAATACTCGATATAGAGCATTAGGTTTCTAGACGAAATCTTTAGAACTCTGGGGGGCTATCCAGAACTCTAATAAAATTTTTGGATTTTCGAAAAAAAAATTTTAGTACTTATACCGGAGGTAGGGTACCAAATTACTATACTAAATCTTCAGAACTATTGTAGCAATGCTCAGAACTGCAATAATTTTCTTACATTTCTAAGAAACATTTGTTGGTACTTGAAATTTTCAAAAAATAAAAATGAAAATCGGCCATAACTTTTAAAATACTCGATATAGAGCATGCGGTTTCTAGACGAAATGTTTAGAACTCTGGGGGGCTATCCAGAACTCTAATAAAATTTTTGGATTTCCGAAAAAAAAATTTTGTACTTATACCGGATGTAGGGTACCAAGTTACTGTACTAAATCTTCAGAACTATTGTAGCAATGCTCAGAACTGCAATAGTTTTCTTACATTTCTAAGAAACATTTGTTGGTACTTGAAATTTTCAAAAAATGAAAATGAAAATCGGCCATAACTTTTAAAATACTCGATATAGAGCATGCGGTTTCTAGACGAAATGTTTAGAACTCTGGGGGGGCTATCCAGAACTATAATAAAATTATTGGATTTCCGATAAAAAATTTTTAGTACTTATACCGGATGTAGGGTACCAAGTTACTATACTAAATCTTTAGAACTATTGTAGCAATGCTCAGAACTGCAATAATTTTCTTACATTTCTAAGAAACATTTGTTGGTACTTGAAATTTTCAAAAAATGAAAATGAAAATCGGCCATAATTTTTAAAATACTCGATATAGAGCATGCGGTTTCTAGACGAAATGTTTAGAACTCTGGGGGGGCTATCCAGAACTATAATAAAATTATTGGATTTCCGATAAAAAATTTTTAGTACTTATACCGGATGTAGGGTACCAAGTTACTATACTAAATCTTTAGAACTATTGTAGCAATGCTCAGAACTGCAATAATTTTCTTACATTTCTAAGAAACATTTGTTGGTACTTGAAATTTTAAAAAAATGAAAATGAAAATCGGCCATAACTTTTAAAATACTCGATATAGAGCATGAGGTTTCTAGACGAAATCTGTAGAACTCTGGGGGGCTATCCAGAACTCTAATAAAATTTTTGGATTTCCGAAAAAAAAATTTTAGTACTTATACCGGATGTAGGGTACCAAGTTACTATACTAAATGTTCAGAATTATTGTAGCAATGCTCAGAACTGCAATAATTTTCTTACATTTCTAAGAAACATTTGTTGGTAATTGAAATTTTCAAAAAATGAAAATGAAAATCGGCCATAACTTTTAAAATACTAGATATAGAGCATGCGATTTCTAGACGAAATCTTTAGAACTCTGAGGGGGCTATCCAGAACTCTAATATAATTTTTGGATTTCCGATAAAAAAAAATTTTAGTACTTATACCGGATGTAGGGTACCAAGTTACTATACTAAATCTTCAGAACTATTGTAGCAATGCTCAGAACTGCAATAATTTTCTTACATTTCTAAGAAACATTTGTTGGTACTTAAAATTTTCAAAAAATAAAAATGAAAATCGGCCATAACTTTTAAAATACTCGATATAGAGCATGAGGTTTCTAGACGAAATCTTTAGAACTCTGGGGGGCTATCCAGAACTCTAATAAAATTTTTGGATTTCCGAAAAAAAAATTTTAGTACTTATACCGGATGTAGGGTACCAAGTTACTATACTAAATCTTCAGAACTATTGTAGCAATGCTCAGAACTGCAATAATTTTCTTACATTTTTAAGAAACATTTGTTGGTACTTGAAATTTTCAAAAAATGAAAATGAAAATCGGCCATAACTTTTAAAATACTCGATATAGAGCATTAGGTTTCTAGACGAAATCTTTAGAACTCTGGGGGGCTATCCAGAACTCTAATAAAATTTTTGGATTTTCGAAAAAAATTTTTAGTACTTATACCGGAGGTAGGGTACCAAATTACTATACTAAATCTTCAGAACTATTGTAGCAATGCTCAGAACTGCAATAATTTTCTTACATTTCTAAGAAACATTTGTTGGTACTTGAAATTTTCAAAAAATAAAAATGAAAATCGGCCATAACTTTTAAAATACTCGATATAGAGCATGCGGTTTCTAGACGAAATGTTTAGAACTCTGGGGGGCTATCCAGAACTCTAATAAAATTTTTGGATTTCCGATAAAAAATTTTTAGTACTTATATGAGATGTAGGGTACCAAGTTACTATACTAAATCTTCAGAACTATTGTAGCAATGCTCAGAACTGCAATAATTTTCTTACATTTCTAAGAAACATTTGTTGGTATTTGAAACTTTCAAAAAATGAAAATGAAAATCGGCCATAACTTTTAAAATACTCGATATAGAGCATGAGGTTTCTAGACGAAATCTTTAGAACTCTGGGGGGCTATCCAGAACTCTAATAAAATTTTTGGATTTTCGAAAAAAATTTTTTAGTACTTATACCGGAGGTAGGGTACCAAATTACTATACTAAATCTTCAGAACTATTGTAGCAATGCTCAGAACTGCAATAATTTTCTTACATTTCTAAGAAACATTTGTTGGTACTTGAAATTTTCAAAAAATAAAAATGAAAATCGGCCACAACTTTTAAAATACTCGATATAGAGCGTGCGGTTACTAGACGAAATGTTTAGAACTCTGGGGGGGCTATCCAGAACTCTAATAAAATTTTTGGATTTCCGATAAAAAATTTTTAGTACTTATACCCGATGTAGGGTACTAAGTTACTATACTAAATCTTCAGAACTATTGTAGCAATGCTCATAACTGCAATAATTTTCTTACATTTCTAAGAAACATTTGTTGGTACTTGAAATTTTCAAAAAATGAAAATGAAAATCGGCCATAACTTTTAAAATACTCGATATAGAGCATGAGGTTTCTAGACGAAATGTTTAGAACTCTGGGGGGGGGGGGGGGCTATCCAGAAGTCTAATAAAATTTTTGGTTTTCCGAAAAAAAAAATTTTTTACTTATACCGGATGTAGGGTACCAAGTTACTATACTAAATCTTCAGAACTATTGTAGCAATGCTCATAACTGCAATAATTTTCTTACATTTCTAAGAAACATTTGTTGGTACTTGAAATTTTCAAAAAATGAAAATGAAAATCGGCCTTACCTTTAAAAATACTCGATATAGAGCATGAGGTTTCTAAACGAAATCTTTAGAACTCCTGGGGGGCTATCCAGAACTCTCATTAAATTTTTGGATTTCCGAAAAAAAAATTTTAGTACTTATACCGGATGTAGGGTACCAAGTTACTATACTAAATCTTCAGAACTATTGTAGCAATGCTCAGAACTGCAATAATTTTCTCACATTTCTAAGAAACATTTGTTGGTATTTGAAATTTTCAAAAAATGAAAATGAAAATCGGCCATAACTTTTAAAATACTCGATACAGAGCATGAGGTTTCTAGACGAAATCTTTAGAACCCTGGGGGGGGGCTATCCAGAACTCTGATAAAATTTTTGGATTTCCGAAAAAAAAATTTTTGTACTTATACCGGATGTAGGGTACCAAGTTATTATACTAAATCTTCAGAACTAATGTAGCAATGCTCAGAACTGCAATAATTTTCTTACATTTCTAAGAAACATTTGTTGGTACTTTAAATTTTCAAAAAATGAAAATGAAAATCGGCCATAACTTTTAAAATACTCGATAAAGAGCATGGGGTTTCTAGACGAAATCTTTAGAACTCTGGGGGGGGGCTATCCAGAACTCTGATAAAATTTTCGGATTTCCGAAAAAAAAATGTTAGTACTTATACCGGATGTAGGGTACCAAGTTACTATACTAAATCTTCAGAACTATTGTAGCAATGCTCAGAACTGCAATATTTTTCTTACATTTCTAAGAAACATTTGTTGGTACTTGAAATTTTCAAAAAATGAAAATGAAAATCGGCCATAACTTTTAAAATACTCGATACAGAGCATGAGGTTTCTAGACGAAATCTTTAGAACTCTGGGGGCTATCCAGAACTCTAATAAAATTTTTGGATTTCCGAAAAAGAAATTTTGTACTTATACCGGATGTAGGGTACCAAGTTACTATACTAAATCTTCAGAACTATTGTAACAATGCTCATAACTGCAATAATTTTCTTACATTTCTAAGAAACATTTGTTGGTACTTGAAATTTTCAAAAAATGAAAATGAAAATCGGCCATAACTTTTAAAATACTCGATATAGAGCATGAGGTTTCTAGACGAAATCTTTAGAACTCTGGGGGGCTATCCAGAACTCTAATAAAATTTTTGTTTTTTCGGAAATCCAAAAATTTTATTACTTATACCGGATGTAGGGTACCAAATTACTATACTAAATCTTCAGAACTATTGTAGCAATGCTCAGAACTGCAATAATTTTCTTACATTTCTAAGAAACATTTGTTGGTACTTGAAATTTTCAAAAAATGAAAATGAAAATCGGCCATAACTTTTAAAATACTCGATATAGAGCATGAGGTTTCTAGACGAAACCAGAACTTTAATAAAATTTTTGGATTTCCGAAAAAAAATTTTAGTACTTATACCGGATGTAGGGTACCAAGTTACTGTACTAAATCTTCAGAACTATTGTAGCAATGCTCAGAACTGCAATAATTTTCTTACATTTCTAAGAAACATTTGTTGGTACTTGAAATTTTCAAAAAATGAAAATGAAAATCGGCCATAACTTTTAAAATACTCGATATAGAGCATGAGGTTTCTAGACGAAATCTTTAGAACTCTGGAGGGCTATCCAGAACTCTAATAAAATTTTTGGATTTTCGAAAAAAAAAATTTTAGTACTTATACCCGATGTAGGGTACCAAGTTACTATTCTAAATCTTCAGAACTATTGTAGCAATGCTCATAACTGCAATAATTTTCTTACATTTCTAAGAAACATTTGTTGGTACTTGAAATTTTCAAAAAATGAAAATCGGCCATAACTTTTAAAATACTCGATATAGAGCATGAGGTTTCTAGACGAAATCTTTAGAACTCTGGGGGGCTATCTAGAAGTCTAATAAAATTTTTGGTTTTCCGAAATAAAATTTTTTGTACTTATACCGGATGTAGGGTACCAAGTTACTATACTTAATCTTCAGAACTATTGTAGCAATGCTCATAACTGCAATAATTTTCTTACATTTTTAAGAAACATTTGTTGGTACTTGAAATTTTCAAAAAATGAAAATGAAAATCGGCCATAACTTTTAAAATACTCGATATAGAGCATGAGGTTTCTAAACGAAATCTTTAGAACTCCTGGGGGGCTATCCAGAACTCTCATTAAATTTTTGGATTTCCGAAAAAAAAATTTTAGTACTTATACCGGATGTAGGGTACCAAGTTACTATACTAAATCTTCAGAACTCTCCGGGCTTCAAAAAAAAATTTTTAGTACTTATACCGGATGTAGGGTACCAAGTTACTATACTAAATCTTCAGAACTATTGTAGCAATGCTCATAACTGCAATAATTTTCTTACATTTCTAAGAAACATTTGTTGGTACTTGAAATTTTCAAAAAATGAAAATGAAAATCGGCCATAACTTTTAAAATACTCGATATAGAGCATGAGGTTTCTAGACGAAATCTGTAGAACTCTGGGGGGCTATCCAGAACTCTAATAAAATTTTTGGATTTCCGAAAAAAAAATTTTAGTACTTATACCGGATGTAGGGTACCAAGTTACTATACTAAATGTTCAGAATTATTGTAGCAATGCTCAGAACTGCAATAATTTTCTTACATTTCTAAGAAACATTTGTTGGTAATTGAAATTTTCAAAAAATGAAAATGAAAATCGGCCATAACTTTTAAAATACTAGATATAGAGCATGCGATTTCTAGACGAAATCTTTAGAACTCTGAGGGGGCTATCCAGAACTCTAATATAATTTTTGGATTTCCGATAAAAAAAATTTTAGTACTTATACCGGATGTAGGGTACCAAGTTACTATACTAAATCTTCAGAACTATTGTAGCAATGCTCAGAACTGCAATAATTTTCTTACATTTCTAAGAAACATTTGTTGGTACTTAAAATTTTCAAAAAATAAAAATGAAAATCGGCCATAACTTTTAAAATACTCTATATAGAGCATTAGGTTTCTAGACGAAATCTTTAGAACTCTGGGGGCTATCCAGAACTCTAATAAAATTTTTGGATTTTCGAAAAAAAATTTTTAGTACTTATACCGGAGGTAGGGTACCAAATTACTATACTAAATCTTCAGAACTATGGTAGCAATGCTCAGAACTGCAATAATTTTCTTACATTTCTAAGAAACATTTGTTGGTACTTGAAATTTTCAAAAAATAAAAATGAAAATCGGCCATAACTTTTAAAATACTCGATATAGAGCATGCGGTTTCTAGACGAAATGTTTAGAACTCTGGGGGGCTATCCAGAACTCTAATAAAATTTTTGGATTTCCGATAAAAAATGTTTAGTACTTATACCCGATGTAGGGTACCAAGTTACTATACTAAATCTTCAGAACTATTGTAGCAATGCTCATAACTGCAATAGTTTTCTTACATTTCTAAGAAACATTTGTTGGTACTTGAAATTTTCAAAAAATGAAAATGAAAATCGGCCATAACTTTTAAAATACTCGATATAGAGCGTGCGGTTTCTAGACGAAATGTTTAGAACTCTGGGGGGCTATCCAGAACTCTAATAAAATTTTTGGATTTCCGATAAAAAATTTTTAGTACTTATACCCGATGTAGGGTACCAAGTTACTATACTAAATCTTCAGAACTATTGTAGCAATGCTCATAACTGCAATAATTTTCTTACATTTCTAAGAAACATTTGTTGGTACTTGAAATTTTCAAAAAATGAAAATGAAAATCGGCCATAACTTTTAAAATATTCGATACAGAGCATGAGGTTTCTTGACGAAATCTTTAGAACTCTGGGGGCTATCCAGAACTCTAATAAAATTTTTGGATTTCCGAAAAAGAAATTTTGTACTTATACCGGATGTAGGGTACCAAGTTACTATACTAAATCTTCAGAACTATTGTAACAATGCTCATAACTGCAATAATTTTCTTACATTTCTAAGAAACATTTGTTGGTACTTGAAATTTTCAAAAAATGAAAATGAAAATCGGCCATAACTTTTAAAATACTCGATATAGAGCATGAGGTTTCTAGACGAAATCTTTAGAACTCTTCGGGGGCTATCCAGAACTCTAATAAAATTTTTGGATTTTCGAAAAAAAAATTTTAGTACTTATACCGGATGTAGGGTACCAAATTACTATACTAAATCTTCAGAACTATTGTAGCAATGCTCAGAACTGCAATAATTTTCTTACATTTCTAAGAAACATTTGTTGGTACTTGAAATTTTCAAAAAATGAAAATGAAAATCGGCCATAACTTTTAAAATACTCGATATAGAGCATGAGGTTTCTAGACGAAATCTTTAGAACTCTGGGGGGCTATCCAGAACTCTAATAAAATTTTTGGATTTCCAAAAAAAAATTCTAGTACTTATACCGGATGTAGGGTACCAAGTTACTACACTAAATCTTCAGAACTATTGTAGCAATGCTCAGAACTGCAATAATTTTCTCACATTTCTAAGAAACATTTGTTGGTATTTGAAATTTTCAAAAAATGAAAATGAAAATCGGCCATAACTTTTAAAATACTCGATATAGAGCATGCGGTTTCTAGACGAAATGTTTAGAACTCTGGGGGGGCTATCCAGAACTATAATAAATTTATTGGATTTCCGATAAAAAATTTTTAGTACTTATACCGGATGTAGGGTACCAAGTTACTATACTAAATCTTTAGAACTATTGTAGCAATGCTCAGAACTGCAATAATTTTCTTACATTTCTAAGAAACATTTGTTGGTACTTGAAATTTTCAAAAAATGAAAATGAAAATCGGCCATAACTTTTAAAATACTCGATATAGAGCATGAGGTTTCTAGACGAAATCTGTAGAACTCTGGGGGGCTATCCAGAACTCTAATAAAATTTTTGGATTTTCGAAAAAAATTTTTAGTACTTATACCGGAGGTAGGGTACCAAATTACTATACTAAATCTTCAGAACTATTGTAGCAATGCTCAGAACTGCAATAATTTTCTTACATTTCTAAGAAACATTTGTTGGTACTTGAAATTTTCAAAAAATAAAAATGAAAATCGGCCATAACTTTTAAAATACTCGATATAGAGCATTAGGTTTCTAGACGAAATCTTTAGAACTCTGGGGGGCTATCCAGAACTCTAATAAAATTTTTGGATTTTCGAAAAAAATTTTTAGTACTTATACCGGAGGTAGGGTACCAAATTACTATACTAAATCTTCAGAACTATTGTAGCAATGCTCAGAACTGCAATAATTTTCTTACATTTCTAAGAAACATTTGTTGGTACTTGAAATTTTCAAAAAATAAAAATGAAAATCGGCCATAACTTTTAAAATACTCGATATAGAGCATGCGGTTTCTAGACGAAATGTTTAGAACTCTGGGGGGCTATCCAGAACTCTAATAAAATTTTTGGATTTCCGATAAAAAATTTTTAGTACTTATATGAGATGTAGGGTACCAAGTTACTATACTAAATCTTCAGAACTATTGTAGCAATGCTCAGAACTGCAATAATTTTCTTACATTTCTAAGAAACATTTGTTGGTATTTGAAACTTTCAAAAAATGAAAATGAAAATCGGCCATAACTTTTAAAATACTCGATATAGAGCATGAGGTTTCTAGACGAAATCTTTAGAACTCTGGGGGGCTATCCAGAACTCTAATAAAATTTTTGGATTTTCGAAAAAAAATTTTTAGTACTTATACCGGAGGTAGGGTACCAAATTACTATACTAAATCTTCAGAACTATTGTAGCAATGCTCAGAACTGCAATAATTTTCTTACATTTCTAAGAAACATTTGTTGGTACTTGAAATTTTCAAAAAATAAAAATGAAAATCGGCCACAACTTTTAAAATACTCGATATAGAGCGTGCGGTTACTAGACGAAATGTTTAGAACTCTGGGGGGCTATCCAGAACTCTAATAAAATTTTTGGATTTCCGATAAAAAATTTTTAGTACTTATACCCGATGTAGGGTACTAAGTTACTATACTAAATCTTCAGAACTATTGTAGCAATGCTCATAACTGCAATAATTTTCTTACATTTCTAAGAAACATTTGTTGGTACTTGAAATTTTCAAAAAATGAAAATGAAAATCGGCCATAACTTTTAAAATACTCGATATAGAGCATGAGGTTTCTAGACGAAATGTTTAGAACTCTGGGGGGGGGGGGGGCTATCCAGAAGTCTAATAAAATTTTTGGTTTTCCGAAAAAAAAAATTTTTTACTTATACCGGATGTAGGGTACCAAGTTACTATACTAAATCTTCAGAACTATTGTAGCAATGCTCATAACTGCAATAATTTTCTTACATTTCTAAGAAACATTTGTTGGTACTTGAAATTTTCAAAAAATGAAAATGAAAATCGGCCTTACCTTTAAAAATACTCGATATAGAGCATGAGGTTTCTAAACGAAATCTTTAGAACTCCTGGGGGGCTATCCAGAACTCTCATTAAATTTTTGGATTTCCGAAAAAAAAATTTTAGTACTTATACCGGATGTAGGGTACCAAGTTACTATACTAAATCTTCAGAACTATTGTAGCAATGCTCAGAACTGCAATAATTTTCTCACATTTCTAAGAAACATTTGTTGGTATTTGAAATTTTCAAAAAATGAAAATGAAAATCGGCCATAACTTTTAAAATACTCGACACAGAGCATGAGGTTTCTAGACGAAATCTTTAGAACCCTGGGGGGGGGCTATCCAGAACTCTGATAAAATTTTTGGATTTCCGAAAAAAAAATTTTTGTACTTATACCGGATGTAGGGTACCAAGTTATTATACTAAATCTTCAGAACTAATGTAGCAATGCTCAGAACTGCAATAATTTTCTTACATTTCTAAGAAACATTTGTTGGTACTTTAAATTTTCAAAAAATGAAAATGAAAATCGGCCATAACTTTTAAAATACTCGATAAAGAGCATGGGGTTTCTAGACGAAATCTTTAGAACTCTGGGGGGGGGGCTATCCAGAACTCTGATAAAATTTTCGGATTTCCGAAAAAAAAATGTTAGTACTTATACCGGATGTAGGGTACCAAGTTACTATACTAAATCTTCAGAACTATTGTAGCAATGCTCAGAACTGCAATATTTTTCTTACATTTCTAAGAAACATTTGTTGGTACTTGAAATTTTCAAAAAATGAAAATGAAAATCGGCCATAACTTTTAAAATACTCGATACAGAGCATGAGGTTTCTAGACGAAATCTTTAGAACTCTGGGGGCTATCCAGAACTCTAATAAAATTTTTGGATTTCCGAAAAAGAAATTTTGTACTTATACCGGATGTAGGGTACCAAGTTACTATACTAAATCTTCAGAACTATTGTAACAATGCTCATAACTGCAATAATTTTCTTACATTTCTAAGAAACATTTGTTGGTACTTGAAATTTTCAAAAAATGAAAATGAAAATCGGCCATAACTTTTAAAATACTCGATATAGAGCATGAGGTTTCTAGACGAAATCTTTAGAACTCTGGGGGGCTATCCAGAACTCTAATAAAATTTTTGGATTTTCGAAAAAAAAATTTTAGTACTTATACCGGATGTAGGGTACCAAATTACTATACTAAATCTTCAGAACTATTGTAGCAATGCTCAGAACTGCAATAATTTTCTTACATTTCTAAGAAACATTTGTTGGTACTTGAAATTTTCAAAAAATGAAAATGAAAATCGGCCATAACTTTTAAAATACTCGATATAGAGCATGAGGTTTCTAGACGAAACCAGAACTTTAATAAAATTTTTGGATTTCCGAAAAAAAATTTTAGTACTTATACCGGATGTAGGGTACCAAGTTACTGTACTAAATCTTCAGAACTATTGTAGCAATGCTCAGAACTGCAATAATTTTCTTACATTTCTAAGAAACATTTGTTGGTACTTGAAATTTTCAAAAAATGAAAATGAAAATCGGCCATAACTTTTAAAATACTCGATATAGAGCATGAGGTTTCTAGACGAAATCTTTAGAACTCTGGAGGGCTATCCAGAACTCTAATAAAATTTTTGGATTTTCGAAAAAAAAAATTTTAGTACTTATACCGGATGTAGGGTACCAAATTACTATACTAAATCTTCAGAACTATTGTAGCAATGCTCAGAACTTCAATAATTTTCTTACATTTCTAAGAAACATTTGTTGGTACTTGAAATTTTCAAAAAATAAAAATGAAAATCGGCCATAACTTTTAAAATACTCGATATAGAGCATGCGGTTTCTAGACGAAATGTTTAGAACTCCGGGGGGCTATCCAGAACTCTAATAAAATTTTTGGATTTCCGATAAAAAATTTTTAGTACTTATACCCGATGTAGGGTACCAAGTTACTATTCTAAATCTTCAGAACTATTGTAGCAATGCTCATAACTGCAATAATTTTCTTACATTTCTAAGAAACATTTGTTGGTACTTGAAATTTTCAAAAAATGAAAATCGGCCATAACTTTTAAAATACTCGATATAGAGCATGAGGTTTCTAGACGAAATCTTTAGAACTCTGGGGGGCTATCTAGAAGTCTAATAAAATTTTTGGTTTTCCGAAATAAAATTTTTTGTACTTATACCGGATGTAGGGTACCAAGTTACTATACTTAATCTTCAGAACTATTGTAGCAATGCTCATAACTGCAATAATTTTCTTACATTTCTAAGAAACATTTGTTGGTACTTGAAATTTTCAAAAAATGAAAATGAAAATCGGCCATAACTTTTAAAATACTCGATATAGAGCATGAGGTTTCTAAACGAAATCTTTAGAACTCCTGGGGGGCTATCCAGAACTCTCATTAAATTTTTGGATTTCCGAAAAAAAAATTTTAGTACTTATACCGGATGTAGGGTACCAAGTTACTATACTAAATCTTCAGAACTCTCCGGGCTTCAAAAAAAAATTTTTAGTACTTATACCGGATGTAGGGTACCAAGTTACTATACTAAATCTTCAGAACTATTGTAGCAATGCTCATAACTGCAATAATTTTCTTACATTTCTAAGAAACATTTGTTGGTACTTGAAATTTTCAAAAAATGAAAATGAAAATCGGCCATAACTTTTAAAATACTCGATATAGAGCATGAGGTTTCTAGACGAAATCTGTAGAACTCTGGGGGGCTATCCAGAACTCTAATAAAATTTTTGGATTTCCGAAAAAAAAATTTTAGTACTTATACCGGATGTAGGGTACCAAGTTACTATACTAAATGTTCAGAATTATTGTAGCAATGCTCAGAACTGCAATAATTTTCTTACATTTCTAAGAAACATTTGTTGGTAATTGAAATTTTCAAAAAATGAAAATGAAAATCGGCCATAACTTTTAAAATACTAGATATAGAGCATGCGATTTCTAGACGAAATCTTTAGAACTCTGAGGGGGCTATCCAGAACTCTAATATAATTTTTGGATTTCCGATAAAAAAAATTTTAGTACTTATACCGGATGTAGGGTACCAAGTTACTATACTAAATCTTCAGAACTATTGTAGCAATGCTCAGAACTGCAATAATTTTCTTACATTTCTAAGAAACATTTGTTGGTACTTAAAATTTTCAAAAAATAAAAATGAAAATCGGCCATAACTTTTAAAATACTCTATATAGAGCATTAGGTTTCTAGACGAAATCTTTAGAACTCTGGGGGCTATCCAGAACTCTAATAAAATTTTTGGATTTTCGAAAAAAAATTTTTAGTACTTATACCGGAGGTAGGGTACCAAATTACTATACTAAATCTTCAGAACTATGGTAGCAATGCTCAGAACTGCAATAATTTTCTTACATTTCTAAGAAACATTTGTTGGTACTTGAAATTTTCAAAAAATAAAAATGAAAATCGGCCATAACTTTTAAAATACTCGATATAGAGCATGCGGTTTCTAGACGAAATGTTTAGAACTCTGGGGGGCTATCCAGAACTCTAATAAAATTTTTGGATTTCCGATAAAAAATGTTTAGTACTTATACCCGATGTAGGGTACCAAGTTACTATACTAAATCTTCAGAACTATTGTAGCAATGCTCATAACTGCAATAGTTTTCTTACATTTCTAAGAAACATTTGTTGGTACTTGAAATTTTCAAAAAATGAAAATGAAAATCGGCCATAACTTTTAAAATACTCGATATAGAGCATGAGGTTTCTAGACGAAATCTTTAGAACTCTGGGGGGCTATCCAGAACTCTAATAAAATTTTTGGATTTCCGAAAAAAAAATTTTGTACTTATACCGGATGTAGGGTACCAAGTTACTGTACTAAATCTTCAGAACTATTGTAGCAATGCTCAGAACTGCAATAATTTTCTTACATTTCTAAAAAACATTTGTTGGTACTTGAAATTTTCAAAAAATGAAAATGAAAATCGGCCATAACTTTTAAAATACTCGATATAGAGCATGCGGTTTCTAGACGAAATGTTTAGAACTCTGGGGGGGCTATCCAGAACTATAATAAAATTATTGGATTTCCGATAAAAAATTTTTAGTACTTATACCGGATGTAGGGTACCAAGTTACTATACTAAATCTTTAGAACTATTGTAGCAATGCTCAGAACTGCAATAATTTTCTTACATTTCTAAGAAACATTTGTTGGTACTTGAAATTTTCAAAAAATGAAAATGAAAATCGGCCATAACTTTTAAAATACTCGATATAGAGCATGCGGTTTCTAGACGAAATGTTTAGAACTCTGGGGGGGCTATCCAGAACTATAATAAAATTATTGGATTTCCGATAAAAAATTTTTAGTACTTATACCGGATGTAGGGTACCAAACTACTATACTAAATCTTTAGAACTATTGTAGCAATGCTCAGAACTGCAATAATTTTCTTACATTTCTAAGAAACATTTGTTGGTACTTGAAATTTTAAAAAAATGAAAATGAAAATCGGCCATAACTTTTAAAATACTCGATATAGAGCATGAGGTTTCTAGACGAAATCTTTAGAACTCTGGGGGGCTATCCAGAACTCTAATAAAATTTTTGGATTTCCGAAAAAAAAATTTTGTACTTATACCGGATGTAGGGTACCAAGTTACTGTACTAAATCTTCAGAACTATTGTAGCAATGCTCAGAACTGCAATAATTTTCTTACATTTCTAAAAAACATTTGTTGGTACTTGAAATTTTCAAAAAATGAAAATGAAAATCGGCCATAACTTTTAAAATACTCGATATAGAGCATGCGGTTTCTAGACGAAATGTTTAGAACTCTGGGGGGGCTATCCAGAACTATAATAAAATTATTGGATTTCCGATAAAAAATTTTTAGTACTTATACCGGATGTAGGGTACCAAACTACTATACTAAATCTTTAGAACTATTGTAGCAATGCTCAGAACTGCAATAATTTTCTTACATTTCTAAGAAACATTTGTTGGTACTTGAAATTTTAAAAAAATGAAAATGAAAATCGGCCATAACTTTTAAAATACTCGATATAGAGCATGAGGTTTCTAGACGAAATCTTTAGAACTCTGGGGGGCTATCCAGAACTCTAATAAAATTTTTGGATTTCCGAAAAAAAAATTTTAGTACTTATACCGGATGTAGGGTACCAAGTTACTATACTAAATGTTCAGAATTATTGTAGCAATGCTCAGAACTGCAATAATTTTCTTACATTTCTAAGAAACATTTGTTGGTAATTGAAATTTTCAAAAAATGAAAATGAAAATCGGCCATAACTTTTAAAATACTAGATATAGAGCATGCGATTTCTAGACGAAATCTTTAGAACTCTGAGGGGGCTATCCAGAACTCTAATATAATTTTTGGATTTCCGATAAAAAAAATTTTAGTACTTATACCGGATGTAGGGTACCAAGTTACTATACTAAATCTTCAGAACTATTGTAGCAATGCTCAGAACTGCAATAATTTTCTTACATTTCTAAGAAACATTTGTTGGTACTTAAAATTTTCAAAAAATAAAAATGGAAATCGGCCATAACTTTTAAAATACTCGATATAGAGCATGAGGTTTCTAGACGAAATCTTTAGAACTCTGGGGGGCTATCCAGAACTCTAATAAAATTTTTGGATTTCCGAAAAAAAAATTTTAGTACTTATACCGGATGTAGGGTACCAAGTTACTATACTAAATCTTCAGAACTATTGTAGCAATGCTCAGAACTGCAATAATTTTCTTACATTTCTAAGAAACATTTGTTGGTACTTGAAATTTTCAAAAAATGAAAATGAAAATCGGCCATAACTTTTAAAATACTCGATATAGAGCATTAGGTTTCTAGACGAAATCTTTAGAACTCTGGGGGGCTATCCAGAACTCTAATAAAATTTTTGGATTTTCGAAAAAAAAATTTTAGTACTTATACCGGAGGTAGGGTACCAAATTACTATACTAAATCTTCAGAACTATTGTAGCAATGCTCAGAACTGCAATAATTTTCTTACATTTCTAAGAAACATTTGTTGGTACTTGAAATTTTCAAAAAATAAAAATGAAAATCGGCCATAACTTTTAAAATACTCGATATAGAGCATGCGGTTTCTAGACGAAATGTTTAGAACTCTGGGGGGCTATCCAGAACTCTAATAAAATTTTTGGATTTCCGAAAAAAAAATTTTGTACTTATACCGGATGTAGGGTACCAAGTTACTGTACTAAATCTTCAGAACTATTGTAGCAATGCTCAGAACTGCAATAGTTTTCTTACATTTCTAAGAAACATTTGTTGGTACTTGAAATTTTAAAAAAATGAAAATGAAAATCGGCCATAACTTTTAAAATACTCGATATAGAGCATGAGGTTTCTAGACGAAATCTGTAGAACTCTGGGGGGCTATCCAGAACTCTAATAAAATTTTTGGATTTCCGAAAAAAAAATTTTAGTACTTATACCGGATGTAGGGTACCAAGTTACTATACTAAATGTTCAGAATTATTGTAGCAATGCTCAGAACTGCAATAATTTTCTTACATTTCTAAGAAACATTTGTTGGTAATTGAAATTTTCAAAAAATGAAAATGAAAATCGGCCATAACTTTTAAAATACTAGATATAGAGCATGCGATTTCTAGACGAAATCTTTAGAACTCTGAGGGGGCTATCCAGAACTCTAATATAATTTTTGGATTTCCGATAAAAAAAATTTTAGTACTTATACCGGATGTAGGGTACCAAGTTACTATACTAAATCTTCAGAACTATTGTAGCAATGCTCAGAACTGCAATAATTTTCTTACATTTCTAAGAAACATTTGTTGGTACTTAAAATTTTCAAAAAATAAAAATGAAAATCGGCCATAACTTTTAAAATACTCGATATAGAGCGTGAGGTTTCTAGACGAAATCTTTAGAACTCTGGGGGGCTATCCAGAACTCTAATAAAATTTTTGGATTTCCGAAAAAAAATTTTTAGTACTTATACCGGATGTAGGGTACCAAGTTACTATACTAAATCTTCAGAACTATTGTAGCAATGCTCAGAACTGCAATAATTTTCTTACATTTCTAAGAAACATTTGTTGGTACTTGAAATTTTCAAAAAATGAAAATGAAAATCGGCCATAACTTTTAAAATACTCGATATAGAGCATTAGGTTTCTAGACGAAATCTTTAGAACTCTGGGGGGCTATCCAGAACTCTAATAAAATTTTTGGATTTTCGAAAAAAATTTTTAGTACTTATACCGGAGGTAGGGTACCAAATTACTATACTAAATCTTCAGAACTATTGTAGCAATGCTCAGAACTGCAATAATTTTCTTACATTTCTAAGAAACATTTGTTGGTACTTGAAATTTTCAAAAAATAAAAATGAAAATCGGCCATAACTTTTAAAATACTCGATATAGAGCATGCGGTTTCTAGACGAAATGTTTAGAACTCTGGGGGGCTATCCAGAACTCTAATAAAATTTTTGGATTTCCGATAAAAAATTTTTAGTACTTATATGAGATGTAGGGTACCAAGTTACTATACTAAATCTTCAGAACTATTGTAGCAATGCTCAGAACTGCAATAATTTTCTTACATTTCTAAGAAACATTTGTTGGTATTTGAAACTTTCAAAAAATGAAAATGAAAATCGGCCATAACTTTTAAAATACTCGATATAGAGCATGAGGTTTCTAGACGAAATCTTTAGAACTCTGGGGGGCTATCCAGAACTCTAATAAAATTTTTGGATTTTCGAAAAAAAATTTTTAGTACTTATACCGGAGGTAGGGTACCAAATTACTATACTAAATCTTCAGAACTATTGTAGCAATGCTCAGAACTGCAATAATTTTCTTACATTTCTAAGAAACATTTGTTGGTACTTGAAATTTTCAAAAAATAAAAATGAAAATCGGCCACAACTTTTAAAATACTCGATATAGAGCGTGCGGTTACTAGACGAAATGTTTAGAACTCTGGGGGGCTATCCAGAACTCTAATAAAATTTTTGGATTTCCGATAAAAAATTTTTAGTACTTATACCCGATGTAGGGTACCAAGTTACTATACTAAATCTTCAGAACTATTGTAGCAATGCTCATAACTGCAATAATTTTCTTACATTTCTAAGAAACATTTGTTGGTACTTGAAATTTTCAAAAAATGAAAATGAAAATCGGCCATAACTTTTAAAATACTCGATATAGAGCATGAGGTTTCTAGACGAAATGTTTAGAACTCTGGGGGGGGGCTATCCAGAAGTCTAATAAAATTTTTGGTTTTCCGAAAAAAAAATTTTTTTACTTATACCGGATGTAGGGTACCAAGTTACTATACTAAATCTTCAGAACTATTGTAGCAATGCTCATAACTGCAATAATTTTCTTACATTTCTAAGAAACATTTGTTGGTACTTGAAATTTTCAAAAAATGAAAATGAAAATCGGCCTTACCTTTAAAAATACTCGATATAGAGCATGAGGTTTCTAAACGAAATCTTTAGAACTCCTGGGGGGCTATCCAGAACTCTCATTAAATTTTTGGATTTCCGAAAAAAAAATTTTAGTACTTATACCCGATGTAGGGTACCAAGTTACTATACTAAATCTTCAGAACTATTGTAGCAATGCTCAGAACTGCAATAATTTTCTCACATTTCTAAGAAACATTTGTTGGTATTTGAAATTTTCAAAAAATGAAAATGAAAATCGGCCATAACTTTTAAAATACTCGATACAGAGCATGAGGTTTCTAGACGAAATCTTTAGAACCCTGGGGGGGGGCTATCCAGAACTCTGATAAAATTTTTGGATTTCCGAAAAAAAAATTTTTTTACTTATACCGGATGTAGGGTACCAAGTTACTATACTAAATCTTCAGAACTAATGTAGCAATGCTCAGAACTGCAATAATTTTCTTACATTTCTAAGAAACATTTGTTGGTACTTTAAATTTTCAAAAAATGAAAATGAAAATCGGCCATAACTTTTAAAATACTCGATACAGAGCATGGGGTTTCTAGACGAAATCTTTAGAACTCTGGGGGGGGGCTATCCAGAACTCTGATAAAATTTTTGGATTTCCGAAAAAAAAATGTTAGTACTTATACCGGATGTAGGGTACCAAGTTACTATACTAAATCTTCAGAACTATTGTAGCAATGCTCAGAACTGCAATATTTTTCTTACATTTCTAAGAAACATTTGTTGGTACTTGAAATTTTCAAAAAATGAAAATGAAAATCGGCCATAACTTTTAAAATACTCGATACAGAGCATGAGGTTTCTAGACGAAATCTTTAGAACTCTGGGGGCTATCCAGAACTCTAATAAAATTTTTGGATTTCCGAAAAAGAAATTTTGTACTTATACCGGATGTAGGGTACCAAGTTACTATACTAAATCTTCAGAACTATTGTAACAATGCTCATAACTGCAATAATTTTCTTACATTTCTAAGAAACATTTGTTGGTACTTGAAATTTTCAAAAAATGAAAATGAAAATCGGCCATAACTTTTAAAATACTCGATATAGAGCATGAGGTTTCTAGACGAAATCTTTAGAACTCTGGGGGGCTATCCAGAACTCTAATAAAATTTTTGTTTTTTCGGAAATCCAAAAATTTTATTACTTATACCGGATGTAGGGTACCAAATTACTATACTAAATCTTCAGAACTATTGTAGCAATGCTCAGAACTGCAATAATTTTCTTACATTTCTAAGAAACATTTGTTGGTACTTGAAATTTTCAAAAAATGAAAATGAAAATCGGCCATAACTTTTAAAATACTCGATATAGAGCATGAGGTTTCTAGACGAAATCTTTAGAACTCTGGGGGGCTATCCAGAACTCTAATAAAATTTTTGGATTTCCAAAAAAAAATTCTAGTACTTATACCGGATGTAGGGTACCAAGTTACTATACTAAATCTTCAGAACTATTGTAGCAATGCTCAGAACTGCAATAATTTTCTTACATTTCTAAGAAACATTTGTTGGTACTTGAAATTTTCAAAAAATGAAATTGAAAATAGGCCATAACTTTTAAAATACTCGATATAGAGCATGCGGTTTCTAGACGAAATGTTTAGAACTCTGGGGGGGGCTATCCAGAACTATAATAAAATTATTGGATTTCCGATAAAAAATTTTTAGTACTTATACCGGATGTAGGGTACCAAGTTACTATACTAAATCTTTAGAACTATTGTAGCAATGCTCAGAACTGCAATAATTTTCTTACATTTCTAAGAAACATTTGTTGGTACTTGAAATTTTCAAAAAATGAAAATGAAAATCGGCCATAACTTTTAAAATACTCGATATAGAGCATGAGGTTTCTAGACGAAATCTGTAGAACTCTGGGGGGCTATCCAGAACTCTAATAAAATTTTTGGATTTCCGAAAAAAAAATTTTAGTACTTATACCGGATGTAGGGTACCAAGTTACTATACTAAATGTTCAGAATTATTGTAGCAATGCTCAGAACTGCAATAATTTTCTTACATTTCTAAGAAACATTTGTTGGTAATTGAAATTTTCAAAAAATGAAAATGAAAATCGGCCATAACTTTTAAAATACTGGATATAGAGCATGCGATTTCTAGACGAAATCTTTAGAACTCTGAGGGGGCTATCCAGAACTCTAATATAAATTTTGGATTTCCGAAAAAAAAAATTTTAGTACTTATACTGGATGTAGGGTACCAAGTTACTATACTAAATGTTCAGAATTATTGTAGCAATGCTCAGAACTGCAATAATTTTCTTACATTTCTAAGAAACATTTGTTGGTACTTGAAATTTTCAAAAAATGAAAATGAAAATCGGCCATAACTTTTAAAATACTCGATATAGAGCATGAGGTTTCTAGACGAAATCTGTAGAACTCTGGGGGGCTATCCAGAACTCTAATAAAATTTTTTGATTTCCGAAAAAAAAAATTTTAGTACTTATACCGGATGTAGGGTACCAAGTTACTGTACTAAATCTTCAGAACTATTGTAGCAATGCTCAGAACTGCAATAATTTTCTTACATTTCTAAGAAACATTTGTTGGTACTTGAAATTTTCAAAAAATGAAAATGAAAATCGGCCATAACTTTTAAAATACTCGATATAGAGCATGAGGTTTCTAGACGAAATCTTTAGAACTCTGGAGGGCTATCCAGAACTCTAATAAAATTTTTGGATTTTCGAAAAAAAAAATTTTAGTACTTATACCGGATGTAGGGTACCAAATTACTATACTAAATCTTCAGAACTATTGTAGCAATGCTCAGAACTTCAATAATTTTCTTACATTTCTAAGAAACATTTGTTGGTACTTGAAATTTTCAAAAAATAAAAATGAAAATCGGCCATAACTTTTAAAATACTCGATATAGAGCATGCGGTTTCTAGACGAAATGTTTAGAACTCCGGGGGGCTATCCAGAACTCTAATAAAATTTTTGGATTTCCGATAAAAAATTTTTAGTACTTATACCCGATGTAGGGTACCAAGTTACTATTCTAAATCTTCAGAACTATTGTAGCAATGCTCATAACTGCAATAATTTTCTTACATTTCTAAGAAACATTTGTTGGTACTTGAAATTTTCAAAAAATGAAAATCGGCCATAACTTTTAAAATACTCGATATAGAGCATGAGGTTTCTAGACGAAATCTTTAGAACTCTGGGGGGCTATCTAGAAGTCTAATAAAATTTTTGGTTTTCCGAAATAAAATTTTTAGTACTTATACCGGATGTAGGGTACCAAGTTACTATACTAAATCTTCAGAACTATTGTAGCAATGCTCATAACTGCAATAATTTTCTTACATTTCTAAGAAACATTTGTTGGTACTTGAAATTTTCAAAAAATGAAAATGAAAATCGGCCATAACTTTTAAAATACTCGATATAGAGCATGAGGTTTCTAAACGAAATCTTTAGAACTCCTGGGGGCTATCCAGAACTCTCATTAAATTTTTGGATTTCCGAAAAAAAAATTTTAGTACTTATACCGGATGTAGGGTACCAAGTTACTATACTAAATCTTCAGAACTCTCCGGGATTCAAAAAAAAATTTTTAGTACTTATACCGGATGTAGGGTACCAAGTTACTATACTAAATCTTCAGAACTATTGTAGCAATGCTCAGAACTGCAATAATTTTCTTACATTTCTAAGAAACATTTGTTGGTACTTGAAATTTTCAAAAAATGAAAATGAAAATCGGTCATAACTTTTAAAATACTCGATAAAGAGCATAAGGTTTCTAGACGAAATCTTTAGAACTCTTGGGGGCCCCCCCCAAGAACTCTAGATAGCCCCCTATCCAGAACTCTAATAAAATTTTTGGATCTCCGGAAAAAAAAATTTTAGTACTTATACCGGATGTAGGGTACCAAGTTACTATACTAAATCTTCAGAACTCTCCGGGATTCCAAAAATTGATTTTTAATATCTATTTTAAAATTCACTGTCCACTGTAGAAGTTTCAAATAGTCATTATTGTTGTTGGAAAAAACTTCAGGTTTGCGGACAAATTTCCAGGAAAGAATTTGTCGTTGGCGCATGTGTACAGATTTTCAACGAAAGCAAACTTAGAGTTAGTAAGCAATCAAACTCCTATAGTGTGCTTTTAGGGGCGTCTTTTATTGAAAATTTTGCACAAACCTGAGGTAAGTAAATTCACTCTACAAGAATATAGATGAAGATTTGTGCACAGGTCATGCGCCAAGGACAAATTCTTTCATTGGAAATTTGTGGGGGCCTGCACCCAGCAACAATTATTCAATTGTTTCAAATTTTTACAGGGCGCCAGCGATTTACAAATTAGAATTTAAAGTATAAAATCAAAAAATTGGTTATGGCCCTTTTTGATATCATTTTCGAATTAGTTTCAAAGCCCTAAAAAATGTTCTCTCCTTACAAATACAAAAAAATTCTTGCAGTTCATTCATGTTCATTTCGAGAAAGTCTCAAAGTACCAACAAATGTTTCTTAGAAATGTGAGAAAATTATTGCAGTTCTGAGCATTGCTACAATAGTTCTGAAGATTTAGTATAGTAACATCCGGTATAAGTACTAAAATTTTTTTTCGGAAATCCAAAAATTTTATTAGAGTTCTGGATAGCCCCCCCCAGAGTTCTAAACATTTCGTCTAGAAACCTCATGCTCTATATCGAGTATTTTAAAAGTTATGGCCGATTTTCATTTTCATTTTTTGAAAATTTCAAGTACCAACAAATGTTTCTTAGAAATGTAAGAAAATTATTGCAGTTCTGAGCATTGCTACAATAGTTCTGAAGATTTAGTATAGTAACATCCGGTATAAGTACTAAAATTTTTTTTCGGAAATCCAAAAATTTTATTAGAGTTCTGGATAGCCCCCCCAGAGTTCTAAAGATTTCGTTTAGAAACCTCATGCTCTATATCGAGTATTTTAAAAGTTATGGCCGATTTTCGTTTTTATTTTTTGAAAATTTCAAGTACCAACAAATGTTTCTTAGAAATGTAAGAAAATTATTGCAGTTCTGAGCATTGCTACAATAGTTCTGAAGATTTAGTTTAGTAACTTGGTACCCTACATCCGGTATGAGTACTAAAACTTTTTTTTCCGGAAATCCAAACATTTTATTAGAGTTCTGCATAGCCACCCCCAGAGTTCTAAACATTTCGTCTAGAAACCTCATGCTCTATATCGAGTATTTTAAAAGTTATGGCCGATTTTCATTTTCATTTTTTGAAAATTTCAAGTACCAACAAATGTTTCTTAGAAATGTAAGAAAATTATTGCAGTTCTGAGCATTGCTTTAATAGTTCTGACGATTTAGTATAGTAAAAAATGTTTTCTCCTTACAAATCCAAAAAAAATTATTGCAGTTCATTCATGTTCATTTCGAGAAAGTTTCAAAGTACCAACAAATGTTTATTAGAAATGTAAGAAAATTGTTGCAGTTCTGAGCATTGCTACAATAGTTCTGAAGATTTAGTATAGTAACTTGGTACCCTACATCCGGTATATATACTAAAAATTTTTTTTTTCGGAAATCGAAAAATTTTATTAGAGGTCTGGATAGCCCCCCCCGAGTTCTAAAGATTTCGTCTAGAAACTTCATGCTCTATATCGAGTATTTTGAAAGTTATGGCCGTTTGTGAAAATTTATTTTTTAAAAATCATGTTTTTTGCACTTAGTTCACTAGAACTTTTTCTGGGATTTATTGGTATCTCAATATACTCCGGGAGGGGGGGGGGGCTATCCAGAACTCTAAAAAAAACTTTAAATTTTGGATTTTGAAATAAAAAATTATCGAATTTGTGAAATTTTTTTAGAGTTCTGAATAGCCCCCCAATAGTTCTACAGAAAAGTGTACTACACGATATATCTATCTCCAATAGTTTAAGATTTATGGCCGAAATTCAAAATCCAATTCGTGAAGTTAGCACCCCAAACTTTGATAGTGGTTTTTTTGCTTAATTCGCCAGAACTATTTCCAAAACTGGTAGAGAAGTCCAGAACTCTTTGGGGTGCACTCAGAACTCCAAAAAAAGTTGACTTTTTAAAAAATGAGGTGCCAACTTCACAGTCACCTTATAGGGGACAGGAGGGTATCCAGCTCTATTGAAACCCTGTCTGTCCGTCTGTCTGTCTGTTGAAATCACGATTACGAGAGAACGAAAAGAGATATCGCGATGAAATTTGGCACAAATATTCTTTGTTATATAGGGCTGTTTGGAATTGAAAATGGGCGAGATCGGTAAACATCCACGCCTACTTTACATACGGAATATAAAGGCACCTCGTTTCAAAAAATGTTAAATATGAATATTTCATAAACCGTGCGAGATATTAAGGTATAACTTTATTCCGGAACATATAGCGTCATTACTAAAATTTTTACAAAAAATGGGCATGCCACGCCCACTCATAAAAAAGTTGTAAACATCTTGTAAACGGTATAAGATATTAACACGCAATTTTATCACGATGTATCTACAGGTAGTACCAATTTGTATACAAAAACTGGGCGTGGTTCGCCCACTTATACAAAAGTTGCCAATATCCCATAAGCGGTTCAAAATATTAATACGTAATTCTATATAGCAGTATCTAGAGACATTACAAAACATTTCCCGAAATGGGCGTGGTCCGCCTACTTATACAAAAGTTGCTAAATGGCGAAATTATAATTTTTTCAGTTACTCAGGTGTAAGGTATTTAGATTTCGGCCAGGCCGAAGACAACACTTTTACTTGTTACTAATTAATGTTATTAACAATTACTTAATTATATTTGTTTTTTAAATGTACTTACCTCACAAATAATGCGAAGTTTCTTTTTCCACTTTTAGTTGACTCTTGTATATAGTTGTTGGTTCTTGAGTTTTTGTCGTTGTTATTGGTGTTGTTGTTGTTGGTGTTGTTTTTATTGCTGATGATATTTTAAGCCTATATTTTCTAATTTTGTAGTTGCAATTTTCCACCCTTTAAAATGTTTTCTAAGTTTTTCTAAAATGTTTTTCTTTCTTTCACTTTTTTAAAATGTTTTCAGCTCCTAACATGTTCTCTGCACTTTTTCAAATATGTTTATTTAAGTTTTTCACTTTTAAAAATGATTTTACTTTTTTAGCAGCAGGAATAAAGTTTTAAGACTTGAGATTTAAGTTTTTCACTCTTTCTAAAATGTTCTTGACTCAAAAATTGAGTTTTAGATTTTTTGTTCACTTTCGCCTTTTGTTTAAAATTTACTCACTTTTTAAAATGTTTTATTGACACTCCAAAATATTTTTATTGTTTTATTATTACTTTTATTATTTTTAACTTTTGGAGAGATTTTATCGCGCACACACGACTCGATCGCTTCTATGTTCAGATACGGAATGAAGTTTGATTAGAGATTTCAGTCCTTTCATACTGTAGCTGAAACCCTTATATGATAAAAAGGAACAACAACAACAAGATGACCTTCATATTTCTGTAAAAATAGTCATGAATACGAAGCCACAGTTCCAAGTGAAACTGAAACAATAAATAAATCCGTACTTTAATTTTTGTTTTTCCCTTCTTGAGATTCGACTCCGGACAATAAACAACAAGAACAACAACAATAACAACAAGGCTGCTTCATATTCGAACCCAAGCAATAAGCAACAACAACAAGGATAACAAGGCGAGTTTCATATTTCTGTGACTTCGCACCCGCACTTCGCAGCCGCGCTTCAGACCGTGGGTGCGAAGTCACAGCTCGAACCGCTCCCTTAATGTTTACATTGAATTTCACTACACTTCTTAGGCAGCATTTAAAAAGCCGTTCGGCAGCCGCCAGCCTTCGGCCGTCAGTACGTTAGTCCGTCAGCCGTCAGTCCGTCCGCCAGGCCACCAGGGTTTCCAACTGACTCGACCAACAAGGTTGCCATCCTTCCATTTTTCATATTTTCAAAAACAAATTTTTTTAAAATATTAAACAAATAACAAAAGAAAAAATTCATCGATCTGGACACTATGTTCACCAAAATCCTCGATCGGACCCCTCCGTGTGGATTAATCCTCATACTCCTCGTGAGGATGTATGCTTTTATATGTTGTTGCTGTGATCTGCATTTCATCCATATGATCCACGTGTGGAGCTATGATTTTACATCTTTTTGTTGTGGTCCAGAACATACATTTATATACTTCTGTTATAGGTCCGGCGTAGTTTATCCCCATATGAGTGAAAGGACATAGAGTTGACACTCTAGTTTCAGGAAGATTACCCATGATCTGCTTGACGCATTCTTGACGAT
Organism: Sicus ferrugineus; assembly: GCA_922984085.1. Lineage (NCBI taxonomy): Eukaryota > Metazoa > Arthropoda > Insecta > Diptera > Conopidae > Sicus > Sicus ferrugineus. The sequence goes on from OV277348.1 coordinate 18,863,156, forward strand.
AACATCTTATGCACTTCTTTACTTCCTTCTTTACTCCTAGTATACAAAAATTTTTCTTATGATTGATTCCATCAATCGGTTGCTTCTATGCAGTTTCGAGGTGTGTCTCTTGAATTAATAAAGTAGCAAGTTGAGACTGTTTATTGTTACTGGATGTTTCTGACTATAATATATATTAACGTGTTGTAGTCTTCCGCCGGCACGAAGAATTCCATTTTCATCTAAAAATGGGTACAAGCTCAAAATCTTATTATTTCTGTCAATTGGTCTGTTTCGTTTCAGAGCTTTCAATTTCACTAACGAATTCCATTCTTTGATGATACTGAATTGTAATATTTCGAGCATAACATTGGGATTGGCTTCCGCTAATTCAGCTACGGATAGATATCCAACGAAATCGTGTTCTGGCAATCTTTGTAGCTTTGTCCAACTAGAGTATTTATTAATCAAAATACTCAGAAAGTGTGTTTTTGCTGATGTTGTAGCGATTTTTGCAAATGCTGGAACTTCATAATTAACCGCTTCCTGTTTTGGCCAAAAACAATTTTATTGTGATAGCCGTAGTGGTATTTTCCACCACAAAGAATGGTCTTTGAATTTATTGGCATACATTCCTCGAGATGTGACGTCTGCTGATATTTTGTGTTTCCATGTAAATGTATCTGCTGTACAGAACCCTAGTTTCAACATTTACCCATCGGGGAATTCTAATTTCCTGAATTAGTGGAATATGCCTTGTAAACTCGTTTCATTCCTTGCTAAGAATTTCTGGTAAAACCTCATACCAGTCTGAATGTTGTATCCACAATTCCTGGATAAATAGCTTCGCTATAACCGTTACTGGAGTCAACCAGCCTAGAGGATCGAAGATTCTGGCTACATCTGACAATGCTTAGCTTTTTGTAATAATTGCCTTGGTTTTTGAAAGATTTATTGTAAAGCTGAATTCATCTTTCACTGGAGCCCAATGAAGTCCTAAAGCTTTTATACATTCGTTGTCTTTGATTTCACTTATTTCGTTACTAATTTTTCTCATTTTTATCACGCGTTTGCTGATGACAGCAGCATTTGTCATTCATTCTCCAGGCGTCCTTCTAATCTGGAGATCAATAGAAAACGCAGAATTATGAATAACAATTCTCCAATCTGACCTCAACAAAATCCAGGAGTGGGCTCGAGCGAATCAGGTCGATTTGAATGCGCGGAAGACCCAATGCTGTTTGTTGACCCACAAACGTCTGGCGGGTGATAACTTCCCACCTCTAAATATGGGTGGTGTGGATATTAATGAGTCGGAGGCTCTTGATGTTCTGGGCATGTCAATCCAATGCGATCTTCGTTGGAACGATCACATGTTAGACGTGTCGAAAGAAGCAGCCAAGTGCTTAGGCTTTTTTGAGCGGTGTAAGAAATACTTCACTCCAGTTGATCTTCGCTGTATCTACACCACCTATATCCGTCCGAAAATGGAGTACAATTCGCACATATATTGTCGAGAGCTTCGCGAACATATCTTCAGCTTCTAAACCGTGTCCAATGTCGTGCGTTAAAACTTATAGGGGACAGTAGGGTATCCACCTCTATTGAAACCTTGGAGCGTCGTCGTGATGTGTGTATCATTATTTTGCCGTTACTTTCATGGTAAGTGTTCATCTGAAGTAGCCAGCCTGATTCCTCCGGTTCAGGTATTTAGCAGAACTACTCGGCTTTCCAGAGTGGTGCACCCCTTTTATGTCACGATTCCGTTCCAACGAACCACGCATTATCCTGTGGCTTCGTTTTCGATCGCGCCATTAGACTGTGGAATAATATCCCTGCGAATGTCTTCCCGCCCACTTACAGTGTCAAAACCTTTAAGCGAGGTGTAAACCGTCACTACTCCCTCGTTCCCCCTTCCCACTAACCTGTCATCCCTTCGGAACCAACAAATGCTTTGCATGGATAGGGCATCCCCTGAGCTTGGTTTCATATGCCATAAAAAAATTGCTCTCGTTACTCCTTTTGTTATCTCTGAATTAGTGGATAACCATTTCCGAAGATGAAAACCGAACTTTGCCAAATGAGTGGAAATTCTTCTCTGAATACTCTTACATTTTTCAATTGAATCCCCACCGGTCATCAAGTCATCCATGTAGAAATCAGTTTCGATTATACTACGTATATCCTCCTCTGAGCAGCGATTCGCAATCTCGAAAAGTGTCCTTATTGCCCGAAATGGTCCCATTGCAGTTCCATAAGTTACCGTTGTTAATTTGTATTGTTTTAAGATATCTCTTTCATTTTCGCGCCATAAAATATGTTGATAGGCTTGATCATTTTCTACTATTCTGACTTGCCTGTACATCTTCTCAGAATCCGCAGATACGACGTATTTCCATAACCTCCACTTGAGAATTATGTCATACATGTCCTTTTGTAGTCTGGCACCAGTGTACATAACGTCGTTGAGGCTCTTCTTTTTGGTGGTTTTCGCTGATGCATCGAAGACCACTCGTAACTTTGCATCGAAGACCACACGTAATCACCTTGTTTTCTCTAATAACGGCCGGGTGCGGTAAATAAATAATATTAGCCACTTCCCATTTCACTAACAGGTCCCATATGTTCGCGAACTCCTGCATGAAACTTATGTAGTAATCTTTCAGCTTTTTGTCACACTTCAGTTTTCTTTCCAGAGATAAAAATGTAGCTACAGCTTGCTTACGCGAGTCTCCTAATTGTTTATTTTCACGCAATAGTAATTTGGCAATAAACCATCCATATGTGGATTCGTCGTAAAACGTAATTTGGCAATGCCATCCATATGTGGATTCGTCTTTAGCAATTTCTTCCAGCTCCCAAAATCGCTCTAGATTGGTCATGGCTGATACAACTCTTTTAGTTGTGTGCGATTTTAAATTTCGTGGGAATTGTGTGCGAATTTAAAATTCCTGATAATATCCAGCCAAGTTTTCTTGATTGGCCTATAATTCCTCCCTTTTGCATACAACTTCTTCTACATAGAATACTGCCGTAAATATCTGCACCGATGAGTACATCTATCCGATCAGATTTATTGAACATGGGATAACTAACATATAATTATCCCACTGCTAAATATCGTACTTGAATGAGTGATCTGGATGAGTGCCTGTAAGCTTAGGCAAAACTAAAGCTTGAGATTCCACTATATAGTTCCTTACAAATCTCGGCTTTATTTGTAAATGTACCTTAGATTTCGATACACTAATTATTGAATCACCAAACCATTGAATCTCTTTTTTCGTTTTTCGCCGCTGCAAAGCTAGCATATGCGCCGCTTCCTCCAATACTGCTGTCACTTGTAACCCTTGGTCAATGGGCGCTCGTAGAATTATATCCTCCCGTTTGATGATTTCACTTTTATTTGTGCTGTTGCCAAAATTACTTGTGCTGATGTTTCACCGGTAGTCATAGAGTAAGATGTATCAAATCGTAACTACATAGCTGCGGAGCCGAGTATAGTGTAAACCGTTGCATTTTTTTTTGTTACTACCTTGCTGTTTCGTTGCTTCTTCTAAAGCTTGATACTGTTGCTCTAGAAATTGTACAATATCATGAAGGCCTTGAATTTCTTTTAGTTTTTTAACACTCTGTTCATAAAATCTGAGCCCATCTTTGTCCAATTTTCTAACAATTATTCGCGCGATGAAATTTTGCACAATTATTCTGTATTATGTAGGTCTGTTTGGGATTGAAAATGCACGATATCGGTTAACAGCCACGCCTACTTTACATAAGGAATGTTAAGCCACCTCGTTTAAAAAATGTTATAAACTGAATATCTCATAAACCGTATGAGGTACTGAGACATAATTCCATTATGGAACATATAACACCATCGTAAAACTTTCTACAAAAAATGGGCATGGCCCGCCCACTAATACGATAGTTGGCAATATCTCATGAACGGTATAAGATATGAAGACGTAGTTTTAGTTCGAGGTATATGGAGGCATTACTTCTTGCCAAAAATGTGCGTGCCACGCCTACTCACAAAAAGTTATAAATATCACATAAACGGTATAAAATAGTAAAACGTAATTCTATCACGACGTATCTGGAGCCATTGCCTGTGCACGCCCACTCACAAAAGAATTTCAAAATCTCATAAACTGTGCAAAATATTAATTCGTGATTTTATCCCGGGATACATAAAGGCATTAGCAAAATGTATGCCAAAAGTGAGCGCGGTCCGCCTACTTATACACTAGTTGTCAAATCCTTATTGACAAAATTTGATTCGTTACTAGCGATTTTATGAGTTATATTAAATTAAGTAAAAAAAATTTATTGACATTGGTCGTAAGTAATAAATTGGACCAAACAATAAGACTAATCTAAGATGACACAATGAAGTAGTTAAGTAGACTACGACTAGAACTGTCGCGCATTGGCTTGGTATTATTGACAATTGACATGTCTAAAGATTCAAGCTTAGTACATAAGAAGCATTGTGTCATATAAAGAGCCTCAGCGGTTTTTGCCACTAGATGGCGTTGATACCTATATATTGGGTAACACTCACCCGATTGTCTCAAACGAACATGTGCTTAAAAGGTGACATTTTAGCTTACATTTTTCGTGTAATTAGTTTTCTAATTAATTGCTCGTGTATTGTTATATTGATTTGAAAATGAGTTAAATATCTGAAGAAGTACGCTATGTGTTTTTTTTGCTATAAAAAGGGTAAAAACGCTGCCAAAACGTACCGAAAAATTTGTAAAGTGTACGGTGAGAATGCTGTGAGTGAACGAAGGACCCAGGAGTGTTTTGTTCGGTTCCGTTTCGGAAATTTAGATGTCGAAGATGCAACTTGCTCTGGTCGGACAGTCACTGAAAAAGTCGATAATATTTTGGAACTGGTGAAGCAAGACCGGCACGCAAGCTGTCAGGGAATAGGGGAGGCACTAAATATCAACCACATAACAGTTTGGAATCATTTGAAAAGAGCAGGTTACAAAAAGAAGCTCGATGTTTGGGTGACACATGAATTAACGCAAAGAAATTTGATTGAACGAAATGCTGCTGAAAGGCAACGAAATCGAACATTTGTGAAGCCACTCACTACAGGCGATGAAAAATGAGTGAAATACGAGAATGTCAAACACAAGCGATCTTGGTCAAAGGCTGGTGACCCTCCACAAAGGACTTCAAAGCCTGAATTGTCAATGGATGGCAAACAAGGTTATGTTGCGTGTTGTCCATTATAAGCTGCTGCCATTAATTCGGTCCTGTACTCTGCACAACTCGACCGTTTGAACGAAGCAATCCAGAAAGAGCGACCACAATTGGCTAACAGAAAGGGAGTTGTGTTCCATCATGACAATGCGCGGCCACACACATCTTTTATGGCTCGGAACAAATTGACGAAACTTAGTTGGGAAGTTTCGATGCATCCATCGAAAAGCCGGGCCTTGCACCTTTTGACTACTATTTGTTTCGGTCTCTGCAAAATTCTCTTGATGGTACAAAATTGGGCGACTGAAGCGCCGCTGAAAATTACTTGGCCAGTTTTTCGACGATAAACCACAGAAGTTCTACACCGATGGAATTATGTCACCGAAAAATGGCAAAAGGTCATAGATAATAATGGTCTATATGTACTTGATTAAAATTTGAGATTAAAATATTTATATATATAATTAAAATATTGAAAATCAATATTTAAAATTGAAATCAAAATTTTTGTTAAAAAACGTACCAAAAACCACGGAGCCTTTCTTCATGTGACCCAATATATATAACAAGAGTATTTAAAACAAAGTGAAAGCATATAAAGAGGCAAGTGAGATCCAGATTCGATTGGTTTCGAGAAACCAATTTATTTGAGGTTTTTTCGTCCAGAATATTTAATTACAAATTCTTAGTTTACCTCCCTCTTAAAAATTAATTAGAAAACTAGTAAAAATGCTGTCTTCGGCGAAGTTTAAATACCCTACACCGAGCAGCTAGAAAAAATATAATTTTGCCAGTTTAAAATTTTCGTATAAGTATGCGCACCACGCCCTTTTTTGGCAAATATTTTGGTAATATCTCTAGATAATGTAGGATAAAATCACGTATTAATATTTTGCACCGTTTATGAGATAATGAAAAATTTTTTATGAGTGGGCGGGCCATGCCCATTTTTGTTAAACAGATTGGTAATGCCTCAAGACTCAAGAACAATTTATACAAAAGTTGTTAATTGGCAGATTTATTATTTTTTTCAGTTGATCGGATGCAGGGTACTTAGATTTCGGCCTGGCCGAACACATCACTTTTACTTGTTTCTCTTCTTTTATTTTATTGTTCGTGTTTGCAGTTCAATTACAAATATCAGTGTAGTGTGTAAATGCTAAGAACCTTGGCTCCTGGGCCACTCAGCCTTGGGGATGACCGATTTTCGCTGTTAACTGTTAGTACAACAGCAAGAAGAAAAGAATATATCAACAATTGGATAATGATTTTCCCGTTCTACCGACTATACTATAGTATACACAAGCAAGATCCAAAATTTTTAAGCCTTACAGTAAATATCTTTGGTAAACCACTTTCGGAATATTCGTGTGTTGCAGTCCACTCGTGTTTTGCAGTCCCTAACTAGTATTAGTAAAGAAATTATCTCCATTTCAAAATCCTAGTTAAATCTAAGATCGAAGCTGAAAATTTTTTAAAAATGAAGGAACTTTCTGGTGTATTACAAGTATTTAAATTATATGATCATCGAGTTTATTTTTAAATGGATACCTACGCGAAACCAATATGTGCGTAATAAATAAATAACTTTATATATAAAATTTTAAAATAAATAACTTTAATAATAAATAGTTTATTTTGTAGATTTTTAGCTACTTATTAAACCCCTCGTGTGCAGCACGAAAATTGGTCGTAAAGTAAGGATATTTGCATTATATAAGCTGCATAATAGTTTTAGTAGCGCTACTAACTCTCCACTGAAAGCTATCAGTTCGATGAAACAGCCCTAAACGCTGAAAGATCATAAATAAAGATAAAACTGTTACGTGGAAAGTATCTCTTAAAATCACTTTTTAGTTTTTAATTGTCTTATTAAATATTATTAATTCTTAATTAAACATTTCATGATTTCAACATGAAAGCATCGAAAGCCTGAGTGCGTGTCTTTAACACGCTAAAACCCCTTCCCCTGGTCTGTCAATCCTCGCGGAACTACCGATAAGTATTGCGTCAGGTTGATGTGGTTATATATGATTATCTGTTGATTATTTAGCATACTAAATATGTATGTATGTGAAAGTTACACAATTATGTCGGCTTCTCATAATTCTTCAGGTATATCAGCTATCAGATCAGATCAGTTCAAAGGCTGTTAGCATACTAGTATGAAAGTACCGGGGTGCTTTCATTTATAGTTGGATGTAAATATCAGAGCCTTTTCTATAACGTCCTTCATCAACCAGATCGTCTTTGTTTATTATCAAAATCCATATTAATCTTTCCAACTTTCTCTGTATATACATATCTAAAAATGTTTCAAAAGTCATGTCTGTTCCCTCATGATCATTATATATGACTTCTGCCTGGCCTTATACAAAAGGTGTTAAAAAGATGAGTTGTGATGTGACCGCGGACGGAGGCGGATGGTGCGCCCGCCAATACTTTTTTTAAAATCATTGTTCGGGCAAATAAAATCGAAAACAATAGTGAAAACAATTACCCACGCCGCGAAATACGTTTAACACAACAATAACACTTTACCGCACAACAATAACACTTCACCAAACAACACTTTTTAACAAACAAACAATACCTCCCCCCCCCCCCGTTTTCGATTACAGAAAGTCAATATAGTACATTTTATAAATCAATAGGCCCACGTTTCCTGGCAGCTGGTGACTACAACGCAAAGCATACATACTGGGGATCACGACTTATTACCCCGAAGGAACGTATTTTGTACGATACAATATTTAAAATAGGTTTAAACGCAATTTCAAGTGGGAAGCCAAGATACTGGCCAACTGAAACTCCAAGAAACTGCTTCACCTACTTTCGATTCAGCAATAACAGTCAAACGTACTAACTGGATGAAATGTAAAAAATACCTCAGCGCCCATTGCACGGAGAACATGCCGTTAAGAACCCCTGAAGACATAGAAAACTCTATTAAAAAATTGGAGGCAAATCTTAAGCAAGCTGCTCAACATGCTACTTCCACTAACCGACAGGCGAGATATAATAAAATTCATTCAGAAGATGTAGAACGTCTGTTATCCGAAAAAAGAGGAGTTCGAAGAGAATGGCATCGCTACAGATCTCCTTGGCTAAAAACAAGGCTAAGAAAATGCTCCAAAAAGCTTAAAGCTATTAGAAGATCTAAAAACCGCATTTCTGCAAAAATATCTTCAAGATATTTTTATTATCACACTACTCCTACTCCCACTTTTCCCCTTCCCGCTAACCTTTACCCTTCTAAACCAACGAATGCTTTGCATGGATAGGGGGCATCCCCTGAGCTTGGTTCTATCTGCCATAAAAAAAAAAAGAGCTTGACGTCACACCACAAACAGATTATTCACTATGGCAAGCAACTAGAGGTCTCAAAAGGCCTGTGTTAAGTAAGCCTAAAATACAAAATTTGAACGGGGGCTGGGCAAGAACAGACAGTGAAAAAAGGACTTTATTTGTTTACCACCTGAGGAAAGTATTTACTCCAAATATATCTGATAATATTGTTGAGCTACCATAAATTGCGGTTGACGCAGCGGTTCCCTTAAGATTTAGCATATGGGATATTGAAAATGCTATTGCTGACTTAAGCTCGAAAAAATCCACAGGCGCAGATAAAGTCACTAACAAAATGCTTTTAGAGCTACCCCGTATAGCGAAAAAAATTATTCTTCTCATATTTTTGCTATTTTACGACTTGAACACTATCCTACAGATTGGAAGGTTTCATTGATTACCATGATTCCAAAGCCCGGAAAAGACCATACGAAAATAGAATCCTATAGGTCTATAAGCTTACTGTCTAACATGTCACAACTATTTGAGAAAATACTTACGAGCAAGTTGACCCCCATACTAAATGAGAAAGGTTGCATTCCGGATCATCAATTTGGTTTCAGAAGAAAACATGGCACTATCGAACAAACGCATAGACTTGTGAATGTGGTTATGAAAACTTTTGAAGAAAGGACATATTGTTCGGCTCTGTTCATTGATGTTTCCCAAGCTTTTGATAAAGTATGGCACGAAGGATTAATTCAAAAGCTGAAGCAATGCTTACCCGTAAACATATATAATCTATTAGAAAGCTATTTAGTTAACCGAACATTCATTATTAAAGAAGATAGTTTTCTGAGCTCCCACAATCGATTAAAGCCGGAGTTTCACAAGACAGCATCTTGGGTCCTATCTTATATTTGATATACGCTTCGGACATGCCAATAATTAATAATATTCATACATCAACATTTGCTGATGATACAGCTTTTCTAAATGTCCAAAAACCCTCAGGAAGCATCCCGAAAACTACAGGAATATATATCCCAGCTGGAAGAATGGCTAAAGCAGTGGAAAATAAAGGTTAACGAACAAAAATGTGCACACGCTACATTTACCTTGCGCAGGGAAAAATGCCCACGTATTGGATGATGGTTTTGGATTGGATAATGGACGAAATATACCGCAACACTGTGAGGTTAAATAACTCGGTATTTATCTTGACCAGCGTTTAACATGGAAGTCTCACATAGATGCAAAGCTATGCCAAATGAAATTGAAAGCAGTTGAAATTAACTGGCCCATTGGGAGAAACTCTACACTAAGCCTAGATTGCAAACATCTATTGTACAACTCGATCTTAAAACCAATATGGTGCTATAGAGTTCAGTTATGGGGTTCTGCCTCAGCATCAAATATAAAAAAAATTCAAACACGACAAAATAAAATCCTCCGCATGATCACAGCCGCTCCGTGGTATGTTAAAAATTCGCGCATTCGTAAAGATTTTAACGTCCCGTTGGTAAAAAAGGTGTTTTGGAAACATATGACAACTTACATAGAGAAGAATAGACTCGCTTGAGTCCCATCCGAATCCACTAGCCCGCAACATCCTGAATTACAGTGGCCACACTCGGCTGAGGAGGAGGGACACTCTTGCTCTCAGCCGGACACGAGTGACGTGAAAGATAACCACAGAAGCAACTGCAGAAACTATGTTTTTGCCTATTATTGGATGGGCTTAAATAATTAATAGTTAGATTTAAGATTTGAATAATTATTGTTAGTTCTTACAATTTTTGAAGATGCAATAAATAATATACGTATTAAAAAAAATAACCTGGAGTTGGGTCGCTCTTGCTCTCAGCCGGACACGAGTGACGTGAAAGATAACCACAGAAGCAACTGCAGAAGCTATGTTTTTGCCTATTATTGGATGGGCTTAAATAATTAATAGTTAGATTTAAGATTTGAATAATTATGGTTAGTTCTTACAATTTTTGAAGATGCAATAAATAATATACGTATTAAAAAAAATAAATTGGGTCGCTCTCCACCTCCTATCTTTTCTGCGCTTCTGGTTTCCCTCATCATGAAAAAAATTCCAGTTTTCTCACCTTTGCACCTCCTCGAATTTTCGCATTCTATAAAGTTATACTCTATCATTTAAGCGACATCACGAAAATTCAAGGTTTCGCGCCCATTTTCGCGCCAAAAGTCCAGCCTGCTAGCAGAAGTTCATTCGCTAGTAGCACCTCACATCGTTCCTTTTTTCTCTTGTTTCTTATTCGACTTCACGTTTCTCCTCTGCAATTCATTGATCGAACCAAATCCCATTGAATAATGGGAGAAGAAGATGGAGAACATTTTCGCTTGGAGGTTCAGGTCGACTTTCCTCAATCTCAACCTCTACTCGAAACATATTTTACAAATTGTCAAAAAGATTTTAATAAAAAATAAAGAAATAAAATAATTTTATAAATATGTATTTTTATTTACATAATCTGCTATACAATGATATAAATTTATTTATTTTGAAAACAATTAAATTGATATTGCAGCAAACACACGTGTCTGTTCCATCTACAGTTTCACTTGAAGACCAGCAACACGTAGTATAATGGCATCCATGTCGTGACTCAATCGCAAAGGCATTCTTATACTGGCTTAGTTTTATACAGTTGGTTAAAATGTATTCAAAATGCTCCTTCAGTATATTTTCCTTGTGAGTTACTAAAAACTCATGAACTTGAGTTAAAAGTGCTGGTATATTTACGTGATTAATGTTGTTTAGTTAATAGTTGATTGTTGACTGACTTCTATTTGTTCTATCACATAATTTTATAAAGTGAAAAAACTCGCACGTTACTAGCGGTTGTATACTCTTTTCCAAGAATTAATTAAGCTAATTCCAAGAATTAACAAATAAGATATAAAATTTATGTATGCACACTCATGCAATTCTGCAATTGTGACAAAGAAATCTATGCATGTACACTCATGCATCTCTAAATTGTGTAAGATTTCATCACATTCTTCGGAAATGTTTACATTAATTTAATTCCTGACCAATTCCAGTCAAGCTATAAGTAAGAACAAAAAGAACAAGAAGGTGACTTTCAAATTTCTCTAAACATAGTCATGGATGCGAAGCCACAGTTTCAAGCGAAATTGAAAACATACTTCTTATGTTATTTTTTCTAATTTTATATTTCGCTTCTTGAGACAGCGTAATATTTAAGAAATCCAGGAGAATTATGCTCTCGATAAGATAAGCCGCAGTTCGATCCCAATGCATGCTAAGCTGCAGTTCCCATGAAATAAAGAACTGTAACAACAACTACAAGGCGAGCCCGCTGATTGTTTACATGAAATTTCTGAGTCAGTGTCTTACATCAACAACAACAACACTAACTCTGCCTTCGCTGCCACGATCCGCATACAGTGCTAAATCTCGAATCCACCGGTCCCAAGGTTGCCACCTGAATATCCCGGAAAATTCCATGAAAGTCTCCAAATCCCCACAAAAAGTCCACAAATACCTATAAAAAGTCCCTACAAAAATCCCATGAAAAATCCCTCGATCTGGCCACTCTGTCCACAAAATCCTCGATCTGGCAACACCGTGAGGTTTTTGTTGTTGTTGTAATCTTCATACTCCTCATGTGGATGTATGCTACCTGTTTTTGTTGTAATCTACATTCTGGATGTATGCTCTTACCTGCTGTTGTTGTGTGGATTAATCCACATTCCCCACGTGTGGATGTATGCTTTTACCTGTTGCTGTTGTAAGCCAGAACCGGCCTTTATATACTACTTCTGCGACAAAGCATTGCAGCAAAGTTCGGCAACATACCCGAACAGTGAAATTGTTGTTGCTGGTGATTTCAATGCTCATTATTCCAATTGGCTACGTCAATCGAGTCACACAACACCCGAGGGTTTGTATGTTGAGCTATTTGCTGAGTCTAATAATTTGACTCAATTAGTGAAGGAACCAACGCACTTTCCTTGCGTTGATGGGCATAACCAAAATAGTCTGGACCTTTTTCTAACTTCACAATATGCAAATATGATGTGAATGTTCTAGCACCTCTTGGTAATTCGAACCACGCTACAATTTCTGCTACCTTCTCATATTCTAATATTCAATCTGCTCACCAGCCAGCTCCGAAACGGAAAGTGTGCTTTCTGAGAAGGCTAATTGGGATGCGCAGAACTGCTCTTTAAGCCGTTTCAATTGGCAATGTGTTTCAGAGATAGAAACATAAATGCTGCAGAAAAATTGGTAGAAAATATAATTTTATTTGGTTTGAGGTCTTTCATACTCAATGAAATAATTTCCATTAAACCAAAAGACCATTTCTGGTTTAATGCGACTTGCAGACAAGCAGTCAGGTCTAAAGAGGAAGCATTTAGGAATTGGCGTTTAAACAAAACTGCTGATACTAAACTGCTGATGATAAACTGCGCAATCAGGCCAGAAATAAGTGCAATGCCACTCTAAAGCGCGAAAAAGTTCTTTACGAACAGCGCCTTAGACGCAGAGTTCTTGAATACCATAAGGGTAGCAAGAACTTTTTGTCGTTCGTGGGGAGAGTGAAGAAACAGACGGGATCGTCTATTCCAACTCTCCTCAAGGATCAGATCTTCACTCACTCGGTTGATAAGGCAAACTTATTAGCCCACATGTTTGCTGAAAACTGCTCTCTTCCTGAGAGTAGCCAACCACTGCCCGCGGTCGATGGTGTATCTCATGCTATGTCTGATATGCACTTTAGAATGCGGGCTGTTAAAAGAGTGCTTGTAAACCTCAACGTTAATAAATCTTCGGGACCGGATGGCATTTCAGCCCTAGTGTTGAGAAAGTGCGCCTCAACACTGGCTCGCCCATTGCGCATTCTTTTTAACTTATCTTATATTTCAGGAGATTTTCCTATTTGCTGGAAGATTGCCAATGTGCAGCCAGTTCTCAAAAAAGGTGAGGCTACGAATCCTGCCAACTACCGGCCCATAGCAATCTGTTCAATGCTCTCCAAAGTTATGGAGAGCGTTATATATTTTAACTTGATGAGGTATCTGGAGAACAACCAACTGGTCAGTGATCGCCAGTACGGTTTCCGTGCTCACCGCTCCACACGCGACGTGATGGCGTTCCTAACTGAGCGTTGGAACAGTTTAGTTCACCAATTCGTGTCTAAAAAGGCTGCTTATGGTGTCGGTAATACATTCACTCGATGGATATCAGGTTTCCTCAGCGGTCGTTCTGTTCGGGTTGTGATAGACGGCTCTGCTTCCGAAGAGCACTCCATCAATGCTGGAGTTCCGCAGATTTCGGTCCTGTCTCTGACACTTCCTCTTATTTTCGTCAATGACCTCCTGTCATTGACGTCAAACCCCGTCTATTCGTTTGCCGATAACAGCAGCATTTGTCATTCATTTTCATTCTCCAGGCGTTCTTCTATTCTGGAGATCATTGATAAACTAAGAATTATGAATGACACACTCCAATCTGACCTCAATAAAATTCAAGAGTGGGGTCGAGCGAATCGGGTCGATTTTAACGCGCGAGCTTCGAGAATATATCTTCAGCTTCTAGACCGTGTCCAATGTCATGCGTTAGAACTTATAGGGGAGAGTAGGGTATCCAGCTCTATTGAAACCTTGGAGCGTCGTCATGTTGTAGGGTGTGTATCATTGTTTCACCGTTACTTTCATGGTGTGCTCATATGAATTAGCCAGCCTTATTCCTCCGGTTCAGGCATTTAGCGGAACTACCCGCCTTTCCAGAGTGGTGCACCCCTTTTATGTCACGATTTCGTTCCAACGAACCACTTAGATTGTGGAATAATCTCCCTGCGTATGTCTTCCCGCCCCCTTACAGCGTCGAAACCTTTAAGCGAAGTGTAAACCGTCACTACTCCCTCTTTCCACCTTCCCACTAACCTGTCATCTCTTCGGAACCAACAAATGCTTTGCATAGTTAGGGGGAATCCCTTGAGCCTGGTTTCATCTGCCATAAGAAAAAGTTAACATAAATTTACAATCAGTGTGTGGAGGGAAGTCTTCGTTGCATTAGTAAACCAAGTGTAGGAACAGAAGAAAAAACTGAAAAAGGTTAGTTAGGTTGTCTTTGGCCAAGCCAGAATCTAAAAACTTTTCACCCGCAAAGTTAAAAGAGTTGTCGTAGAAAGCACATAAAAGTTCTCAAATCCTTTAAAACCTTTCCACGTGCCACGCTCATACTTGCACAAAATTTAGTAATGCCGCTTCGTACTCCGAAATAAAGCTTCACCTGAATATCTGTTACCGTTTATAAAATATTCTCTTCTAAAAATTTTTGAAAAAATTAGTGTCTCTACATTCCGTTTCAAAATTAGTCGTGGTTATTGACGGAATTTGCCTATTTTCAATTCCAAACTGCTGCACATCACAAGGAACATTTGTGTCGAATTTTATCGCTACATATCTATTCGTTCGTAGGGTATAAAAATATTCAAAGTCTGAAAATATTAGATCTGAATTGCAAACAGAAATTCACCATCGGTTTCACTAAAAACTAACATAGAGAAACCTTCCACAAATATTTATAGTATAAGTGCTTAATTCATTCATTCAGTGAAGACGTCATAAAATCATTAATCTTAGGAGTTATCCAGTTGTGCAGTTTTTGATGGCGAATCTGAAGAAAATTTTGCAGAATGCGAAAGCAACATGCATGCGTCATTTAATACTGTAATCGATATTGCAGTATACAATACTGGAAATTTGAGAACAGCACAAGTAGATTTTCCATCTCGCTGGACCTCTAGTTGTATGATGATGGATGGCTTTAGGTCTCCAAAAATATTCCACAGAATATTGAATCTATTAAAGACAAATCTGCTGATGAAAGCAATTATTGATCACTTGTTTGATCATATCCTTAAAATAAAATTATTTGATTATATAAAAAATGCCGCATGGCTTTCTTCCTGATAGGTTCCAATTTGCACTTAATTTTTAAGCATACTGTAAAGGCTTCTGAGCAACACCAACAACTGAATGTGATTTATACAGGCTTCGCAAGAGCTTTCGATAGCGTTTATCACCGTATACGATTGCTAAAATTGAAAAAGTTAGGCTTTTCCAGCAAATTCTTACACAGTTGCTTAACTAATCGAAAATTATTGGTTAAAATTTGTCCCACTGAAGGCAGTGTTCTAAATAATAATTTTTCTAATATCCCTAAGGTACTCATTGTGGCCGTCTACTCTTTCTTATTTTTACAAATGATTCATTGCTTCAATTTAATTTTGATAGAAAACACAAATTTTTTAATAAAAATTGAGAATTTGTAATTGATTTATAAAGTATACAGTATAGGGTTATGTATGGAATAGTGTATCGGATAAACACAGCTTAGCTGGTGCATACGCATTCTTTTGTCGAAATTTTTTACGACCGTTTTGCATAAATGTGGCTGAATTTCGTTGATACAGCCCTCAATATCGTCCTTCAAGGCGTGGGTGGTAGTGGGCTTTTTAGCATAAATCTTAGACTTAAAAAAACACAAAACAACTCGGTCGCGTCATTAGATTGTGGAATAATCTCCCTGCGCATGTCTTCCCACCCGCTTACAGCATCGAAACCTTTAAGCGAAGTGTAAACCGTCACTACTCCCTCTTTCCTCCTTCCCACTAATTTATCATCCCTTCGGAACCAACAAATGCTCTGTTTCGTTAGGGGCATTCCCTGAGCTTGGTTTCATCTGTCATAAAAAAACCTCTCAACTTTTGAACTTTGTCTTTTCTGTTGACCTTGAATTTTTACTTATATTTTTGACTACATCTGTTATCTATGTTTCAAGTATAAACAACGAAAAACCTGTTCTTCAATCCAGCATCTTGCTGCTCATTGGGCGCGCTCTCAGCGAGTAATCCATTATAGCATTATGCTGTTGCTATTGCTGGATTCATTAGGCTTCGTGCTAAACCCCCATGGAGCTAAATTCAGCATTCGTCGTGGAAAGTGTTGCTGACACTGGTACGCGACATCACTGCGAATGTATAAGGCGAGACATCTTTGTGGTGAAAACAATGGCAGTAAATGGTACCCAGGCATGTGAAAATCCAGAGTTTCTGCAACCTCAGACTCCTGTGTCTCACCTAGTCCAATTGTATGTGGTTGGTGTGTACAAATATGCGCATAGACCGCGAAAAAATTCGCCCTCAAGCCACGTACATTAGTGGAATCTGCACAAGTGGCAACGCGTACGCCGCAAGCAAAGCAAAACGCGCAAGACAAGTGTTAAGGCCAAAGCCCAATGAGGCTATAAATTTTGTGTTCACTTAAAATTTTAATCTTAAAAAAAAATTATTTCTTTTTTATTTTTTTCTTTATTTTTCACTTTATTTATATTCACTTTTGCACTTTACAATTTTAGATTCAACAATTCACTTAATACACCTGCTTTGACAATCTTTATGCAACTCTTCCTTCTACTTATTCTAAGGCGGCATTTATAGCCACATTATTGCCTATCTTGCAATTTTTGGGGTTCGAAGTCTACCTTGGGAAACAATTCTGACTCCTTCGAAGCTCGACGGAAATGCGAAGCGCATTTGACACCTGTGTGATTGTGATTTTGAATATTTGCAATTTCGCTTATTTAAATAAATTTGTTTTTTTAGTTCTTTTGGAAATCGGGAATGCAAGGTGCACCTGACACCTGTGTGATTCTAAAAGTTGCATTCTCGCAGTTTAAATGAATTTGAAAAATTGACAGGAAACGCATTTGACACCTGTGTGACTGTGAAGAGTTGCGATTTCCCAATTTATTAAAATTCGGTTCTGAGTTCCTCCGAATGGACGGGAATGCATATGAAAGGAATATGTACATATAAGCAAATATATATGTAGTATTTATATTATCCTAATAGGGTTAACTATAACAGCTATCAAAAGCAACAGCAAAATGCTGCAATGGATTACTCGCTGAGAGCGCGCCCAATGAGCAGCAAAATGCTGGATTGGAGAACATGTTTTTCGTTGTTTGTAAAAAATTCAAGTTCAACAGAAAAGACGCGAGACTGTTCATTGGCAACTCTGTTTGAGAGCGTTGACGGACCTCAATGCAGCAAAAGTGGAAAGTTGCCGAACTTTGCTGCATTGCTTTAACGTACGCGAATGCAGCAAAATTCATTGGGCGCCTCTGATAAGAACTACGAGTAAATAACTTGAAACTAGTAATCCATAGCAGCATTTTGCTGTTGCTGGATTCCTTGGGCTTCGGACTTTATGCCTTTATCTTGCCGCTCACGGTGCATACACAGCCGCCTGCACACCTAACGGGACCAGGAAGACGGAGGAGGATTAGAAACAAACGAAATGCTGAGCTTTACTGTTAAATTTCCAAAAGGTTTTAAGAAATAACACTTTGTTTCCTTTTAATTTTTCTTTACTTTATTAATTACTTTTTTTTTCTTTTACACTTAGTACAATACAATATTTTGGAACTGAACACTATTACTTCAAAAATATTTTGTAACTGAACCTTTACTTCAAAAATATTTTGTAACTGAACCTCTATTATCAGAGTTTCCTGGGTTTTTATACCCTTTTCATCGATACCTCAAAATAATTCTTTTTCTTTTCTACAATATTTTTCGCAAGAGAGGAAAAGTGTAGAAAGTTTTTAATCCAATGTCTGAGTTTCTGATTGGCAAAGGCAAAGTAATTAATTTTGGTCTAAAATTGTCATTGGCTGCATGATCGATTTGCGAGATCGCTCGCTTTAATTGCTTTTGCGTTTCTCTTATTTGACTGCATTTCTGAGAGAACGCTTATTTTGTTTATCTTTGAATTTCTCTAGCTTGGTCATTGCTGCCCAGAGTAATGAACTTACTTGGTACTTCTGAGAATTCGGTTTTTGTGACCCATAAAATGTAAAGTTGCGTAATAGAAGATTTAATTGCTGCTTATTGAATCTTAAGTGTTTGGAAATTTTAAATGGAAATCATTGGAACTGAAAGTGAAGTGTTGCAACATAAAGTTAAAATGTTTCAATCTGGAGGTAATGACTTGAAGTTTACAGAATTTAAGTGGATTGAAATTTTATAGTTAAATTCAAAAAAAACAAGGGTAGTATTTTATTTAGAATTATAATGTATTCAAGTTTACGATGTAACACTTAGATTTACAATGTAGCGCAAATCTAAGTTGTAAATACATGTTGGGACTGTGATACAGGGTGTACTATGACTCCCCCACCGTTAGATTGAGGCACCGGCGAAATGTACATTTTTTTGTTTCTATAATTTATAAAAAGAATAACTACAATACAAATAATTGATATGAATATTATTACATTTGTGCTTATAGTATATACGAGTATATCATATTGGTATTTTTTTTCTCGTAAATAATGTCATCTATCGTAGCTTTGTGTTTGATCTGATTTTCATATAATTTTTCTAATTTTAAATTAGGAAGTGTATAATTCTCTTTTATTTTTGTGATAAAATTGGGTTATATAAATTCTTCATGTATTTTAATGTTTAAATTTTCGTATATTGTGTTATCAATTTCTATTTTACAAATTTAAAATTTGACTAAAAATGTACCTTCTATTTCAGGTATTAAATTATTACAGTTAGATTTTAAAGATTTATTATAAAAATTTTTAAAGATAATTAGTCCTAGTAATATTTCTTTAATTTCTTCTTGTTCACATAGTATTATTTTACAACTTGCTTCTTTAAGTTATATTATGTTTTGTATACAATCATTTTTAATCTTTTTTAGGTTTCGTTTAAGTCTGTTTTTTACAGAAATGTCGAATAAGTTATTGTTTTGATCAACTAATATTTCATTATTTTCTAGATATATTGATTTATTTTCTGAATTTGGGATTGGTTCAAAGGATATTTTTGAAAGGGTGGCGTTCGAAAACTGTGGAACCAAAAGGGTTAGGATTGTAATTTTTTCTTGAAAACTAACAGTTATTTTTGTGTTCGTATAAGTGTCGAAGTCTTTTATTATGTAAAGTTCTGTGGAAGATAGTATGTCTGAAGGTATAATACCTAATTTGCTGGTAAATATAACCTGAACTATGTCATCTATGTGATTTCGTAGTAGTGTAATATCATTGTCCATTTGATATATGTTTTGTAAAAATGTGATTTCGTCCTCTAAGCCTACTATTTTATTGCCTATATATCCTGTAAATTTGTTGATAAAATTTTCGATGTTCGACTGTTGTGTGTTTATGTGTTCAGTGATGTCGTTAATTTGGTTGGATAGTGTGTTACTGAGGAATGTGAGTTCATTGATTTTATTGGTTGTTAACTGTCCTTGTTCTTTGGGTGATTCTAAAGCTTTATTAATTTCGTATTCGTCGTCATTATCCATTGTTCCTGTTATTAATTTTAGTCCTTTACCTAGGACATTTATTAGTCCTCTTTTTTGTTTGTAGTGTGGAGTCATATTTTCTAGTTTAGTTTTTAAAAGTATGAAGTTATTATGTATTGTCTCTAGTAAGGGTTTATTGTTTAAGTTTACTGTTGATATTGATTGTATATTGTTATTTATTATATTAATTGTTTCATCATATTTGGTCATGTTAATAAAATGCAATATTTTTATATAATTGTCTACAACTTTAACTTCTTCTAATTTAATTGGTATATATCCATTATTGTTTGTTAAGCCGCGATAGTCCATTATTTGTGATTTTATTATTGTCAGTATAGTAAGAAACACAATCATGTTTATTATCTTCATCCTGAAATGAGAATGTTAATTTAATTTATTTTATTATCATTTATAGATTCTTTTTGATTATTTGTTTGTTGTGTTTAATTGTGGGGTTTTCATTATCTTGATATTTCTTTTGTTTTTTAATGTGTGATTTGTGATATTTATGTCCTTTTTCTGTGATAATATGTTCGGAATCTAGTTTTCGTGCAGTTACTTTCCTAAATTTGGCATGATTTTTATCTCCTCGTATTTCTTTGATAAATTGTGTACCTGTGTGTAGGTCTGCTTCAATTCGGTTTTGATTTAATTTATTTATTACGTGTTCTTTATATCTATGTATTTTGTCTCTGATTGATGGGAATTCATTTTGATTAATTATTCCATTATAAAAGTCTATTGGTTTCTTACCTGTAGTGGAATGAATAGTGTTGTTATAGAATTTAATAATTTTGTAAATTTTTTCCTCTACTGTATCGATATTAACGTTACTGTCATGTCTAAGTAGTCTTAGATGTTCGTTAATTGTATTATGAAGTCGTTCTATGTCAGAGTTAGATGTGTGGTTATTACTGGATGTGAAATGTATTTCTATATTTTCCTGTTTTAAGAATTCTTGCATTGGTAATGCTTTAAAACCCAATTCATTATCTACAATCAGTTTTTTGATACTTCCAACGGTACTTAAATATTGAACAATGGCTTTTTTAATTCGGTCCAGGTGCGGCCTATGATTTTAATTACCTGTGCATATTTTGAAAATTTGTCAATTATTGTGAGAAACAATGTTTTATTGAAGCTATAATATACATCTACATGTATTACTTCTCTTGGGCCATTCGGTGTTTCTGTTAATTTAAATTGTTGTTGGATAGGTTTCCTGTCATATTTTTCTAGATTGCAAGTTTCGCAGTTGTTAATAAAAGCTGTTATTCTTTCTTTTAATTTCGGGTGGTAAATTTGGTCTTTTAATTCAAGGAAATTTTCCCGATGATTATTTTTGAAGTGTTCTTTATCTATTATTTTGGCTAATTCATTTTCGTCAGTAATATCTGTGAGTAGTTTTGTACATCTTATTATTTTAAATTTATTTTTATTAGTAAATGTTTTATTCACTGTAGTTTTGAAAATATTAAAATAATCTTCATCTTCTATGTTTATTGCATTGGTTTTATCCATTTGGAAATGGTTTTTTATTATTGTGATAATTGTAAATTCATCCAGGGTTTTTGTATAAATTATTTTTCTAGAATTTCCGAATATATTTAAGTTTTTAATTTTTAGTGAGCCTGAATTAGCTTTCTTTATTATAATTTGTCTTTTATATATGTTTATTGGACATATTGTTTCTAATATTATTTCTTTTATGTTATTATTTGCTGTATTTAAAGTTTGTTGTATGTGATTGCTTTCTTCTTTGATTGATTCATTCAATTCATGGTTTTCTTTGTTTTTATCAATAATTCGTGAAAGTGCATCCACGTTTGAGTTTTTGATACCCTTTTTATATTTTATTTCATAATCATATTCAGCAAGTTTCAATCGCCAACGAACTAATTTTGAATTTGGTTCTTTAATGGAAAAAAGCCAAATTAGTGGCCTATGGTCAGTTTCTATAAAAAATTTCTTACCAAAAAGGTAAGGTCTGAAGTAACGAGTTGCCCAAACGATGGCAAGTAATTCTTTTTCTATTGTACTATAATTGAGCTCATGTTCATTTAAGGTTCTACTAGCATAGGAAATTGGATGCTCCTCCTGGGATAGAATCGCACCTAATGCATAGTTGCTTGCATTAGTACTAAGAGTGAAAGGTTTATTCAGATCAGGGTAATGTAAAATTGGTTCATTGATAAAATGTTTTTTTAGTGTTTCGAAGCTTTCCAAATATTGTGGGTCATTTACATTAATTTTTGCTCCTTTCTTCAGGTATTTTGTCATTGGTTTCGCTATAAGCGAGTAGTCTTTTATAAATTTCCTGTAATATCCAGTCAATCCAAGGAATTGCTTAATTGCTTTTGGTGTTTCCGGAAGTTGAAATTCTTTCACGCACTGGATTTTTTCAGGATTTGGTTTAATGCCATCCCTAGTCACTATGTGGCCAAGGAAATTGGTCTCTCGTTTCATGAATTCACACTTATCTAGTTGTACCTTCAAATTCACACTCTCAAGACTTTTGAATATTTTAGTGATTGAATCGATATGCTCTTGCAACGATGTTGAGAAAATGATAATATCATCGAGGTACACGAGACAAATTTTATTAATGAATTCTGCCAAAACGTTGTTCATTAAACGTTAAAATGTGGCAGGGGCTGTTTTCAGTCCAAAAGGCATACGAAGGAATTCGTAGTGTCCTCATTCTACACTGAATGCGGTTTTTTCAATATCTTCTTCAGCAATCTCGATTTGGTGGAATCCTTTCGCCAAGTCGAGTGTGGAGAAATAATGGCATCTTCCAAGTTTCTCTAATATTTCACCAATATTAGGAATTGGATATTTGTCATCTATAGTAACTTCATTGAGTTTCCTATAGTCAATGACGATGCGCCATTTGGGTTTACCGCTAGCATCCATTTTTTTTGGAACAATCCATACTGGAGCTGAGTATGGAGAGTGACTATGCCTAATGATTCCTTTCTCTAACATTTCTTTTATTTGTTCCTCTACTTCACTCTTATGAATATAGGGATATCTATAGGACTTTACGTGAATGGGTGCATGTTCGATCGTTCGAATTCTATGCTTTATTGCGTTTGTAAAAGTTCAAGTCAGATTTTCCTTCATCATCATAGAATAAATTTTTAAATCTCTTTACAATATTTTGTAATTGATACCTTTACTTTTGGTTAAGATGATCAGTACGTAATTGTTCGAGGAGCGGTTTTTTATGTGATCTCTCTTGAGATACATAAAAATTTTCGCTAGTGACTGTTGTAATTGAACTTGTCGTGGCACATTTTGTAAAACTGTAACGTTTATTTTTGTATTAAAATTTTCAGCGTTATAAATTCCCTCTTCTATTTTTATTATATTATCTGATGATATTTTCTCAGGGGAATAAAAAAGTCCTTTTTCATAGTCTATAGGAATCTCGATTTTATATAAACCTTTTTGTGAGAAAAAGAAAAAATGTTTGCCTATGAAATTAAAATTAATGAGCAAACTCTTGTTTCCTGCATATAATTTATTTTTTCCGTAGTCAATAACTGCTTCTATTTCTCGCAAAATATTGTTTCCAATTAAACCATCATATTGGTCATGGAATTTACAGATATACATATTCACCTTTTTGTGCATCTCCTAATTCTTCAAACAGTGGTATGACTACCTTTTCTTTAATTTCTACCTCTGCTTGCAAAGTTTTAAGAGTGATTTTTTCGGTAGGAACTTTCCATTTGGGGTTGCATATGTTGGGATTTATAATCGAATGTGTTGCCCAGTGTCTATTATAAATTTTAAAGGTCTCGTTTTAGATTTAATTACTATATAGGGTAAGTTTCGGTTAGGCTGTTAAGCGAAAATTTTCAGGTTCAGTAATAGAAGAAGTGTTTATGTCCATAGGTTCTGGGGGTGGTTGATTAGTTCTATCAATGCTGCCATTATAATTTCTAGGTGGTGGTGATGGATTTTGGTTCCTGAATTCATTATTATGATTATTTCGTTCTCTTTGATAAATACTATTTCTATTTATTGGTTGATAATTATTGTTTTCGTGATTATTGTAATTTTGATTATTATGGTTATTACTTCTCTTTGTTGATTGATATTGGTTATAATTATTTTGACTTTGGTTAATATAATTTCTATTTATTAATTGATTTCGATTATTACTATGATTATTTTGATTTTGGCTATTATAAGTTCTATATGTTTGAGGTTGCTGTCCTTTATTAGTGTAATGATTTTTTGTATTATTATATCTGGAGGGGTTACTGGATGGATTTATATATGCTTGTCCGGCTGCGTATAAAATATCCATTGCAGATTCTAAATTACTGAGATTTCTACAATATAAAATTGTACGCATGGGCTCAGGTATTTTTTGCTTAAAAACATTTAATGCAGTTTTCTTATCGTTTACAGCGCACTCATTAGCTGCAGCTGTATTCCCCAGTAGTACTGTATATTTATTATTGAGTCTTCGGAGTTTGTCTGTTATTTCATTATAAAAGTCTATTGCATTTGTTTTAAAAACGACACCACGCATTTCGTCAAAAAGTTCTTCACAACTAAGTCGATCACCGAAATTCTTATAAAGTACTTCTTTTATTTCATCCCAAGTGGAAGCCTGTCTATTTATTTCTATAACCTCCCAAGCTTTTCCTTTTAGTTTACTTTTAATTATGTCGGAAAAAAGTAATTGTGAACTGTCGTCGAAAGTGTTCAAAAATGGATTTACTCTGTCCACTAACTCAAAGTTTGTATGATCTTACTATTGCCGTTAAAGTCTGGCAGGGTACTGAGGAATTTAATAGGATCTAAAGTTACTGTTTGTTTGGTTGGTTTTGGATCAGTCATTTTGTTAAAAGGAAAAAAAAATTTTCACCAAAAATGTCAAATATATAGAATATTTCACGATTATATAAATATTTCACAGGTTATATTTAAATTCTATTAAATATATATAATGGTGTTTTTAGCTTACGTGACCTTTGATTTTGACTTATTTCTACTTGGCTGTCTTCCCTGTTCTTGGAGAATTTCCCTCTTGTCTTTTTTTTTCGTGCTGATTCTTCCTTTTAGCCGAATGTAGATGATTGATTCCTCCCCTTAGAAGATTGTAAATTATAGAAAACTGTTGATTCCTCCTCTTAGAAGATTGTACAAAATTTTAGACTGTTGGTTCTTCCTCTTAGAAGATTGTAGATTGTTGATTAAGCGTTAAAACGCAAATACCAAGATCTTCCTTCGATATTTCAACAATCCTGCCGACTGCGCAAGTTAAATTTCCAAAAGGTTTTATATAATAATACTTTGTTTCCTTTTAATTTTTCTTTTCTTTATTAGTCACTTTTTCTTTACTTTAACACTTAGTACAATATAATATTTTAGAACTGCACTTCACTAAGTCAAAATATTTGGAACTGAACTCAACTGCTCAGAGTTTCCTGGGTTTTTATAGCCTTTTCATCGATACCTCAAAATAATTCTTTTTCTTTTCTACAATATTTGTCGCAAGAGAGGAAAAGTGTAGAAAGTTTTTAATCCAATCTCTGAGTTTCTGATTGGCAAAAGCAAAGTAATTAATTTTGGTCTAAAATTGTCATTGGCTGCATGATCGATTTGCGAGAGGGAACGTTCGCTTTAATTGCTTTTGCGTTTCTCTTATTTGACTGCATTTCTGAGAGAGAACGTTTATTTTGTTTATCTTTGAATTTCTCTAGCTTGGTCGTTGCTGCCCAGAGTAATGAACTTACTTGGTCAAATAAGCGGGTTCTGAGAATTCGATTTTTGTGACCCATAAAATGTAAAGTTGCGTAATAGTAGATTTAATTGCTGCTTATTGAATCTTAAGTGTTTGGAAATTTTAAATGGAAATCATTGGAACTGAAAGTGAAGTGTTGCAACATAAAGTTAAAATGTTTCAATCTGGAGGCAATGACTTGAAGTTTACAGAATTTAAGAGGATTGAAATTTTATAGTTAAAGACAAAAAAAAAACAAGGGTGACGAAAACTTCTGGATAGTAAAGCATCAATCCCAAATCATCGCGTTTCGGTTCCACAGATATGCATATCCTTAGATAATAGACAAACTTCAACAGTTGCTTCAAAAATCTTCAAGAATATTAACACTCCCACTAACATACCCAACTATAAAGACGAAGAATTATTTAACATCAATTAACTAAACACTTTCAGGGCAGTACTACCGAACAACTCATACCACTCAACTCATAATGTGACTATAGACGATAACTTGCCTCGAAAAGCCGACAGGTTACCTAGACGAAAACAATCATGGCACTAAACTAGCTTATATAAATATTAAATAATATTTATTAAAATAATTATTATTATTTAAATGAGTACTTTTTAATTTACTTATTATTTTTTGTCAATGTATCATCTTTTAATAATATATTGGAAATATCTAGACAAGATATCTCCATATTAAATCTTGCGGTAAGTGTTGCAGCTATAGTATCAACATTTAATATTGATTTCACATTTGTCCAAAAATCATTGGCAATTGGAAAAACTCTTTCAAATGCTGCATTAGTTCCAGGGCAGTACAACGCAAATTGAACAAGAGTAGAAAAATTTTCACAAAATTTTTATTCAATTTTCATTTTTGAAGTGGCTGAAAATCTCTACCCATCTTTTATCAATTTCAAAGTGTTGAGTTTGCCATTGTATTAACTTTTCAGATTTTAAATATTTATTCAGTCTTCTCATTTCTTCAAAGAGACAATTGTCGCCTATTTTAATCTCTGGCATTTCTTTAGATAAGAACTCAACAGAGGATTCAATATCTGTCTAGTATACTTGCGATGAAGTCAAAAAACTTCATTGAAAACTGTTATTTCCCGTAATGTTTGTTTCAGACATATTGGAAACATGTTTGGTAGAAATTCTGCACTTCATTGATAAACTTTTCCGTTATGCTCGTATTTGATTCCTCTAAGTCTGAAAATCTTCTTTTTGTAATTAAAGAAAGAAATTTTTCTTCACATCGAGATTTGTATTTAAGGATAAAGTCATTCAAAACAACACGAACTTCTGTAGCTGAAATGAGTTCGACTTTCGAATCGTTTTATGAAAAATAGATGCTTGATTATAGTATATACAGAATTATATCTCAGA
Source organism: Sicus ferrugineus (assembly GCA_922984085.1). NCBI lineage: Eukaryota > Metazoa > Arthropoda > Insecta > Diptera > Conopidae > Sicus > Sicus ferrugineus. The sequence goes on from OV277348.1 coordinate 18,890,184, forward strand.
TATTTCGTTATTAAATAACGATTCCAGGATTTTAGGGCATTTGTCTAAACTTAAAAAATATGAACGAATAGGCTCAAATAAATGTAGAACACGCTCTAAAGCAGGTGTTAGAGCAAGCCATCTAACTTTTAAATATCCTAAAAGCTTTTTGTATTCAACATCTGCTTCTTCACAAAATTGTTTTAAAGTAGCCATTCGAACGGTAAAACGACTAAAATACAAATAAATTGTAGTTACTACTACTTCTACGTCAATTGGCTTGGCACATGACGCCGTTTGATTGCATTTGACAAAATATGTGCATTACAACCTATTCATAGCACTTTCTTTTGAAGTAGATCTTGTACTTTTACATACACATTATTCACTCATTTGAGTCTTTGTCCATCAAAAAATTGGTTTTATATTATCCGCTGTTAGTGCAACAACTTGGGTTTTAAATTGTTCTCATTTATTACATTGTATAGATGGTTTGACAAAATTTCAGAAGTTTCGCCCTCACTGGATTCAACGTTTCAAACTTTTAATTAGATTAGCATTAGATACAATTTGGTTTCATGATGATTTCATGCAACAGATTATACCGTTACAAATGCTTTAATTTTCAAGTCTGCTGTAAGTATTTTATCACAATAATTTTTAAATAATGATTTAATAATAGGCTCGCATTTTGTCCTAGCGCATGAAAATTTAGCACTGTGAAACTTTTTCAAGAATTTAGTTGTGCAATCCATACTACGAAAACTTTGATTATGAATTATGGTATAAAATGCAAATGTTCATTACATTGCAGCTAACTGTTTTTCATCTTCAGAATAATTTGAAGTTTTAAAAAACCTGTTACTTTACTACTGGAAGCTGATGCATCTAATGACTGTTTATGTTTGTTGGTAGACAAGTGGTTCGTTTCTCTGTCTCCCAGGAACAGGGCTTTCGGGCTAACTCCGGTCGGAGTATTTTAGTACATTTTCAGCATTAAAACGGAATTACGTTTTTGCGAAAGAAATACTATTTTACAAATAGCGCAAATAAAAATAGAATTTTTCCATAGAAAACCGCGCAATAGATTAGTCTTTAAATATTGAAAAGGAGGACATGAAGGAAGACACTCTGTTCGCAGTAGGACAGAACTTACAAAAGAAGGACTGTCGTCCCTAAAGGAGACCACTTGGTCTCCTTATTATAAGCCCTAAATACATTAACCCCGTCGATCAAACGGGATGTAAGAAAGCAACCATTACATCTGTTTTAAATAAATATGACCTAAATGAACAAGTCATCCTTCCTATATTTATTTAATTTAAACAAAAGGGCACCTTTAAACAAAAGGGCACCTTATTTTTGAATTTTACAAATCTTTGATGGTATTCTTTGTATTGATATTCTTACAGAATTAGAACCAAAAATTGTGAGTTATTTCGAACAAATCATTTAACCTTTATGTGACTGAAGAAAAAAACAAAATATTATGGCTGACAAGGTACCCGGGTACCTTGAATGAAAATATTCTGAAATATTCATAAATATTAACAAATTATCAACTTTTATAATTTATAAGTTAGATTTATCATTTGGTAATTGAAATTCAGTAACTTATAACTTATTAACGTAGTGTTAAGTGTACTTTTTGTACTTTCCGTACATCTCTGCTCAGAACTTTACCGTTATTTAAGTTCCCGCGCAAACGTGGCATCTGTTTCATTTGTGCTTATTATTTTTTAGTGTGCTGTGCACTTTTTCAAAATTAAAAGTTGTGGATTTATAGCGTTTTCGTTAATATGGATAATAATAATGAAAGTGATTCAAATCATTTGGAAAAAAGACCAAAAAGATTCAGGTACTGAAGCAGTTGTTTTCTTCCTAAATTTCACGGTTTTGTCTTTTATAGATTGTGTTCAGCTGAAGTTAGAGCCTTTATGGAACTTTCGGACTCCGAAGAAGAAGCCTTCTGATGATGAAAATTATATTCCAGAATTTGCAGAAGATGAAGAATCTGACGCTGAACGTGACCTGGTGATCCACGAAGATGAGCAAGATTCTGAAGCAGATTCTGAGGAGGAATTTTCTCTTGAAGAACTACAGAAATCTAAATTGTATCTTGGAAAGGACGGCACTCAGTGGCTTAATACCCCATTGCATTCGGGTCAGACAATTAGAAGAAATATTCTTCGACAAAGACATGGTGCGGCGCACTAACATGGTGCGGCACAGATTCCTGATGCTACGAAGTGTCCAACTGTAAAAGCTTTTATTTCATTTACCGAATTAGAATTCGATGCCTTTTTGGAAATCATTGCATAATGCTGCTACTGTAGAAGACACAACAATCGCAAAACCAAAAATAATTTCGTATTGTAACAAAACAAAAGGAGGCGTTGATACAATGGATAAAATGCTAGGTGAATACACAGTTAAACGCAAAACTAATCGCTGGCCGCTAGCAATGTTCTACAATATAACTGATATCGCTGCTTTTGCGGCATACATTATTTTTATGGAAAATAATCCAGAATTCAAAGGCACAGATCGGCGACGCAAGTTTCTCAAGGACCTCGCGATAGATTTATGCAAACCAAATATTGAAATACGCTCTACTAATGCAACAGTCATTGGAAATCGACAAATACGCAACTGCATGGAGCTTGTTCTAGGACGCACCATATCGAAAACCACACCGCACCATAGCTGGCTTCCCCGAGTGGCTGGCCGAAAACGTGTCGTAGGCAGTTGTCATATTTACCGGTCCTTGAAATGTAACCAACGAAAAACCAGAAAATCCCGTGGTATATGCTCGATGCCCGTGTGTGATGAGCACTCCATTACCAACCCTATTTAACACATGCGATCAAAAATATAAATGTAAGTAATGTAAATTATCAATAATTCAATAAATTATAAGCTTTATATGGTGGCATCCTTATAGCAGTTTTTTTGGAAAGAAAAATTAGAAAAATGTATTAACTAGTTTTTAGGTAACCCCGTACCTCGTCAGCCATGATAGGGTGTCGGAAATATATTAACGGATTACGTAAAGAAAACTTTGCAAGAAAAAGACACAAATATTATATCATAATATGCTTTATGTGTTTAGAGATATCACAAAATTTCATATCACTACGTTTAACAGAATTAAAGTTATGTTGCTCTAAAAATTTAAAAGGTACCCGCGTACCTCCTCAGTCACATAAGGTTAAACGAGGAAGAGGAAAAAGTTTTGGAGAAACTTTGTATATCTTTCAACGATTTATTTTTTAAAGCGGGAGAACCATTTAGTTTTACAAATTTCAGGTACGCTGAGCCAGGACATTATTCGTCCGAGGAGTTCTCCTGTGTGGATTCTCCATGGAAGTCCTCTACATGGAGTTCTCCTGTGTGGATTGTTCCAATAAAAGCAGATGCCAGCGGTAAGCAAAAATGGCGTCTGGTTATAGATTACCGAAAACTTTATGAAAAAACGATTTCAGATACATATCCTCTTCCCAACATTAAAGAAATTTTAGATAAATTAGGCAGATGCATGTACTTCATGACCCGTGACTTAGCAAGTGAATTTCATCAAATCAAAATGATTCCGAAAGATATTTCGAAAACCGCTTTTACTGTGGAGGATGGCCACTACGAATTCGTGATGCCTTTTGGTCTTAAAAATGCAACATCAACTTTCCAAAGTATTTTGGATAATCTACTAATAAAAGAGCTCATTGGAAAAGTGTGTCCTGTGTACTTAGATTACATTATCATCTATTCAATCTCTCCCCACGAGCCTTCAACAAATGTTCACAAAAATCCGACAATGAAATTTTAAAATACAGCTTGAGAAATCCTAATTTCTACGCAAAGAAATAAAATTCCTTGGTCATGTGGTGTCCACTGACGGCATCAAGCCTAATCCAGTAAAAATACACGCTATTGAAACATTTCCAATTCCCCAATCTCAAAAATAAATTAAAAGTTTCTTGGGTTTTCTTGGTTACTATCGAAAATCCATAAAATATTTCCGACCGTACCTTTTCGGTCATAAATTTTACGTAATAAGAGATCATAGACCACTTACATGGTTCATGAACCTAAAAGAGCCAAATTCGAAATTGATTAGGTGGCGTTTAAAACTGGAAGAGCACGATTACGAAATTATATATAAAAAAGGTAAACTGAACACAATTGCGGACCCTTTGAGTCGAAAAAAATTTACGCCTGAAAACCAAATACCAGACATAAACTTAAACGAGGCGAATTCAAATGAAGTACATTCAGGGAATATTGCCCTTTCTATTGACGACGCATAAGAGATCAATATTTTAATTTCTGAAAAACCCTTAAACAAATACAGCCTTCAAATTATTCTTAAAAAACTCGAATACGCATCCGGAATGTCACTACAAGTTTTTTTCAGGAATAAACAACGGAGAATTATTAGAAGACCCGAATTTACGAAACAAAGAGTTGCAGATATTATATGGAAATATTTTCCACGAAATATACTCTCAGCTATTTTTACTGACGACGAAACTTTTAAAATTATTCAGTTAGTATATTCAAAATAAAATTCTACTTAGGTGTACAGAAATATTAAAAGACGTTACCGATAATGAGGCACAAGAGCAAATTATTAAAGATTACCACCGAAAAAATAATCACTGTGGTATTTGTGAAACTTATTTACATTTTAAACGATAAGTCTTCTTCTTACCCTTCATGAAAAATAAAATAGTCCCGATAATCAGCACTTGCGACACTTTCAATACCTTGAAATAAGATAGAAATCCACCAAATTACTTAAAATTTCGAAAACCAGAGCCATTTACAGAACCTCTGGATAGTCTACACATTGATATATATGTATATAGCATTTATCATCAGCAAATCCTAATTGTGTCTGTATATTAAAGTCTTTAAAGAACTTCATAAGCATTTACGGCATACCAAGGAAAATCATTGCAGATCAGGGATCAGAATTTACATCGAACTTGTTCAAAGATTTTTTTCAGCCACTGCAAATTCATTTACACTTTACTTCATCCCAACAATCAACTAATAATGAACCAGTCGAACGACTGCATTTAACGCTTACTGAAATATATCGCATAATATTCACGACACTAAAGAACCAGAAACTCAGTCAGGATCATGAAGAAATATTCATGGAAACCATTTTAACCTATAAAAATTCTGTACATTCAATGACAAAACACACCTAATACAAATTGTTCTTCGGACGAACTTATAAATTTAACAATGCTGTAAAATTCACAGCTACCCATGACTACTTGAGATAATTAAATGAATTTTAAACAACACTCTACCCTAAAATTAAAAAAAAAGAGTGGAAAAAATAACACATTTAAGAGTAGACAAGTAAAAGTGTTGTCTTCGGCCTGGCCGAAATCTAAATACCCTACATCCGAGTAACTGAAAAAATTCTAATTCCTCCACTTAACAACTTTTTTATAAGTAGACGGACCACGCCCATTTTGGGCAAATATTTTTGTAATGTCTCTAGATACTGCTGGATAGAATCACGTATTAATAATTTGAACCGTTTATGGGATATTGACAGCTTTTGTATAAGTGGGCGGACCACGCCCATTTCAGGCAAGCTTATTGGTAATTCTTTCCTATACATTGCAATAAAATTAGATCCTTATACAGTACAATACCTTATACAATTCATGATATATTGCCAAGTTTGTTTTTAAGTGGGCGTGGCACGCCCATTTTTGCAAACATTTTAGCAATGGCGCTATAAAATTATACCTTAATTTCTCACACGGTTTATGAGATATTCACATTATAACATTTTTTAAACGAGGTGCTTTACATTCCGTATGTAAAGTAAGCGTGGTTGTTAACCGATCTCGCCCATTTTCAATCCCAACCTGCTCTACATAACAAAGAATATATTTATTTATATAAATAAAATTGTGCCAAATGTCATTGCGATATCTCTTTTCCTTCTCTCGTAATCGTGATTTCAACAGATAGACAGAAAGACAAACATCCAGACCAGACCGTATGAGGTACTGAGGCATAATTCTATTCTGCAACATATAGCGCCATTACAAAAATTTTTGCAAAAAATGGGCGTGGTCTGCCTACTCATTAAACAGTTGGCAATATCTCATGAACGGTATAAGACGGGAACACATAATTTGATTGCGAGGTATCTCGAGGAATTACCAATCTGCTTGCCAAAAATGGGCTTGCCACACCCACTTATGAAAAAGTTACCAATATCTCAATAACGGTATGATATTAAGACGTAGTTTTATTACGACCCATCTGGAGGCATACAACTAAAAATCTTTGCCACAAATGGGTGGTGCACGCCCACTCAAACAAAAATTGTCAATATCTCATAAATGGTGTCTAGAGACATTAACATGTGTTGTACCTAGAGACATTAACAAACTGTGTGCCAAAAATGGGCATGGTCCTCCCATACAAAAGTTGTTAACTGGATAAATTATTATTTTTTTAGCTACTCGGATGTAAGGTACTTAAACTTCGGCCTGACAACACCTTTACTTGTTTGTTATGTAGGGTAGTTTGGGATTGAAAATGGGCGAAAACAGCCACGCCTATATTACATACGGAATGTAAATGCACATCGTTTTAGAAAATGTAAAAATGTTAAAAGGTCAATATCGCGTAAACGTGTGAAACATTGAGGCATAATTCTATTCTGGAACATATAGCGCCATTGCAAAAATTTCTGCAAAAAACTGGCGTGGTCTCTTACTCATATAAAAGTTGGCAATAGCTCATGAATGGTATAAGATACTAAGACGTAATTTTATCACGATGTATCTAAAGGCCTAGGAATTAATTTTGGGAAAATTTTTTTAGGCAGAATTTTGGGAAAAATATGTAATCCTAATGTATTACTTTGATTTTTGGCCGTTTCTGACGTATAGCTCTATTCTCTAAAAGAAACTATACTTTCAAATATCACGACCTGTTTGTGGGAAAACCTGAAAACCGTGTTGCTTTTTATGATAGAAGTTTACTTACTTACATTCCTACATACGAAGTAAGCATAGGCATATACCTATAAATGTAAAGGTACCTACCAACACAAAATTGCAAAATTTTCACTAATACAGCTTACTAAATCCGTATATTTCTTAACCGAACTTGCTTTGGGCCCATTTTTCAAAATACACCACTGGTTTATTGTAAAATACACCAATTAATTGATTTTCAAGACAGAGAAATGCTTCTATGTATCGAATAGTTACAGAAACAGTAACTTAAATATTTGAAACTTCATACTTTTACTCATCCAAAATGTTGAATTGTTTTTGCCTATATTTTAATTCGAGTTAAATAAAAGCTTATATAAAATGTACCTCTTTATTTAAAAACTCCTCTTCCCTATCTTTTCTGGAAGCTTTACTATACAAAAGATATAAGGCATATTGACTTAGGAAGTTAAATACGTCGTGAACTTGGCATAGAACGAGAAGCTAAATATGTCGCTTAGCGTACACAAGAACTTCAGATATATGTGTAAAACCGGAAGATCCTGACAAAATCATACTTTGAAAGAACTTCTTTTATCGCAAAAATAATAAATTTCAAATTTAGAACTTTAAGTTGAATTTCAATATTACATAGTTTGAGAAGTTTATTTTTCTATTCTACCGCCACAAGAAGTCCCAAATAGATGCACTCGACCTACGTCTTCCACAAAATGGGACTCTGAAATTGTTTCTTGGTGTTCGATTGTTTTTCCGACACTGGAACCACTTAGAAAGAAAAACGACACTGAAGATGGCACAACGCCGAAACCGGTTTGTCAACAGAACAAATTTGACGAGGGATGACGGAAATTCGTTCCAAAATACATCGGACTCTGAAATCTTCATACAATTTTAAATAATTGCGACTTATGAAAGGAAATCTAAGGTAAAGGTACGTTTACATGGAGGTAAATCAATCCATCCTTGCCTTAATTTGAAGGAAGGTGGTTTTGACCTTACAACCTCCTTGGCTGCTTCTATGGCGTTTTTGCAGACCTCCCCAAACTCATAAGTATGTGGGTTCATACTAACAAAACACTTACCCAATGCATCACAGGGCGCTCTTCTGTGCAGACGCCCATGTGAGTCTTTTTGCTGACTCGAAGGCTGCCTCCAACGGTGCTTCCTGTTGTTTTTTAATATCTTGTCGAAGTATTGTCCCTAAAAAGCAAATTAATCATCCGCAATATACTGGATTTAAACTATTACGTTCCAACGGATTGAATGATATATTCGCGCGGCTAATCGCGAACAAGATCAAAGAGTTGGTAAGCGTTTCCGGGACTTATTTTCTCACGCAAAAAGTCGACAACGACTTTATTAGTAGCCAGCTATAAATTTTGGCACTGTTCAGTATACCTGGATATCATCAAGAGGTGACTATACAGGTCGCGGTAAAGGTTGGTTCTCCGATTTCTTTTTAGCAGCGTTTTGGAAGCATGTGAGTCAACTAAGGATGGGAACCCGACGAAACACGTTCATTTATCTTTTTTAGGCTTAAATCAGAACACGGGCAAACGAAAGCTAGTTAGCAGAAGACGGACGCATATCCGCCCGAAACGATAGCGACTTGGTGACCTCCCGACGAGGACGTCAGAATTCACTACTTTAAGCGTCGACCGCGGCTGCGGGTAAACTTATTTATGGCGTACTACCTAATATATGAAATGTGTGCCACCTAGATATGAACTGGAGTCAAGCGCCAAGCGAAAGATCACTGATAACACAATTTACGACCTTCTGATGCACGCTCACAATTAGCAGCATTTTCGGTTTATTGGGTATTGTGCAATTTTCCACCGTGTCCACTGTGATAGCTCCTTGTCGCTGAGCTCTCGATAAGCCCGCGTGAACAGTACAGTTGGATGTCAGGCGTCGGTAAAATTCTTGTCGCGTCTCGGGTTAGGTTATCTTCATACTCCAGCTGCACGTTGCCAATCATAGCAGTCAGAAGACATGAGGAAATCGCAGCACATGGCAAATGTGCACGAGACCGTAGAAGCAGGATATGTTCCGAGGGCAGTACTAACAATACAGTATCGAAACAACAATTTCATGCCTCCTCCACATGTATGTACACGGTGCGCACCGAAATCATAAGTTTGAGGGTTTGGAATGGAACTGCTGCAAACATCATATACTTTGTGTAAGGCTCCGATTGCTTTTTATGTCGGCACTATATTTTTCTGCGACGTCTGCTGCACGCTGAGAAATCTTCAAACACATATGCTCGTATTCGGAGTAGTGTCCGAAGAAGACTCGCTTTTCACCGATGCACTGCCTAAATGTGCGTCGCGCTCTTCGAAACGTTTCAGCTCAGACTTCAAAGCGCGGCTTATTTGGCCACCTAGCTGGGACACAGACCTTGTCACTCTCAGAAACAACGCGCTACGAAAGCGAACGGCCGAATCCCAACCATACGTGTGTCGCTGCGTATCTACGCGTACTGCTTAGACATCTCACTCCGCAAGTCCGTCGGTGTCGTATGCAGTGGTGTGGTTGCTCTGTGGACCAGCTACTGGTGCCATCTCACTTGTTTCCTTAGTGGCGTCTCATTCTGGCAACGCAGACTATACGATCCGTACTCGTGGTGGGTGTGGCTACTTCCCAAAGCAGGGCAAACTTGTGCTTCTGATGTAGCTGGAAGGTGTGGTCTAGAGCTGTTTGGGTGCTCTCTTTATCTCTTCACACTAGCCCACGCACTACTTTCGGCGTGCGGTGTTACGAGCAGCGATGCTTGAGCCATTGCGCGGCCCAGTGGCAGGTCGAATTTAAGTCCGAACTGTTATTTGTTGTTCAAGGGAGCCAGAGCGGTACCCAGCTTCCCTGGCAAATGAATAATGCAGCAACGAATTGCTGCCACTCGGCAGCAGTCACGAACTGTTGTTGGCTGCCTCTGATGGCAATGGCGACGAAGTCGGTCTGACGAGTGCAATTGCTTAGCACTGCGTCGTGGTGTTGTGTGGCAAAGAAGGAGTATTTGATTCGGATTGTCAATTATGGGAATGCATGAGGGATTAAATCGCATTATTTATACCTGCTACTATCCTACTCCGGGCACAGATATGCTGTCATTTTGGTGTCGGCGTCGCCCTCTGGGGCCAAAACAAACCGGTTGTATAAATTTAATAGCTTATCAATTACTTTGCGAACTAGTTTTTAAATGGGTTGGCAACAAATGTAGAGACAAATCTCTATGCCTTGTTAACTTCTTGTTCCGCATTTTTGAATAAAAACTTGTAAATTAAACTTGGATCGGGGGAATACGCACGTAACTGGTATGTGGGAAGACCGGGTTAGATTTTCGGTTCGCCCCAAAGGACTTTATTTAAAAAAAAAATTTCTGAAGTGTTGAGGATAAAAATGGAAAAAATGGAAATAATTTTATTTATCTATCTATAAAGATATGAAAAAAACAGTAGATACAGCACTTGAGATTCCACTCCACAAAATCGGCACTTCTAAGCGTACTGACACGTTTGTTCTATTCATCGACTGTTTGAAAAAAAAGGTTTAAAAACTAATTCAAAACAAGTCACATGTTCACCTCATTGTGGTTTGAGGGAAACTAGGTGCAAGGGAAACTAGTTTTCCTCAAACCACAATTAGTTGGACATTTGACTTGTTTACTTAGAGCGAACTGTTTAGTCTAATATTGCGAAGCTCTAATCACTTTTTAAACTAGTTTATTCCAGCCAGTCGATGAATAAAACAAACGTGTCAATATAGTATGCTTGTAAGTGGTGTTTTGTGGAAAAGGTACTGCAGCGACTGTTTTTTTTCATGCATTCATATTTTTATCCTATTTTTAGAATTCTTCCTTTTTCAATTTTTATCCCCATCACCTCAGTACTCTTTGTTTCCATTAAAGCTCATTGGGGTCCAATGAAAATCAAACCTGGGCTTCCCACATCCTCGTGAAGTGCGTATTGACTGATCCAAATTTAGTCGACCAATTCTGACTCAAAAATGCGCAACAAGAAGTTAGCAAGGCGTAGTGATTTGTCTCTAAATTTGTAGTTAAGCCTTAAAAACTATTTGGCAAACTAGTTTACAATCTATTCAATTTATACAACCAGTTTGTTTTTGCCACCAGAGAGATGTACGCGCGTACCATTGTCACCGTGCAAGATTTCATTTCGTAAGCACAATAAGTTGGTAGTCAAAATTCCATGAGTCTGATTAACTCTGCTTTCTAAATGTGTGTGCACACTCTGATCTGGATGCTGTTTACATTAAAGTTTTTATTGCTCTAAACCATTTCGGTGCATATACACTCAAGAGTTCAAAATTAAATATTATATGTAGAATTACTTGTAAGTTGAAAGAGTACATTTGATGAGTGGAAATTCAATTCCTATGGAGACACATATGCTGATGAAAAACTAAAAGTGCACTGGACACCTAGAGTCTTGCATCCGAAATGGTGTTTTTTCCGTATTATAATCTAATTTGGTTTTATTTCGGCGGATTGCCGTCGTGGAATTTCTGTACATACTTAATGTTCTAATGAAAGCTACTACATATAACAAATAAAGCAAATGTAATTAATAAAATCTTCCAATAAAATATTATGTATAAAAAATACTCATGAAAACTTAATAAAAGAATTCTTTTATTTATTGCTTCAAATTTTTTGAAAAGTTTTTACAAAACCCATTTCTTGGAGTCTTAGATTTGGGGACACTGATTCCAAATATGAAATCGGTTTTTTCAAATTGGCTCTGGTTTCTAGCTTCTGTAACATCGTAATTTTTAGGCCTTCTTAGTAGTCAGACTCAAGTTTCTTTATTTTTTTACAATTTTTATCTTTTTCCGTACATCGTCGAGGTTTTGATAAAAATATATTTGAGGATATGTGTAGAGGCAAGAAACCATTGGATTTTTTAAACCAAATCTTGATATACATATATAATACATACACTATATATATACAGTGGCTCAAAAAATAAGTCGGGCACAAATAATATGAAACTTTGTCTACACAAAGTATGTTAACCAACCCCAAATTATAGTTTTTATTTTTTTAAGCTTAATAAGTTTTTTATAAAAACAAAAAAAAAAACAAATTAATAAAATTCATGCAAAAAAAGAATTCGGTAAAAGAAATCGGACATGGCAACATTTTATCCCTTTTCATATTTTAAAATAGGGAATTTCCCTTTTCTGAAATAGTTTTTATAAAATATTGTAGAACTAGTGCGACCATTCAGTGTATAAATGAGTATCGGATCATTAAATTTAAAATATTATTATAAATGGGAAAACAGCCTGGACAAGTCTCCATTGAAGTGATAAAAGTGATTAGACTGGTCAACATGATTTTTGTCTCACGAGTACCAATAGTTGTACTTAATGAAGGTTTTTCATCGTGTTTTCAAATATGTATTCGAAATTTCGATACCACCCACATTTTTATACCCTACACCCATAGGGTATATTCACTTTGTTCTTCCGTTTGTAACGCAGAGAAGAAGGCGAGATATAAATAGAAAAGTATTAACGAGATAGATATAGAAAAGATAGATATAGAAAAGAATTAACGATTATTGCTCAGCATCACCTCCTGAATCCATTTAGCGCTGTCCGTCCGTCAGTCTGTCTATCTGTTGAAATCACGATTACGGGAAAACGAAAAAAGATATCGCAAATCTTGGCGACGAAAGGATATTATCGAAAGTTGGCACAAATGTTCTTTGTTATGTAGGGCAGTTTGGGATTGAAAATGGGCGGGATCGGTTAACCCGCCTCGTTTTAAAAAATGTTATAAGGTGAATATTCTCATAAACTGCGCGAGGTATTGAGAGTATAGAATTTTTTCAAAAAATGGGCGCGGTCCGCCAACTCATACAAAAGTTGGCAATATTATACAAACGGTATCAGATATAAAGACGTAATTTTATTGCGCGGTATCTGGATACATTACCTATCCGCTTGCCAAAACGGGGCGTGGCACGCCTACTCATACATAAGTTGACAATATCTCATGAACGGTATAACATATGAAGACGTAATTTTATCGCCAGGTATCTGGAAGCATTACCTATCTGCTATCTGATATCATACGTGATTTCATCCCGAGATACCTAGATATATACAAAAGCCAACTAATACAAAAGATGTTATTTGGCGGAATTATTATTTTTTTCAGCTAATCGGGTGTAGGGTACTTAGACTTCGGCCTGGCCGAAGACAACACTTTTACTTGTTTTGTTATTTAGATTTTTTGAAATATTTAATTTTATTTTATTTATTTGCTTATCAGCATGTAAGAACAATAAATCTTTTAAATGCACCATATCACAATTCATCAATATTAGAACACGACAAATTTATAATAACAATTTACGGGAATAAAAAAGTAAGAATAAATATTAAGTAATACAAATAAAAACAAGTAAAAGTGTTGTCTTCGGCCTGGCCGAAATCTAAATACCCTACACCCGAGTAACTGAAAAAAATTATAATTTCGCCACTTAACAACTTTTGTATGAGTAGGCGGACCATGCCCATTTCGGGAAAATGTTTTTGTAGTGTCTCTAGATACTGATAGATAGAATTACGTATTAATATTTTGAACCATTTATGGGATATTGACAACTTTTGTATAAGTAGGCGGACTTATAATACCAGTAGATACCTCGGACTTGGTAATACTAGTAGATACCTCATGATAAAATTTCGTGTTAATATCTTATACGGTTACAAGATATTGCCAAATTTGTTACCAGTGAGCGTGACACAGTCATTTTTTCAAACGTTTTAGTAATGGTGCTATATGTTCCAGAATAAAATGATTCCTTAATATCTCGCACGGTTTATGAAATATTCAGATTATAACATTTTTTGAAACGAGGTGACTTTACATTCCGTATGTAAAGTAGGCGTGGCTGTTTACCGATCTCTTTTCGTTCTCCCTAATCGTGATTTCGACAGACAGACAGACAGACAGACAAACAGACAGACAGACAGACAGACGGACGGACAGGCATAAATCGATTCAGGAGGTGACGCTGAGCAAGAATATATATACTTTTCTATATCTATCTCATCTCTTTCTCTGCGTTACAAACCGAAGAACAAAGTGAATATACCCTACTCCCTTCGGGTGTAGGGTATAATAAAAACTATTGTATATTCTGAAGAGATTATAATGATAATTGTAAGAGGAAAAGAGTTATCATGAAAAGAATTGAAATATCAGGTGCCTAAAGTTTGTCTTATTTGACTCAGGTTTAATATTAAGTGGTGAGGGGCTCCAAAGTTGAATAGTGGTAATGAAAAATAGTTTACTTGTTTCTCTGTACCTTAAACGCGGAGTTATGAAGTTTATAGCTCTTGCAGACATAACGAATCGCAACTTTTCAAACAAGTAAGACTGCCAGTATGTATTAACTTATGCAGAAAGAGACAATTTATCGCCTTCAGATAATTACATATACCAAGGATACGACTACTAAAAGCCGATACATGGTCATACCTCTTTACACCATATACTATACATAGCCTACAGTGTTATTAAATGCAGCTTTTATCTTAGATTCGCCTCTTAAGTCAAGCTTACTATACACAACTTCAAAATATGTAAAGAGAGGCATTATTAACCACAGAATAAGTTTTTTCTTAATTTGCATAGAAACATACAGAGCAGATAATCTTAAATTTCGAAGCATGTATCATATTTTACTCACGACAAAATTTTTATGATCACTACTTATCAACGAGGAGTTTATAGCAAAACCAAATTTGTTATTTTATTAACAAACTGGAGCTCCGTACCATTAGGAAATATAGACGCACCATCCGTAGAAGTGTTACTAGTCTTCGAGATCGGCGTCTTCGAGATCGAGTGTTACTAGTCTTCGAGATCGGCAAGATAAATGATTTAGCTGGGTTTTGGTATAATTTATTTTCACTCGCTCATCTACTAGTTGTGTTTAAATCCTCATTAACTCGTACACACAGATCCTCAGCAAGCCCAACAGGTCTAGAAAGATAAACTTGTAAGTCGTCAGCGGGAGCATGTACACTCACGTTTTTAACGACCCCAAATATATCATTGATAAACCTGACTAATAAGAGCGGGCTCAAGTACGGAACCTTGTGAAACCCCGTTGAAAGTTCCTTTGTAAGCTGCATATGCTCTTCCAATTCTAACCCTTTGTGACCTGTGTTCTAAATAACTTTTTAATAAATTGACTGATGTAAGGTCAAACCAAAACATAGTCCAAGTTTTTGACATAATATAATATTATATGATTAACACTATCGAAGGCTTTAGGAAAGTCTAACAGGGTGGAAAGAGTCATGTGCCCCCTATTAAACGGAGTTTTAATATCATCGAGTATTTCATCATAGCTGTTTTACAGCTATGGTTCTGCCGGAAGCCTGACTGAAGACTGGACCAATGATGAAACTCATTTAAGTATTGAATTGCACTCAAAATTCTTATTGCAATTTCCTTAAATTATTCCACAATTTACTTAGGGCGAGCGAAGTGCTTGCCGTAGACATATACAATAGTATGATATTTTGGACAATCTAATAGCTGTAGTAGTTTCTTGCAGTTTTGTACGCATTCCAATTTTCCTTGGTCCTTTTCCAATTACAATACCTCTTCTGACGTCTTTGAAGTTATAGTTGAACAGAATGTGTAAACCATGGACAAGTACTATTCTTAGTTGTACGAGTATCAGTACTAAATTGCACATGCAAATTATATACAATATTCCACGAATCCTATCATTAAAAGCTTTCAATTTGTCATCAATAGAGACAGAAGACCAGCATTCAGACCAATCTAAGACAAACCAGCAGGCAAAGAACAGCAATCCAAGTCACGGTATGGAAAAAAATTGGCAACGGGCGTAGACATATAGTACTTTTGAGCAAGTTTATGTTGAATCACCACAAATGATATAATAATTAAAATCGACATTCAATTCAAGTTTGATTTGCAGTATATTGCCACATCTCCACCCCTGCTTTCGGCTCTCTCATTCCGGAATAATATAATAATTATAGTTCTTCAATTGCAAAAAAGATTTCTGAATGTCGCAATGTAACCAGGCTTCAATTATACATATTATATCACCATAAGATTCTTCATATATATGTTTTATGCAGTCAAGCTTAAAGTCATTTAGGTTTTTAGCATTGAAAGGCAGAACTCCATGCGATTGTATCGATTAGATAGAATATTGACCATAGTTTTAAGGTTTCTAGTAGACTTACATCTTTTCCAATTGCAGTTCAGAAAGCGTCGGTCTTATTTCAGAAAGCGTCATTTGTATTTCAGAATAGTCAAATGTAGTTCAGAAAGCGTCATTTGTATTTAAGAACAGTGAAATGTATTTTGAAAAGCGTCATTTGTATTTAAGAAAAGTCAAATGTATTTTAGAAAGGGTCATTTGTATTTTAGAATGGTGAAATGTAGTTCAGAAAGCGTAATTTGTACTTCAGAAAACTCAATTGCAGTTCAGAACGCGTAATTTTTATTGCAGATTATGTAATAAATTAGTACATAATGTTAGTAGTTTTTATGCAGCTCATTAAAAAGTTATTTTAATAAATGAGTTTTTAAAATGTATTTTAAATATAACTATGCATAATTAATATTAATATAAAATATGCAATATATTATAACCGATTTCAGCAAAAAAACCTTCTTAATAGAAACTGGTTACAGTAAAAATTATATCCAAAACCGTTTAATCTAAAATCCTATAGAAAATGAGGAAGTTTTCTTCCCAAAATCAATAGCCGGAAATATTAAAATAACACAAAATACATTTCATGGAATTATAAGTAATGACACATTCAAAGAACTTAACGCTGTAATTCACACAAAATACAGAAAAATGACAATAAGAAACAAAGTAAGGGTTAAGATAAAGGATTAAAAGTAGTCAATATCCCATAAACGGTTCAAAATATCAATACGTGATTCTATCCAGCAGTTTCTAGAGACATTACAAAAATATTTGCCTAAAATGGGCGTGGTCCGCCTTCTTATACAAAAGTAGTTAAGTGGCGAAATTAAAATTTATTTTCAGTTATTCGGGTGTAGAGTATTTAGATTACGGCCAGGCCGAAGACAACACTTTTACTTGTTTTAGTTACTCGGGTGTAGGGTAGTTAGACTTCGGCCAGGCCGAAGACAACACTTTTACTTGTTATATTTTGCCTTTTGCTTCTATAGCGTCGGGAGTTAAGAGAATAATTTACGTATTTAATTCTGTTTTAGATAAAAACTATAAAAATTAACGAATGTTATTGAGTGTTTTTAGAAGCGGACAATGTTTTATTGTCTGTACCTTTTCTGGATTTGTGCGAATACCATTTGTAGTTACCAATAATTCTAGAAATTCGCCTTGTTTTTGCAAGAAGTTACATTTATCTAGTTGTACCTTTATATTGCCTGCGCTCAAAGTTGAAATTATATCTTCTAAATCTTTTGTATGCCTTTCCTCTCTTTTGCTAAATACGATAATATCGTCCATATAAACGAAGCAGGATTTTCCTATGTGATCGCGGATGTCGTCTAGAGCTCGCTGGAAGATTGATAGTGCAACTTCAGCAAAAAAGGATTTGCAATTTTAAACAAAGTCTCGTATACTGAAATTTACAGTTGTTAATTGAAAATGCGGTCTTTTCTATATCAGAGAGGACTTTGATGAAAGCCACTTTTTAGATTAAGTACTAAGATGAATTTATTTCCGAGTTGGGAAAGAATATTGTTACGGAATTTAACTTCCGATAGTCAATTACAAGTCTGTGTTGCTTATTGTCTGAGAGTCCGATTTTTTGCTACCAATTCAAATTGGAGAGTTATAGCGTGAGCGCGACGGCATAATGATCCCATCGTCTAGACGATTGTGAATTTGCTTTTCTACCTCGTTTGTCTCTCTTTGTTTTATTTTATTTAACCCTTTCATGCCCGAATTAATTGGGGCTTATCTAAAAATATTTCAATGTCATATCTTTAAACGCACAGCACAAGAGAAACAAACACGTCGGTACTGCTTCACAGTATTCGTTTTTATTCTGACAGTTCTGATGCACACTAAAGTAACGTTCATCATCGTCTCCTAATAAAAGTGTTTTTTGCAAGTGAAAACATTGTGATTTGGAGGCTTAAGTGCCTTAACTGAAGTGAGATAGTGCGGTTTCGCGTTATTAGTAGTGGCTACGCGAATCGCCTTGGACACATTGTCAAAGATACAAAACTAAAGTTTTTGGTTTTTGTGAGACTGGGTGCTGTAGAAATTGTTTACTAATTTGCACGCAATACTCGATCAGCTGATCAGGACAGATCACTGACAGGTGTTTAGTGAGCACTTCTTTATCGGCTCTGGGTCCTTGCTAAGGGAGCTGTCATAAAGTTTTTTGGTTGTTGGGCACATCAAAGCGTCTACGCAGGTGAGTGTCTTGACTATTTACTCGCCGTCCTCGGTGGCGCAGTGGGTGATAACCTCGCTGCGAGCTCCGGGATGCGGGTTCGAATCCCGCCTTGGGCATGGATGTTAATTGTGTTGTTTTCGGCGTACTTAAGGCCTAGCCTAGCGCTATTAGTTGTACAAAAACTAAAAAAAAAAAATAGTTCTACAAGTTAAAACAAAAAAAACAAAAAAAAAAAAACTTTCCACTCCCCTCCCTCTATCAACCCACTTAATCCTCATACTCGCGTAATCCTCTTACACCTAAAATGGCTTCGAGAACAGGTGACCCATTTCGTAAAAGTATTTTGGTTGCTCGTTCACCACCGGCAGTAGCAGCAGTCGCGGCAGTCGAAGTGGTGAACCCCAAAGAAAAAGCGGAAAAACAGTCACCTTTTCAGAAACTGGGAGAGGAGATAA
Source organism: Sicus ferrugineus (assembly GCA_922984085.1). Lineage (NCBI taxonomy): Eukaryota > Metazoa > Arthropoda > Insecta > Diptera > Conopidae > Sicus > Sicus ferrugineus. The sequence continues at coordinate 18,909,064 of OV277348.1, forward strand.
AATCTCGTAGTGGAAATGCTAGAATTCAGTTTATAAACAGTGTCGCGAAAATAAACAAAACAACAGTGAAAACCCACGCCGCGAAAATAAAACAATAACGCTTCACCAAACAACACTTTAATAAACAAAATAGTGCACTACTTAATAACTCAATACTTGATAACAAATAAATAAAACCTGATGAAAATATAACATATAAATAGACAATCTAACGCAATGCAGAGAAACATGCGAGGGGCTTGTTTATGCTCTCCGCAGTAAAGCTCAGCATTTCGTTGGTTTTCACTCTTCCTCCTTCTTCCTGGTCCCGTTAGGTGTGCAGGCGGCTGTGAGTGCACCGTGGGCTGAAGCGCGGCAAGATAAAGGCATAACACTTGTCTTGTCGCGTTTTGCTTTGCTTGCGACGTACGCGTGGCTGCTTGTACGGCTGACCTTACACTTCGCTACAGTGGGCGGCGATGACAAAATTCCGCATAGACTCCACTAATGTACGTGGCTTGAGGGCGAATTTCTTCGCGGTCTATGCGCATATTTGTACTAACCAACCGCATATAATGGCACTAGGTGAGACCCAGGTGTCTGAGGGTGCAGATCCACTGGACTTTCACATGCCGGGGTACCATTTACTGCCATTGTTTTTACCACACAGAGGCCTCGCCTTATACATTCGCAGTGATGTTGCGTACCAGTGTCAGCAATACCCTTGCACGTCGGATGCCGAATTTAGCACCATGTGGGTTAAATTCAAAATCCAGTCGCACATCCTGCACTTCTGCTTCATTTATAGAAGCCCGGGTCTGGGGAGGCTGCCAACTTTCGATAAATTGGACAGTCTCTCTGATTCGATTTCTAAAATTCTGGAATCGTATCCGAACAGTGAAATTGTTGTTGCTGGTGATTTCAATGTTCATAATTCCAATTGGCTACGTCATTCGAGTCACACAACACCTGAGGGTTTGTATGTTGAGTTGTTTGCTGAGTCTAATAATTTGACTCAATTAGTGAAGGAACCAACGCACTTTCCCTGCGTTGATGGGCAAAACCAAAATATTCTGGACCTCTTTCTACCTTCACATCACAGCAAGTATGATGTGAATGTTCTTGCACCTCTTGGTAATTCGGACCACGCTACAATTTCTGCTACCTTCCCATATTCTAGTCTTCAATCCGCTCACCAGACAGCTCCGAAGCGGAAAGTGTGGCTTTATGAGAAGGCTAATTGGGATGCGCTGAAATGCTTTTTCAGCCGTTTCAATTGGCAATTGTGTTTCAGAGATAGAAACATAAATGCTGCAGCAAAATTAGTAGAAAATATAATTTTATTTGGTATGAGGTCTTTCATACCCAATAAAAGAATTTCCATTAAACCAAAAGACCATTCCTGGTTTAATGCGACTTGCAGACAAGCAGTCAGGTCTAAAGAGGAAGCATTTAGGAATTGGCGTTTAAATAAAACTGCTGATACTAAACTGCTGCGCAATCAGGCCAGAAATAGGTGCAATGCCACTCTAAAGCGCGAAAAAATTCTCTACGAACAGCGCCTTAGACGCAGAGTTCTTGAATACCATAAGGGTAGCAAGAACTTTTGGTTGTTCGTGGGGAGGGTGAAAAATCAGACGAGATCGTCTATTCCAACTCTCCTCAAGGACGATCAGATCTTCACTCACTCGGTTGATAAGGCAAACTTATTAGCCAAAATGTTTGCTGAAAACTGCTCTCTTCCTGAGAGTAGCCAACCACTGCCCGCGGTCGATGATGTATCTCATGCTATGCCTCAGATGCATTTTCGAACGCGAGCTGTTAAAAGAGTGCTTGCAGACCTCAATGTCAATAAGTCCTCGGGACCGGATGGCATCTCAGCCCATGTGTTGAGAAAGTGCGCCTCAACACTGGCTCGCCCATTGCGCAATCTCTTTAATTTATCTTATACTTCAGGAGTTTTTCCAGCTTCCTGGAAGATTGCCAATGTGCAGCCAGTTCCCAGAAAAGGTGAGGCTACGAATCCTGCAAATTACCGGCCCATAGCAATCTGCTCAGTGCTCTCTAAAGTCATGGAGAGCATTGTAAATTTTAAATTGATGAGGTATCTAGAGAGCAACGAAATGATCAGCGATCGCCAGTACGGCTTCCGTGCTCACCGTTCCACCGGCGATCTGATGGCGTTTCTCACTGAGCGGTGGAGCAGTTGTATTCACCGGTTCGGTGAGAGCAAGGTTGTTGCTCTGGATATCTCCAAGGCATTTGACCGGGTGTGGCATAAAGCACTCGTGTCTAAACTGGCTGCTTATGGTGTCGGTAATACTTTCACTCGATGGATATCGAGTTTCCTCAGCGGCCGTTCTATTCGGGTTGTGATAGACGGCTTTGCTTCCGAAGAGCACTCCATTAATGCTGGAGTTCCGCAGGGTTCGGTCCTGTCTCCGACACTTTTTCTTATTTTCATCAATGACCTTCTGTCATTGACATCAAACCCCGTCTACTCGTTTGCTGATGACAGCAGTATTTGTCATTCATATTCATTTTCCAGGCGTCCTTCCATTCTGGAGATCACTAGAAGACGCAGAATTATGAATGACACACTCCAATCCGACCTCAATAAAATCTAGGAGTGGGGTCGAGCGAATCGGGTCGATTTTAATGCGCGGAAGACCCAATGCTGTTTGTTAACCCACAAGCGTTTGGCGGGTGACAACTTCCCACCACTAAATATGGGTGGTGTGGATATTAATGAGTCGGAGGCTCTTGATGTTCTGGGCATGTCAATCCAATGTGATCTTCGCTGGAACGATCACATCTTTGACGTGTCGAAAGAAGCAGCCAAGTGCTTAGGCTTTCTTAAGCGGTGTAAGAAGTACTTCACTCCAACCGATCTTCGTTGTATCTACACCACTTATATCCGTCCGAAAATGGAGTACAATTCGCATATATGGTCGGGAGCTTCGCGGGCATATCTTCAGCTTCTCGACCGTGTCCAATGTCGCGCGTTAAAACTTATAGGGGACAGTAGGGTATCCAGCTCTATTGAAACCTTGGAGCGTCGTCGTGATGTGGGGTGTGTATCACTATTTTACCGCTACTTTCACGGTAAATGTTCTTCTGAAGTAGCCAGCCTGATTCCTCCGATTCAGGTATTTAGCAGAACTACTCGGCTTTCCAGAGCGGTGCACCCCTTTTATGTCGCGATTCCGTTCCAACGAACCACGCATTACCGTGAGAGTTCGTTTTTCGGTCGCGTCGTTAGATTGTGGAATAATCTCCCTGCGAATGTCTTCCCGCCCACTTACAGCGTCGAAACATTCAAGCGAGGTGTAAACCGTCACTACTCCCTCTTTCCCCCTTCCCACCAACCTGTCATCCCTTCGGAACCAACAAATGCTGTGCATGGATAGGGGGCATCCCCTGAGCTTGGTTTCATCTGTCATAAAAAAAAAAAAAAAAAAAAAAAAGAAGAAAACGGTGGTAAAAGAAGGTCAATCTACCAACCAATGCGGGATACCATTGAAAATATAAGATTGCTATATGACCAATGTGCAATCGAAGATTATGGAGAAGGGGTAAAAGAAGCACCCAAGGAATCCAAGTCTACATAGACATCACCATGGCTGAAGGAGCAAAGGCGCAAACGCGGACAATCTGAAGAAATAATAACGCCAACACCAAAGAGGAGAGCAAAAGCTGCAACTAGCGGAAAAAATCCTACAAAAGCTCAAATGGCGCCTTCAGCGAATGATGGCAAAAAAGTCACGATTGGAGCAATGCAGGATACGCAGGGCCAGAATGCTGCTTGGACTACAGTTGTTAAAAGGAAGGCTGCCCATAAGAGCACTGAAAAAACATTGAAGGTGAAACCGGATGCAATGGACATTGCAGCAAAAGGCCAGCTTTCCTACGCGGATATTCTACGGCGCATTAAAGCTGACAGCAAGCTTAATGATCTCAGTGGCGCTGTAAATAAAATTCGGAGAACGCAGAAAGGGGATCTATTACTTCAACTCAAGGAAGCCGGAAAGAAGGCCGAGCACTTCAAAACTGTTATTGGTGACACATTGGGAGAGCAGGCATCAGTACAAAGTCTAAAGCAGCGAACGGTCCTCGATATAAAGGATGTTGATGAGGTAACTACCAAGGCAGAGGTATACGAGGCTATCAAATCGCAATTTGATGTTCGGGATTTCACAATTGAAAATGTGCTGAGCCTATGAAAATCATACGGTGGCACACAAACAGCCGCAATTAGAGTACCTGTCGACAGTGCGATCAACCTCCTTAAATCCGGAAAGATTAAAATAGGTTGGGTAATTTGTCGCATACGCGAAAAAAGGAGCTTTTAAAATGCTTTAGATGTCTTGAGACATCTGCAAAATTCTGCAAAAACGAATGCGATAGATCCAAACGTTGCAGAAAGTGCGGAGAAGAAGGCCATTTTGCAAAGGAGTGCAGTGCTACCCCAAACTGCATGTTTTATAGAAAAGATAGCACAAAAGATGCGCAACATAATGCCGGTAGAAGCACATGCCCCCTACTTTAAGATGGCGCGAGCTTCGAAAATGAATTCAGTTAAATTGGGACCACTGTGAGACAGCACAATACCTTCTCTCCCAATCGGTAATTGAAATGGAAGCCGATCTAGCGCTGTTAAGTGAACCATACAAGGCCCGACAGGACGGAACCTGGATAGAGGACAAGAGACAAAATTGTTGGATGAACTTGTAACAGAAGCCAGGAATAGGACTCCTGTGGTTATCGCTGGCGACTTCAATGCATGGGCAGTTGAATGGGGTAGCAAACATACGAATGCCAGAGGTAGAGTTCTCTTAGAATCCTTTGCCTTTTGAATGTGAAGCTGCTCAACGATGGATTGAAAAGCACGTTCCGGAAAGCTGACGCATCTTCGTTCATAGACCTCACATTTGCTAGTACGGGTTTAGCTCGGTCCACCAAATGCCAAGTAAGTGAGCGAACATCAAGCAGTTGTCTTTCAACTTTATTAGAGAAGTAGAAGAAGAAAAAACCAAAATTATCGGGGCCGAAATGGAAGGCCAATATGTTCGACAAAGAAATCTTCGAGCAAGAAATCGAATCAGCCAACATGACATCTGGTGCGGTCGACGAAATTACGCGGAAGCTTAACGCGTTGATCATTAAAGCATGTGATGCATCTATGCCTCGGAGGTCAGTTAAAAAAAGGAGATCAACCTGCTACTGGTGGAATAAGAGAATCTGATTGTTGAGAGCAGACTGTCTAAGATCGCGGCGAATATTACAGCGGGCGAGAGGCCGACCCGATTTTCGTGATCGTCTAACTTTATTCAGAGACAAGCGAAATGCACTAAAAAAGGCGATTAAGTCGAGCAAGAAAGAATGTTTCAACAGACTTTGTGAGGAAGCCGACATCAATCCCTGGGGCACGGCTTACAAAATCGTTATGAAGAAGATGAGCAATCCAAAAAAGCAGATTACCACTTGCCCTATAAACAATGCAGCTATTATGTCACTGCGTGACATAATAGCTGCATTGTTTCCACAACGACACGCATCAATGCAAGGTGCAACTGTTAGATATGAAACTGGACCTGTCCCGCTAATAACAGTTGAGGAACTTCGTTGCCTGTAAACGAATTGGCGACAGCCAAGCACCCGGCCCGGATGGGTTTCCCAACATAGCAATTAAAACTGCAATTCTTCGAAGGCCAGAAATATTTCTGTACGCATTTCAAAAATGTTTGGATGATGGAGTCTTCCCGAATTCATGGAAGATGCAGAAGTTTCTTGCTGATTCCGAAACTAGGAAAACCTCCAGACGAGCCCTCGTCATGTCGGCCAATATGCTTGCTGGACACACTAGGAAAAATATTGGAGCGCATAGTATATAACAGGCGGGCGCCCATTGCAGAAAAAAAACACCCAGTGTCTCCGGGTGTTTTACGTGAGCGCCTGCCAAGACTGGCTTAAGCTCACGGTGTGCCATCACACATAGGGTTGAAGTCAACGCGTCAACCAACGCCCCCTTGAATAAGTACCTGGTACCAGTCCGCGGGAACCAATTCGAGTACTTGCGTAAAGGACAAGTACTCCCTCTTGGTGAGGGGTCGAGGCCTTTCTAACACCTATGCCGTTCTATGGGTCACGGCACCCGGTTGCAATGCAACTCCACACCGAGCTAAAAAAGAATAGCTCTGCACGCGTACATTTGGGCGTCAACCACAGCCACCACGATGCTCCCACGAGGGGTCCTACCAACAATGATCAGGCTGAGCGTGACCGAACACGCTACAGGGGCTCCTGATCCCCGTGGTACCAGACAAAGCCTCTGGTCAGATCTCGTAGTCAAAACTACTACCAGTTGGGCTCCTTACAACCCGGGACCGGTGTCCCAAAAGTTTTTAAGTCCAGCTGTGGATAGAACTTGGTGCAGACAGAAATTGCCCACACCAAACGTGAACAGTCTGAAGACATGTGTATGGACATGTCTTCCTCACTGCGGGAGGGAGGCCTATCCTTACCTCTTCCACTCAGACAGGGAGCGGCACCTAAAGATGGGGTTTAACCCCAATTTAGCTGGACCCCCAACAAGATGTAAAAATCTTTGATTCCGGGGTGAGGCGTTGAGACCAACCTCAGCGCCCCCCGAAACCCGTGGTACAGACAACCTCTGGTCAGGCTTCGTAACCGAGTTACTACCGGTGAGCTCTATACCGCTCGGGGACCGGTGGCCCCAGGAGAGATGGACACCAGGAATACACACCAGTGCGGCACAACAGCTCTGTACTCCCGAAGGACGACATTTAGGCTGGCACACACATAACATTCACACTACATTCAACACAACCTACACATTCATCGCCATCCAACCCTACCCAATACGCACACACAATCACCTACAACTTACCTATTCATACAACCCATACGCCACATACACAGATCACCCACGCATAAAATTGGGCAGCTAACCTACCCACGCACGACGCTCCACGAACACTTTACCCGCGAACCGGTCCAGACATTCCAGTTGCTCTGATGTGGAGAGAGCCTCACTCACACAGAACCCCTGGTCAGTCCAACTAATCCCCATAGCCCCCAAATTCCTAAAGTCGGAGTACAATGGGCAGACACACAAGACATGCAGCTTGTCCTCAATTTCAATCCTCAATTTCAGCTCCCCAGTCACAAGCTTCTGAAGCCGTGAGGCATCTCTTAAACAAAAATGCATTAAGAGAGCCATGGCCAGTTAGCAAAAAGCCTAAGCTCAGACTGAAGCCAAACCAAGGATGACTTGTAGCAAATGTGACGTCCCGTATGTACTCATACGTCGTCCTACCCTTTTCACTATTGTTCCATCTAGTTTGCCAGCTAGATGAAACACATTCATTCAAGAACTCGCATTCGCTCTGTCACGCTAAGCCTCTCCACATCACTCTCAAACCATTCATGCTGCGGCAATGGTAATTCCCTCCTGCATCTGAAGATGGCCGCACGACGGACCACCTCCAAGTGAAGAGGGGCAACCCCCATTAATACCTGTAAGGCCTCCGTTGAGACCGTACGGCACACTGGCAAGCACGCGGTAAGAATTACCCTCTGGCATGCCAGAATCTTGCGATACCCAGCAGCAGACGTGGTGGACATTGGTCGTGGACGTGGAAGCAGTGGTACACATTGCAAATAACGCCATTCGGGCGAACGCCGGAAAGGCGGGACGAAAAAATATTGCGCGATCGTTACGCTGGATGTAAAAAATGTTTTCAATTCAGCCAGTTGGAAGCATATTCGACAAGCCCTTAGAAGATGTAGGCTCCTGGATATATCATTAATATAATTGCAAGCTATCTAAAAAACAGAAGGCTTATATATGAGAGCGATCGTGGGACTGAATACTACCATATCACTGTAGGCGTCCCGCAAGGTACCGTGCTTGGTCCCATTCTTTGGAACATCATGTATGATGAAGTCTTGAGACTCCTACTGCCGCAAGGATCTACGATAATCGGATTTGCTGATGATATAGCAATTATAATACATACATCAGATCGATATATACGTAAGAGTCGTACCATTAAGTCAAGTTCTTCGCTTAAATATCTCGAAATCAGGCTAGATGGCAGGCTAAACTTTAAGGATCATATAAGCTATGTTAGTACAAAGGCAGCAAAATACAGGCCAGTCTATCAAAAATGCATCTCAACATAGGCGGACCGAAGCCAGCAAGACGAAAGCTACTGGCAAGTGTAGTTAACTCGGTGATTCTCTACACTTCACCAGTTTGGGCACATGGTCTGGCCACAAAAACACTTAAGAGAAAGCTCACATCTATCTACAGGCTCAGCACTCTGAGAATCATTAGTGGTTTTCGAACGATGTCAGATGAAGCCGCATGCGTTATAGCATCTACTTTACCTTTTGACATTCTAGCAGACGAGATGAAGCGGATTTATGAACGCAGATCAAGCAGAGGGGCAGCAGACATTGCCAAGGAAGAAAGAGTTATCTCCATCGCTAAATGGAAAGCACGTTGGTCCACTGAAACGAAAGGGATGTGGACTTAAGTAGTAGGAATGTGGGGTTTCTAATTCAAATGGCACCACCCGTGTATTTCGGTGGTGCCTCCTCCGAAGGGGTCGCTGTATGTGTGTAAGAGTGAGAAAGGAGATTGAAGCCTGGCGGCTGGCGGCTAGCGGCTGGCGGACGGACAGACGATCAGTCGGTTGGTAGGGGAGATGGTGAGGAAGAAGGGGAGAGGGGAGGGGAGAGAGAGAGTGTGTGTGTTATGGTATGTGAGTATTGGGAGAGCAGCAGTGGCAAGATGCCTTTGGAATTGTTGTTGTAGGATATCATATTAAGATATTTTTTTTATTGCTGAGGTGTGAATGGATGAGGGTAGGATTTTTATGAGTCAAGCGACTGTGGGAATGTGTGTGCTCGCGGGTGGCAGCTTGCTAAGCAGAGCTTAGCATATTAAGGCTTTAGTGATATGGTGTGATTGAATGAGGGTAGGATGTAGAGTGAGTGTCAGGGTGACTTTTGTTTTGTTCGTTTTGTTTATGAGAGAAGGAGAACTCTGCCTTGTGTCGCATAGGTTAGTTGGTTGGTTGGTCAGTGGAGTTATTTTTAGGAAATTTAGGATGTATGCTGTTGTAGTTTTAATATTTTGTATGTAGGATACGGAGCAGTGGGAACGAGAGCGGACGTGGGTAACGGCAGCCTAAGCAGTGACTGCGTAAGCAGTGGCTGCCTATGCAGAGGCTGCCTAAGCAGACGTAGAGTTGTTTATTTAATTGCTTTGCTTTTTAGACGCTGCCTCAGAAATTTAATGTAAACATTAAGTGAATAGATTGAACTGCGGTTTGGTGGACATACATGATCTGGAGCGTGGGCTGCGTGTAAGCAGAGGTAGTGGCGATGTTCTTGTTTAATTTAATTGTTTGAGATCGAATTGTGGTTTAATTCGTATTTTAGTGGAAATTAATTTTATTTAATGTTTTAATAGTGTAGTGTTTCAGTGTTTTTCGCTTCTATTATTTTATGCACTAATCAGCACAGTCAGTGAACCGACGACAACCTTGAATGCCATTGGCAGTTTTTCAACCAAAATTCCAATATCCAATTTCGAATGTCTGGCATAGTGCGAGCCAACTGTACCACGTTCACACGCTCTAGCCGTTGCCATTATTCAATGCCAACGGTCAGCGGTCGTTGCCCTGATTGCTGACTGTGCTGAATAGGTGCTCTTCAATATCCAATTTGTATTTTACTTATTGTCATTATTTATTATATAAGGCAACTCACTAATGAATAAAGAGTGATTCAATCAATCTCTGCGGAAGAAGTAACAAGTGTCTTTCTTGTAATATTCATATATCGGTTCAAGTACCGATTTATAAATAACAAGTGTCTTTTCTTGAAATAGTCATATAAATCGGTTCAAGTACCGATTTATAAGTAGCAAGTGTCCTCTCTTGGAATATTCATATAAATCGGTTCAAGTACCGATTTATAAACTCACGCTAACGAAAGACGACTCGGTTAAGGTACCGAGTTGAAGATTTTAATTCAAATCAACATTTTGGTGACCCCGACGTGATCCTGGAACAGGTCCTTTGAAGATAAATTATGGATTCATTTGCGTAATTAGCAGCAGCTCAAATGAAAGCTGGTGGTCAAATCCAGCAAATCATCAGAAACTACAAGAAGGATTCTGCTGATCGAAAGAGAAGCGTCACTTACTTCAAAGACCGCTTACAACGCCTGAGAGACATATGGGACCGTTTTGAAGCAACGGACAACAAAATTCGTATAATCAAGGACCCTCCAATGGATAATGAGTACTTTACAATGGATTACTACAATCAAATAATGGAGTTGGTTGAATCATTTTCGAAGACATTTCAACAAGAAATAGTGAGGCTACCAGCGGAATCATCCGATCGGAACACCGTGAAATCTGTATTGGAAGATCAGGCAAGCAATGCTGCTGGTCAAGGTGTGCAGCAAAAGAAAAATAAGAATGATGATGATCAAACAAAGGTCCTCCATAGCAGTGCAGACGGATTAATAAGGAAGCTATCATGCCGAATGGCGTCTTTAGAACGATTAATCTCATCACTTCCCGTCAACATTAACAACCAACCGCGGCAATTTTACGAGGTCAAAACTAGAACAATTAATCAAACATGGCAGCAAATTGAAGCATTGAATGACGAAATATGGGCTCAATTTGAAAATCCTACAACTATTGGCTACAATCTAGAAAATTATGCAGACTTGGAACAAAGGATACAACAATTACTCATCGATTTGGCTATCTTTGCGGAACAACACGTGAATAACAGCCCCTCTACGTCTTCTGCCTCAGCTGATTCAACTCTGCGAAATACCTTACATCTGCCCAAGTTGACCATTCCCAAATTTCAAGGGAATTACCTCAATTGGCGTCAATTTTATGAGTTATTTTCACAAATAGTGGACCGTCAACCACTACCAAACATCCAGAAGATGTTTTATCTGAAGTAAAATTTAACTGGAGAAGCAGAGCGACTCATAAGTCATCTCGCTCCAACAGAAGAAAACTATAGTACCGCGTGGACAAAACAAAATAACAAAATAACAAAATAACGTTAACAAAACAATAACAAAAGAATATTGGTATCTACATTAATACAAAAAATTTTAGAACAGCCTTCAATATTCGATTCGGTAGCTAAGGTCAAGAGATTGAGAGATACAAACCAAGAATGTCTCTTAGCCTTAAATAATCTTCAGTTTGTTACATCCACCTGGGATCCACTTTTGCTGCACCTACTGATAAAAAAGTTGGATAGACAGACACTCATCCGATATGAACAAAGCGTCTCCAAACCGAAGGAGTTACAAGAAATCAACCATTTCCTCAATATCGTGGAAAATCATTTCCAATCGCTAGAAGTTATAGGGCACAAGGAGCGAATTCAAACGTCGCACAAGGCTGTACAGTTGCGTACAACTGCCTCTTCAACACAAGAAAATGGTACTTGCAATACATGCAAGGGACTATATCATCCATTGTTCGCATGTCCAGCATTCTTACAACAGCGAGCATCAGATCGTCTAAATATCGTCCGAAGAGAAAAACTTTGCATTAATTGTTTGAAACCAGGTCATATGGCAAGTCAATGCACTTCTCGAAACTGCAGCAAATGCAACAAAAAGCACAACACCTTGCTGCATATAGAGAATACGCTAATAATGAATAACACTAATAATGTCCAGCAGCAACTTGTTGTATTGGGCACTGCCATGTGTAACGGGCGACTTAGGAGTGGCGTGATTTTGCCACCGAAATAGTACCGCAAATTGACTTTGTAGCTCGCCGTAATAATTCTCTTCCCTACAGAATTGTACTTCACTGAATAGTCGCAACAAATTTTCGCGACATTATTCGCATTTTTTTTGCATATGTTTTCGCATTACGCCTTGAATAGCGGTATTTTGCCGATGAGCAGCGAGGAGTTGCGATGCCCTTGAAATTGAGAGTGAGAACAAAATTGGAATGAAGTGAAGTAGCTATTTGAAAAGAGTCAGTCGAGATTTGCCTAGGAAACAAACAGGTTGAGGGATGACCAACAAAACTTTCTTGTGCATGGATCCAATATAAAATTTTCAAAAAAAAAAAAAAAAAAAAAAACTATAAGAGAAAAAGTGTTCATCGTGTTAAAAGGTTTTGTTTAAAATTAAAAATAAACAAAATTCGTTAAAATTAAAATTCGTTTAAAATTAAAAATAAACAAAAATCGATTGGAAAAAAGGCCAATTAAAGAAATTCATCGTTGAAAATGAAAGAAACAAATTCATTCATCACAATATTTTAAAGTAAAAATTGACATAAGTTCAAGAATTGACATAAGTTTGTTATAAAATTATGTTTGTTATCAATGCATCAAAAATTGAATCGTTAAAATAGAAGAAAACGAAAGTTCATTGTTTAAAAGATTTTTAAAGGCAAATTAAAAGAAAATTAATCGTTGACATAAAGCCATAAAAAAAAAAAAAAAAAAAACCTAACGAAACAAAAGAAGTAAAACATCAAAGGGAAGATGAAGAATAAACTGAAATCCGGAAAAGAAGACGACGAGGCCGTTCCACCTAGCAGACAATAAATATTTAGTACAGCTATGTATAAGACTAAATTTTCTACTTGTGTATCTTATATATATATTAGAATATATACTATGTATACATATTGTTTAGATACCTTACCATACAAATTACATTTAAATACTTGCTTACATACCTTACTTAAGAATTATACTTAATACTTAATATAATTACATACTATATATATACATACTATATATATATATACATATACTTACGAACAATTATCTTAACAACTAAATAACGTAACGAGAAAAGAGAAAAAACAAAAAAATCCCATTAATACTTGTACTTATCTCTAAGAAACGTAATTACCGAAAAAATAATAATGTAACCGACCTTTATGAGAAATTGAAATCACTATTTGCGATTATGTAAAATAACACTTGTTATTAAATCAATAGAAATCATGAAATTTGGGTTGTGTAAAACTTTGATACTTTATTTTGTTCAATTTAGACGATGAATTTTGAAAAGTTTTTTTCCAATTAATAAATACCATATGGAAACGATGAATTAAGTCTACGCTTTTTAATTTGATCGGTTGAGTACACGATGGCCTATGTAGGGACTTCGGTGACATAGTCTAGGAGCCGGAAGTCAAGGATGGGAGGGCAGGATAGGATCAGTACACCCAGATCCTATACACACATGGATGCATAACCATAGTCCTGGAATTAGTCTCAGAGTTTTGTGGGCTTAGTTCAATAGCTATTTCTTTTTTTTCTCATTTGGCACGTAACAGTAAATTTTATATGTAATCGATTTCTTGGTGAGCAAGCAAACAACCCCTCCCCAATGCCGACGAGCCGCAGCCTGTTGCCAGTACGTGCCCCCCAGCTTAGCTACACCATGACCCCAACATCAGTGAAGGTAATACTTACTTCAGTGGGAATCACCCAAATACACATTACATAAAATGGCGCCCAACGTGGGGCAAACATTGGTAGTATTTGTATCCCGGTCAACTGTGACTCTTACGTTAGTGTATACCAGTGGGTTAAGCATACTCGTGTTTGTCTCGAAACACTGGCTGGCAAAAGTGTTCATTTGTTTTAGTTAGTCTCTGTCCATGTTACTCTGTCCGGAATTGCAGAATTCTCTCATCACCACGGATTTTCTGACCGATAGTTGTGCTAGGAAGAGGTCTCACTAAACAAAAAATTCATTAGTTCTAATTCAATTATTCTAATTTGTTTTGAAAAAAAAAAAAAAAAAATATAAGTTTATGTACCTATCAGGGAGCTTTCAATTACTGGAATTATGAAGCCTGGATTCAAACAAAACTAGAATCTTCGTCCGTATAGTATCGTTACTTGATATGAGTACTTGATGAAAAGGAAAATCTTTAATTCAAAACAAAGATAATTTTGTTCTAAAATAAAAATGCATCTATGTGTCCCATCGTGTACAATAAAACAAATTACCAGATCAAATTAAAAGGATATATCTATACAATACCGCACAACAATACAAAAAAAAAAAAAAGAAAAAAAAATTATATTTCATAAACGTATTAAAATCAAAACAAAATTAAGAAAATGTCAGTAAGACATAGCAACGAAAATTTATCTAGATTGGACAGGGTGGAAGTAGATGAGTGTTCATTGTGTCATAATTTGATGACAGAAAAGGAAGAATTACTTATAACAGAATGTAAACATAAATTCCATAAATCATGCCTGCTTAAGTTCCTTCAATCTAGTCAGACTTGTCCCCAGTGCCATGAAAAATGCACATCAGTTTTAAATTACCTCGATGAATCGGAGATTGCCTCCTCATTAACGCTAACACAAGGGGCTTACTCAAAGAAAATTAACTCAAATCAGTCGAGCAATTATAATTTACGTTCAAGGACGAAGGATACACAATCTTCAGGGGATTTTCCAGTAGAAGCTTGTAGGCAGAATAAAACTTCTATTATTCCTCAGCAGAATAATCAGGATAAGGTTGAGGAAATCTCTTCGGCTTCTCATATGAGTGACCAGATATCAAATATAATTGAACAAAAGTTCCGATCCGAGATTTCGAAAATAGAAGATTTACTTAGTTCGTTAACTAGCAGATTAAATAGTTTAAACACCGATCGCGTCAGAGAGCCTGATTGGCCACGTGAATCGTTTCTCCCAAGGCAGTCCGCGATCCCTCGAATAACAGAACCTTCGGTTAGACACGTAAATGCTTCGGTACTCGTTACCAATAATAGCAAAGTTGCACACCTCATTCAAAGCTGGAACATATCTTTTAGTGGGATTCATAGTAAGATACCTGTAGATAAATTCATTTACATGGTGGAATCATTAACTCGAGGTAGTTTAGGCGGAGACTTTGGATCTTTGTGTGAACACATTCATATTTTATTTCGCGAAAAGGCAGCAGACTGGTTTTGGCGTTACAGGCGCAGTGTGCATAGGGTCGAATGGAGTCACCTATGCCTTGCTCTTCGATCCTATTTCCAAGACCATTTATCGGATGCCGATGTAATTGAAATTATAAGAGATAGGAAGCAGAAAGAGGGAGAAAGCTTTGATGAATTTTACAATGATATTTTACGACTTACAGATAGGCTTCGAGTTACCATTGATGAAGCTCAGTTAATTGAAATATTAAGACGAAATATAAGATCAAACTTGAGAACAGAGCTGTTTTACTTAGAAATACGATCGGTTGCACATCTGCGGCAATTGATATTGCGCAGAGAAGCGTTATTTGATGATTCAAAAAGAGATAGTTTCCGCTCAGGTCGCCGTCAAGTTCATGAAATTAGTTCAGATCATAAACTGTCAGAAACTGAGCTCGAAATTTGTGCAATTGATATGAAAGAAAAGGTTAGATCCAATCATACCTTGATTTGTTGGAATTGCCGGCAAGAAGGGCATCGTTATACTGACTGCCTAGAACAGAGATCAGTATTTTGCTATGGTTGTGGTGTACGTAATGTTTACAAACCAAATTGTACGACTTGTCGAGAGCCGGGAAACTTACGAACGAGCGAGGGCAACAACAACCGCAATCGCTCCAAAGAGAATGCGTAGATTTTAAATCGCAATCAACTCAAACCATTTCCATTCTAACGAATGAATATTTTCCTTTAAAAAATAGTCAGATAGTTTCTTTCCCTAGAAAACCTTATCATCAGCGCGTAATTGAATATCAAAAAGCCCGTAATAAAATATTTTGCGATAGCTTGTTAATTGGTGAGGAGAGACTGAAAATAAATAAAATCGTAAATAAAACCAAGCGAGCTACTTTACGATTACGAAAATTTTGGGGAAAAGTCAAACAGAATCGTGTGAAGTTTTCCACAACTATTTCAGCTTTCAATTCAGATAAAGGAGACATAAGGCCCTATGTAAATATAGAAGTATTAGGAGAAACGTATCTCGGTCTTTTGGATTCTGGTGCCTCGATTTCGTGTTTTAGTGGCGACACAGCCAAAAGATTTCTTAATTGGGAAACCTTCAAGAGTTGCAACGAGTCGGTAACCACTGCTGGTGGAGCTAAATATAAGATTATTGGTCGATTTAAGTCATTGGTAAAATTTAAAAATATAGAAAAAGAGCTTGAGTTTTTTATAATTCCAGAGCTTACTCAAAATCTCTATTTAGGTATGGACTTTTTCTTAAGTTTTGGCCTCTTTGACAAATTGTTAAGTTCGCTTAATTCGGATTCATTATCAATACCCAATTATGACCAAATGCACTGTTTTAATGAAAAGCAAAGGCAGTTGCTTCAGACTGTAATTGACTTATTCCCATCATTTGAGAAAGAAGGTTTGGGAAAAACCGATTTAATTAGACATACCATCGAAATAGAACCACATGCAAGACCCATAAAACAGCGGTATTTTTCTGTTTCGCCAGCAGTCGAAAGAAAAATTCATACAGAAATTGATCGGATGCTAGACTTAGAAGTGATTGAAAAGGCACCTCCAAACTGCCCTTGGTCAAGCCCAGTAACGATAGTCGATAAACCAGGAAAAATAAGGCTATGCTTAGATTCGCGGAAATTAAATAAGGTTACGGTAAAAGACGCTTATCCACTCCCAAAAATAAACGGAATTTTAAGCCGATTGCCAAAGGCGGAATATATCACATCGCTTGATTTGAAACACGCCTTTTGGCAAATCGAGCTTGATGAAGAGTCACGCGATAAAACAGCCTTCACTGTGCCAAACCGACCATTATACAGATTTAAGGTTATGCCATTTGGTTTGACTAACGCTCCAATGACGATGAGCCGATTGATGGACTTAATAATACCTAACGAATTACAAAACAAAGTATTCGTATACTTGGACGATCTTGTAATAGTGTCGGATAGCTTTGAATCTCATATGAATTGCTTAACAAAAGTTGCTAACTTATTACGAGACGCTGGTCTTACGGTAAATATCTCTAAATGCAAATTTGGCATGAAAGAAGTGAGGTACTTAGGATTTATAATAGGTAACGGGGTTCTGAAACCGGACCCAGAAAAGGTGTCTGCTATACGAAATTTGAAACCACCTCGTACCGTTCGTGAATTGCGAGGATTTCTCGGTTTAGCCGGTTGGTACCGAAGATTCATCAATAATTTTGCTTCATTATCGTCACCTCTAACGGATCTCACTTCGAAAACAAAAAAATTCGTATGGTCGCCTGAAGCAAATAGAGCTTTTGAAGAAATAAAATTAAAACTAACTTCTGCTCCAGTCTTAATAACTCCTGATTTTTCAAAACCCTTTATAGTGCAATGCGATGCATCGATAGTAGGTGTAGGCGGAGTGTTAGCACAAGAAGATCCCGAGGGAGTCGAAAGGCCTATTGCGTATTATTCCCATAAATTAAATCGAGCACAGAGAAATTATTCAATAACCGAACTAGAGTGTCTCGCGGCGTTGTTAAGCATTCAAAAATTTCGCGAATATATTGAGGGACATCCGTTTGTTGTAATTACAGATCACGCGAGTTTACAATGGCTCATGAGACAAAAAGACTTAAATGGACGTTTGGCCCGATGGTCCCTTAAGCTGCAGGGATTTGATTTTCTGATTAAGCACCGGAAAGGTTCGCAAAATGTAGTCCCAGATTTTTTGTCCAGATATAATATTGAAGAGATAAATTCTTCGGAAATAATACCCGAAATTGACTTATCTTCTGCTCACTTTGAATCTTTTGAATATGTAGAAATCCGCAATAAAATTTTGGCAAACGAAAATCGTTTTCCGGACCTAAAAGTCGCCGACAAATTTATTTATAAAAGAACCGAAATATCGGATGACAACTCATCTACAGATGAATCGATTTGGAAATTGTGGGTTCCCCAACAACTTTCCGAGGACGTAATTAAGAGAGTTCATTGTTCCCCTACTACTTCCCATGGTGGTATTGGTAAGACACTAGAAAAGCTTCGACGCTATTTCTTTTGGCCAAAAATGGTGTCTCAAGTGAGAGCTGTGATTTCAAATTGCGACGTGTGCAGGGAAAGTAAAGCACCAAATGAACCGCAGCCTGTTGCCAGTACGTGCCCCCCAGCTTAGCTACACCATGACCCCAACATCAGTGAAGGTAATACTTACTTCAGTGGGAATCACCCAAATACACATTACATAAAATGGCGCCCAACGTGGGGCAAACATTGGTAGTATTTGTATCCCGGTCAACTGTGACTCTTACGTTAGTGTATACCAGTGGGTTAAGCATACTCGTGTTTGTCTCGAAACACTGGCTGGCAAAAGTGTTCATTTGTTTTAGTTAGTCTCTGTCCATGTTACTCTGTCCGGAATTGCAGAATTCTCTCATCACCACGGATTTTCTGACCGATAGTTGTGCTAGGAAGAGGTCTCACTAAACAAAAAATTCATTAGTTCTAATTCAATTATTCTAATTTGTTTTGAAAAAAAAAAAAAAAAAATATAAGTTTATGTACCTATCAGGGAGCTTTCAATTACTGGAATTATGAAGCCTGGATTCAAACAAAACTAGAATCTTCGTCCGTATAGTATCGTTACTTGATATGAGTACTTGATGAAAAGGAAAATCTTTAATTCAAAACAAAGATAATTTTGTTCTAAAATAAAAATGCATCTATGTGTCCCATCGTGTACAATAAAACAAATTACCAGATCAAATTAAAAGGATATATCTATACAATACCGCACAACAATACAAAAAAAAAAAAAAAGAAAAAAAAATTATATTTCATAAACGTATTAAAATCAAAACAAAATTAAGAAAATGTCAGTAAGACATAGCAACGAAAATTTATCTAGATTGGACAGGGTGGAAGTAGATGAGTGTTCATTGTGTCATAATTTGATGACAGAAAAGGAAGAATTACTTATAACAGAATGTAAACATAAATTCCATAAATCATGCCTGCTTAAGTTCCTTCAATCTAGTCAGACTTGTCCCCAGTGCCATGAAAAATGCACATCAGTTTTAAATTACCTCGATGAATCGGAGATTGCCTCCTCATTAACGCTAACACAAGGGGCTTACTCAAAGAAAATTAACTCAAATCAGTCGAGCAATTATAATTTACGTTCAAGGACGAAGGATACACAATCTTCAGGGGATTTTCCAGTAGAAGCTTGTAGGCAGAATAAAACTTCTATTATTCCTCAGCAGAATAATCAGGATAAGGTTGAGGAAATCTCTTCGGCTTCTCATATGAGTGACCAGATATCAAATATAATTGAACAAAAGTTCCGATCCGAGATTTCGAAAATAGAAGATTTACTTAGTTCGTTAACTAGCAGATTAAATAGTTTAAACACCGATCGCGTCAGAGAGCCTGATTGGCCACGTGAATCGTTTCTCCCAAGGCAGTCCGCGATCCCTCGAATAACAGAACCTTCGGTTAGACACGTAAATGCTTCGGTACTCGTTACCAATAATAGCAAAGTTGCACACCTCATTCAAAGCTGGAACATATCTTTTAGTGGGATTCATAGTAAGATACCTGTAGATAAATTCATTTACATGGTGGAATCATTAACTCGAGGTAGTTTAGGCGGAGACTTTGGATCTTTGTGTGAACACATTCATATTTTATTTCGCGAAAAGGCAGCAGACTGGTTTTGGCGTTACAGGCGCAGTGTGCATAGGGTCGAATGGAGTCACCTATGCCTTGCTCTTCGATCCTATTTCCAAGACCATTTATCGGATGCCGATGTAATTGAAATTATAAGAGATAGGAAGCAGAAAGAGGGAGAAAGCTTTGATGAATTTTACAATGATATTTTACGACTTACAGATAGGCTTCGAGTTACCATTGATGAAGCTCAGTTAATTGAAATATTAAGACGAAATATAAGATCAAACTTGAGAACAGAGCTGTTTTACTTAGAAATACGATCGGTTGCACATCTGCGGCAATTGATATTGCGCAGAGAAGCGTTATTTGATGATTCAAAAAGAGATAGTTTCCGCTCAGGTCGCCGTCAAGTTCATGAAATTAGTTCAGATCATAAACTGTCAGAAACTGAGCTCGAAATTTGTGCAATTGATATGAAAGAAAAGGTTAGATCCAATCATACCTTGATTTGTTGGAATTGCCGGCAAGAAGGGCATCGTTATACTGACTGCCTAGAACAGAGATCAGTATTTTGCTATGGTTGTGGTGTACGTAATGTTTACAAACCAAATTGTACGACTTGTCGAGAGCCGGGAAACTTACGAACGAGCGAGGGCAACAACAACCGCAATCGCTCCAAAGAGAATGCGTAGATTTTAAATCGCAATCAACTCAAACCATTTCCATTCTAACGAATGAATATTTTCCTTTAAAAAATAGTCAGATAGTTTCTTTCCCTAGAAAACCTTATCATCAGCGCGTAATTGAATATCAAAAAGCCCGTAATAAAATATTTTGCGATAGCTTGTTAATTGGTGAGGAGAGACTGAAAATAAATAAAATCGTAAATAAAACCAAGCGAGCTACTTTACGATTACGAAAATTTTGGGGAAAAGTCAAACAGAATCGTGTGAAGTTTTCCACAACTATTTCAGCTTTCAATTCAGATAAAGGAGACATAAGGCCCTATGTAAATATAGAAGTATTAGGAGAAACGTATCTCGGTCTTTTGGATTCTGGTGCCTCGATTTCGTGTTTTAGTGGCGACACAGCCAAAAGATTTCTTAATTGGGAAACCTTCAAGAGTTGCAACGAGTCGGTAACCACTGCTGGTGGAGCTAAATATAAGATTATTGGTCGATTTAAGTCATTGGTAAAATTTAAAAATATAGAAAAAGAGCTTGAGTTTTTTATAATTCCAGAGCTTACTCAAAATCTCTATTTAGGTATGGACTTTTTCTTAAGTTTTGGCCTCTTTGACAAATTGTTAAGTTCGCTTAATTCGGATTCATTATCAATACCCAATTATGACCAAATGCACTGTTTTAATGAAAAGCAAAGGCAGTTGCTTCAGACTGTAATTGACTTATTCCCATCATTTGAGAAAGAAGGTTTGGGAAAAACCGATTTAATTAGACATACCATCGAAATAGAACCACATGCAAGACCCATAAAACAGCGGTATTTTTCTGTTTCGCCAGCAGTCGAAAGAAAAATTCATACAGAAATTGATCGGATGCTAGACTTAGAAGTGATTGAAAAGGCACCTCCAAACTGCCCTTGGTCAAGCCCAGTAACGATAGTCGATAAACCAGGAAAAATAAGGCTATGCTTAGATTCGCGGAAATTAAATAAGGTTACGGTAAAAGACGCTTATCCACTCCCAAAAATAAACGGAATTTTAAGCCGATTGCCAAAGGCGGAATATATCACATCGCTTGATTTGAAACACGCCTTTTGGCAAATCGAGCTTGATGAAGAGTCACGCGATAAAACAGCCTTCACTGTGCCAAACCGACCATTATACAGATTTAAGGTTATGCCATTTGGTTTGACTAACGCTCCAATGACGATGAGCCGATTGATGGACTTAATAATACCTAACGAATTACAAAACAAAGTATTCGTATACTTGGACGATCTTGTAATAGTGTCGGATAGCTTTGAATCTCATATGAATTGCTTAACAAAAGTTGCTAACTTATTACGAGACGCTGGTCTTACGGTAAATATCTCTAAATGCAAATTTGGCATGAAAGAAGTGAGGTACTTAGGATTTATAATAGGTAACGGGGTTCTGAAACCGGACCCAGAAAAGGTGTCTGCTATACGAAATTTGAAACCACCTCGTACCGTTCGTGAATTGCGAGGATTTCTCGGTTTAGCCGGTTGGTACCGAAGATTCATCAATAATTTTGCTTCATTATCGTCACCTCTAACGGATCTCACTTCGAAAACAAAAAAATTCGTATGGTCGCCTGAAGCAAATAGAGCTTTTGAAGAAATAAAATTAAAACTAACTTCTGCTCCAGTCTTAATAACTCCTGATTTTTCAAAACCCTTTATAGTGCAATGCGATGCATCGATAGTAGGTGTAGGCGGAGTGTTAGCACAAGAAGATCCCGAGGGAGTCGAAAGGCCTATTGCGTATTATTCCCATAAATTAAATCGAGCACAGAGAAATTATTCAATAACCGAACTAGAGTGTCTCGCGGCGTTGTTAAGCATTCAAAAATTTCGCGAATATATTGAGGGACATCCGTTTGTTGTAATTACAGATCACGCGAGTTTACAATGGCTCATGAGACAAAAAGACTTAAATGGACGTTTGGCCCGATGGTCCCTTAAGCTGCAGGGATTTGATTTTCTGATTAAGCACCGGAAAGGTTCGCAAAATGTAGTCCCAGATTTTTTGTCCAGATATAATATTGAAGAGATAAATTCTTCGGAAATAATACCCGAAATTGACTTATCTTCTGCTCACTTTGAATCTTTTGAATATGTAGAAATCCGCAATAAAATTTTGGCAAACGAAAATCGTTTTCCGGACCTAAAAGTCGCCGACAAATTTATTTATAAAAGAACCGAAATATCGGATGACAACTCATCTACAGATGAATCGATTTGGAAATTGTGGGTTCCCCAACAACTTTCCGAGGACGTAATTAAGAGAGTTCATTGTTCCCCTACTACTTCCCATGGTGGTATTGGTAAGACACTAGAAAAGCTTCGACGCTATTTCTTTTGGCCAAAAATGGTGTCTCAAGTGAGAGCTGTGATTTCAAATTGCGACGTGTGCAGGGAAAGTAAAGCACCAAATATTAGTCTCAGACCACCAATGGGTCAACAGCAAAAATCTGAAAGGCCGTTCCAAAAATTGTTTATAGATTTATTAGGTCCATATCCACGATCCCAAAAGGGGAATATAGGAATTTTAATAGTGTTAGACCATTTTTCGAAGTTTGTATTTCTGAAGCCTTTACGCAAATTCTCTTCCTCGAGCATTTGTGATTACGTCGAGGAAAATGTCTTCATGCTGTGTGGAGTCCCAGAAGTGATCATTTCAGATAATGGGTCCCAATTTAAGTCAGCTACATTCAATTCATTTTTAAATAAATATGGGGTTACTCACACATATACTGCCATTTACTCTCCGCAGTCAAATGCCTCAGAGAGAGTTAATCGATCTATTATTGCAGCAATTCGATCATATTTAGATACCGACCAAAGATATTGGGATAAAAATCTGGCACAGATAGCAGCAGCCTTACGGAGTTCACATCATCAGTCATTGGGGTTTTCACCCTATGTAGTTCTATTTGGACAGCAGATGATCACTCATGCCGGTACATATGGTTTGTTACGGAAGCTAAATCTCCTGAGCGAAGGAACAACAGATTTAATACCTGGCGACCAAATACAGTTGATCAGAGAAAAAGTAAAAGAAAACTTAAAGACTGCCTACGAAACAAATAAACAGAGATACAATCTTAAATCCCGAGAAATTAGATTTTTACCTGGACAAGAGGTTTTCCGTCGAAATTTTTCGCAAAGTGACAAGGCGAAAGGATATAACGCGAAATTGGCTAAGAAATTTTTAAAATCTAGAATCGTCAAAAAGGTAGGAAATTGCTATTATGAGTTAGAGGACTTAAAGGGGCGTTTAGTAGGAGTTTTCCACGTTAAAGATATTCGTCGTTAATTTTATTTTTCTAATTCCCCTTTTTCCAGTTGATTCTTTGTTGAAGAGTCAACTGCAGAATCAACTAGTTTGTAACGGGCGACTTAGGAGTGGCGTGATTTTGCCACCGAAATAGTACCGCAAATTGACTTTGTAGCTCGCCGTAATAATTCTCTTCCCTACAGAATTGTACTTCACTGAATAGTCGCAACAAATTTTCGCGACATTATTCGCATTTTTTTTGCATATGTTTTCGCATTACGCCTTGAATAGCGGTATTTTGCCGATGAGCAGCGAGGAGTTGCGATGCCCTTGAAATTGAGAGTGAGAACAAAATTGGAATGAAGTGAAGTAGCTATTTGAAAAGAGTCAGTCGAGATTTGCCTAGGAAACAAACAGGTTGAGGGATGACCAACAAAACTTTCTTGTGCATGGATCCAATATAAAATTTTCAAAAAAAAAAAAAAAAAAAAAAACTATAAGAGAAAAAGTGTTCATCGTGTTAAAAGGTTTTGTTTAAAATTAAAAATAAACAAAATTCGTTAAAATTAAAATTCGTTTAAAATTAAAAATAAACAAAAATCGATTGGAAAAAAGGCCAATTAAAGAAATTCATCGTTGAAAATGAAAGAAACAAATTCATTCATCACAATATTTTAAAGTAAAAATTGACATAAGTTCAAGAATTGACATAAGTTTGTTATAAAATTATGTTTGTTATCAATGCATCAAAAATTGAATCGTTAAAATAGAAGAAAACGAAAGTTCATTGTTTAAAAGATTTTTAAAGGCAAATTAAAAGAAAATTAATCGTTGACATAAAGCCATAAAAAAAAAAAAAAAAAACCTAACGAAACAAAAGAAGTAAAACATCAAAGGGAAGATGAAGAATAAACTGAAATCCGGAAAAGAAGACGACGAGGCCGTTCCACCTAGCAGACAATAAATATTTAGTACAGCTATGTATAAGACTAAATTTTCTACTTGTGTATCTTATATATATATTAGAATATATACTATGTATACATATTGTTTAGATACCTTACCATACAAATTACATTTAAATACTTGCTTACATACCTTACTTAAGAATTATACTTAATACTTAATATAATTACATACTATATATATACATACTATATATATATACATATACTTACGAACAATTATCTTAACAACTAAATAACGTAACGAGAAAAGAGAAAAAACAAAAAAATCCCATTAATACTTGTACTTATCTCTAAGAAACGTAATTACCGAAAAAATAATAATGTAACCGACCTTTATGAGAAATTGAAATCACTATTTGCGATTATGTAAAATAACACTTGTTATTAAATCAATAGAAATCATGAAATTTGGGTTGTGTAAAACTTTGATACTTTATTTTGTTCAATTTAGACGATGAATTTTGAAAAGTTTTTTTCCAATTAATAAATACCATATGGAAACGATGAATTAAGTCTACGCTTTTTAATTTGATCGGTTGAGTACACGATGGCCTATGTAGGGACTTCGGTGACATAGTCTAGGAGCCGGAAGTCAAGGATGGGAGGGCAGGATAGGATCAGTACACCCAGATCCTATACACACATGGATGCATAACCATAGTCCTGGAATTAGTCTCAGAGTTTTGTGGGCTTAGTTCAATAGCTATTTCTTTTTTTTCTCATTTGGCACGTAACAGTAAATTTTATATGTAATCGATTTCTTGGTGAGCAAGCAAACAACCCCTCCCCAATGCCGACGAGCCGCAGCCTGTTGCCAGTACGTGCCCCCCAGCTTAGCTACACCATGACCCCAACATCAGTGAAGGTAATACTTACTTCAGTGGGAATCACCCAAATACACATTACACATGGTTCTCGCCACCGCAAATAATGGGAAAACATATAAGTCTAAAGCAATTCTTGACTCCGGTTCACAGGTCAATTTGGTATCAAAAGCAGTGGTGAAAAAATTGGGCCTATCTCCTAAGAAGTCAATACTTCGCGTTGAAGGCATTGGAGGAAGGAAACAAAACACAATAGAGCGTGTCAATTTTAAGCTGCAAGCATTAATTGGAAGATTTTCTACTAGATTTGAGGCACATGTCATACCCCAGATTGTATCTACGCAACCTGCACAGTCAATAGACGTAAGGAGTTGGCCATTACCAACCAATCTTAATCTGGCTGATCCAAAGTTTTATCAACCTTGCAAGATAGATATTCTCATTGGTGCAGAATTCTACTACGATCTAATTCAACCAGAACAGCTAAGGATTAGTGACCGCTTGCCTACCCTTCAAAATACGCTTCTTGGGATGGATTGTTTCCGGAAAAATTGAGGAATCGAATTCTAACCTTGCCACTTGTGGGATTTTCAGTCAGGATGAGGAACCGATTAACGAACTTGTGGAGCGCTTTTGGAAATTAGAAAATTTTGAAGAACCAAGTAATCAAATGACCACCTCGGAAAAATTGTGTGAAAATTATTTTGCGCAAACTGTCTCAAGAGCAATGAATGGACGTTTTATAGTACGTTTACCATTCTTAAAAGACGGAACTGCTTTAGTAGAATCAAAAGAAATAGCATTGAAACGTTTTTATTCTCTTGAGAGGCGACTGAATAAGGACATTAATCTAAAGACAGCATACTGCAATTTTTTAAAGGAGTATTTGGAGCTCAACCACATGGAGGAACTTGCAGCTGAACATATTCCATCGCCGCATTATTTTATACCACACCATTCCGTCGTTAAACCTGATAGCACTACCACAAAACTTCGTGTTGTTTTTGATGCTTCTGCAAAATCTTCAACCGGATTATCTTTGAACAACATTTTCCATATAGGACCAACAATCCAAGAAGAATTATTTTCAATTTTATTACGATTCCGTTCGCATAGATATGCATTCTCCACCGACGTAGAAAAATTGTATCGTCAAATATTGATGCACAAGGATGATCAAAGATATCAACTAATCATATGGAGAGAACACATAACGCAAGAAATAAAATATTATCGGCTAAAGACAATAACATACGGCACCTCATCCGCGCCTTATCTAGCCACAAAATGTCTTCAACTATTAGCAGAGCAACATAACACTACATTTCCAGCAGGAGCTCAATCACTTCGTGAAGATTTCTATGTAGATGACTGTTTAAGTGGCGCAGACACCCTTTCCGATGCAATAAATATACAGACGCAGGTAATAAAAATAATGTCTAGTGCCGGTCTTAACCTTCGCAAATGGTGTGCTAACCATCAAAGGCTTCTACAAAATATTCCAGAACAAGATCAGGAAGTTGACCTAGATCTCAACAACTCAGTTTCATCTTGTATCAAAACCTTAGGAGTCGTTTGGCTACCAAAGATTGATCAATTAAGCATCAGGGTTCGCATGCCAATTACAGAAACCGTATCAAAACGATCAGTAACATCAGACTTAGCTCGTATCTTTGATCCCTTGGGAATCCTGGCACCTGTGGTAGTAACTGCAAAAATATTCATCCAACGGCTTTGGCAAATGAAGTTGTCTTGGGATGACAGTCTTCCAGACCAATTGCAAAGCGAGTGGCACAAATTTCAAGACATGTCTGCTACCTTAAATAATATTAAGATCGATAGACACGTCTTTTGTAAAGAAATGCCTACGTCAGTGCAGATACATACTTTTGTCGATGCTTCCGAGAAAGCATTCGGAGCGGCAGTATATCTGCGATCTACATACAAAAATAAACAAATAAACGTGAAACTTTTGCGCGCAAAATCTAGGATTTCTCCACTAAAAACACAAACGTCTTTCGGTGTCATGGCCGCGGGCGAAGGAGGACGTCACCTCCCACAATTTAGTGTTCGTGACGAGTGCTCGCGCGAAAAAATAGTGAAAACAAAACCTACCTCATCCTAAATCATCACAATAAAACACAGAAATGCAGTGAAACATTAATAAACGAAAAGTCAATAAACAAACAAAAAAAAAATAAATAATGTGCACTAAGAACAAAATTTAATAATTCAATAGTCAACTTAACGGAATGCAGCGAACCATGCGAGGGGCTTGTTTATGCTCTCCGCAGTAAAGCTCAGCATTTCGTTGATTTTCACTCCTCCTCCTTCTTCCTGGTCCCGTTAGTTGTGCATGAGGCTGTGAGTGCACCGTGGGCTGAAGCGTGGCTAGATAAAGGCATAGCACTTGTCTTGTCGCGTTTCGTTTTGCCTGCGGTGTAGGCTTGGCCGCTTGTACGGCTGACTTTATACCTCTTTACAGTGGGTGGCGATGACAAAATTTCGTATAGACTCCACAAATGTGCGTGGCTTGAGGGCGAATTTCTTCGCGGTCTATGCGTATGTCTGTACTCACCAACCGCATATAATGGCACTGGGTGAGACCCAGGTGTCTGAGGGTGTAGATCCACTGGACTTTCACATGCCGGGGTACCATCTACTGCCATTATTTTTACCTCACAGAGGCCTCGCCTTATACATTCGCAGTGATGTTGCGTACCAGTGTCAGCAACACCTCTGCACGTCGGATGCCGAATTTAGCTCCATGTGGGTTAAGTTCAAAATCCAGTCGCACATCCTGCACTTCTGCTTCATTTATAGAAGCCCGGGTCTAGAAAGGCTGCCAACTTTTGATAAACTTGACAGTCTCTCTGATTCGATTTCTAAAATCCTGGAATCGTATCCGAACAGTGAAATTGTTGTTGCTGGTGATTTCAATGTTCATAATTCCAATTGGCTACGTCATTCGAGCCACACAACACCTGAGGGCTTGTATGTTGAGTTATTTGCTGAGTCTAATAATTTGACTCAATTAGTGAAGGAACCAACGCACTTTCCTTGCGTTGATGGGCAAAACCAAAATATTCTGGACCTTTTTTTAACTTCGCATCACAGCAAGTATGATGTGAATGTTCTTGCACCTCTTGGTAATTCGGACCACGCTACAATTTCTGCTACATTCCCATATTCTAGTCTTCAATCCGCTCATCGGCCAGCTCCGAAGCGGACAGTGTGGCTTTATGAGAAGGCTAATTGGGATGCGCTGAACTCCTTTTTCAGCCATTTCAATTGGCAATTGTGTTTCAGGGATAGAAACATAAATGCTGCAGCAAAATTGGTAGAAAATATAATTTTATTTGGTATGAGGTCTTTCATACCTAATAAAAGAATTTCCATTAAACCAAAAGACCATTCCATTAAACCAAAAGAGTTTAATGCGACTTGCAGACAAGCAGTCAGGTCTAAAGAGGAAGCATTTAGGAATTGGCGTTTAAATAAAACTGCTGATACTAAACTGCTGCGCAATCAGGCCAGAAATACGTGCAATGCCACTCTAAAGCGCGAAAAAGTTCTCTACGAACAGCGCCTTAGACGCAGAGTTCTTGAATACCATAAGGGTAGCAAGAACTTTTGGTCGTTCGTGGGGAGGGTGAAGAAACAGACGCGATCGTCTATTCCAACTCTCCTCAAGGACGATCAGATCTTCACTCACTCGGTTGATAAGGCAAACTTATTAGCCAAAATGTTTGCTGAAAACTGCTCTCTTCCTGAAAGTAGCCAACCACTACCCGTGATCGACGGTGTGTCTCATATTATGCCTGAGATGCACTTTCGAACGCGGGCTGTTAAAAGAGTGCTTGTAAACCTCAACGTCAATAAATCCTCGGGACCGGATGGCATTTCAGCCCACGTGTTGAGAAAGTGCGCTTCAACATTGGCTCGCCCATTGCGCAATCTGTTTAACTTATCGTTCACTTCAGGAGTTTTTCCTACTTCCTGGAAGATTGCCAATGTGCAGACAGTTAGCCAGTTACCAAAAAAGGTGAGGCTACGAATCCTGCCAATTACCGGCCCATAGCAATCTGCTCAATGCTCTCCAAAGTTATGGAGAGCGTTATAAATTTTAACCTGATGAGGTATCTAGAGAGCAACCAATTGGTCAGCGATCGCCAGTACGGTTTCCGTGCTCACCGCTCCACAGGCGATTTGATGGCGTTCCTCACTGAGCGGTGGAACAGTTGTGTTCACCAATTCGGTGAGAGTAAGGTTGTTGCTTTGGATATCTCCAAGGCATTTGACCGAGTGTGGCATAAAGCACTTGTGTCTAAACTGGCTGCTTATGGTGTCGGTGATACATTCACTCGATGGATATCGAGTTTCCTCAGCGGCCGTTTTATTCGGGTTGTGATAGACGGATTTGCTTCCGAAGAGCACTCCATAAATGCTGGAGTTCCGCAGGGTTCGGTCCTGTCTCCAACACTTTTTCTCATTTTTATCAATGACCTTCTGTCATTGACATAGAAAACGCAGAATTATGAATGACACTCTTCAATCTGACCTCAACAAAATCCAGGAGTGGGGTCAAGCGAATCGGGTCGATTTTAATGCGCGGAAGACCCAATGCTGGTTGTTGACCCACAAGCGTCTGGCGGGCGACAACTTTCCACCTTTAAATATGGGTGGTGTGGATATTAATGAGTCAGAGGCTCTTAATGTTCTGGGGATGTCAATCCAATGTGATCTTCGCTGGAACGATCACATCTTTGACGTGTCGAAAGAAGCAGCCAAGTGCTTAGGCTTTTTAAAGCGGTGCAAGAAATACTTTACTTCAACCGACCTTCGTTGTATCTACACCACTTATATCCGTCCGAAAATGGAGTACAACTCGCATATTTGGTCTGGAGCTTCGAAAACATATCTTCAGCTTCTGGACCGTATACAAGGTCGTGCGATAAAACTTATAGGGGACAGTAGGGTATCCAGCTCTATTGAAACCTTGGGATGTCGTCGGGATGTGGGGTGTGTAACCTTATTTTACCGTTACTTTAATGGTAACTGTTCCTCTAAAGTAGCCAGCCTGATCCCTTCGGTTCAGGTATTCAACATATCTACTCGGCTTTCCAGAGCGGTGCACCCCTTTTACGTCTCGATCCCGTTCCATCGCACTACCCACTACCGCTATAATTCGTTTTTCGGTCGCGCAGTTAAATTGTGGAATAGTCTCCCTGCGCATGTTTTCCCACCCACGAATAACGTCGATGCTTTTAAAAGAGGTGTAAATCGACACTACTCCCACTTTTCCCCTTCCCACTAACCTTTACCATTCTAAACCAACGAATGCTTTGCATGGAGGGGGGGCATCCCCTGAGCTTGGTTCTATCTGCCATAAAAAAAAAAAAAAAAACTATTCCTCGGTTGGAATTGTGTGCAGCCCTTTTGGGAGCTGAACTCACATGCAGAGTAAGAAGGGATTTGAGACTCCAAAATACCAAGGTTTTCTTCTGGTCAGATTCCGAGATTACGTTATCCTGGATCAACGCCACAGCAGCATCATTCCATACATTCGTGGCCACTAGAGTGGCTAAAATCCAACAATTAACATCGGCTGAACAATGGCGCCATGTCGCATCAACAGAAAATCCAGCCGATATTCTTTTTAGAGGACTACCTCCCGACGCCTTATCAACATGTAATATGTGGTTCTATGGCCCATTTTTCCTACATGAGCACGAATCAGTTTGGCCAGCACCCTTTTCCAAAAATCTCGCCATTGACTCTCCACTCGAAAAACGATTGAAGCTCACATCAACAATATCTGCAGAAGTTTCAGCAGATGTAAAAGATGCCTAACAAATTATTAATGGAATTAATCACAGAAATTCGTTTAGAACTCTCCAAAAGGTAATCGTCTACATGTTACGGTTTGCCCAAAACGCTCGTAAATCTACAGACTTACGTAACTCGGAGATATCATTGTCCGTAGAGGAGCTTGAAAATGCATTAAGGATTATTATACGAACAATTCGAAGGTCAGATTTCAACACTGAAATTAAGCTGCTAACTAAACGGAAGCCGACGAAAATGAGCTTATTCGCGTTGGTGGACGCTTAAAGGCGGTTAATCTAGGTTTCGACACAAAACACTCTTTCCTGTTGCCTTACAACGATCCCTTGGTTAAACTTTTACTGAAGGAATTACATGACGAAAACAAACATTGTGGACCTCAAGCTCTTCTTGCTGCATCCAGGCAGCGGTATTGGATCATAAAAGGGAAAACGATGACACGTAATATCGTTCAAAAATGTGTAAGATGCAATCGAGCAAGGCCTCACCTGCACAATCAGATAATGGGTAACCTCCCAGCAGATAGAATAACCCCAACTCGCCCCTTTTTAGTAACAGGAGTGGACTACTGCGGTCCTCTTTGGATGCACTCTAAAATTAGAGGCAAGAAACCCCATAAGGTCTACCTTGCTATCTTTTGCTGCTTCTCAACTAAGGCGGTGCATCTTGAATTGGTTAGTGACTTAACAACGGAAGCACTTATTGGTGCAATTAAAAGATTCATCAGTCGAAGAGGACGATGTCAAGCCATTTATTCCGATAACGCAACTAACTTCATTGCATGACTCAGTTTTTTCACATAACTCGCAACAAAAAATCATGAGTTGACACAACTTTTCCCGAAACGCTTCAAGACAATTCCACACATCATCATATTGTTAGTTACAGTGCCTTGTTTGTGAGTTTAGTAGCGGTCGTCTGGATATTATGTCATTTGAGAATCAAGAAACCATGTTCCCGCTCTTCATCAACTCCGGAACGACGAGAAGCCCCACCGAAGCCCCCTCGTACCAGTCAAGAGTCCTCATACTCCATCCACATTTAAGGTTGAACATCAGTCAACGGGCGGGAGGATGTAGTGTTTCAGTGTTTTTCGCTTCTATTATTTTATGCACTAATCACCACAGTCAGTGAACCGACGACAACCTTGAATGCCATTGGCAGTTTTTCAACCAAAATTCCAGTATCCAATTTCGAATGCCTGGCATAATGCGAGCCTATATATATATATATAACTATACCACTATATATATAACTATACCACGTTCACACGCTCTAGCCGTTGCCATTATTCAATGCCAACGGTCAGCAGTCGTTGCTCTGATTGCTGACTGTGCTGAATAGGTGCTCTTCAATATCCAAATTGTATTTTACTTATTGTCATTATTTATTATATAAGGCAGCTTACTAATTAATAAAGTGTGATTCAATCAATCTCTTCGGAAGAAGTAACAAGTGTCTTTTCTTGTAATGTTCATATAAATCGGTTCAAGTACCGATTTATAAATAACAAGTGTCATTTCTTGGAATAGTCATATAAATCGGTTCAAGTACCGATTTATAAGTAGCAAGTGTCCTTTCTTGGACTATTCATATAAAACAGTTCAAGTACCGATTTATAAACTCACGCTAACAAAAACATCAGAAGACTCGGTTAAAGTACCGAGTTGAACATTTTAATTCAAATCAACAAATAGCACTTTAATGAAGGCATTGGGAGACACCTTTTTAAGTTGTTGTTATTGTTGTTGTTGCTGTTGTTGTTGGTGTTGTTTTGACTCCTAACTTTTTGATATCATTAATTTCTGAATATAACGCTAAATATTATATTAATTATAATTGTTGGAGTTAAATGAATATTTTAATGTAATCCTGCATATTTCTTGTGTTCTTTTTGTACTCATTCTTACACATTAAAAACTTTGTAACCTTCTTTTAGTTCTGAATAAAACTCTGAATACAACAATAATTATTATGTATACATACTATAAAAACACCATAAAACAGTCGATTACCTACATTTTCAGTCGATTACCTACACATTCAGATTAGGACAGTACCTGACTTTGAACTGATGGCACTGATTTAACTAATCTGCACTGATAACTGACTTTGAAATACATGGGCATTGTATGCGGTATACAAATCGACGATTATTACAAATGTATTCTGATGACATCAATTTAAACTTCGATACCTCAGAATATTCACCAGACGATCCGATTGATGAAGGACGTTATAAAGAAAAGACTTTGATATTTACATCCAACTATAAATGAAAGCACCAAGGCACTATCATACTAGTATGCAAACAGCCTTTGAACTGATCTGATCTAATAGCTGATAACTGTTGCACCTGATCTGATCTGACAGTTGATACATCTGATCTGATAGCTGATATACCAGATATAATCCGTTCTGATCTGATTTGATAGTTGATACACCTAATCTTGATAACTAACTGTTACAGCTGATTGAAGACTAAGAAGATGAATATTAAACTATTAAAAGAACTTGTGAAAACTAAACGAGAACTGAAACAAAAAATTAGGGCTTTAAAGTTAAGAAAATCTGATTTAGAGAATAAATTTAATGAGACTTTTAAACCGGTTACAGTACCTTTGAAGGAATTAGTGAGGATATATAAAACGAACGATACAACTGAAACAAATGGTAACAAGGATGACCCAGAATATATGCATGATGCGATAACAAACAAACATAAAACCAATACCCAAGTTAACCCTAATTTCGATTTACATGTTCATGAAAATGATGTGGTTATGTATGATTATCTGTTGATAAAATGTTCTCTTGCTATACAGAATATGTACGTGAAAGTTACTCATTTATGTCGGCTTCTCGTAATTCTTCGATAATGGCAACTATTTCGTTGATATAGAAGTTACCTTCATCCGAGGCAGATAATAACAAAAGGCGTAATCTATCTACCAGTATATTGGGATCATTCCAATAAATAAATTCGGGTTTCTGTGAATTTACTTGCCTTAAACCTTTTTATGTCGTTGATGATTCTTTATCATTGGTTAGTGCTTTTACAATATGCATAGCCTTAGTATCATTCTGATGAATATAATTAGGTATTTATTTGAGGGTATAAACTCATCACATCCGTTCCTTTTTTATGGTGAAGTGGTGTGGACGTCAATAAAGACTTATCGCTGAATAACCCCTTTATGATGTTGGTGTACTTGTAAGCCTTAGTTCCCTTAATTTGATTATTTTCATCATAGTTTCGTTTGTGAGCATTAGTATTGTTTAGAATTGTTTTGTAAAGCTGTAGATCTGCTTCGTTGTAATTTGATGGTGTCTTGTGGAACAGTAATTGGAAGAGACCGAGTGTAAGGTTGAAAGAGATGGGGGATGAGGTGTCAAACGGTTTATCGGATATTAATATTTCGACATTTTGTATTTTGAAAGCGCTACTTCCGAATCTCCATTCACCATCTAATCCTCTGTTCAGTCCGTATGCTGTATTCAAATAATTTTGCTGTTCTAATTTAGATAAATCCATGTCTTCAGTTGATTTGTCTGCATCTTCCTCTGAAACATCCATTTGAGAGAAAAAGGTACCATCATCATCATCATTATTATCATCGTCATCATTGCTCTTGGTAAGAGTTTCGTCCATAAAATCGATCTCTTTCTTTTCTTTAACTTGGGTATTGGTTTTAAGTTTGTTTGTTATCGCATCATGCATATATTCTGGGTCATCCTTGTTACCATTTGTTTCAGTTGTATTGTTCGTTTTATATATCCTCACTAATTCCTTCAAAGGTACTGTAACTGGTTTAAAAGTCTCATTAAATTGATTCTCTAAATCGGATTTTCTTAACTTTAAAGCCCTAATTTTTTGTTTCAGTTCTCGTTTAGTTTTCACAAGTTCTTCTCTTCTTAATAGTTTAATATTCATCTTCTTAGTCTTCAATCAGCTGTAACAGTTAGTTATCAAGATTAGGTGTATCAACTATCAAATCAGATCAGAACGGATTAGATCTGGTATATCAGCTATCAGATCAGATGTATCAACTGTCAGATATATCAACTGTCAGATCAGATCAGGTGTAACAGCTATAAGCTATTAGATCAGATCAGTTCAAAGGCTGTTTGCATACTAGTATGATAGTGCCTTGGTGCTTTCATTTATAGTTGGATGTAAATATCAAAGTCTTTTCTTTATAACGTATAACGTTTTTATAGTATGTACACATAATAATTATTATTGTATTCATAGTTTTATTCAGAACTAAAAGAAGGTTACAAAGTTTTTAATGTGTAAGAATGAGTACAAAAAGAACACAAGAAATATGCAGGGTTGCATTAAAATTAATGAATCACAAAGTTAGGATGCCAAAACAACACCAACAACAACAACAGTAACAACAACAATAACAACAACTTAAAAGGTGTCTCCCAATGCCTTCATTAAAGTGCTATTAAAATATTAAATAAAATTCAATTCCACTAAAATTTGAATTAAACCACAATTCGATCTCAAACAATTAAATTAAACAAGAACATCGCCACTACCTCTGCTTACACACAGTCCACGCTCCAGATCATGTATGTCCACCAAACCGCAGTTCAATCTATTCACTTAATGTTTACATTAAATTTCTGAGGCAGCGTCTAAAAAGCAAAGCAATTAAATAAACAACTCTACGTCTGCTTAGGCAGCCTCTGCATAGGCAGCCACTGCTTACGCAGTCACTGCTTAGGCTGCCGTTACCCACGTCCGCTCTCGTTCCCACTGCTCTGTATCCTACATACAAAATATTAAAACTACAACAACTACAACAGCATACTTCCTAAATTTCCTAAAAATAACTCCACTGACCAACCAACCACCTAACCTATGCGACACAAGGCAGAGTTCTCCTTCTCTCATAAACAAAACGAACAAAACAAAAGTCACGCTGACACTCACTCTACATCCTACTCTCATTCAATCACACCATATCACTAAAGCCTTCATATACAATTAATTTTGAAATGTTTGCACTAATTTGTTAGACAAACCGCCTGTGTCAGTACTTTAAAAAAGGTATTCTTTGACCAGTCATAAAATAAAATCATCTGCTTAGGCAGCCCCACGCTCCAGATCATATAATACTATACATGCACGCAAAGCCACAGTTCGATTCGTTCACTTTATGTTTACATTAAATTTCACTACGCTTCTGGGACGGCGACTCAAAAGCGAAGCAATTAAATAAACAACAACTACAACACACTTCTGCTTAGGCAGCCTCTGCTTAGGCAGCCTCTGCTTAGCAAGCTGCCACCTGCGAGCACACACATTCCCACAGTCGCTTGATTCATAAAAATCCTACCCTCATCCATTCAAACCTCAGCAATAAAAAAAAATCTTAATATGATATCCTACAACAACAATTCCAAAGGTAAGCATCTTGCCACTGCTGCTCTCCCAATACTCACATACCATAACACATAAGTCTCTCCCCTCCCCTCTCCCCCTTCTTCATCACCATCTCACCAACCGACCGACTGATCGTCTGTCCGTCCGCCAGCCGCTAGCCGCCAGCCGGCAGCCTTCAATCTCCTTTCTCACTCTTACACACACACACACAGCGCACCCTTCGGAGGAGGCACCACCGAAATAAACGGGTGGTATATATATATATATATATATATATATATATATATTTAGTCCAATTGGCATGCACGATTCACCATAATTGGTGCCTACGTACTAAACCACAAACCACAAAAATTCAGCCATTCTAATTTCTATATATATATATATATATATATATATATATATATATATATATATATATATATATATATATATATATATATATATATATATATATATATTCGAAATATATATATATATATATATATATTCGAAATTTTTTAACTTAACATAACTACCAGTTTCACATTTTTTAGAATTTTGAGGCTTCTTGTCTACTATACTTACTAATACTTATTATATGCCTGCAGCTTAGTTTGTCTTTATACTGCTTAATTTCGAATTTCTTTATAACTTTGTTATGCCGCGCCTTCTGTGCGCTTTCTAACTTCTCCTTTAAGTCGTCAACAACTTTGCCGCTTTGACACATGCCGAAAAGCATTACACTAGGATGTTCCCTAGAACGATAGACCTATGAACGATATTATTAATCGCATATTCTACGGTCTCAGCCACAATATCCCAATGTACTATAAGTCCTTCTTGGGATTAACCAATTTTACTATCATGGGCCCTAAGCTCCTGTTTACCCTTTCGACCAGTCCATTAGCTTGTGGAGAACCTGTTGCAATTTTAATATGGTTTACAGAACGTTTACCTAAAAATTCCTTGAACTCATTAAAAGTGAAGCAGCTCCCTCTATTAGACACTATACACTTTGGTCGACTGTATGCTGTAAACTAATCGCTGGGCGCCCTAACCACTTCTTTCGCAGTTGTCGTTTTAATTGGATATAATCTGACCAACTTTGTAAAAGCGTCGATAACTACGAGGATGTGTTTTTTACCTCTGCCCGAGTTGTCTTTTGGACCATAGTGGTATATATGTACTACCCCAAATGGGGCTTCGCCTTTGTGTATGTTGTGGAGGTAACCTTACTCCTTGCCGTGTTTAGATGAATTTGCTTATTAGCTCTTCTACTTACGTAATGTTTCACGCAGCTTACTTATTTCCTTATCTTTTCCTTGGTATATAACTACATATTCGTCAAAGCTATTTGCTTCTAAAATTAAAACATTTGTACATCGACTTAACGCATCAAAATGTTGCGTGCTTGCACCTGCTCGATGCTCAAGACAATAATCGAAATTTTTTAGAGAAATTGTAGAAAATTTTTTTCCAGAGCCCACCGTGCAATTCGAGTATTTAATTATTTCTTATTAAGAGTCATCACCAGTGAGTTGCAGTCTGTTACGATCTTGAATTGTTTTCCTTGTAAATAAACTCGAAAACTTTGTATTGCATTCACTATTGCTAAAGTTTCTAATTCGAAATTGTGATATTTCGATTCAACTTCAGTCGTTCTTTTTGAAAAGTAAAACACACGGTGCATTTTTCCATTATTCTTTTTCTTTTGCGTAAGAATCGACACGAAACCCATCTTTGTAATCTTCAAAATACATCTTTAGGGTCGTATAATGCAAGTATTGGAGATTGTAGCAATTTTTTTGGCGCCTCAAATGATTCTAACTCAACTGCACGAAATTAAAATTTTTATACCCCAAATATTTTACACTACTTTGTAGAAACTCACTCTTAGCTCGAGTTTATTTCCAACTAGTTCGTTAAATAATTCCTCTAAAATCTGTAAGTGCATATTAAAGTTTTTGGTCGTTTTCATTGTATCGTCTAAATATATCAACTTATCATCTTTTATCCTGTCAGCAAAAATTTTATTTATGAACTTTGTTGAACTTTATTTATGAAAAGTTGAAGGAGCATTTCTTAAACCAAAAGATATTCTCAGAAATTCACATTGGCCTAGAGGTAATCTGTCTAACAAATCATCTATCAACTGAATGAGGTAATTGTCCCTAGGAGTCACTGCGTTAAGCCTACGGTAGTCGATACACATCCTTAAATCAACCGATTCGCTAGTCCTAAGGTAACCTTTAGACAGATACTCATCTATTCATTTTGATACTATAATATAACATAAATGCTGCAGCAGAATTGGTAGAAAATATAATTTTATTTGGTCTTTCATACCCAATAAAAGAATTTCAATTAAACCAAAAGAACATTCCTGGTTTAATGCTACTTGCAGACAAGCAGTCAGGTCTAAAGAGGATGCATTTAGGAATTGGCGTTTATATAAAACTGCTGATACTAAACTGCTGCGCAATCAGGCTAGAAATAGGTGCAATGCCACTCTAAAACGCGAAAAAGTTCTCTGCGAACAGCTCCTTAGACGTAGAGTTCTTGAATACCATAAGGGTAGTAAGAACTTTTGGTCGTTCGTGGGGAGGGTGAAGAATCAGACGGGATCGTCTATTCCAACTCTCCTCAAGGATGATCATATCTTCACTCACTCGGTTGATAAGGCAAACTTATTAGCCAAAATGTTTGCTGAAAACTGATCTTTTCCTGAGATTAGCCAACCACTACCCGTGATCGATGGTGTGTCTCATATTATGTCTGAGATGCACTTTCGAATGCGTGCTGCTAAAAGAGTGCTTGTAAACCTCAATGTCAATAAATCCTCGGGACCATATGACATTTCAGCCCACGTGTTGAGAAAGTGCGCCTCAACACTGGCTCGCCCATTGCGCAATCTCTTTACTTTATCAAATATTTCAGGACTTTTTCCTATTTCCTGGAAGATTGCCAATGTGCAACCAGTTCTCAAAAAAGGTGAGGCTACGAATCCTGCCAACTACCGGCCCATAGCAATCTGTTCAATTCTCTCCAAAGTTATGGAGAGCAATATAATTTTTAACTTGATGAGGTATCTGGAGAGCAACCAATTGGTCAGTGATCGCCAGTACGGTTTCCGTGCTCACCGCTCCACAGGCGATTTGATGGCGTTCCTAACTGAGCGTTGGAACAGTTTAGTTCACCAATTCGTGTCTAAACAGGCTGCTTATGGTATCGGTAATACATTCACTCCGTGGATATCGAGTTTCCTCAGCAGCCGTTCTATTCGGGTTGTGATAGACGGCTCTGCTTCCGAAGAGCACTCCATCAATGCTGGAGTTCCGCAGGGTTCGGTCCTGTCTCCGACACTTTCTTTTCTTCATCAATGACGTTCTGTCATTGACGTCAAACCGCGTCTACTCGTTTGCTGATGACAGCAGCATTTGTCATTCATATTCATTCTCCAGGCGCCCTTCTATTCTAGAGATCATTGAAAACGCAGAATTATGAATGACACACTCCAATCTGATCTCAATAAATTCCAAGAGTGGGGTCGAGCGAGTCGTGTCGATTTTAATGCGCGTAAAACCCAATGCTGTCTGTTGAAACACAAGCGTTTAACGGGTGACAATTTTCCACCTCTAAATATGGGTGGTGTGGATATTAATGACTCGGAGGCTCTTGATGTTCTGGACATGTCAATCCAATGCGATCTTC
Source organism: Sicus ferrugineus (assembly GCA_922984085.1). Classification (NCBI taxonomy): domain Eukaryota; kingdom Metazoa; phylum Arthropoda; class Insecta; order Diptera; family Conopidae; genus Sicus; species Sicus ferrugineus. Next base: position 18,949,426 of record OV277348.1, read on the forward strand.
GTAGGAACGATCACATTTTTGACGTGTCGAAAGGAGCAGCCAAGTGCTTAGACTTTCTTAACGGTGTAAGAAATACTTCACTCCAACCGATCTTCGTTGTATCTACACCACCTATATCTGTCCGAAAATGGAGTACAATTCGCACATATGGTCGGGAGCGTCGCGAACATATCTTCAGCTTTTAGACCGTGTCCAATGTCGTGCGTTAAAACCTATAGGGGACAGTAGGGTATCTAGCTCTATTGAAACCTTGGAGCGTCGTCGTGATGTAGGGTGTGTATCATTATTTCACCGTTACTTTCATGGTAAGTGTTCATCGGAAGTAGCCAGCCTGATTCCTCCGGTTCAAGTATTTAGCGGAACTACTCGACTTTCCAGAGTGGTGCACCCCTTTTATGTCGCGATTCCGTTCCAACGAACCACGCATTGTCGTGGGAATTCGTTTTTTGGTCGCTTCACTAGATTGTGGAATAATTTCCCTGCGAATGTCTTCCCGCCCACTTACAGCGTCGAAACCTTTAAGCGAAGTGTAAACCATCACTACTCCCTCTTTCCCTCTTGCCACTAATCTGTCATCCCTTCGGAACCAACAAATGCTGTGCATGGAAAGGGGGCATCCTTGGTTTCATCTATCGTAAAAAAAGGGAGTAGGATATATTGACTTTGTTCTTCCGTTTGTAACGCAGAGAAAAACGAGATAGATATAGAAAAGTATGTATATTCTTGTTCAGCGTCACCTTCTGAATCGATTTAGCCCTGTCAGTCCGTCTGTCTGTCTGTCTGTTGAAATCACGATTACGGCGGAACGAAATATAAATCGCAATGAGATTGGCACAAATATTCTTTGTTATGTAGGGCAGTTTGGGATTGAAAATGGGCGAGATCGGTTAACATCCACGCCTACTTTACATACGGAATATAAAGGCACCTCGTTTCAAAAAATGTTAAAAATGAATATTTCATAAACCGTGCGAGATATTAAGGTATAACTTTATTCCGGAACATATAGCGTCATTACTAAAATTTTTACAAAAAATGGGCATGCTACGCCCACTCATACAAAAGTTGTCATTATCTCGTAAACGGTATAAGATATTAACACGTAATTATCACGAGGTATCTACAGGTATTACCAATTTTTATACCAAAAATGGGCGTGGTCCACTTAAACAAAAGTTGTCAATATCCCATAAACGGTTCAAAATATTAATACGTGATCCTATCCAGCAGTATCTAGAGACATTACAAAAATATGTGCCTAAAATGTGTGTTGAAATCACGATTACGGGAGAACGAAAAGAGTTATCGCGGTGAAATTTGGCACAAATATTCTTTGTTATGTAGGGCTGTTTTGGATTGAAAATGAGCGAGATCGGTAAACAGCCACGCCTACTTTACATACGGAATATAAAGGCACCTCATTTCGAAAAATGTTAATAATCTGAATATCTCATAAACTGTGCTACTCGTAGATATTAAGGTATAATTTTATTCCGGAACATATATCGCCATTACTAACATTTTTACAAAAAATGGGCGTGCCTCGCCCACTCATAACAAAGTTGGCCATATCTCATGAACGGTATAGTATAAGATAATGTAATACAACGATGTATCCGGAAGCATTACCAATAAGCTTGCCAAAAATGGGCGTTCCACGCCCACTCATAGAAAAGTTGTCAATATCTTGTGAACGGTATAAGATATTAACACGTAATTTTATCACGAGGTATCTACGGGTATTACGAATTTATATACAAAAAATGAGTGTGGTCCGCCCACTTATACAAAAGTGGTCAATATCCCATAAACGGTTAAAGATATTAATACGTAATTCTATATAGCAGTATCTAGAGACATTACAAAACATTTCCCGAAATGGGCGTGGTCCGCCTACTTATACAAAAGTTGCTAAATGGCAAAAATATAATTTTTTCAGTTACTCGGGTGTAGGGTATTTAGATTTCGGCCAGGACGAAGACAACACTTTTACTTGGAGAATGTATGTTGTGTTTCCCTATCTAAGATTTTACGTTAATATTTTAAAAGATTTTATACAAAATATTCAAGAGTTTGAAGAATAAACTCTGGACTTTTCAGTTTAAAATATTTTTAAATCAAAAAATTAAAATCAAAAATTCGCGATCTCTGTGTGGTAATTCGAACGATTATCGAATAACTTAATAATCGCCCTTCAAACCCTACAGAGTATTGTCATCCCTCCATAATGTGTTGTTGGTTTTCCTATCTAAGGTTTTACGTTACTTATTTATAAAAATTTTATATAAAAAATTTTAGAGTTTGAAGAAATTAGCTATTGACTTCAAACCCTGGAACTTCAAGTACAGAAATTAAAATTTACAATCAAAAAATCATAAATAGAAAATTCTCGATTTCTGTGTGTAATTCAAACGATTGTCGAATAACTTGACAATCATTTTACAAACCCCACAGAGTTTTTGATTCTCTCATTGAAATTGAGAGAAAGAACGGACCTATATAACCTGCCTAAAATTCCCTAACCTGCTTAAAAACTAGAACTAGCCCTATGGCCATAGTCGTCACGGTCACGTTAGTTGGTGGTGTTTAGATGCATGCGCAGTGTCTACGCACCCTATACCTCACTGGACGATATCAGGTCGGCACTAACGTCATGCCACCATATCGGTATCTGTCGGTCCGTGTGGGCCTCTGTAGTTCGTATTATGGTCTGTTCGGTCCAGTCTAAATTATGCTAAATGATGAACACAAAAAACACTGACTAAGTAAGTATCTAATCTTATAAGTATAAGAGAGGAAAGAAGGAGGAGCAGTGAGAAGGAACAAAATAAAAAGTTAAATCACACCAGGTAAAATTATTTTTGATGTTTGTGGAAGACACCTAGGTAAAAAATAAAACAAAAAGGAAACTATTAAAAAGCATATGCAGTGCAGGCCAAGGGCTACCCAAGAAACTTTTCGCCTCCTGCCAGAGAGGCTCATCAAATAGGTTTTATAATTTGTTTGTTATGCACGTTTGCATCCTGCTAGAGTGCGCATAAGGCTATGACTCAGAATGAAAGTCGATAAAATTCACTTAACAAAATTTTAAGTTTGATGAAAATTGTTTGAGGAATAAGAAGGATTAAATGGTGGGAATGTGTTTTTGTGTTCCCTATCTAAGATTTTACGTTAATATTTCAAAAAGAGATTTTTATATAAATTCAAGAGTTTGAAGAATCAACTATTCCATCAAACCCTGGAATTTTTAGTTAAAATCACAAATTCAATGAATCAAAAATTCGCGATTTCTGTGTGGTAATTCGAACGATCATCGAATAATTTGATAATGGCTCTACAAACCCCACAGAGTATTAATCATCTCTCATTGAAATGCAGACAAAAGAACAGACCTATCTAAAATGCCTAAATTTCCCTAGCATACTTAAAAACTAAAACTAGCCCTATGGCCATAGTCGTCACTGTTACGTTTGTTGGGGGTGTTTTTTTGCAAGCGCAATGTCAACTACCATATGCCTAACTGGACGACATTAGGTCCGCATTACGTCATTGCCACCCTGTCGGTAAGTATAAGTCATTGTGGTCCGTATATTGGTCTGTTCAGTCCTGTATGCTAATGATGGACAAAAAAATAATAACTAAATAATAAATAAATAAATGAATGTAAAAATGTAAAAATCCGAGAATATGTTTTTATGTATCCTATCTAAGAAACCAGAGAATGTCTTTTTGTGGTCCTATGTAAGATTCTACGTTACGATTTTTTGAGAATTATTATATACAAAATTCAAGTGTTTGAAGAATTATTCATTCATTTCCCACACCTGGAATTTTTAGTTAAAAAATTCAGAGAGAATGTATGTTTTGTTTCCCTATCAGTAGTATGAATATGCGGGTTCTGGGCCAAATGGCACCGCCCGTGTATTTAGGCGGTGCTCACCGCTAAGGGGCGCTGTGTGTGTTAGAGCGAGACAGTGGGCGTAGTGTATGTAAGAGTGAGAAAGAGGAGAGGATTGAAGGCTGGAAGCTGGCGGCTGGCGGACGGACAGACGATCAGTCGGTTGGTAGGGGAGATGGTTAGGAAGCAGGGAGAGGGAGGGGAGAGACGTGCGTTATGGTATGTGAGTATTGGGGAGAGCAGCAGCAGCAGCGGCAAGATACTTGCCTTTGGAATTGTTGTTGTAGGATATCATGTTATTTTTTTTTATTGCTGAGGTGTGAATGGATGAGGGTAGGATTTTTATGAGCCAAGCGACTGTGGAAATGTGTGCTCGCGGGTGGCAGCTTGCTAAGCAGAAGCTGCCTAAACAGAGGGTGCCTAAGCAGAAGTAGTGTTGTAGTTTTTATATTTGTATGTAGGATTCAGAGCTGAGGGAATGTGTGTGGCAGCCCCTTAAGCGGTGAGCACCGCCGAAATACACGGGCGATGCCATTCGGCCCAGAACCCGCATATTCATACTACTCCTATCTAAGATTTTAAGTTACTTTTTACAAAAAATTTTATATATAGAAATTCTAGAGTTTGAAGAACTTAGCCATTCATTTGAGAGAATGTGTGTTTTTTCCCCTATCTAAGATTTTACTTTAGTATTTAAAAAAATTTTATATAAAAATTCAAGAGTTTGAAGAATTAACTATTTATGTTCAAACCTTGGAATTATAAGTGTAAAAATTAAATTGAGAGAGAAAATGTGTTTTGTTTTCTTATCTAAGATTTTTGGTTAATATTTTAGAAGAATTTTAGAAGAATTTATATAAAAAATTCAAGCATTTGAAGAATGAACTATTCATATTGAAACCATCGTTTTATTTTACCTTTTGTTTCTATAGCGTCGGGAGTTAAGAGAATAATTTACTTACTTAATTCTGTTTTGGATAAAAAAAATTCTGTTTTTGATAAAAAAATTCTGTTTTTGATAAAAAAAATAAAAAATAAGCGGACAATTTTTTATTGTCTGTACCTTTTCTGGATTTGTGCGAATACCATTTGGAGTTACCAATAATTCTAGAAATTCGCCTTCTTTTTGAAAGAAGTTACATTTATCTAGTTGTACCTTTATATTGCCTGCGCTCAAAGTTGAAATTATATCTTCTAAATCTTTTGTATGCCTTTCCTCTCTTTTGCTAAATACGATCGTCCATATAAACGAAGCAGGATTTTCCTATGTGATCGCGGATGTCGTCTAGAGCTCGCTGGAAGATTGATAGTGCAACTTCAGCAAAAAAGGATTTGCAATTTTAAACAAAGTCTCGTATACTGAAATTTACAGTTGTTAATTGAAAATGCGGTCTTTTCTATATCAGAGAGGACTTTGATGTTTTATTTTATTTAACCCTTTCATGCCCGAATTAATTGGGGCTTATCTAAAAATATTTCAATGTCATATCTTTAAACGCACAGCACAAGAGAAACAAACACGTCCGTACTGCTTCACATTCGTTTTTATTCTGACAGTTCTGATGCACACTAAAGTAACACACACACACACAATTTAATTTTGTAGTCAAGTGAACTTTATATAGATTTTACTTAAAAGTTAAACGTCAATTGATTTGCAACATATTTTTCCTGCGCAACTTTGCGCTGAAAAGAGTGAGTGAAAGTTTTTCCGCGGTCGGCTGTCAAATTTTAGCAAATATACGGTGGTCTCAGCATCGCAACTCTTCAACCAGTGCTTTTGAACTGCAATACCGACGAAGTGCGCAGGGTTCTGGTGTCGGCTTAACTCATGTTTGGCTTGAGTTCGAACGAGACACCCACGCAGGTTCGCAAAAGTAGTACACCAACAGGTAAAAATGCGGTTGCGAAAGAACTAGGTATACACTGCAGTGCTGGTGAACAACGAGATGTAAGCCGATCAGGGGAGTCGTCGGCAGTAGATGCACCTGATCCGTTTAAGAGATGCTCGCGGTTGGCTAGATCACCCGTCAATCAATCTAGTGGTCTATTGGTCGAACAGAAGGCACAGTGAAGGGCCAGCTCTACTCCCCTTTGGTCTGATAAACCAGAAGATGGCGTCGGTAAGCCCGATTTTAAAACTAATTTCTCTTTTGCAAAGTTGGGTAGGATGATCGGCGAGCTAATGGAGATGATTGTTGGTGGCAGGCGTTCAATACACCAACCAATACGTGAGCTCATTGAGGGTATAGCTGCGTTGTATGAGTCTGTGGAGAGAGAGACTTTGAGACGCAATTCAGGAGAGCAGCATATGACAACTGGTTATGATACAATAGGTGGAACTAAAAAGGCTCAGGAGAGCAGTACGCAGACTTCACCGTTGCTTCAAAAGAAAAAGAGTGATGTTTCAAAAAGAGGTAGAGAAAATCAAGATGAGGATTCTTTTGCACCTAAAAGAAACAGGCTGCCGGAAAAGGCTAGTTATGCTAGTATAGCTAAAACAGGAGTCACTGCGAAAAACGACGAGCAGAAGCCCAGCGGAGAGTGCATTAAAGTGGTAGGAAAAGCTGTCAATGAAAAAAGCCCATAAAAGAAAAGCCTGAAGCGCTTCTTATAGCGTCACGTGGCGGATCAAGCTATGCCGATATACTTCAAAAGATACGAGCAGAGCCAAGCCGAGCTTCGAGAAAAGATACGAGCAAGAAACAAGGAGTTGGGTGAGAACGTGTTTCGCATTCGCAGGACACAGGGTGAAATGCTCGTTCAGCTAGCTGCTAATGCAACCGCTCCATCTAGCGAGTTCAAGGATCGGTTGAAACCAATTTTGGAAAAGGAGGCCCTATCGCAGGAGATCTTAATTGAATGCGAAGACCTCGACGAAATAACAACGAAAGAGGATATTATGCTGGCGTTAAAAAATTAATTTGGAGAGATTGGCGACCGAGCTGTGAGATCAGTGCGCAATGCTTACAGAGGCACTAAGACAGCTATAGTTAGTCTTCCTGTAGCAATGGCCAATGTAGCCTTAAAAGAAGGGAAGATTAAGATCGGCTGGACTGTCTGTCGGTTGCGCAAATCAAGCCAATCGATTAAATGGTTTAGATGCTTGGAATTCGGTCATATGGCATCGGGGTGTAAAGGCATCGACCGCTCGAAGCTGTGCCTAAGATGTGGGGAGGAGGGACATCTTGCCAGGAACTGTAGTAAAGAGGCCAAATGTCTAATATGTACGCAAAATGGTGCACACACAGTGAACAGTGTAACAAAAAAATAATGAGATTTATACAAATAAATCTTAACTACTGTGAAGCAGCTCAAGACATGCTCCAGCAGATGGTACGAGAGAAGAGGGCGGATGTGGCCATTATATCGGAGCCGTACAGAACGTCGCAGAGCAACTCATGGATCACTGTTTCCACCAAAAAAGCAGCAATATGGACAAGCGGAAAACACCCGGTGCAGAAAATCAGTAAGCAAATCAGTAATGGTTTTGCTTATGCCGTGGTGGCAGGAGTTCATATTTACAGCTGTTATGCAGCGCCTAGTCTGACGTAAGCTGAATTTGAGGCAATTGTCATGAACATTTCGAACGACGCAAGAAACAATAGTCCTGTTGTTGTTGCCGGGGATTTCAATGCTTTGTCGACTGAGTGGGGTAGTATATACACCAACTCGAGGGGAATCTTGTTAGAAATCTTCTCGACACTAAACATTGTGCTCGCAAATGTTGGCTCGATAAGCACTTACCCCAGAGATAATAGGGAGTCAGTGATTGACGTCACGTTCGTCAGCAGCGCACTGGTGCAGAACACAAATTGGCAAGTTAGTGAGGAGTTCACATTCAGCGATCATCAGGCAATAGTGATAGACATTGAAGGGCAAAATTAACTTAGAAGAAGCAGGGTTCGCCAAGCACATTATGGGTGGAAGGAGAGCGCTCTGGACAAGGAGCTTTTTAATATGATGTTTGCCGATGGGCATGAGTGGCCGGAGGAAGCGGAGGAGCTGGCCGCGCAGCTCGCAAAACAGTTAGCGAAAGCATGTGATGCTGCTATGCCCAGACGGAAGGCAAGAAATCGGGGCCGGCCTGACTATTGGTGGAATGTCGAAATTTGAGCTCTTCGCGCTCGGTGTTTGCAGGCGAGAAGACGTTATCAACGCTGCAAACAGGCGATGGAGACAATTATTCTTCGGAGTGATTTCTTAAGGGAACGAAAAAGGCTCCGCAATGCTATTGGAAGCTCCAAAACGCAATGTTTTAAAAGATTATGCGAGGAAGCCAACTCAAATCCATGGGGCGGAGCATACAGGTTAGTCATGGGGAAAAATAAGAGCCAGCATTCAGGAAATATGTCCATTACCTCTTTCAAAAATTGTGGCTACCTTATTCCCACAGCAACGGGAACGCAGAAATCGGTTCCCGGGAGTACCAGCCAATAATAATGCTGTCGTGACATCCGAAGAAGTGCTTTCGGCGGCTAAAAGTGTACAGCACAACAAAGCTCCAGGGCCGGATTCTGTCCCAAACGCAGCGTTGAAGACAGCTGTTTTGAGTTACCCACTACATTTTGCTGCTGTCATGTAATCCTGTCTGCGGCAAGGAGTTTTTCCGGCGATTTGGAAAATTCAAAAATTGCTGTTGCTGCCCAAACCTGGAAGGCCGCCAAGTGAGCCGTCCTTTTATAGGCCGATCTATCTCTATCTGTGGCGAAAGAAGCCATAAAAGGAACCAGGTGGAAAGGAGGAAGCAAATAATATTGCTTAGTAATCACGCTAGACGTTAGGAACGCGTTCAACACAGCGGACTGGGAGCATATCATTAATGAACTACTGGCGAAAAACGTACCAGATTACTTGCTGAGAATTATTATGAGCTACCTTAGCAACAGAGTCTTAATATACGACACTGACGATGGCCCGAAAAAATACAAGATAACTGCTGGCGTTCCACAGGGCTCAGTATTGGGTCCACTACTCTGGAACTTCATGTATGACAGCCTTCTCAGGTTGCATGTTCCTGAAGGAGCCAAATTAATCGGTTTTGCGGACGATTTGGCTGTTGTAGTGGTAGATAAAAAAGTGTCAGACCTGGAGGAAAAAGCAAATCTTACTGTTTCGATGGTTCAACAGTGGCTAACTTCGGTTGGCTTGCAGCTTGCTGAGCAAAAACGGAAGCCGTCCTTATTAGTAGTCGCAAGAAAGTGCAACTGAGGGTGAGAGGTGCTACTATCCAATCACAGAGAGCGATAAAGTACTTGGGCGTTTTTATTGATGATCGCCGTAGTTTCCGATAGCATGCAGAGTATGTCTGTAAAAAAGCTTCGAAGTGCTATGCGGCCCTGTCTAGGATGCTGCCGAACATAGGTGGACCGAAAAGCACTAAGGGAATGTTGCTATGTAATGTGGTAACATCAGTGCTCATGTATGCCGCGCCAATCTGGGCAGATTCCCTAAAAGTGAAGTCGAATAGGAAGCAGCTTGAAAGAGTTCAACGACTAAATGCTTTGCTCGTAATCAGCGCTTATCGAACTGTCTCTGACGAAGCTGCGTTTGTGTTGGCAGGCATGATGCCGATGGAAATAATGGCTGATGAGGCACATCGACTGTATGCAGCGAAGAGTTTCTGTGTGAGTAAGGCTCTCTCCACATCAGAGCAACTGGAATGTCTGGACCGGTTCGCCGGAAGAGTATTTGTGAAGCTTCCTGCGAGGGTAGGTTAACTGCCCAATTTTGTGCGTGTGTGGTCTTTTGTATGTGGCGTATGGGTCGTATGAATAGGTAAATTGTTGGTGATTGTGTGTGTATTGGGTGTGGCGTATGGGTCGTATGAATAGGTAAGTTGTAAGTGATTGTGTGTGTATTGGGTGTTTGGATGGCGATGAATGTGTTGGTTGTGCTGAATGTAGTGTGCATGCTATGTGTGTGCCGGCCGTAGCTGTCTTTCTTCGGGAGGACAGAGCCTGTTGTGCCGCACTGGTGTTCCTGGGGCCACCGGTCCCCGAGCGGTATGGAGCTCACCGATAGTAACTCAGTTACGAAGCCTGACCAGAGGTTGTCTGGTACCACGGGTTTCGGGGAGCGCTGAGGTTGGGTCTCAACGCCTTACCCCGGAATCAATTTTACATCTTGTTGGGGGTGCAGCTAAATTGGCGTTAACCTCCGTCTTTAGGTGGTTAACCCCAAGGTGGTTAACCCCAACACTCCCTGTTGAGTGGTAGAGGTAAGGATAGGCCTCGCTCCCGCAGTGAGGAAGACATGTCCATACACTTGTCTTCAGACTGATCCATATTTGGTGTGGACAATTTCTGTCTGCACCTAGTTCTATCCACAGCTGGACTCAAAAACTTTTGGGCGATCGGTCCCGGGCTGTAAGGAGCCCAACTGGTAGTAGTTTTGACTACGAGGTCTGACCAGAGGCTTTGTCTGGTACCACGGGGATCAGGGGGCCCTGTAGCGTGTTCGATCACGCTCAGCCTGATCATTGTAGGTAGGACCCCTTATCGGAGAAACGTGGGGCTGTGGTTGATACCCAAATGTACGCGGGCAGAGCTTTTCTAGCTCGGTGTGGAGTTGCATTGCAAGCGGGTGCCGTGACCCATAGAGCGGCAGAGGTGTTAGAAAGGCCTCGACCCCTCACCAAGAGGGAGTACCCCTCACCAAGAGGGAGTACTTTTCCTTTCCTCAAGTACTCGAATTTGTTCCGGCAGACTGGTACCAGGTACCTATCCAATGGGGCGTTGGTTGACGCGTTGACTTCAACCCCATGTGTGAGGGCACACCGTGAGCTTAAGCCAGTCTTGGCAGGCGCTCACGTAAAACACTCGGTGACACTGTGTTTTTCCATGTGCCATGGAGTTTTTCGTAGCTGACTATACCGCTATGATACCTCGCCCATCATCTTGTGACCATAAAACTCACAGACTCACTCACATTTCACCATAAAACTCACATACGCTGAGTGCGCGGACGGACATGTTTTTCAGCTCGCTCATGAAATGAGAGGAGTTTCCAGTCTTGTTGCCTTTGGTATATATATACTGAGAGAGATGAGGTGGTGCCGGAAAAAAATCGACGCTGGCTGCTGACGCTGTTGCTGCAATCCAGTTTGGCCGCAGATCGGAATCAAAAAAAACGAAAAAAACGGAAAACGAGATAAAGTTTTCCACAGTAACATTGTGTCCTTTTAATCCCTGTACAAGATCCAAGACTACACGCTTCCCCTGTTGCCTTTCGACTGCACTAGATATGGATTTTCCCAGATACGGCTGAATCTTCCAAATGTAGACCGTCGATGAGTCAACTAGCACCCAGAATTTTATTCCATATCTGGCAGGCTTTGACGGCATATACTGTCGAAATTTGCAGCGTCCTCGAAATGCTACTAGCTGCTCATCTATGGTAACATTTGCATGCGGATTATAGAAATTCGGAAGAGATTCAGACCACTTATCCCAAATTTCTCGTATCGGTGTAAATTTATCATATGACCCTCTTTGGCCTCGACTTGAATAGTCGTCAAACCGTAGAGCTCTTGATATCATTTTGAACCTGTTCAATGACATTATTTGACGGAAAATCGGACGGCCAAAATCTTTATCAGAAACAGAAAGCCTTTCCAAATTCTCATTTTTTTACCTAAAATTTTAAAGCAAATATCAGTTATAAAATGTAACTGTAAAAAGGAAAATCCAAGCCATACAAAGTAAACTTACTTGAAAACTCCAGCCAGAAGTAAAATTCCGATGTAGGCGTCAAAGCTATCTGTAAAGCCATATTCGTTCGTATACTTTATAATGATATCACATATCATTTATGGCAGCAACGCTTGGAAGGCAGATAGTATAGAATCTATGCGGGAAATTGCATATCGTGTTATGCCTGGTTTCACTGTCAAAACGTTTTCTGTCCGCCGATGATATGCGGATTGCAATTGGGGTGGACTTTCTTCCCACACGATACCATTCTTCGAAACCATTGCGGAAACGACGTGATGGAGTTCCTCTTGATCGGAATCGGATGAATAATCCTCTCTCGATTATATTCATCTTCGCTGCCAGCGGAAAATATATCTTTATCATTAGAAGGTTGTTCAACTTCACTTTCATCACATTCTTGTAGAAATCTTTCTATTTCTGCCTCGTTCAAATTTCGTCGTGCCATTGTACAAAACCACTTATCACTTTCACTTCAAGTAACGTAATATATCAGAATTTTACCAACTCTGAATATATATGGCAAAATTTTGAAATGCGGAAAATAATTGCATTCAAGGCAAAAGCCAATCACCATTGGACAAAGCTTACTTGGACAATAAACTAAACCAATCACCATTTGCGTTGCAGGTGAAAACTTGATAAAAACGGAAGCTATCTGCAAATTGGTCTTTGATGGCTCTGATAGGATCACTTGGTCAAAGTGCGAAGGCAGCCCACCAGATCAGGCCAGGCATTGAGGAGACAGGTTTTTTCATGAGACGAGCTAACAAAACATAAGATACCACTCCTTATGGACCCAATTATAAAAGAAGGCACAATAAAACAAACACAATTTTATTGTGTTTACAATCCTCGGAATACATTCTCGGAATTTCGAATTATGCAGCTCACCTGATCACGTCAGGTATTTTTGTATGTGGAAGAGGTAAAAAACCGCTTTTCACGGCTTATAGTCCCCATTATGAGAAACAGGTAACACGTCCAATATAATTTTATTACGTGTGCGGTCCTCGGAATACAGTATTAGAAATTCTGTTCATTAAGCAGTCGTTTTCTAAAATTTTTGTAATTTTTTAGACGAAATTTACTGAAAATATTTTATGGGTCCATTTGAACCCTAAATAGCTTATGTGTGAGAATTTTTGTTACAGCTATTTCAAAAAGTATTTTGGATCTTTTGTTTTAAGTGGATAGTAGATTTTCATTAAATATTCACAGCCAAGAAATTTCAGACTGGAAGGTCTTACCGTTTAAAAGTTATAAGCGCGAAAACCCGGTTTGGGTCCAAATAGACCCAATAAGCGTAGCCGGGTAAAGAAGGAATATATGTGGGTTCACAAATATGATCTCTAATGCATGATGAAAAATTTGAGGGACTATTGAATCTACTGGAGAAGGAAGCTTTTTTTGTTTTTTGGGAAATCGAAGGGCGTAATTTTACCGTGATGTCAACGAGCTTATAAGATCTTATAAAAATTTAGGTTGTAATATGTCCTAGTATACTTCCTGCACTCGCACCTAGATTTCTTCCCGAAATATCTGGGCGCAGTGAGCGATGAGCACGGAGAATATTTTCATCAGGAGATTTCAGCTATGGAAAATTTTGGAATAATTTTTTATTCTGCGATGAGAGTAAATTCAACATACGTAGGATGAACAGACGTATGTATAGAAAAAGTCTAACGAGGAACTCAAAAAAACTTGCAGCCAATTGTTAAATACAGAGGTGGATCCATAATTGTTTGGGGTTGGGTATGTTCGCGGCTGGCTCCGGAAATTTCTATTTCATAGATGGTATTACGAATCAGAAGAAATATCTAACCATATTAAAGGAAAATTTGGTTCAAAGTGCTGAGAAATTGGTGGTGAAAGACTTCTTTGTCACAATTAAGGATTGCATGAGTGTGCATACATAAATTTTATATCCTATTGTTTCGTTAATTCTTGGAATTAGCTTAATTAATTCTTGGAAAAAAGTATACAACCGTAAGTAACGTGTGAGTTTTTTCACTTTATAAAATTATGTGATAGAACAAATAGAAGTCAGTCAACAATCAACTATCTAAACAACATAAATCACGTAAATATATCAGCATTTTTAACTCGGGTGCATGAGTTTTTAGTAACTCACAGGGAAAATATACTGGAGGAGCATTTTGACTGCATTTTAAGCAACTATATAAAACTAAGCCAGTATAAGAATGCCTTTGTTATTGAGTCACGACATGGATGCCATTATACTACGTGTTGCTGGTCTTCAAGTGAACCTGGAGATGGACCAGATACTGAACCTGGAGATGGACCAGATACTTGTGTTTGCTGCAATATCAATTTAATTGTTTGCAGAATAATTAAATTGATATCATTTTATACCAGATTATATAAATAAAATACATATTTATAAAATTATTTTATTTCTTTATTTTTTATTAAAATCTTTTTTACAATTTGTAAAATATGTATCGAGTAGGGGTTGCGATTGAGGAAAGTCAACCTGAACCTCCAAGCGAAAATCTTCTCCATCTTCTTCCAACAGTTTTATTAAATAATGGTTGCCATTGCTGTATTCTGCTATGGTCGCATCACATATATCGTTGAATTTTTGTGGTAGGAAAACAACGCATTCTTCCAGCTCCATTAATATGCGACCCCTAAACTTTCTTTTCTGCGAAATTTTTTATATTTTTTACATTTTAAATGTTTTCTGCGAACATTTTTTATGGTATAGAATCTGCTGGGTTCCATGCCATTGACATGGAGGGTATTTTTCTGGTTGGAGTTCTTTTGATTGAAGTCCTTCACAGCAGCGTACGAGAGAGAAAAGTCAGTTTATTGGAGCTGATTCATTTTACTAATATTATTTTATTGAATTTTGCAACAAATTATTTGAACAAATTTTTTAACATTGACTGCACCTGACCAAAGTTACACAAAGACTGAATACCTGGAACTAAAATGTATTATTTATATAACGAAAGTCTTTAAAATATGCTTTTATAAAGTCTTTATAATATGCTATCCAATTTGATGTATCCAGATTAACGATTCCATATTCTTGTTGACGAGGTCGTTTCGGTAGACTGTCTCGCAAAAAAATACCTCGGAAATGTGGTAGATTCTTTGTATGTTTCGTCAAGTCGACGTCCGTGAGGGCTCTTTTGGGTAGATTCTTTACAAGTTTTTTGGTTATGGACTATAATATAAACCCAATCCTTTTTTGTATGGCTTCAAGTATAAGCCTTTTCCCATGGCAATGACTTCCAAGGTCTTATTATGTAGATTCGCTTCTTCCAATTGTTGTCGTGCGGTTTTTGTATCATTAATTGCTTTTGCAAAGGAGGTAGAAACCCTCCTTCTTTAGGAGCGGGTATAACGCGTGGAATGTCAACCATCGACTTCTTCCGACCGAAAGAGTTTTTCACAACCTTTTGTGCGATTTTTATAGCACAAAAAACTTCTGGTTTTCGTTGTTTAATGATTTTCAATCCGTTTTTAACTGCTTGAGTAAAAATTTTTTTCTACATTTCTTTTTAACTTTTCTCTTAATTTTCTTAGGAGTTTTATTCATCGTGCTCCCCATGCCGAATTTTACTTTAGCTTTCATCGCGTTTGTAACTAAGTAGGCGTTTATTCGCTCACTGAATTTGCTGTCTTATGATTTTACTCTCTGCCACGCCCTTTCAGCTAATATTATATCTGCTTCGTGACGCTTATTCAAGTCTCGAGTTTTATCATAAGCAATATCGTGCTCTCTGCATGCGGCGTCCAGTGGATTGATTCCCTTATCGCCTCTTGCCAAGCGTTCTGTTAGTTTAGTTCCTGGACCACAAAATTTATAACTTGGTAAATGAAGTTCAATTAGCAGCGAATTTATAACACTATTTAATAAGCCTCTTTCGGTTACTGATTGATTAGAACTGACGTGTTTCTTATGAATTATACCCATTTGATATCTTTTCACCTACTCGTACTGAATGAAAATGCATATAAATGTGTATATAATAATAAAGAATATGGATCTAGTAACTAATAATGTTTCCAAATCAAGACACAGTTTCCTGCTACCAAATTCAATAAGTTGTCTTATTGTCGGACCTTCAAATTGTGGAAAGACCAACGTTGTGTTAAGTTTAATAGAAATTCCGTATGGACTAAAATTCGCTAATATATACTCATAATCAAAGTCGTTGTATCAACCAAAATATGAATATTTAAAGCAATTAATAAATCCAATTAAAAATATTGGATTATTTACATTTTCCGAGAACGAAAAAGTCCTCAAACCAAATGAAGCAAAAACCAACTCCATTATGATATTCGATGATGTGATTTTGCTTTGTTGAAGCAAAACAACATTCGAGAATACTTTTGTATGGGTAGACACAAATGCATCGATTGTTTTTATTTATGTCAAACATATACACGAATCCGTAAGCATTTAGTGCGCGATAATGCTAACATGATTATTATATTCAAACAAGATGAAATGAATTTGAAACACATATACAATGATCATGAGGGAACAGACATGACTTTTGGAAAGTTTTTAAATATATGTAGAGAATGTTGGAAAGGTAAATATAGATTTCTGGTAATCAGCAAAGATGATCCGATTGATAAAGGACGTTATAGAAGAGTCTTTGATATTTACATCCAACTATAAATAAAAGCAATCCCGATACTTTCATACTAGTATGCAAATAGTCTTTGAACTGATATGAAAGCTGATATACCTGATCTGATCTGATCTAAACTGCTGATACACCTGATCTGATCTGATAGCTGATATACCGGATCCGATAGCTGATACAACTGATCTGATCTTATAGCTGATATAACCGATTATAAGAATGAATGAAAAAATATTAAAAGACCTGATAAAAACCAGACGTATTTTGAAACAGAAATTTAGGAACCTAAGAGTGGGTAAAGCAGATGTGGAAAAGCGATTAGAAGAGTCATTTCATATGATATTATGAAACAGATTTGCTCAATAACAAAGCTTTTGTGAAAGATAGTATGAATCAGATGGACTCAGAATTTAAAAAAGAAAACAAAGCACTGATGGAAAAAATTGATGAATAATTTGAGGTAGTTCACGGAAAGATTAATGATGCTGAAACATACATCGAAAGTAATATTTAAGATTATACAAAATATATTAGTGAACAAATTGATCGAATTGAAAGTTATCTATTTCAACAAGCACTATTAAATCTGCAGTTGCATTGGAGGAAAAAATTCTACAAGAAATGCCAAAATGAGTAAAATGCGGGTTTAGTAGAGGAGCTTCACACTCAAGCTCAAACAAATTTTAAACTAAGACGTGTAATCACTAAAGGGATCGACGACCTCTGGCAAGCGGATTTAGTAGAAATGGGAAGTTATTCCACGGATAACAACGAATTTCATTTCCTTCTCACCGTAATAGATACATTTTCAAAATTCGCCTATAGCGCTATGCCTTTAAAATCTAAAACATCCGCTGATGTGACCAAAGCTATGGAAACGATATTTAATTTGGGTCGGATACCGAGAAGTTTACAAACCGATTATTGTAAAGAATTCTTTAATCGACAATTTCAAAATTTAGTGAGGAAATTCCACGTCAACCATTATTATTATGTATAATAGATACATTTTCAAAATTCGCCTGGGCTATGCCTTTAAAATCTAAAACATCCGCTGATGTAACCAAAGCTATGGAAACGGTATTCAATTTGGGTCGGATACCGAGAAGTTTACAAACCGATGATGGTAAAGAATACTTTAATCGACAATTTCAAAATTTAGTGAGGAAATTCCAATTCAACCACTATTCTTCGTACAGTGTTTTAAAGGCGTCAATTGTTGAGCGTTTCAATAGGACACTAAAGCAGATGATGTGGAAGGAATTTAGTTAAAATGGATCATATCGATGGATTGACAATTATAAAAACTTGATTAACGAATACAATAAGACAAATCATAGAACGATAAATATGGCTCCCATTACTGTGAATACGTGTAATGAAAGGTTGTTATTAAAGACTGCCTACAATAAAGTGAAAATATTTAGAAAGTCAAAGTTCCGCATAGTAGATTATGTTCGCATAAGTAAACATAAACATGTGTTCGAAAAACGGTATATATACACGGAATTGGACTACAGAGATTTTTAAAATTAAAAATGTAAAAATTACAAACCCAACAACGTAAAGGGTGTTTAAATTTTAAGGGCCGATGTTGAATGTGAACCACACCTAAACGTCAAGTTTTTTTCTGCATTTCATTTGACATTTCTTAATTTCAGACTAACTCAATTTGAACCATGGAAAGATACACAATCGAGCAACGCGTTAAAGTTATTCAGGCTTATTATGAAAATGGGCGTTCAAATCAAAATGCATATCGTGCACTTCGTGATTTTTTCGGTCAATTTAATCGTCCAAATGTGCGTACAATCGGAAAAATCGTGCAAAAATTTGAGCTAACAGGGTCTGTAGGAGAAGTGAAAACACCAGTGCATGCTCGTACAGCTCGTACTGCAGAAAATATTGCTGCTGTTCGCGATAGCGTGGCTGAAGAGCTGTCCACCTCAACTCGTCGTCGTGCCCAACAATTGCACCTCTCACGCTCGTCGTTGATGAACATTATGCATAAAGACTTGCATTTACACGCTTACAAGCTGCAATTGACTCAAGAACTAAAGCCTCTTGACCATTCCAAACGTCGTCAATGGTCAGAATGGTGGCAAGAAATGGCAACAGTGGATGATCAATTTTCTAAGAAAATCATCTTCAGTGATGAGGCACATTTTCACCTCAGTGGATTCGTCAATAAGCAGAATTGCCGCATTTGGGCGAATGATAATCCAAGAGTGATTGACGAAAAACCAATGCACCCACAAAGAGTGACTGTTTGGTGCGGTTTATGGGCTGGCGGCATCATCGGGCCGTATTTTTTCCAAAATGAGGCCGGTCAGGCAGTTACTGTGAATGGTGTTTGCTATCGTGAGATGATAACGAACATTTTATGGCCCGAATTGAAAGATATGGATGTCGACGATATATGGTTTCAATAGGACGGTGCCACTTGACACACAGCTAACGAAACAATGGCTCTTTTGCGCGACAAATTCAATGGCCGTGTTATCTCACGTGGTGGCTATGTCAATTGGCCGCCAAGATCATGTGATTTGACACCGTTGGACTTCTTTCTTTGGGGTTATTTGAAAGAAAAGGTGTACGTCGATAAGCCAGCAACAATTCAAGAGCTAAAGGACGAGATAATTCGGCACATTAACGGGATAGAACCTCAATTATGCCTCAGCGTCATCGAAAATTTGGACCATCGGACGGAGGTGTGCCGCCGAGGTCGCGGCGGCCATTTGGCCGATATTTTGTTCCATATATAATTGAATCATACTGTTGTGAGTCGCTACTTCCGCGGAACACATTCTCAGTCGGCCATAGTGATGTCACACTGAGCGTCGAATTTCCATCGCACTAAGCGTTTAATTCCGCATTGCAACTTGTTTCAATGTCAATTCATCGAGCGCGCGCTAGCCGCTGGTGAAGCGGTATTGCACTTGTTGGCCGTGGAACTAGTGACCCACTTTCTTGCACTCAGGTGTTGAGGCAGGTCTTTTCCGCTACAGTTAGCATATTGTTGTTTCCGTATTTTTAGCTTCCTCATACAGAAATATAAATAAGACTGGTATGAGTTAGTTGAGTAGAGTTGAGTTGCATAAGTCAACTAGTGAATAGTGAGTAGTGAACGTGGAAACGTATTTCATACAATAAAGTGTCCAAAGTAAGATACAGTGTTTTTATTCAGACGGTCTGTGGTCTTTGGAGTAGCCCACAGCGAGGACTTCCAGAAAAACCACAACATATTTGGCGCAGCCGGTAATTAAGTACCGAAAATCGTTCGCTCAAGTGAGTTTGTGTTAAAAGAAAAATTTTAAAGGGAGGAATTTGTAGCGAATAGATAATAATACTAACACACATAAATAATCCTGGGCAAGACTCCCTTACCCGTAATCCTGTGGCTGAGTCTGGCTATAGGGGGATTATTATATTAATTTGTCGAGCAAATCTAAAAATTATCAGAAGAATCGAAAATTGAATATTTTCTGATTTAGCAGTTTTGCGAATGCTACGAAAAAAAAAAAAAAAAAATTTTGAAAGAAAATTCGCGAAGTGTAGCTGTAATTAAAAAGTAACGCGAAACTCGAGAGTGGCGGTGGCGCTTACGCTTGAGGTTGGATTTCAGCGCAAAACATTGCGGAGGTTTTGATTGTTTTTGCTCATTTGCTCGTCAGACCTAAAGTGTCGGCAAAATTGCAAGCGTTGTCTTTTTATTCTTGTGGTTTTTTGTTACTCTTTTATGGATATTTCATTCGATTTGGAGGCACGATTAAGGGATTTAGGAAGGGATTATAAAGATTTGGTTGGACAGTTAGATAGGTTCATTGAAAAAATTTGGGATAATCTTTCGTCTACTGTTAACAATAAAGAGAATTTGGTTCTAATAAAGGAAAAAATTAAAGATTTAGGTAATCTCTCCAAGGTAGAGAAGGCGGATGCAATTTTAGAAGAATTGCTCAATTTTGTATCAAATAAAAATAAAAGTGCACTAAAGGAATTAGAAAGGTGGAAAGCTGAATTTCACGCCTTAAAGAATAGATACGACAACTACTTGACGGACAGAGAATTAGAGGCAATTTTAATAAAGGAAGTAGAAGAGGAAAATATCAGATTGAGAAAGTTGATTGAGAAAAAAGGAGTTTCGGGAAATTTGCTCTCAACAGTTTTAAACCAAAAAAGCAGGGAAAGTTTTGAATCTTTAGAAGAGGCTCATAGGAGAATAGAGGAGTTAAAAGAAGAAAATAGACTCCTGCGACAGGAAGAATTGTTAGCAGATAAGACCCTGCCACACAAAGATCCGACTGGCCGTCCTTCACTACCTGCAACAGGTTTAAAAAGCATCAGGAGTAACACAGGGTTAAAAATGAGTATAGAAGCAATTGCGAAGAATGTAAACAGATTAGTACCTTTTTTCTCAGGTACCCGTTCACCAGATTTGAGAAATGAAGTGTATAAATTTATTGAGGGATGTGAACTTGCCAGAAGAGGTATATCGGATTCCGAAATAGGTGACTTCTTGGCGTGCGTAAAACAAAGATTTCATGGGAACGCATACGGGTTAATTAGAGGAAAGAAAATAGCAAGCGTAGAAGAGCTATACAGTACCTTAAAGCTGTCCTATCTGAAGTGTAGATCTTTAGATACAATAATATCGGAAATACAGACAGTGTCCCAACTCCCAGGGGAAGAAATAGTGGAGTTCGGAGAAAGGTTAATAAATCTAAGGACACAGGCAGAGGATATTACGAAATCCCATTATAATGAGGCCCAGGATCATGGACTGCGACTTGAGATTAATAAATCATTAGCAAGGACATTCGTGTTGGGGTTAAGAGACCCAACGATAAGGATGAAGATGTTGGGCACCAACGTGATCGAGATGGAAAGGCTGATCGCAGAAGCAATACAGCTAGACGAGATCATCAGCAGATCTCTCGGGGCCCAACCAAACCTTTTAGCGAGCATGAATCCGGTCTGGACGGCAGAAATGAACCAAAGGACTGCATGCCATACACCCGTGGATGCCCCGAGGAAAATAAATACACAGCATGGCGAGAACTTCATGCAAAACCCGAGTATCACGCGGGACGGAAAAAGGTTGGGACGTCCACAAGGTGGGGAAGCCAGTGCCAAAGCACGAATAGTATGTAGTTTCTGCGGAAGGAAGGGCCATACTAGGGACGAGTGTCTCGTAAGGAAAAATAGTCCATTCTGTGAGAAATGCATGATGTATGGGCATGAACTAAGTTGGAGATGTCAGTCACGAGGGCAGCCAACGAGAGGAAATTTACCCGAACGTCAGGTAAGTTATCAGAGAAGAAATAGTAGCGACCACATGAGTAGCGGTAGACATCAGCCACAATCTAATGAGGGTAGATGGAATACGAGTAATAGGGAAAGCAGAAGCAGGGGAGATGATATTAAGTGTTTCCGTTGTGAAAAAACAGGACACATAGCAATAAATTGCCCCACCAAGAGAAATCAAGGAACAGTGCAGGGAAACTATCGAGGGCCCAGCCAAGGCCACTAAGCTGGGAACCCGAAAAGATAAGTAACTCGAGGCCACACATCATGGGAGTGACGAGTCATACATCGAAAACGATTGTTGAACCGTCCTCCTCTGATCGTTGCGAGAAAGTCGATCACGGGCGGGTCGATAGTGCAGACGGGAGCATTGAAAGTGTTAAATCAGTCCCAGAAGAAGTTTACAGTTGTGAGGAGGTGAGCGAAATTGGAGTTAAGCAAGCAGTCAATAACAAACAAACAGTAAAGCCGACGGCCGTTGAGTCAGTGGATACGTTTGGAGTTTTGACTTCATGCTTAAGTGCAAGCATTGCACAAATTTTCGTTGTAATTATATTGTTTCTGGGTATAATAAAAGAAGTAGTAAAAGAGACAAAAATTAAAGTTGTTAATTATGCTGAGCAATTTTTAAACAACAACATGACAAACGTGAATTCTTGGCAAAAAGACGCAACGAAAATGTTAGAAAATATTTTCTCAAAGATAGTAAATAGTACAAGTAAGAGCAATAATATAAAACTGAATACAACGGAGAGAAGGGGACAAATAAATTCAGGAGTGAACTGGCAGAAGGGTCGCCCAGACACTATAGATGACGTGTTCATTGAAATATCTTATGAAGGTGCAAAAAATGGAAAACTCATCCTATTAGTAGATACTGGAGCAGACACGAGCCTGGTAAAGGAGAACGCGTTGAGGGGATCATTGCCGGTAAATCTGAAAGACGTAAAAACCCTTAATGGAGCTTTCGGTGGATGTGTAACAACGAAGGGTTCCATACTGATCACACCTAACGATATGAATCACCTTTGTTTAAAGCTACAAGTGGTGCCACTTGGACAGGGAGTGTCAGCAGATGGCATAATTGGTAGAGACAATTTGTGGAATCGGTCAATTATAAACTCAATTAAAAAACGAGTAACGTTTATGGATGCGAATAAGAAACATATTAAAACGCTGGTTATGCGTTCAATGGGAGAAATAGATCAAATTTTACATATTGAAGATTCAAGAGTAATGGCGAGAACTATTAGAGTAGTTCCAGTTAGGGTTAAAACCAGTATTCCGGAAATAGTAGTTCACAAACAGGAAATTGTTCCAGGAGTGTATATGGGGGAAACTTTAGCAAAAGTAAGGAGGGGCGTAATTTACGTTCCGGTACTAAATTCAACGGAAAAGGATATAGAGATAGACAGTAATTTTAGGCCAGGGTTTTCTAATTTCAATGAGTTTGAAACACCCCGTCCTAGTATGATAAATAGAGTGGGAGAGATGGAAGGTATAAATGTTGAGAAAAGATTAGAGACCTTGAGGAAAGAAATAGTACTAGACCCCACCCTGAATCCAGAGGAAATGGAATCTATGGAAAGAATAATTTCCACGTTTCATGATGTATTTCTGCTAGAGGGTGACAGTTTAACGTGCACAGCGGTGTTGAAACATACAATTCCAGCGGGGGCTGAACAGGCTCCGATAAATCAGAGGCAGTATAGACTCCCACAGGCTCATAGGGAGGAAGTGAACAGACAGGTAGCTAAGCTTTTACATGACGGAATAGTGAGACCAAGTACTTCTCCGTGGAACTCTCCATTGTTGATAGTTCCCAAGAAAGCTGGTGAAGACGGAGAAAAGAAGTGGAGACTAGTAGTGGACTACAGGAAACTAAACGAAGTCACAATCAGACAAGTTTTTCCAATTCCTAGAATTGATGAGATTCTAGATCAGTTAGGTAATAGTAGATACTTCACGACCTTAGATTTAGCAAGTGGGTATCATCAGGTGTTAGTAGATAAGAGTGATAGAGGAAAAACTGCGTTTAGTACAGGATTGGGACATTTTGAGTTTAAGAGAATGCCGTTTGGGTTAACGGGCGCGCCTGCTACCTTTCAGAGGATCATGAATCACATCCTCACAGGTCTCCAAGGAATAGATTGTTTTGTATATTTAGATGATATTGTAGTTTATGGTAGTAATTTAGAGCAGCACGAGGTTAGATTAGCGAAAGTGTTAGAAGCCTTAAGAATCAATAATCTTAAGTTAGATATTAGGAAATGCCAGTTTTTGCGGCGCGAAGTCGTGTATTTAGGTCATAAGTGCTCGGAAAATGGTGCACTTCCGGACCCACAGAAGGTAGAATGTGTCAAGAATATTTTGCCACCTAGGAATAAGAAGGAGGTGCAAGCATTTTTGGGTTTAGTAAATTATTATAGGAAATTCATAGACAATATGGCAAAGATAGCTTTACCTATTAATAAGCTGTTGAGGAAGAATGTAGTTTTTAAATGGTCCGAGGATTGCCAAAAGGCTTTCGAGACGTTGAAGCGAGCAATAATTTCACCACCGGTATTGACATATCCAGATTTTAGCAGAGAATTTCTCTTGACCACCGATGCTAGCAACGAAGCTCTGGGAGCAGTATTGTCTCAAGGGGAGGTAGGCAAGGACAGGCCAATAGCTTTCGCCAGTAGGGCGTTGAGTGGAGCCGAGAAACGGTACTCCACAATCGAAAAGGAATTCTTGGCCATAGTGTGGGCAACGAAGAATTTTAGAGCATATCTTTTGGGGAGGCCGTTCAAAGTATTTACAGACCACCAGCCCTTAAAGGGTATAGCAAATTTAAGGGATCAGACCTCTCGTCTAGCCAGGTTTAGACATAAACTATCGGAGTACGATTTCGAAATTATATATAAACCTGGGAAGAAAAATTTAAATGCGGACGCTCTGAGTAGAATACCCCAAAATAGCAGCGAGGTGGCGGCAGTCCAAACGCGCTCTAAGGCAAAAGAACAAAAGAACCAAGAAAACGACAGGCCGCAGGAAATCTCCGCATCAGTGGAACCGGATAGTCCAAAGGCGGAACAGGGTAATAGCACAATTCTTCTGGAAGACCCAAAGGAAATTAAGACAATAATAAAGGATTTCCATGATAAACCATTAGGAGGTCATCAAGGGGCGGTAAAAACCTATTTACGCATTAGGCAAGAATACAGGTGGCCAGGCATGCAAAAGCAGATAAAAGAATACGTTAGAGCATGTCCC
Source organism: Sicus ferrugineus (assembly GCA_922984085.1). NCBI lineage: Eukaryota > Metazoa > Arthropoda > Insecta > Diptera > Conopidae > Sicus > Sicus ferrugineus. The sequence goes on from OV277348.1 coordinate 18,974,232, forward strand.
AAATGTCAAGTGAACAAGAGTTCGAAATTAACGAAAATGCCCCTAGTATTAACAGACACGCCAGTGCGGCCCTTCGATAAGGTTTATATGGACATTGTAGGTATTTTACCGGAGACTGTATCTGGTAATAAATACATCCTCACATTCCAAGACGATTTTTCAAAATTTATGGCTTGCACAGCTATTCCCGACGCAGAGGCGAGTACCGTAGCCAGAGCCTTCTACGACGAAGTGGTAACGCGATACGGAATTCCACGAATTCTAGTAACAGATAACGGTACCAACTTCACTTCAAAATTATTCAGTGACACATGTAAGTTGTTAGGAATTAAAAAATTACACACAACACCGTACCACCCACAGGCCAATGGTTCCTTAGAACGAAGCCATAGACCCTTGGCAGAATATTTGCGTAGTTTTGCGAAAGAGGACGGATCCAATTGGGACCAGTGGTTATCAGCGGCAATGCACGTGCATAATCACACTCCGCATACAACCACCAAACAAACCCCTTTTCGCACACTGTATGGATTCGACGCGCAGATACCAACAAATTTGAAGAAAAAATGTGGCCCACTCTATAATACGGACGATCCCGTCAAGGTGCAGAAATTCCAAATACAAAGGGCCCATGAGATGGTTAGACAGAATCAGGAACGTGCAAAGGAAGCGGCCAAAAAACAGTACGATGACAGGCTAAACCCAATAATTTTTAAAGCTGGAGATAAAGTAATGCTGAAAAATCAAACGAGGAAAAATAAATTTTCACCGATTTGGTTAGGCCCATATGAGGTGATAGGCATTAGAAGCCCAGTCACGACAGTTCTAAAAATTAAGAACAGGGATAAGCCATTCCATAACAATTTGCTTAAACATTACAACAATTCAATTAAAATAGGAACAGCTACGGACGCAGTAGATCGAAGACAGAAAAATCACGCCCAGCAAATACAGTAGTAAATATAAAAAAAAAAAAAAAAAAAAAACATGAAAAGTCACTTCCTGCATGATTTAATGCTGTTTTATTACAGTATAAAAATTTTAATTAAAATAACGACATATATATGATATGATTTTAATTTAACTGAGCAAAGTCCATGACCCATGGGGGTAGACCAACGGGTCGGAATCCGGTCGTCTGCTGGTAGCGGCGTGATGCCTCAAGGAGACTGAGGATCAGGACGGCTGTAGATCGACGGCGGGTGTTGCGATACTCCTCAAGGAGCTTCTCGATGCTGTCGGTCACAGGATCTAGGTCCCAGCAGGAGTCCTGGATGTCGTGGAGCAGGGTCGTAACGAACTCCGCAAATGTAGACATTATGTTGAAGAGAAATTTGAGACTGAATGAATCGGTTGAGAATTGCTGGGTATTTATTGGCATAAGAATAGCTGGCATCAGCAAAAGATGCGTTCGGGCAGAGAGTAGTACGCAACTGTTGGTTAACAATGGTAAAATCACTGTCTCGAAAAAGTTTAGTTTTTGGATTATTGGGTCAGACGTATAATGGGACAAAAGCGCGAAAACTAGGGTAGAAAATTAAGTGCTTAAAATATACTAACATTTTTCTTTTTTTTTTTTAAAAAAAAAAAAAAAAAAAAAAGAGAAAATTCAACAGTAATAGCGTAAAGTTATTTATTTTTTTTTTTGAGGGGTGTTAGTAATTTTTTCTTCCTAGCAGAGTATATAATGAAAGCCACTTATTTACGGATTCTGCTGTTAGCGGCAATTTGGGCGGAGGCTTGTGATGGAAGATCGCTGGTGAAACAATTGGTGGACACGCCCGTTTTTTTTGAAAAATCAAGCGAAGCAGTTTTCTATAGAGAGACATGGATTGTATTAACAAAATTTGAACCAACGAATTTTAAAACCATTCTGGACAAACTAAGCGGTTATAATGATAGGACCATGGATTTGTGCCGATCCCTAGAGGTAGCAGGAAAAATGGCGATACTGCAGAAGGTCTGCATGAAAATAAATGAACCGATAGCCGCGGTTTTGGGCACATTAAGAGACCACGAGAAGGTGATACAATCCCTGGAGAATGGGAGCCGTGCGAGGGTACGGAGGTCTTTGGACTTCGTGGGAGGAGCACTCAAGTGGGCTTTTGGAACAATGGACAAAAGGGACGAGGAGAGGATCGCGGACGACCTGAAGACCCTGGAAGTGGGGCAGGCAAAGCATTTAGAGCTATTAAAGCACCAGGTCACAGTAATGGAATCCAACTATAAGAGGCTGTCAGAACCGTCAATATCGACGGTTGAAAATGTTGAAAAATTACAGACCGAATAAAGGGAGACAAAATGACGTAAATAGGGGAACTCTAAAAGAACAAGAGTCATTAGAGGATGTGCTGCAGGTCATGCAACTGCAAACAGCAATTGAGGCGAGCCTGATCCAAATACAGGGAAAGGTTTTGCTAGAACTGTCCGTAATAGACGATTTGCATAGGGAGAAACTGCATCCTTCTATTCTAAATACGACAGTATTGACGGAGGTAGCGAGAAGTCGATCTCTAAAGGGTCGGTCAACCGGGTTATTGGCTAATACATTCAACATTCACAAGGCAGCAGAAGTGAGGGCATTCCCTGATGGCAATTCCTTCCTGGTAGTAGTAAAGATTCCCTTACCGGATAATGTTCGTTACACCATATACAGAATGTATCCTGTTCCGTCTCTCGAAGATCCTAAGTTTGATATGGTCACAGACCTGGCTTCGGATTATTTGGCCGAATCTAGGGATCAGGCAATGTTCATGACTCTGACAGGCAATGACGTCGGAGAATGTAAATCTCTAGTGGACACCGACAGGAACGTGGAAGACAGGCCGGAGGTCCAACTTTGTAAAGACTCGGGTAAGTATCTAACAGCGAGTTAGCCGTTATGCGAGCTAAGGTTACTCCAACAATCTAAAACGGCAGAAGAAGTTTGCAGGAGAAAGGTAGTGCCTCCTAGTGAGGGTATGCTGGTCCGGTTGGGCACGGGGAATAGCTGGCTTTTTAAACTAAGGGAACCAATACCCTTTAGGCAGGTGTGTCGGGAGGAGTCTTCGGCATTAACCTTAGAAGGTTTTGGGTATGTTGTCCTGGGAGAGGGTTGTTCGCTATACAGCCAACGAGTGGTATTGCGTTCCACAGTTAGCAAAGAGCTAATATCGGATGTAAGTTTGCATGAATTTAGCTACGAGGTCCTGCTTAAGGCGGTAAACGACAGTCTGGCGTTCAAGCGGAACTCAAGGAACGAGAGTGAAAGTGTGACTTTAAGGCCTGTAATGGTCGGAGACCACATGGATATTCGAGGTAAAATGACAGAGGGGGCAAAAGCGTTGGAAGAGTTAGATTCTGAGATAAAAGAGGAAAAATGGAGGGAGGAGTTTGCTTCAAGGCAGAAGATAGTGGAAATGTCGGGTTTGTCAACTGTAGGTGTACTAGTGGTGGTAATGGGAATTATAATTGCTTGTTGTTTGTATAAGAGGTTAAGTACACGTAAGGTCCCTCCCCCCATGCCCCCGATTAGGCTTAATACATTTAACCATAGTAGCAATTGGATTACGAGGAGGCGGTTCCCGGGATATCCGTCGCCGATTAGTGGGGGGAGTCTTAGACTACCGAATACGACGGATACCCCGGGGGCATCAGTTTCGGGTTCAGTGGGAAGCGGTTTACCTGCACCGGTTTCGCTTCCTATTAATGAGTCGGAGGACCGGGAAAATAGAGGAGCCCAAATTTAAAGATTGGAGACAATGGTTCTGACCACTGTGCGTTGGGTCAAACCAATGCGTTTATTGGACTGGTCAGCGCAGCAACAGTAAGCCGAAATAGCTGAAAATTAATAAAGACAGCAGTCAGTGTTGAGCAGCACACGTAGCTCTAGCACGAGAGGGGGGGGGGTGTAGTGAATGAAGTGGCAACGGCTCAGTTTCTTGCTAGGCAGAATTGATAACTCAGCGAAAACCTGAGGGAAGCCGTTTCCACTGCAATTAAAACTTATTAAATTGTGTTCTGACCTAGATAAAGGTAAAGTCAATTTGAGTGGTAGTTCAGCAGAATCATGAATAACTTAACTAAATATATTGAGTTAATTTTACATAATCATGCAATGTATACTAAGTGCACTTAAGTGGGTACGTCGGGAATCTTCTTAGTAGCACCAAACGGTTTCGGGTTTAATATGTAATTTTCGAGGAAATTTTGGTTGAACTTAATAACAAAATATATTAGTTATAGAATTTGTTCAGAACATATATTTCATTAACTAACCGGACACTTACTAATTTTGCTTACTAACAAAATGTATTAATTAATTATAGAGTTAGTTTAAACCATATATCTAGGTTTGGTTAAGGCAATGTATTAATTGTGTTGTTTATTTTGCTTTTTATGTTGTTTTGTTGCTTTATTATGTTGTTTACATTGTTTCCAAGTGCATGTATATGGTTGAAACAATGTAAACTTAATTTTAATTCAATTCTTGCTTGGACCTAATTCTATTTAACAGAAGTCCAAGTTGAGATAATTTTGGGGTAGGGAGTTCATAGACGGTTTTGTCACATGGTGTCAGGGCGCCATGACATTATGTGGCATCGCAGAGAACTCTACCGCTACATGTAATGAATACGTTTGAAAAACAAGCGTGTGGTATCACATTTTAAGAAAAAGGATCAAGTAAAATAGAATTTAAAGTTAGCTTGCTAGAGAGTTAAATTAAATGAAGGTAATAATTGTTAAATTTAATGAATTAAGTAATTTTAATTGTTAAGTCAATTTAAGTAGAGTTAATAATTGTGTATAGCAATAATGGAAAAGTTGTACATGTAAAAAAAGAAAACAGACTGACAAAACTTTTGAGTAAAGGGAAAAGGAAAGAAAAAGAAGAAAGAAAAAACATTCTGAAAGATGTATAAAAATAAAGAAGAACAATTTTAAGATGAGAGGAACAGAAAATGAGAATGAAAAAAAAAGAAGCTAGATATAAGGCACTAGGAAAATATTTTTAAGGACACATAACGAAAAGTTAGTTCGATAGTCTAAAACGAACGCAAATTGTATATAGTCATAAGTATATAAATATTACAGAACAATCATAAGATACTCATGAAATAACAAATGCCATTGAATTACTTCGTAGTATAAGTATTAGAAAATAAATAGGATAAGCCATCGACAGCATCAACACGTAGCTGGTAGCTTCAATTTAATTATGGACTCCAGGATACGAGCGGCACATCGAAGATGCTTCTCCGAACCATCACGTTGTACGGCACCAGCACAGACATCATTGCTCGAAAAAGACGGCCATGGCGATGTTTTCTCGCTAGCATTAGTCAACAGGGTGAACGTGCTAAAGTATTTTCCTTGGGACCATCCCCGCAAATCATCTGCCTACAGATCATAGTCGCAAATTAGAGCTAACGTCCGACGTGAGACAAGGGAATCGTGAAGCCACAGTCGAGATAGGAGCTATGATCAATTAGCGTCAAGTAAGATGGGAGGCCCACCAGACAGTCTACAACGTAGCACATAACCCCAGCAGTCCGAGAAAACGAGAAAGAAACACCGAATGCCACATCACTCCGTTCAAGGTAGATCAGTACTACGAAGAGCATGTCCAATCGGTGCAGTCACATAGTTACACACCGTTTCTTCAAATGTGGGTGCCCTGCAACGTCTCATACAAGAAAACATCACCCTAAGACGAGGCGTCCATTCGTAGCAGCAAAAGCATAATTCGGCAGAACCACCATCATCTTCATCTACAATCAGCATGTCCGAGGAGAGCCAGACAAGAAGCGATTATGGAATTTACTTAAGAAATTTGTAATAGCATTAAGAATAATATCAAACAGTAGACCACCCAGTAGAAACATTGTAATAAAAGGAAAAATTAACATCGCTTCACGATATTAATTTTTCCTCTCCCTAGGGGTGGAGGGATGTTGTGAGTCGCTACTTCCGCGGAACACATTCTCAGTCGGCCATAGTGATGTCACACTGAGCGTCGAATTTCCATCGCACTAAGCGTTTAATTCCGCATTGCAACTTGTTTCAATGTCAATTCATCGAGCGCGCGCTAGCCGCTGGTGAAGCGGTATTGCACTTGTTGGCCGTGGAACTAGTGACCCACTTTCTTGCACTCAGGTGTTGAGGCAGGTCTTTTCCGCTACAGTTAGCATATTGTTGTTTCCGTATTTTTAGCTTCCTCATACAGAAATATAAATAAGACTGGTATGAGTTAGTTGAGTAGAGTTGAGTTGCATAAGTCAACTAGTGAATAGTGAGTAGTGAACGTGGAAACGTATTTCATACAATAAAGTGTCCAAAGTAAGATACAGTGTTTTTATTCAGACGGTCTGTGGTCTTTGGAGTAGCCCACAGCGAGGACTTCCAGAAAAACCACAACAATACCAATATTATCATAATAAAAAGAAATGACAATAATTTTCCAAATAATTTGTGTTTTATTCAAAATCAACATCGGCCCTTAAAATTTAACCACCCTTTAAATTCTTGAAGACTACCAGGGAAATATAATTAGAAGAGGATTCTACGAAATCCTCCTCTTCTACGAAATCCTTTCATTTCATTAGTTAATCAACATTCAAAATGTTAATAACTCTTACTTTAAGTGGAAACAAATCTGCACTGCACTCCTTCTCTTCTGCTTATCACGAAGTTCGAATTGCTGTCTGCGATCCTTCTCACTCGTCGCTTCGTAGCACTTTACTATGTTTAGAATGCTTCTAAACATTTTGCCGCCCAGTCACAGCGGATGGCACGGTGAAGTCTATTTGTAGATGTTCTGATGTTCTGCAACATTTTTGTTTCGTATAAAGGCAAAGAAGAAGATTAATATTGTCATAAAACTAATATAAATGCAAAATGCCCGCTAGTTGTGTGCCATTTTAGTGCTCGAAGATCGATATGAGTTGACTTCAACTGCCTTATTTGTTGAATAAGATCATCGATCATCTGGGAGTTGTTGCTTATTGCAGTGTCAAATGGTTTAATATTTACCCCAGGCAAAAGACTCAAGTTTTTTGTCCAGGACGAAGCTTGAATTTTTAATTCTTCTCGATGTTCAAAACGTTGAGTGGCCGTTAATGCGACTCCCTCATAGAACGCTAAAAACTCAGGTCGTAGCTTAAGAACGCCTTGTGATGAAACCCTTAACCAATCCTGTTGTCCCGAACTGCAATTTAATTTTAATACTACGCTATTAAATACCTTAAAAAGCCAATGGTTTTCATTTGATAGGCGTGTCCACAAATCTCGCCTTCTTATTTCTTCAAATAAACATTCTGCCTTATCTAACTGCTACAGCGCTGCGATTTCACAGGACCTTTCAGTTGCTGGTTTCCATGACCAATTTTCCTTGCACATAATTAGGTTTTCCTTAGTTTTTGTGCATTTATTAAGTTCGGATTGCGTAAGTAAAGTATAGATGGCCTCATCCATATTGTATGCAATATATTCAGCCTTAATCCTCGGCATTAATGTTCGGTTGCCTCTGTTGATAGGAAGTGGGATTAATAATTTTGAGTTCACTTAAAATTGTAAACTTAAAAAAAAAATTATTTATTTTTTATTTTTCTTTATTTTTCACTTTATTTATATTCACTTTTGCACTTTACAATTTTAGATTTATCTTTAACTTAACTTTATTCAACAATCCACTTAATGCAACTGCTTTGACAATCTTTATGCAACCCCTGCTTTCTACTTATTCTAAGGCGGCATTTATAGCCACATTATTGCCTATCTTGCAATTTTCGGGGTTCGAAGTCTACCTTGGGAAACAATTCTGATTCCTTCGAAACTCGACGGAAATGCGAAGCGCATTTGGCACCTGTGTGTGGCGTGATTTTGAATATTTGCAATTTCGCTTATTTAAATAAATTTGTTTTTTTAGTTCTTTTGGAAATCGGGAATGCAAGGTGCTCCTGACACCTGTGTGATTCTAAAAGTTGCATTCTCGCAGTTTAAATGAAATTGAAAAATTGACAGGAAACGCATTTGACACCTGTGTGATTGTGAAGAGTTGCGATTTCCCAATTTATTAAAATTTGGTTCTGAATTCCTCCGAATGGACGGGAATGCATATGAAAAGGAATATGTACATATAAGCAAATATATATGTAGTATTTATATTATCCTAATAGGGTTAGTAGTATTTATATTATCCTAATAGGGTTAACTATAACACCCCCACCGCTAGCTTGAGGCTCCGACGAAATTTGCAAGGTAGTAGTTTTCTTCTTAAATATTAGGAATGAAACAATAATTAGTAAAAATATTATAAAAATTACAATTGTACTAAAGTTAACAATGTGGTTTGTATTATGGCGTAATGATATTTGGTTTAAATTTTTTTCGTAGTCTATTTGTCTTATATATAATTCTTCTAAATTAATTTTTTCAATTGTTACATTGTTGTCTTTTATTTTTGTGACGTAGTGGGGTAGTGAGAAGTTATCATAAGACTTAATATTAAAATTGAAGTATGTTTTATTATTAACATTGATTTCACAGTTTTCGAATTTGATAATGAAATTTCCTTTAGGGTTTATTTTTAATGTATTACAATTGTGATTTATTTCTGAATTGAAATTCTTAAAAATTAGTATTCCGTTAAATATTTCTTTTATTTCTGTTTTATTTGAAAATGTTAGGTGGCACTGAGCTTCTTTAAAATTCATTATACTTTCTATACATTTGTCGTTTAGTTCTTGTAAATTATTTTTGAAGTTATTAACAGGATTAATTTTATATATATTATTGTATTTATTAATTAAAATTTTTGGATTTGTAATGTGTAACGATTTATTGTCTTTATTTGGGATGGACTCAAAGGTAATTTCAGAGTACTTTTGTTCTGTGAAAACAGGGATTTGTAGTATTATAAATATTACTTCATTCTCATAAACTATTGCAATTTTGGTGTTAGCGTAACTTTCTATGTTATTAATCAGTTCCGTTTCCATTTCTGTAAAAATGTCTGAAGGTATTACGTCCAATTTCCCTGAGAATATTATATGTCCTATGTCGTCAATATGGTTTTGTAAAAGTGTCACGTCGCTGTCTATTTGGTATATCCACTGTAAGAATTGGATTTCGCCTTCGAGATTGGCGATTGTATTTGGGATGATGTTTCCTAATCTGTTGAAGTAGTTTTCTATTGTTTTTTGTTGTCTGTTAATGTGGTTGGTGATGTTTTGAATTTTTTCTGATAAAATCTTGTTGATAATAGTATTATTGTCGATTTTAGCATCAAGTTTACGTCCGTTCTCAGTTAAATCTTTTATTAAGTTATTTATTTGTATTTCGTCATCGGAATCCATTGTTCCTGTTATGTATTTCAGTCCTTTTCCTAAAAAGTTAGCTAGTCCTCGCTTTTGCTTATGGTGAGGTATTAGATTGTTAACTTTTTCTTTTAATATCGTAAACTTTCTGTTAACTGTATTTATAGTCGTTTGTGCACTTGTTGTGGTATTTTTTAGTGTCATATATTGTGATGTATGATTGTCATGGATTCTTGATATTTTGTCATATTAACTAAATGAACTATTTTATTGAAACGTTCTATTAAACTGATCTCGTTTGTCTTAATGGGAAGGTAACCGTTATTGTTAGATAAGTCTTGAATATTGATTTCTTGTCCGCATGCTGTCGAGAGTAAGAGAAGTATAATTGTTAAGATGTCCATCCGTGTTGTTTTTGTCCTTTAATAAAACGATAATTTTGGTCACTTATTTTTTAATTTTAATTGTAGGATTAGTGGGGTTTTGAAAGTTTTCCTTTGGTTTTACGTGAGAGGTATAATACTTGAGACCTGTTTTTGCATCTATTATATGATCGGAATCCAGTTTAGTTGCGTTAATTTTCCTGAATTTTGTGTGGTTCTTTCCCCCTTTGACTTCTTTTATGAAATTGATTCCATCATCTATGGTTAATTCTTGCCTATTTTCATTAAGTTTATTAATTATTTTTTCTTTCTTTTCTTTATTTCTATCTTGAATATCGGGATATTTATCAAAAGTTATTTTCCCATTAACAAAATCTATTGGCCTTAAATTGGTTGTGCTGTGGATTGTATTATTGCAGAAACTAATAATTCGAAGTATTTTTTTCTTCAACAGTGTCCGTTTTGTTTCTTTCGTCGTGTTTTAGTAGTCTAATGTGTTCGTTGATTGTATTATGTAGTCTTTCTATGTCTGAATTTGAAGTGTGATTACTATTTGAAGTGAAATGTATTTGAATACCTTCGTTTTCTAAAAATTCTCTAATTGGAATAGCTTTAAAGCCTAATTAGTTGTCTACTATGATTTTATTCATTTTGCCTTGGGTACTTATATACTGAAGTAATTTCGAATTAAATTCTGTCCAAGATCTACGGTTTATTTTATAGGCTTGTGCATGTTTGGAAAATTTGTCAATAAATGTGAGGAAGAGTTTCTTTTCAAGAGTGTAAAAAACGTCTATGTGTACTATTTCATTTGGTTTATCTGGGGTTTCAGTTAATTTAAAAGGAATTTTTGGAGGTTTTCTATTATATTTTTCGGTATTGCATACTTTACAGTTATTTATGAAAATAGTTATTCTTTTCCTTAAATTAGGGTGATATATATTCTCCTTTAATTGTTTAAATACTTCATCTATACCTCTATGATTATTGCGTCTATGTTCTTCCTCTATGATTTTAGCGAGTTCCTCCTCGTCTTCTATGTCTTTTAAAAGTTTCTTACATATTATTAATTTTAATTTGGAAAATATTTCTTCGTGAATATTTTTAAATAACGATAAATATTCTTCATCTATTATAACAGCGTTTAATTTGTTAGGGTCGAAATGATTTTTAAACAGTGTTATTAAAGTATCTCTATCTAAATTCTTAACTGATATAATTTTCCTTATATTATAAAATATTTTATTTGTTTTAATATTTAATGAGCCTGATAAAATTTTCTTTATTATTATTTGGGTTTTAAATACGTTGATACTGCATTCGCTCTTTGTTATGTTACTTGTAGAATTTTCGGATGTATTTAAATGTACTTCAGGCATTTCCATTTTTCTTGCCTTTTTTGTATTTAATTTCGTAGTCAAACTCGGACAGTTTTAGCCTCCATCTCACTAATTTAGAATTCGGTTCCTTTATCGAAAAAAGCCACGTTAGAGGTTTATGGTCAGTTTCAATAATAAATTTTCGTCCAAAAAGATAAGGACGGAAGTATTTTGTTGCCCAAACTATTGCGAGTAACTCCTTCTCGATCGTGCTATAATTTATTTCATGTTCATTAAGTGTTCGACTGGCAAAAGATGTGGTTGTCTTGAGATAGTATTGCTCCTAAAGCAAAATTACTGTTGTTACTGTGAAAGTTTTACTGTGGTCAGGGTATCTTAGTATTGGATCATTTGTGAGAATAGTATTAAGTGTCTCGAAGCTGTCTATATACTCTTGGTTCTTTATATCTATTTTGGCATCCTTCTTTAAATATTTAGTCATAGGCTTAGCAATTAATATTTTATGAATTTACGGTAGTAACCCGTGAGTCCTAGAAATTGTTTTATTTCTTTAGCTGTTTTAGGTATTGGGAATTTTAAAACAAAATTGATTTTATCTGGGTTTGGTTTTGTGCCGTTTGGTGTTACTACATGCCCAAGAAATTTTGTCTCTCTCTTTAAAAATTCACATTTATTTAATTGTATTTTTAAATTCGCCTTATTTGGTGTATTAAAAACTTGATTAATTGCAAGTTCCTTAAATGTTCCTGCAATGATGTAGAGAAAATAATCACATCGTCTAAATATACTAAACAAATATTATTAATATGTTCTCTTAATACGTTGTTCATTAATCTTTGGAATGTCGCTGGTGCTGTCTTCAGACCGAATGGCATTCTCAAAAATTCGTAATGACCGTTTTCTACACTAAATGCAGTTTTATGAATATCGTTTTCATCGATTTCAATTTGGTGTAATCCTTTAGCTAGATCAAGCGTTGTGAAATACTGGCATCAGTTTATCAAGGATTTCGTCTATGTTAGGGATTGGATATCTGTCGTCTATTGTTACTTCATTTAATTTACGGTAATCTATAACTAATCTCCATTTTTGCATGCCGCTGGTATCGATCTTCTTAGGTACGATCCAGACTGGTGCTGAATATGGAGAGTTACTATTTCTAATTATTTTATTTTTCAGCATTTCTTCGATTTGTTTATGAACCTCATTTTTATGTATAAATGGGTATCTGTATGATTTGACATGTATTGGGATATCATTTGTTGTTCGAATTTTATGCTTAATGTTATTTGTAAAAGAGAGTGGACCATTTTCTTCATAGAAAATGTCCGAATATTTGTTTACTATTTTTAGCAAACCTTTCTTCTCTTCTATATTTAAGTGAACAATTCGAATTTGGTCGCGGGGTGGAATTGAAATTTTTTCTTCGATAATATTAAAGTTATCTGTTTTTAGTGATATTTGTTTATTTTCATTTTCTATAGGTGTTTCTGTTAGTCCGTCTTTTTGTCCGATTGGTATATCAACTCTTTGTCCAAAATAAAGTGGGACTACTCTATTTTCAATTTTTATTTCGTTCTTTTTATAATCAATTATAACTCCTAAGTTTTTAAGAATATCATTTCCAATGATTCCATCATACGAGTCATGAAATTGACAAACTATAAATTCTATCAAATTATTAGGATTTCCTAATTCTGGAAATAAAGGTATTCTAACTTTTTCTTTAGTTTTAATTGTATTTTGGAGAGTCCTAATAAAAATTTCGTCTGATGTTATTTGCCATTTTGGATGACAAACTCCTGGATTAACTATGGAGTGGGTAGCTCCAGTATCTATTATAAATCTAAGTGGTCTTACATTAGTTTGTATTATTATATGGGGTAGGGCGCTGTTGAGGCTGTTAAAGGAAAATTTGACGCCAAATTATTGTTAGTATTTTAGTTCCGATCTGTATTCAATTGGATTTGTCTGCTTTGTGGGTGGTAATTTCTTCGTTCGGTTTGATTGATATCCATTGGCTCAGGATAATTCAACCCCATTGCCTAATATATTGTTTAATTTGTTATTTAATCTATGTAATTTATTTTTTATTTCGTTATAAAAATCTATCGTATTTGTTTTAAATGTCGCTGCCCTAAGTTCGTCGTATAGTTCGTCGCAAATCGCATGGCAGTTGATTTCAATTGCCTGTCTCGCTTTACCTTTGAGTTTTTCCTTAATTATGTCTGAAAATACAAGTTGAGAAATATCGTCGTAAGTTTGTAATAAAGGATGTATTCTGTCTATTAAATTTATAAAATTATGGAGGTCCCTTAAATCTCCGTGAACCTCAGGCAAATTATTTAAATATTTCAAAGGGTTAATAGTTATTTGATTTGCATTATTCTCAGCCATTTAATTTAATTTTGTTTAAAGTATTAAAATATAGTTTATAGTAATATGGTATATAGTATATAGTAATATGGTATATAGTATATAGTATATAGTAATATTGTATACTAAATATATTTAAATTTAAAAAGGATGTTTTACAGTGCTTCGGCGAAATTCCTTCTATATTATATTTCGGCGAGTTCTTCTGTGTAGTCCTGTGTAGAGTAGAGTGTAGTAGTGTAGTTAAAGTATTAAAATATAGTTTATAGTAATATGGTATATAGTATATAGTAATATGGTATATAATATATAGTATATAGTAAAATTGTATACTAAATATTTTTATATTTAAAAAGGATATTTTACAGTGCTTCGGCGAAATTCCTTCTATACTGTATTTCGGCGAGTTCTTCTGTGTAGTCCTTGGTTTCCTCGTCCTCGTCTACGAAGATAGGATGGGCTACTTCTTGATGTAGTGGTGTGAATGATGACTGTCCTTGTTTGCCTTCTAAAATTTGTTCCTCTTCTGGCAGCATTTGGTGTTTGAAAATATTTGTTGTTGTTCGTTCTGTTTGTTTACTTTTTATTAGTTTATAATTTTTGTCTTTAATTTATTTTACTTTAGCAAATTCTTTTTGGTTTGTTTTAAAGTTTTGTAAAATTAGATTTAGTTTTTCCTCTGGGAAAATTATTTGGAGTGTTTAAAGTTTTTCTTCTTAGAAAACCTTTTTTTTTTAAATATTTTTTTTTCCTCTTGGAAAAAAAAATTTCAATGTTCGGATATGCTCTTGTGTAATTTATATTACTCTATCCTTGTTTGCATTAAGGATTTCTCGGCATATCCTGCCGACTGCGCCAATTTTGAGTTCACTTAAAATTTTAAACTTAAAAAAAAATTATTTCTTTTTTATTTTTCTTCATTTTTCATTTTATTTATATTCACTTTTGCACTTTACAATTTTAGATTTATCTTTAACTTAACTTAACTTTATTCAACAATCCACTTAATGCAACTGCTTTGACAATCTTTATGCAACCCCTGCTTTCTACTTATTCTAAGGCGGCATTTATAGCCACATTATTGCCTATCTTGCAATTTTCGGGGTTCGAAGTCTACCTTGGGAAACAATTCTGATTCCTTCGAAACTCGACGGAAATGCGAAGCGCATTTGACACCTGTGTGTGGCATGATTTTGAATATTTGCAATTTCGCTTATTTAAATAAATTTGTTTTTTTAGTTCTTTAGGAAATCGGGAATGCAAGGTGCACCTGACACCTGTGTGATTCTAAAAGTTGCATTCTCGCAGTTTAAATGAATTTGAAAAATTGACAGGAAACGCATTTGACACCTGTGTGATTGTGAAGAGTTGCGATATCCCAATTTATTAAAATTCGGTTCTGAATTCCTCCGAATGGACGGGAATGCATATGAAAGGGAATATGTACATATAAGCAAATATATATGTAGTATTTATATTATCCTAATAGGGTTAACTATAACAATTAATCTGTATAATTCGCTTGATCCATTATAAATTAATGGAATTTCAGCATTTATTATTAAGCGTTCGTTCAATATTATTCCCTTTGCTTTCATGAGAGAATAAACGCTCCTTAACTCAACTGTCGAATCACGTCCAGGCAGTGCTAGTTTCTTCGGAATATGTTGGTTAATATAATCTATTTCACCTTTTAATTGTGCTGGTGTAAGAAGATTTGGATTTATGTGACCGTGATTAATATCTATAAGAATATTGATAACTGATGTTTGGACTCTATAAAATTCGTCGATCATCATATTTAATCTCGCCGTCATTATTTGAAAGGATAACATCATTCTTTCTACACTTTGTTGTTGTACAATCCTGTCATAAAATATATTTAAATGATCATTCATTTTCTTAAAGTTCCTATTTACATCATCGGTCGTCTTTTCTAATATATTTACCGTAGAGTCTACTACGGAAGTCTGTCGCTCAAACAAATGCTTCAAATCCTTCTGGTTTTCAAATATATTTTCTATATTCTCCTGCATTTCAATTCTGTCATCAGCATCCATCATGCCAAACAACATGTGATAGAGTGATCCAACAAACTCGAAAGGTGCTCTTGGTTTTCTATTCTCATTTATAAGCAGATCGTTATTTTGTTTCAATGTTCTATATCGTTCACTCATGGCCGTTGTTGTTTCTTCACATATTCCACTATAGTCATTTAATTTCTTACATTGTTTTCGCTATTTACTTATACATGTTTCTATTTTGGTTAATTCAGTTGAATATGTCTTCAGGTCGTAATGGATAATCTATATTTCCTACCTTGTCGCTATATATCACCGTGTTGTCGGGAATTTCTTTTACGGTTGCTTCTATTGTGCCATATATTACTGCTGCCTTCGATTGTCCTATCAACAGTAATAAGATAATGACAAGCCAGAACTTATAATTAGGTTGTTAAGCTGCTCGTTTTTGTAGCTCGCATAGCTTTCATAACATGATGTTAAATTAGCCCTGCTTGTTTCTTTTTCATTGGAATCGGATTCTTTCGAGGTTGGTAGAGGCACCAGTTTGTGTATCGGGCGTTTTATTATACTGTTCTCTAATTTAACTGTTACAACTCTGACCTTCTTATCCTTTCCTTCGTGAGTCTCTATTACTCGCCCTAGCTGCCACTTAGATGGATGCGTAACTTCATTTTTTAATAACACAATTTGATCTCTTACCAGATTGTTTTGCTGCGTTTTCCACTTATATCTTTGCTGTAAAGTGGTGAGATACTCCTCTTTCCATCTCTTCCAAAAAACTCTTTTTATCTTTTGGAGTAACTTCGTCTGTGGATGATAAACAATCCTCTTCTGATTCAGGACAGTCAATTAACGGTTTTCCAATTAAAAAATGACCTGGTGTCAACACATCAATGTCATCTGTTCCATTAGTAATTGAATATAGAGGTCTCGAATTAAGTACCGCTTCAATTTGAGTTAACACCGTGCTGATTTCTTCGAACGTCAACCTCGTATCTCCAATTACTCTGCTTAGGTGATGTTTTACTGACTTGACTCCAGCTTCCCAAATTCCTCCGAAGTGAGGAGCTGCCGGGGGGATAAATTTCCATTCTATTTTGTCTTCAGCTAGTATTGGAGCTACTTCTGACAGCTTTTTGTCTGCCCTTATATAATCTTTGTCTAACTGTCTGGAAGCTCCGATGAAGTTGGTTCCGTTGTCCGAATAAATATATTTACTCTTACCTCTTCGTGCAAAAAATCTCTTTAATGTCTAATCTATTAATCTATGTAAAGTTAATAAATGAATATGATTTACAATTAGAGAAGACAAATACGATTTCTCTAGGATCACCGGATGTTTTTGATTCTTCCTCCAACTCTGAGGATACCATGAGCGTCCAGAAATGGAGTCAATACAGCAATCTTACTACTTGAGTGAACTTGGAGATTGTTCTTTAAATGCTTTATCTCTTTTGTAAATTCAGTATTTTGTTGATATCGAATGATTACACGTTCGGATTCTTCCAATTCATTCTTTGAACTCTGTGGAATTGTATTTTTCCTTTTCGTGGCGAACCGGAGTATATATACTACAATCCTTTTAAGTTTTGCATAACTTGGTATCTTCGATATTAGAATGTTTAATAAGTGACTATTCATTGTTGTTGTTGTAGCTATAACTGATTGTTCTATTGGTGGCTGTTTACTTACATATTTTTCCAATGAAAGCCATGCTGGGCCCTTCCACCATAATTGGTAGCTCGTTAATTTCTCTGGAGATATCCCTCGTGACGCCACATCTATTTCTATTCTATTTTTTTACCGGATTTACCTCGATCTTTGCTGTTAGTAAAGTTACACTGCTTCCAACCTTAACATATATTGCTGCTTCGTATGCTTTCTCTGATGCATCTGAAAACCCATGCAATTCCCATTGTATTTTGCTTGACACTTGTACCCACCTTGGAATTCTTATTGATTGTGTAAGGTGAAGTCCTTCTATCAGCTTATTCCATTCCTTAGTGAGATCTTCATCTAGAACTTGATCCCATTCAATTTCTTTTAACCACAATTTTTGTATATATAATTCCATTGTTACTGTAATGGGAGTTAGCCAGCCAACAGGATCAAAGATTTTTGGTAAGGTGGATAGCGCTTTTCTTTTGGTAATTATTTGGCTTTGTTCAAATTTTAGCTTGAACAGAAATTCATCATCAGCTGGGTGCCAGTGCAACCCTAAGGTTTTGGTTGATTCTTCTTTATCAATTCTAAGAAACTCATTTTCTATATTATTTTCTTCATTGTTTACAATAATATTAGAATTTGATACCCATTTCCGCAAGTGAAATCCATATTTTTCCAGTTCTTCTGCAATATTATTTCTTAATGTTTTGCATTCGGTAATTGTATCTGCACCGGTTATTAAACCATCCATATAAAAATCTTCTTTTATGATTTTGCTGATTTTTTTATTTTTGCATTTATCTGCAATTGCCCTTAATGCCATTGTAGCTAAAAATGGTGCACAAGCCGATTGTTTTCGTCTTCTCTCCAAACGATAGTCTGAAATTGTTGATCAGATTCTGCTATTTTTATTTGCCGGAACATTTTTTCTATGTCGGCACATAGGGAGAACTTCCATAATCTCCATTTTATAATTATATCAAATAAATCTTTTTGGAGTCTTGGGCCTACCATTAGCATAGCGTTTAAGCTCTGGCCACTTGAACCTTTTGCTGACTATCAAATACAACTCGGACCTTTGTAGTTGTACTTAATTCTCTAATTACTGCATGATGAGGTAAATAATATTTCTATGGGCTTTCAAGATTGACTTCCTTCATATGGCCCAAATTGTGGTATTCCCTCATAAAATTTACGTATTCGCTTTTTAATTCGCTGTTTCTTCATAGCTGCTTTTCTAAATTTATCAATCTTGCTATCGCCATTTTACGAGATTCTCCTAGCTGACAATCTTCTTTGAACGGCAATTTTGTGATGAATCTGCCGCTGAAGTCATGCGCGTGTTTTGTCTAAAATGCTCTATGCATTCGTTTTCCTCGTCAACTTCACTATCTGCAATTTCCTCCATCTCCCAGAACCTTTCCAGGTTTGTTGTCATTGCTGCAGTAATCTTGGTCTTATTTCTAGGCACTTTGAGAATGCCTGATAATATCCATCCCAGCTTGGTGGCTTGCCCCAGAACTTTGTCGACCCTTCTAATTCCGACTTCTAATATTTCTTGGAATAAATCTCCACCAATTATGATGTCTGTTCGATCTGACTTATTAAAATTCGGGTCCGCCAAGGTATAATTATTCCATTCTTCAATATTGTATTTAAAAGATTTGTCTGGATGAGCTCCTGATAACTTTTTTAGAACTAACGCTTCTGAATTGAACCTTTCGTTGCTCAAAAATCGTGGATATATCTCAAGACTTACATTGTGTTTTGATAATCCCACCACTGATTCTCCAAGGCCACGTAATTCTGTTCTTATACTTTTTCTTTTCAATTGCAATAATTGTGCTGCTTGCTCTGATACCGCTGTCTTTTGAGATCCTTGATCAATTAATGCTCTTAGCGTTAGAAAACTGGCATCTCCTGCTCGTGCTCGAACCTGAGCAGTTGCTAGAAAAACTGTTGAACTGTTATCTTCTTCAGTTAACATTGCTGACGTCTTTTCTGATACTTTCGTATCTATCTTAAAATCATCAACGTGTAATAATGTGTTGTGATTTTTATTGCATTTCCTGCACTTATTTGATATTTGAGAAATTTTTTCTCCCAAAAACAAGTACACTGGTTTAATCGTAATCATCATGGTTTCCCATGGAATGATGGCTTCATCGACTTTTGTAGTGTAAAATATTTCGTGAAGAAAAATCTTAAAAATACTCGTGTATGTTAAGGGAGCTCAAAAATCCAAATGGGTTGATTAAATTTTAAAAGTGCCCGTAATTAACGTCGAAGAATTGGGCTGCAGCAACTTTGGAATTTTACAACATACATACTTACTACAAAGAATGTGCCAAGCCCATAATGGGTGTTGTGCGCCTCAAAATGCTATACTATTAAGAAATTTTCTAATTTCCTTCAATAAATAAAAAGAAAATATGTATAATATTGTATTTCATATGTGAGTTTTTATTTATAAAATATCTTAAATATAACAATTGTTTTCTTAATATCTATATATATATATATATTTTAGTTTATAAAATTTATTTTCAATATATACATTAATAAAAAATTTATTTATAAAATTAAATTGGGTTCTTTTATTCAAAATTATATATTTACAGTTATAGAGATTTAAATTTTAAATTCTATACAATTACAAAGAATTTAAATTTTGAAACATATCATCTCTATTCAATTCCATTTCTAAATCTATTCTATAAAGCCCCCAGGTATATGTTTTTACATTATCTATTCTTATATAACTCTTATCATCATTAAGACAAATCTATCTTATGGATTTTTTCCGTATATATTTGGTGTATGTTACTCCTAAATACATACATATCACCATAAATTATTTTCTTATTTAATAAACAGTCCTTATAATTACTTAAACTTAAGCCATCTAATACTGACTTCTTAACACCTTTAGCTTTTTTCGTCTCATTACAATTTTCTATGCTTCACTAAACTATGAATAAACTTCTTCGGAGCATCCTCCCCCGAATAAAGTACAAATTTACTTAAACTATTATTAAAATTACAGTTTATATAATAACTAAAAGCTATTGGTACATGCATACTTTTGCTATTTCTATTATCTACATTACTATCTACATTTGTTAATATGCATTCAAAATCTACATATATAACAATTAGTATATGTTAACGCCAACTGCCGCTCGCCAGAGGTGCTCCCTCATCGATCGGTAGTGTGTCAGGAGTGAGCACTGCAGTCTCTCTCTTGTCAGCCTGCCGGTCATGAGATGCGCCTCTCTCGTCTGAGTAAGCTCGGCTGCGGACTCTCCCGCGGCAACTGGCGCAGTTTGACTGGCTTCCAGCGATCGTCGTTGGACCCACACAATTCACTATCTCTGTTCTGCTTGAAGTTGACGCGTGGACTTGGAGTTCTACTGTAGCAAACACTCACCAAATTATATAAATAGAAAGTGAGAAAAATGGGTTTCTACAAACACCTTTGTAAACATTTAAACCTAAACTATTAAATTGTGAAAATTGTGAATTCTGCAATAAACAGTGGTCCTTCGAGCCGGATTTCCGCCGCCACCAACAGACGTCTTTAGCAACGACGCCCAAGCCACAAAATCGTGTGCAGAAAGGTCAGTTCACATATTACAAGACGTTAAGAATTTTAACCCCGAGCCCTTCCGGCCATATTTATATATAAAGATATATATATATATATGTATATATATATATGTATATATATATATATGTATATATGTATATGTATATATATATATATATATATATATATATATATATATATATATATATATATATATATATATATATATATATATATATATATATATATATATATATATATATATATTTATATATATATATATATATTGGTGTACCGGTTAAGGCGTGCGGTTTTTTCGAAAATTGAAGCTTTATTGTGAAAAAATGGTTACAAATTTAATATATATATATATATATATATATATATATATATATATATATATATATATATATATATATATATATATATATATATATATATATTAAATTTGTAACCATTTTTTCACAATAAAGCTTCAATTTTCGAAAAAACCGCACGCCTTAACCGGTACACCAATATATATATATATATATATAAATATATATATATATATATATATATATATATATATATATATATATATATATATATATATATATATATATATATATATATATATATATATATATATATATATATATATATATATATATATATACATATATATATATACATATATATATATATATCTTTATATATAAATATGGCCGGAAGGGCTCGGGGTTAAAATTCTTAACGTCTTGTAATATGTGAACTGACCTTTCTGCACACGATTTTGTGGCTTGGGCGTCGTTGCTAAAGACGTCTGTTGGTGGCGGCGGAAATCCGGCTCGAAGGACCACTGTTTATTGCAGAATTCACAATTTTCACAATTTAATAGTTTAGGTTTAAATGTTTACAAAGGTGTTTGTAGAAACCCATTTTTCTCACTTTCTATTTATATAATTTGGTGAGTGTTTGCTACAGTAGAACTCCAAGTCCACGCGTCAACTTCAAGCAGAACAGAGATAGTGAATTGTGTGGGTCCAACGACGATCGCTGGAAGCCAGTCAAACTGCGCCAGTTGCCGCGGGAGAGTCCGCAGCCGAGCTTACTCAGACGAGAGAGGCGCATCTCATGACCGGCAGGCTGACAAGAGAGAGACTGCAGTGCTCACTCCTGACACACTACCGATCGATGAGGGAGCACCTCTGGCGAGCGGCAGTTGGCGTTAACATATACTAATTGTTATATATGTAGATTTTGAATGCATATTAACAAATGTAGATAGTAATGTAGATAATAGAAATAGCAAAAGTATGCATGTACCAATAGCTTTTAGTTATTATATAAACTGTAATTTTAATAATAGTTTAAGTAAATTTGTACTTTATTCGGGGGAGGATGCTCCGAAGAAGTTTATTCATAGTTTAGTGAAGCATAGAAAATTGTAATGAGACGAAAAAAGCTAAAGGTGTTAAGAAGTCAGTATTAGATGGCTTAAGTTTAAGTAATTATAAGGACTGTTTATTAAATAAGAAAATAATTTATGGTGATATGTATGTATTTAGGAGTAACATACACCAAATATATACGGAAAAAATCCATAAGATAGATTTAAGTCTTAATGATGATAAGAGTTATATAAGAATAGATAATGTAAAAACATATACCTGGGGGCTTTATAGAATAGATTTAGAAATGGAATTGAATAGAGATGATATGTTTCAAAATTTAAATTCTTTGTAATTGTATAGAATTTAAAATTTAAATCTCTATAACTGTAAATATATAATTTTGAATAAAAGAACCCAATTTAATTTTATAAATAAATTTTTTATTAATGTATATATTGAAAATAAATTTTATAAACTAAAATATATATATATATATAGATATTAAGAAAACAATTGTTATATTTAAGATATTTTATAAATAAAAACTCACATATGAAATACAATATTATACATATTTTCTTTTTATTTATTGAAGGAAATTAGAAAATTTCTTAATAGTATAGCATTTTGAGGCGCACAACACCCATTATGGGCTTGGCACATTCTTTGTAGTAAGTATGTATGTTGTAAAATTCCAAAGTTGCTGCAGCCCAATTCTTCGACGTTAATTACGGGCACTTTTAAAATTTAATCAACCCATTTGGATTTTTGAGCTCCCTTAACATACACGAGTATTTTTAAGATTTTTCTTCACGAAATATTTTACACTACAAAAGTCGATGAAGCCATCATTCCATGGGAAACCATGATGATTACGATTAAACCAGTGTACTTGTTTTTGGGAGAAAAAATTTCTCAAATATCAAATAAGTGCAGGAAATGCAATAAAAATCACAACACATTATTACACGTTGATGATTTTAAGATAGATACGAAAGTATCAGAAAAGACGTCAGCAATGTTAACTGAAGAAGATAACAGTTCAACAGTTTTTCTAGCAACTGCTCAGGTTCGAGCACGAGCAGGAGATGCCAGTTTTCTAACGCTAAGAGCATTAATTGATCAAGGATCTCAAAAGACAGCGGTATCAGAGCAAGCAGCACAATTATTGCAATTGAAAAGAAAAAGTATAAGAACAGAATTACGTGGCCTTGGAGAATCAGTGGTGGGATTATCAAAACACAATGTAAGTCTTGAGATATATCCACGATTTTTGAGCAACGAAAGGTTCAATTCAGAAGCGTTAGTTCTAAAAAAGTTATCAGGAGCTCATCCAGACAAATCTTTTAAATACAATATTGAAGAATGGAATAATTATACCTTGGCGGACCCGAATTTTAATAAGTCAGATCGAACAGACATCATAATTGGTGGAGATTTATTCCAAGAAATATTAGAAGTCGGAATTAGAAGGGTCGACAAAGTTCTGGGGCAAGCCACCAAGCTGGGATGGATATTATCAGGCATTCTCAAAGTGCCTAGAAATAAGACCAAGATTACTGCAGCAATGACAACAAACCTGGAAAGGTTCTGGGAGATGGAGGAAATTGCAGATAGTGAAGTTGACGAGGAAAACGAATGCATAGAGCATTTTAGACAAAACACGCGCATGACTTCAGCGGCAGATTCATCACAAAATTGCCGTTCAAAGAAGATTGTCAGCTAGGAGAATCTCGTAAAATGGCGATAGCAAGATTGATAAATTTAGAAAAGCAGCTATGAAGAAACAGCGAATTAAAAAGCGAATACGTAAATTTTATGAGGGAATACCACAATTTGGGCCATATGAAGGAAGTCAATCTTGAAAGCCCATAGAAATATTATTTACCTCATCATGCAGTAATTAGAGAATTAAGTACAACTACAAAGGTCCGAGTTGTATTTGATAGTCAGCAAAAGGTTCAAGTGGCCAGAGCTTAAACGCTATGCTAATGGTAGGCCCAAGACTCCAAAAAGATTTATTTGATATAATTATAAAATGGAGATTATGGAAGTTCTCCCTATGTGCCGACATAGAAAAAATGTTCCGGCAAATAAAAATAGCAGAATCTGATCAACAATTTCAGACTATCGTTTGGAGAGAAGACGAAAACAATCGGCTTGTGCACCATTTTTAGCTACAATGGCATTAAGGGCAATTGCAGATAAATGCAAAAATAAAAAAATCAGCAAAATCATAAAAGAAGATTTTTATATGGATGGTTTAATAACCGGTGCAGATACAATTACCGAATGCAAAACATTAAGAAATAATATTGCAGAAGAACTGGAAAAATATGGATTTCACTTGCAGAAATGGGTATCAAATTCTAATATTATTGTAAACAATGAAGAAAATAATATAGAAAATGAGTTTCTTAGAATTGATAAAGAAGAATCAACCAAAACCTTAGGGTTGCACTGGCACCCAGCTGATGATGAATTTCTGTTCAAGCTAAAATTTGAACAAAGCCAAATAATTACCAAAAGAAAAGCGCTATCCACCTTACCAAAAATCTTTGATCCTGTTGGCTGGCTAACTCCCATTACAGTAACAATGGAATTATATATACAAAAATTGTGGTTAAAAGAAATTGAATGGGATCAAGTTCTAGATGAAGATCTCACTAAGGAATGGAATAAGCTGATAGAAGGACTTCACCTTACACAATCAATAAGAATTCCAAGGTGGGTACAAGTGTCAAGCAAAATACAATGGGAATTGCATGGGTTTTCAGATGCATCAGAGAAAGCATACGAAGCAGCAATATATGTTAAGGTTGGAAGCAGTGTAACTTTACTAACAGCAAAGATCGAGGTAAATCCGGTAAAAAAATAGAATAGAAATAGATGTGGCGTCACGAGGGATATCTCCAGAGAAATTAACGAGCTACCAATTATGGTGGAAGGGCCCAGCATGGCTTTCATTGGAAAAATATGTAAGTAAACAGCCACCAATAGAACAATCAGTTATAGCTACAACAACAACAATGAATAGTCACTTATTAAACATTCTAATATCGAAGATACCAAGTTATGCAAAACTTAAAAGGATTGTAGTATATATACTCCGGTTCGCCACGAAAAGGAAAAATACAATTCCACAGAGTTCAAAGAATGAATTGGAAGAATCCGAACGTGTAATCATTCGATATCAACAAAATACTGATTTACAAAAGAGATAAAGCATTTAAAGAACAATCTCCAAGTTCACTCAAGTAGTAAGATTGCTGTATTGACTCCATTTCTGGACGCTCATGGTATCCTCAGAGTTGGAGGAAGAATCAAAAACATCCGGTGATCCTAGAGAAATCGTATTTGTCTTCTCTAATTGTAAATCATATTCATTTATTAACTTTACATAGATTAATAGATTAGACATTAAAGAGATTTTTTGCACGAAGAGGTAAGAGTAAATATATTTATTCGGACAACGGAACCAACTTCATCGGAGCTTCCAGACAGTTAGACAAAGATTATATAAGGGCAGACAAAAAGCTGTCAGAAGTAGCTCCAATACTAGCTGAAGACAAAATAGAATGGAAATTTATCCCCCCGGCAGCTCCTCACTTCGGAGGAATTTGGGAAGCTGGAGTCAAGTCAGTAAAACATCACCTAAGCAGAGTAATTGGAGATACGAGGTTGACGT